>CM061225.1:30340-674210 GCA_030844895.1 Ambrosia x helenae
AACTAAAATGGGTGTCTCGTTGGACATGCAGGTGGTGTAGTCAAAAATACTGAACAACATTTATAAAGGCTGGAAATTCTTACTCTTGGAAATAATTTTTATAGCCTAATGTACACCCTTAAGTGGGTTAGTCACAGGACCCCGAATCTCCTATCCTTATAGGAGAAGCCTAATTATAGTATTAAAAACTAAAATGGGTGTCTCGTTGGACATTCAGGTGTGTAGGTCAAAGAATACTGAACAACAGTTTATAAAGGCTGAAATTCTTACTCTTGGAAAGAATTTTATAGCCTAATGTACACCCTTATTGGGTTAGTCACAGGACCCCGAATCTCCTATCCTTATAGGAGAAGCCTAATTATAGTATTAACAAACTAAAATGGGGTGTCTCGTTGGACATTCAGGTGTGTAGGTCAAAGAATACTGAACAACAGTTTATAAAGGCTGGAAATTCTTACTCTTGGAAATAATTTATAGCCTAATGTACACCTTACTGGGTTAGTCACAGGACCCCGAATCTCCTATCCTTATAGGAGAAGCCTAATTATAGTATTAACAAACTAAAATGGGTGTCTCGTTGGACAATCAGGTGGTGTAGGTCAAAGAATACTGAACAACAGTTATAAAGGCTGGAAATTCTTACTCTTGGAATAATTTTATAGCCTAATGTACACCTTAACTGGGTTAGTCACAGGACCCCGAATCTCTATCTTATAGGAGAAGCCTAATTATAGTATTAACAAACTAAAATGGGTTCTCGTGGACATTCAGGTGGTGTAGGTCAAAGAATACTGAACAACAGTTTATAAAGGCTGGAATTCTTACGCTTGGAAATAATTTTATAGCCTAATGTACACCCTTAGTGGTTAGTCACAGGACCCCGAATCTCCTATCCTTATAGGAGAAGCCTAATTATAGTATTAAACAAACAAAAATGGGTATCTCGTTGGACATTCAGGTACTTAGGTCAAAGAAAACTAAACAACAGTTTTATAAAGGCTGGAAATTCTTACTCTTGGAATAATTTTTATAGCCTAATGTACACCCTTATTGGGTTAGTCACAGGACCCCGAATCTCCTATCCTTATAGGAGAAGCCTAATTATAGTATTAACAAACTAAAATGGGTGTCTCGTTGGACATTCAGGTGGTGTAGGTCAAAGAATACTGAACAACAGTTTATAAAGGCTGGAAATTCTTACTCTTGGAAATAATTTTATAGCCTAATGTACACCCTTAGTGGGTTAGTCACAGACCCCGAATCTCCTATCCTTATAGGAGAAGCCTAATTATAGTATTAACAAACTAAAATGGGTGTCTCGTTGGACATTCAGGTGGTTAGGTCAAAGAATACTGAACAACAGTTTATAAAGGCTGGAAATTCTTACTCTTGGAAATAATTTATAGCCTAATGTACACCCTTAGTGGGTTAGTCACAGGACCCCGAATCTCCTATCCTTATAGGAGAAGCCTAATTATAGTATTAACAAACTAAAATGGGTATCTCGTTGGACATTCAGGTGCTGTAGGTCAAAGAATACTGAAAACATTTTATAAAGGCTGGAAATTCTTACTCTTGGAAATAATTTTATAGCCTAATGTACACCCTTACTGGGTTAGTCACAGGACCCCGAATCTCCTATCCTTATAGGAGAAGCCTAATTATAGTATTAACAAACTAAAATGGGTGTCTCGTTGGACATTCAGGTGGTGTAGGTCAAAGAATACTGAACAACAGTTTATAAAGGCTGGAAATTCTTACTCTTGGAAATAATTTTATAGCCTAATGTACACCCTTAGTGGTTAGTCACAGGACCCCGAATCTCCTATCCTTATAGAGAAGCCTAATTATAGTATTAACAAACTAAAATGGGTGTCTCGTTGGACATTCAGGTGCTGTAGGTCAAAGAATACTGAACAACAGTTTATAAAGGCTGGAAATTCTTACTCTTGGAAATAATTTTATAGCCTAATGTACACCCTTATTGGGTTAGTCACAGGACCCCGAATCTCCTATCCTTATTAGGAGAAGCCTAATTATAGTATTAACAAACTAAAATGGGTGTCTCGTTGGACATTCAGGTGTGTAGGTCAAAGAATACTGAACAACAGTTTATAAAGGCTGGAAATTCTTACTCTTGGAAATAATTTTATAGCCTAATGTACACCCTTACTGGGTTAGTCACAGGACCCCGAATCTCCTATCCTTATAGGAGAAGCCTAATTATAGTATTAACAAACTAAAATGGGTGTCTCGTTGGACATTCAGGTGCTGTAGGTCAAAGAATACTGAACAACAGTTTATAAAGGCTGGAAATTCTTACTCTTGGAAATAATTTTATAGCCTAATGTACACCCTTACTGGGTTAGTCACAGGACCCCGAATCTCCTATCCTTATAGGAGAAGCCTAATTATAGTATTAACAAACTAAAATGGGTGTCTCGTTGGACATTCAGGTGGTGTAGGTCAAAGAATACTGAACAACAGTTTATAAAGGCTGGAAATTCTTACTCTTGGAAATAATTTTATAGCCTAATGTACACCCTTATGGGTTAGTCACAGGACCCCGAATCTCCTATCCTTATAGGAGAAGCCTAATTATAGTATTAACAAACAAAAATGGGTATCTCGTTGGACATTCAGGTACTGTAGGTCAAAGAATACTGAATAACAGTTTATAAAGGCTGGAAATTCTTACTCTTGGAAATAATTTTATAGCCTAATGTACACCCTTACTGGGTTAGTCACAGGACCCCCGAATCTCCTATCCTTATAGAGAAGCCTAATTATAGTATTAACAAACTAAAATGGGTGTCTCGTTGGACATTCAGGTGGTGTAGGTCAAAGAATACTGAACAACAGTTTATAAAGGCTGGAAATTCTTACTCTTGGAAATAATTTTATAGCCTAATGTACACCCTTAGTGGGTTAGTCACAGGACCCCGAATCTCCTATCCTTATAGGAGAAGCCTAATTATAGTATTAACAAACTAAAATGGGTGTCTCGTTGGACATTCAGGTGGTGTAGGTCAAAGAATACTGAACAACAGTTTATAAAGGCTGGAAATTCTTACTCTTGGAAATAATTTTATAGCCTAATGTACACCCTTATTGGGTTAGTCACAGGACCCCGAATCTCCTATCCTTATAGTAGAAGCCTAATTATAGTATTAACAAACAAAAATGGTATCTCGTTGGACATTCAGGTACTGTAGGTCAAAGAATACTGAACAACAGTTTATAAAGGCTGGAAATTCTTACTCTTGGAAATAATTTTATAGCCTAATGTACACCCTTATTGGGTTGGTTAGTCACAGGACCCCGAATCTCCTATCCTTATAGGAGAAGCCTAATTATAGTATTAACAAACTAAAATGGGTGTCTAGTTGGGCATTCAGGTGCTTTAGGTCAAAGAATACTGAACAACAGTTTATAAAGGCTGGAAATTCTTACTCTTGGAAATAATTTTATAGCCTAATGTACACCCTTATTGGGTTGGTCACAGGACCCCGAATCTCCTATCCTTATAGGAGAAGCCTAATTATAGTATTAACAAACTAAAATGGGTGGCTCGTTGGACATTCAGGTGGATAGGTCAAAGAATACTGAACAACAGTTTATAAAGGCTGGAAATTCTTACTCTTGGAAATAATTTTATAGCCTAATGTACACCCTTATTGGGTTAGTCACAGGACCCCGAATCTCCTATCCTTATAGGAGAAGCCTAATTATAGTATTAACAAACAAAAATGGGTATCTCGTTGGACATTCAGGTGCTTAGGTCAAAGAATACTGAACAACAGTTTATAAAGGCTGGAAATTCTTACTCTTGGAAATAATTTTATAGCCTAATGTACATCCTTATTGGGTTAGTCACAGGACCCCGAATCTCCTATCCTTATAGGAGAAGCCTAATTATAGTATTAACAAACAAAAATGGGTATCTCGTTGGACATTCAGGTACTGTAGGTCAAAGAATACTGAATAACAGTTTATAAAGGCTGTAAATTCTTACTCTTGGAAATAATTTTATAGCCTAATGTACACCCTTACTGGGTTAGTCACAGGACCCCGAATCTCCTATCCTTATAGGAGAAGCCTAATTATAGTATTAACAAACTAAAATGGGTGTCTCGTTGGACATTCAGGTGGTGTAGGTCAAAGAATACTGAACAACAGTTTATAAAGGCTGGAAATTCTTACTCTTGGAAATAATTTTATAGCCTAATGTACACCCTTAGTGGGTTAGTCACAGGACCCCGAATCTCCTATCCTTATAGGAGAAGCCTAATTATAGTATTAACAAACAAAAATGGGTATCTCGTTGGACATTCAGGTACTGTAGGTCAAAGAATACTGAAAACAGTTTATAAAGGCTGGAAATTCTTACTCTTGGAAATAATTTTATAGCCTAATGTACACCCTTACTGGGTTAGTCACAGGACCCCGAATCTCCTATCCTTATAGGAGAAGCCTAATTATAGTATTAACAAACTAAAATGGGTGTCTCATTGAACATTCAGGTGCTTTAGGTCAAAGAATACTGAACAACAGTTTATAAAGGCTGGAAATTCTTACTCTTGGAAATAATTTTATAGCCTAATGTACACCCTTATTGGGTTAGTCACAGGACCCCGAATCTCCTATCCTTATAGGAGAAGCCTAATTATAGTATTAACAAACTAAAATGGGTGTCTCGTTGGACATTCAGGTGGTGTAGGTCAAAGAATACTGAACAACAGTTTATAAAGGCTGGAAATTCTTACTCTTGGAAATAATTTTATAGCCTAATGTACACCCTTACTGGGTTAGTCACAGGACCCCGAATCTCCTATCCTTATAGGAGAAGCCTAATTATAGTATTAACAAACTAAAATGGGTGTCTCGTTGGACATTCAGGTGGTGTAGGTCAAAGAATACTGAACAACAGTTTATAAAGGCTGGAAATTCTTACTCTTGGAAATAATTTTATAGCCTAATGTACACCCTTACTGGGTTAGTCACAGGACCCCGAATCTCCTATCCTTATAGGAGAAGCCTAATTATAGTATTAACAAACTAAAATGGGTGTCTCGTTGGACATTCAGGTGGTGTAGGTCAAAGAATACTGAACAACAGTTTATAAAGGCTGGAAATTCTTACTCTTGGAAATAATTTTATAGCCTAATGTACACCCTTAGTGGGTTAGTCACAGGACCCCGAATCTCCTATCCTTATAGGAGAAGCCTAATTATAGTATTAACAAACAAAAATGGGTATCTCGTTGGACATTCAGGTACTGTAGGTCAAAGAATACTGAATAACAGTTTATAAAGGCTGGAAATTCTTACTCTTGGAAATAATTTTATAGCCTAATGTACACCCTTACTGGGTTAGTCACAGGACCCCGAATCTCCTATCCTTATAGGAGAAGCCTAATTATAGTATTAACAAACTAAAATGGGTGTCTCATTGAACATTCAGGTGCTGTAGGTCAAAGAATACTGAACAACAGTTTATAAAGGCTGGAAATTCTTACTCTTGAAATAATTTTATAGCCTAATGTACACCCTTATTGGGTTAGTCACAGGACCCCGAATCTCCTATCCTTATAGGAGAAGCCTAATTATAGTATTAAAAAACTAAAATGGGTGTCTCGTTGGACATTCAGGTGGTGTAGGTCAAAGAATACTGAACAACAGTTTATAAAGGCTGGAAATTCTTACTCTTGGAAATAATTTTATAGCCTAATGTACACCCTTATTGGGTTAGTCACAGGACCCCGAATCTCCTATCCTTATAGGAGAAGCCTAATTATAGTATTAACAAACTAAAATGGGTGTCTCGTTGGACATTCAGGTGGTGTAGGTCAAAGAATACTGAACAACAGTTTATAAAGGCTGGAAATTCTTACTCTTGGAAATAATTTTATAGCCTAATGTACACCCTTACTGGGTTAGTCACAGGACCCCGAATCTCCTATCCTTATAGGAGAAGCCTAATTATAGTATTAACAAACTAAAATGGGTGTCTCGTTGGACATTCAGGTGGTGTAGGTCAAAGAATACTGAACAACAGTTTATAAAGGCTGGAAATTCTTACTCTTGGAAATAATTTTATAGCCTAATGTACACCCTTATTGGTTAGTCACAGGACCCCGAATCTCCTATCCTTATAGGAGAAGCCTAATTATAGTATTAACAAACAAAAATGGGTATCTCGTTGGACATTCAGGTACTGTAGGTCAAAGAATACTGAATAACAGTTTATAAAGGCTGGAAATTCTTACTCTTGGAAATAATTTTATAGCCTAATGTACACCCTTACTTGGGTTAGTCACAGGACCCCGAATCTCCTATCCTTATAGGAGAAGCCTAATTATAGTATTAACAAACTAAAATGGGTGTCTCGTTGAACATTCAGGTGCTGTAGGTCAAAGAATACTGAACAACAGTTTATAAAGGCTGGAAATTCTTACTCTTGGAAATAATTTTATAGCCTAATGTACACCCTTATTGGGTTAGTCACAGGACCCCGAATCTCCTATCCTTATAGGAGAAGCCTAATTATAGTATTAAAAAACTAAAATGGGTGTCTCGTTGGACATTCAGGTGGTGTAGGTCAAAGAATACTGAACAACAGTTTATAAAGGCTGGAAATTCTTACTCTTGGAAATAATTTTATAGCCTAATGTACACCCTTACTGGGTTAGTCACAGGACCCCGAATCTCCTATCCTTATAGGAGAAGCCTAATTATAGTATTAACAAACTAAAATGGGTGTCTCATTGACATTCAGGTGCTTTAGGTCAAAGAATACTGAACAACAGTTTATAAAGGCTGGAAATTCTTACTCTTGGAAATAATTTTATAGCCTAATGTACACCCTTATTGGGTTAGTCACAGGACCCCGAATCTCCTATCCTTATAGGAGAAGCCTAATTATAGTATTAACAAACTAAAATGGGTGTCTCGTTGGACATTCAGGTGGTGTAGGTCAAAGAATACTGAACAACAGTTTATAAAGGCTGGAAATTCTTACTCTTGGAAATAATTTTATAGCCTAATGTACACCCTTATTGGGTTAGTCACAGGACCCCGAATCTCCTATCCTTATAGGAGAAGCCTAATTATAGTATTAACAAACTAAAATGGGTGTCTCATTGAACATTCAGGTGCTTTAGGTCAAAGAATACTGAACAACAGTTTATAAAGGCTGGAAATTCTTACTCTTGGAAATAATTTTATAGCCTAATGTACACCCTTATTGGGTTAGTCACAGGACCCCGAATCTCCTATCCTTATAGGAGAAGCTAATTATAGTATTAACAAACTAAAATGGGTGTCTCGTTGGACATTCAGGTGGTGTAGGTCAAAGAATACTGAACAACAGTTTATAAAGGCTGGAAATTCTTACTCTTGGAAATAATTTTATAGCCTAATGTACACCCTTATTGGGTTAGTCACAGGACCCCGAATCTCCTATCCTTATAGGAGAAGCCTAATTATAGTATTAACAAACTAAAATGGGTGTCTCATTGAACATTCAGGTGCTTTAGGTCAAAGAATACTGAACAACAGTTTATAAAGGCTGGAAATTCTTACTCTTGGAAATAATTTTATAGCCTAATGTACACCCTTATTGGTTAGTCACAGGACCCCGAATCTCCTATCCTTATAGGAGAAGCCTAATTATAGTATTAAAAAACTAAAATGGGTGTCTCGTTGGACATTCAGGTGGTGTAGGTCAAAGAATACTGAACAACAGTTTATAAAGGCTGGAAATTCTTACTCTTGGAAATAATTTTATAGCCTAATGTACACCCTTACTGGGTTAGTCACAGGACCCCGAATCTCCTATCCTTATAGGAGAAGCCTAATTATAGTATTAACAAACTAAAATGGGTGTCTCGTTGGACATTCAGGTGGTGTAGGTCAAAGAATACTGAACAACAGTTTATAAAGGCTGGAAATTCTTACTCTTGGAAATAATTTTATAGCCTAATGTACACCCTTATTGGGTTAGTCACAGGACCCCGAATCTCCTATCCTTATAGGAGAAGCCTAATTATAGTATTAACAAACTAAAATGGGTGTCTCGTTGGACATTCAGGTGGTGTAGGTCAAAGAATACTGAACAACAGTTTATAAAGGCTGGAAATTCTTACTCTTGGAAATAATTTTATAGCCTAATGTACACCCTTATTGGGTTAGTCACAGGACCCCGAATCTCCTATTCTTATAGGAGAAGCCTAATTATAGTATTAACAAACTAAAATGGGTGTCTCGTTGGACATTCAGGTGGTGTAGGTCAAAGAATACTGAACAACAGTTTATAAAGGCTGGAAATTCTTACTCTTGGAAATAATTTTATAGCCTAATGTACACCCTTATTGGGTTAGTCACAGGACCCCGAATCTCCTATCCTTATAGGAGAAGCCTAATTATAGTATTAAAAAACTAAAATGGGTGTCTCGTTGGACATTCAGGTGTGTAGGTCAAAGAATACTGAACAACAGTTTATAAAGGCTGGAAATTCTTACTCTTGGAAATAATTTTATAGCCTAATGTACACCCTTATGGGTTAGTCACAGGACCCCGAATCTCCTATCCTTATAGGAGAAGCCTAATTATAGTATTAACAAACTAAAATGGGTGTCTCGTTGGACATTCAGGTGGTAGGTCAAAGAATACTGAACAACAGTTTATAAAGGCTGGAAATTCTTACTCTTGGAAATAATTTTATAGCCTAATGTACACCCTTACTGGGTTAGTCACAGGACCCCGAATCTCCTATCCTTATAGGAGAAGCCTAATTATAGTATTAACAAACTAAAATGGGTGTCTCGTTGGACATTCAGGTGGTGTAGGTCAAAGAATACTGAACAACAGTTTATAAAGGCTGGAAATTCTTACTCTTGGAAATAATTTTATAGCCTAATGTACACCCTTAGTGGGTTAGTCACAGGACCCCGAATCTCCTATCCTTATAGGAGAAGCCTAATTATAGTATTAACAAACAAAAATGGGTATCTCGTTGGACATTCAGGTACTGTAGGTCAAAGAATACTGAATAACAGTTTATAAAGGCTGGAAATTCTTACTCTTGGAAATAATTTTATAGCCTAATGTACACCCTTACTGGGTTAGTCACAGGACCCCGAATCTCCTATCCTTATAGGAGAAGCCTAATTATAGTATTAACAAACTAAAATGGGTGTCTCATTGAACATTCAGGTGCTTTAGGTCAAAGAATACTGAACAACAGTTTATAAAGGCTGGAAATTCTTACTCTTGGAAATAATTTTATAGCCTAATGTACACCCTTATTGGGTTAGTCACAGGACCCCGAATCTCCTATCCTTATAGGAGAAGCCTAATTGTAGTATTAAAAAACTAAAATGGGTGTCTCGTTGGACATTCAGGTGGTGTAGGTCAAAGAATACTGAACAACAGTTTATAAAGGCTGGAAATTCTTACTCTTGGAAATAATTTTATAGCCTAATGTACACCCTTACTGGGTTAGTCACAGGACCCCGAATCTCCTATCCTTATAGGAGAAGCCTAATTATAGTATTAACAAACTAAAATGGGTGTCTCGTTGGACATTCAGGTGGTGTAGGTCAAAGAATACTGAACAACAGTTTATAAAGGCTGGAAATTCTTACTCTTGGAAATAATTTTATAGCCTAATGTACACCCTTACTGGGTTAGTCACAGGACCCCGAATCTCCTATCCTTATAGGAGAAGCCTAATTATAGTATTAACAAACTAAAATGGGTGTCTCATTGAACATTCAGGTGCTTTAGGTCAAAGAATACTGAACAACAGTTTATAAAGGCTGGAAATTCTTACTCTTGGAAATAATTTTATAGCCTAATGTACACCCTTATTGGGTTAGTCACAGGACCCCGAATCTCCTATCCTTATAGGAGAAGCCTAATTATAGTATTAAAAAACTAAAATGGGTGTCTCGTTGGACATTCAGGTGGTGTAGGTCAAAGAATACTGAACAACAGTTTATAAAGGCTGGAAATTCTTACTCTTGGAAATAATTTTATAGCCTAATGTACACCCTTACTGGGTTAGTCACAGGACCCCGAATCTCCTATCCTTATAGGAGAAGCCTAATTATAGTATTAACAAACTAAAATGGGTGTCTCATTGAACATTCAGGTGCTTTAGGTCAAAGAATACTGAACAACAGTTTATAAAGGCTGGAAATTCTTACTCTTGGAAATAATTTTATAGCCTAATGTACACCCTTATTGGGTTAGTCACAGGACCCCGAATCTCCTATCCTTATAGGAGAAGCCTAATTATAGTATTAAAAACTAAAATGGGTGTCTCGTTGGACATTCAGGTGGTGTAGGTCAAAGAATACTGAACAACAGTTTATAAAGGCTGGAAATTCTTACTCTTGGAAATAATTTTATAGCCTAATGTACACCCTTACTGGGTTAGTCACAGGACCCCGAATCTCCTATCCTTATAGGAGAAGCCTAATTATAGTATTAACAAACTAAAATGGGTGTCTCGTTGGACATTCAGGTGGTGTAGGTCAAAGAATACTGAACAACAGTTTATAAAGGCTGGAAATTCTTACTCTTGGAAATAATTTTATAGCCTAATGTACACCCTTATTGGGTTAGTCACAGGACCCCGAATCTCCTATCCTTATAGGAGATGCCTAATTATAGTATTAACAAACTAAAATGGGTGTCTCGTTGGACATTCAGGTGGTGTAGGTCAAAGAATACTGAACAACAGTTTATAAAGGCTGGAAATTCTTACTCTTGGAAATAATTTTATAGCCTAATGTACACCCTTATTGGGTTAGTCACAGGACCCCGAATCTCCTATTCTTATAGGAGAAGCCTAATTATAGTATTAACAAACTAAAATGGGTGTCTCGTTGGACATTCAGGTGGTGTAGGTCAAAGAATACTGAACAACAGTTTATAAAGGCTGGAAATTCTTACTCTTGGAAATAATTTTATAGCCTAATGTACACCCTTATTGGGTTAGTCACAGGACCCCGAATCTCCTATCCTTATAGGAGAAGCTAATTATAGTATTAACAAACTAAAATGGGTGTCTCGTTGGACATTCAGGTGGTGTAGGTCAAAGAATACTGAACAACAGTTTATAAAGGCTGGAAATTCTTACTCTTGGAAATAATTTTATAGCCTAATGTACACCCTTACTGGGTTAGTCACAGGACCCCGAATCTCCTATCCTTATAGGAGAAGCCTAATTATAGTATTAACAAACTAAAATGGGTGTCTCATTGAACATTCAGGTGCTTTAGGTCAAAGAATACTGAACAACAGTTTATAAAGGCTGGAAATTCTTACTCTTGGAAATAATTTTATAGCCTAATGTACACCCTTATTGGGTTAGTCACAGGACCCCGAATCTCCTATCCTTATAGGAGAAGCCTAATTATAGTATTAACAAACTAAAATGGGTGTCTCATTGAACATTCAGGTGCTTTAGGTCAAAGAATACTGAACAACAGTTTATAAAGGCTGGAAATTCTTACTCTTGGAAATAATTTTATAGCCTAATGTACACCCTTATTGGGTTAGTCACAGGACCCCGAATCTCCTATCCTTATAGGAGAAGCTAATTATAGTATTAACAAACTAAAATGGGTGTCTCGTTGGACATTCAGGTGGTGTAGGTCAAAGAATACTGAACAACAGTTTATAAAGGCTGGAAATTCTTACTCTTGGAAATAATTTTATAGCCTAATGTACACCCTTACTGGGTTAGTCACAGGACCCCGAATCTCCTATCCTTATAGGAGAAGCCTAATTATAGTATTAACAAACTAAAATGGGTGTCTCATTGAACATTCAGGTGCTTTAGGTCAAAGAATACTGAACAACAGTTTATAAAGGCTGGAAATTCTTACTCTTGGAAATAATTTTATAGCCTAATGTACACCCTTATTGGGTTAGTCACAGGACCCCGAATCTCCTATCCTTATAGGAGAAGCTAATTATAGTATTAACAAACTAAAATGGGTGTCTCGTTGGACATTCAGGTGGTGTAGGTCAAAGAATACTGAACAACAGTTTATAAAGGCTGGAAATTCTTACTCTTGGAAATAATTTTATAGCCTAATGTACACCCTTACTGGGTTAGTCACAGGACCCCGAATCTCCTATCCTTATAGGAGAAGCCTAATTATAGTATTAACAAACTAAAATGGGTGTCTCATTGAACATTCAGGTGCTTTAGGTCAAAGAATACTGAACAACAGTTTATAAAGGCTGGAAATTCTTACTCTTGGAAATAATTTTATAGCCTAATGTACACCCTTATTGGGTTAGTCACAGGACCCCGAATCTCCTATCCTTATAGGAGAAGCCTAATTATAGTATTAAAAAACTAAAATGGGTGTCTCGTTGGACATTCAGGTGGTGTAGGTCAAAGAATACTGAACAACAGTTTATAAAGGCTGGAAATTCTTACTCTTGGAAATAATTTTATAGCCTAATGTACACCCTTACTGGGTTAGTCACAGGACCCCGAATCTCCTATCCTTATAGGAGAAGCCTAATTATAGTATTAACAAACTAAAATGGGTGTCTCGTTGGACATTCAGGTGGTGTAGGTCAAAGAATACTGAACAACAGTTTATAAAGGCTGGAAATTCTTACTCTTGGAAATAATTTTATAGCCTAATGTACACCCTTATTGGGTTAGTCACAGGACCCCGAATCTCCTATCCTTATAGGAGATGCCTAATTATAGTATTAACAAACTAAAATGGGTGTCTCGTTGGACATTCAGGTGGTGTAGGTCAAAGAATACTGAACAACAGTTTATAAAGGCTGGAAATTCTTACTCTTGGAAATAATTTTATAGCCTAATGTACACCCTTATTGGGTTAGTCACAGGACCCCGAATCTCCTATTCTTATAGGAGAAGCCTAATTATAGTATTAACAAACTAAAATGGGTGTCTCGTTGGACATTCAGGTGGTGTAGGTCAAAGAATACTGAACAACAGTTTATAAAGGCTGGAAATTCTTACTCTTGGAAATAATTTTATAGCCTAATGTACACCCTTATTGGGTTAGTCACAGGACCCCGAATCTCCTATCCTTATAGGAGAAGCCTAATTATAGTATTAAAAAACTAAAATGGGTGTCTCGTTGGACATTCAGGTGGTGTAGGTCAAAGAATACTGAACAACAGTTTATAAAGGCTGGAAATTCTTACTCTTGGAAATAATTTTATAGCCTAATGTACACCCTTACTGGGTTAGTCACAGGACCCCGAATCTCCTATCCTTATAGGAGAAGCCTAATTATAGTATTAACAAACTAAAATGGGTGTCTCGTTGGACATTCAGGTGGTGTAGGTCAAAGAATACTGAACAACAGTTTATAAAGGCTGGAAATTCTTACTCTTGGAAATAATTTTATAGCCTAATGTACACCCTTACTGGGTTAGTCACAGGACCCCGAATCTCCTATCCTTATAGGAGAAGCCTAATTATAGTATTAACAAACTAAAATGGGTGTCTCGTTGGACATTCAGGTGGTGTAGGTCAAAGAATACTGAACAACAGTTTATAAAGGCTGGAAATTCTTACTCTTGGAAATAATTTTATAGCCTAATGTACACCCTTAGTGGGTTAGTCACAGGACCCCGAATCTCCTATCCTTATAGGAGAAGCCTAATTATAGTATTAACAAACAAAAATGGGTATCTCGTTGGACATTCAGGTACTGTAGGTCAAAGAATACTGAATAACAGTTTATAAAGGCTGGAAATTCTTACTCTTGGAAATAATTTTATAGCCTAATGTACACCCTTACTGGGTTAGTCACAGGACCCCGAATCTCCTATCCTTATAGGAGAAGCCTAATTATAGTATTAACAAACTAAAATGGGTGTCTCATTGAACATTCAGGTGCTTTAGGTCAAAGAATACTGAACAACAGTTTATAAAGGCTGGAAATTCTTACTCTTGGAAATAATTTTATAGCCTAATGTACACCCTTATTGGGTTAGTCACAGGACCCCGAATCTCCTATCCTTATAGGAGAAGCCTAATTGTAGTATTAAAAAACTAAAATGGGTGTCTCGTTGGACATTCAGGTGGTGTAGGTCAAAGAATACTGAACAACAGTTTATAAAGGCTGGAAATTCTTACTCTTGGAAATAATTTTATAGCCTAATGTACACCCTTACTGGGTTAGTCACAGGACCCCGAATCTCCTATCCTTATAGGAGAAGCCTAATTATAGTATTAACAAACTAAAATGGGTGTCTCGTTGGACATTCAGGTGGTGTAGGTCAAAGAATACTGAACAACAGTTTATAAAGGCTGGAAATTCTTACTCTTGGAAATAATTTTATAGCCTAATGTACACCCTTACTGGGTTAGTCACAGGACCCCGAATCTCCTATCCTTATAGGAGAAGCCTAATTATAGTATTAACAAACTAAAATGGGTGTCTCATTGAACATTCAGGTGCTTTAGGTCAAAGAATACTGAACAACAGTTTATAAAGGCTGGAAATTCTTACTCTTGGAAATAATTTTATAGCCTAATGTACACCCTTATTGGGTTAGTCACAGGACCCCGAATCTCCTATCCTTATAGGAGAAGCCTAATTATAGTATTAAAAAACTAAAATGGGTGTCTCGTTGGACATTCAGGTGGTGTAGGTCAAAGAATACTGAACAACAGTTTATAAAGGCTGGAAATTCTTACTCTTGGAAATAATTTTATAGCCTAATGTACACCCTTACTGGGTTAGTCACAGGACCCCGAATCTCCTATCCTTATAGGAGAAGCCTAATTATAGTATTAACAAACTAAAATGGGTGTCTCATTGAACATTCAGGTGCTTTAGGTCAAAGAATACTGAACAACAGTTTATAAAGGCTGGAAATTCTTACTCTTGGAAATAATTTTATAGCCTAATGTACACCCTTATTGGGTTAGTCACAGGACCCCGAATCTCCTATCCTTATAGGAGAAGCCTAATTATAGTATTAAAAAACTAAAATGGGTGTCTCGTTGGACATTCAGGTGGTGTAGGTCAAAGAATACTGAACAACAGTTTATAAAGGCTGGAAATTCTTACTCTTGGAAATAATTTTATAGCCTAATGTACACCCTTACTGGGTTAGTCACAGGACCCCGAATCTCCTATCCTTATAGGAGAAGCCTAATTATAGTATTAACAAACTAAAATGGGTGTCTCGTTGGACATTCAGGTGGTGTAGGTCAAAGAATACTGAACAACAGTTTATAAAGGCTGGAAATTCTTACTCTTGGAAATAATTTTATAGCCTAATGTACACCCTTATTGGGTTAGTCACAGGACCCCGAATCTCCTATCCTTATAGGAGATGCCTAATTATAGTATTAACAAACTAAAATGGGTGTCTCGTTGGACATTCAGGTGGTGTAGGTCAAAGAATACTGAACAACAGTTTATAAAGGCTGGAAATTCTTACTCTTGGAAATAATTTTATAGCCTAATGTACACCCTTATTGGGTTAGTCACAGGACCCCGAATCTCCTATTCTTATAGGAGAAGCCTAATTATAGTATTAACAAACTAAAATGGGTGTCTCGTTGGACATTCAGGTGGTGTAGGTCAAAGAATACTGAACAACAGTTTATAAAGGCTGGAAATTCTTACTCTTGGAAATAATTTTATAGCCTAATGTACACCCTTACTGGGTTAGTCACAGGACCCCGAATCTCCTATCCTTATAGGAGAAGCCTAATTATAGTATTAACAAACAAAAATGGGTATCTCATTGGACATTCAGGTACTGTAGGTCAAAGAATACTGAATAACAGTTTATAAAGGCTGGAAATTCTTACTCTTGGAAATAATTTTATAGCCTAATGTACACCCTTACTGGGTTAGTCACAGGACCCCGAATCTCCTATCCTTATAGGAGAAGCCTAATTATAGTATTAACAAACTAAAATGGGTGTCTCATTGAACATTCAGGTGCTTTAGGTCAAAGAATACTGAACAACAGTTTATAAAGGCTGGAAATTCTTACTCTTGGAAATAATTTTATAGCCTAATGTACACCCTTATTGGGTTGGTTAGTCACAGGACCCCGAATCTCCTATCCTTATAGGAGAAGCCTAATTATAGTATTAACAAACTAAAATGGGTGTCTAGTTGGGCATTCAGGTGCTTTAGGTCAAAGAATACTGAACAACAGTTTATAAAGGCTGGAAATTCTTACTCTTGGAAATAATTTTATAGCCTAATGTACACCCTTATTGGGTTGGTCACAGGACCCCGAATCACCTATACTTATAGGAGAAGCCTAATTATAGTATTAACAAACTAAAATGGGTGTCTCATTGAACATTCAGGTGCTTTAGGTCAAAGAATACTGAACAATAGTTTATAAAGGCTGGAAATTCTTACTCTTGGAAATAATTTTATAGCCTAATGTACACCCTTATTGGGTTAGTCACAGGACCCCGAATCTCCTATCCTTATAGGAGAAGCCTAATTATAGTATTAAAAAACTAAAATGGGTGTCTCGTTGGACATTCAGGTGGTGTAGGTCAAAGAATACTGAACAACAGTTTATAAAGGCTGGAAATTCTTACTCTTGGAAATAATTTTATAGCCTAATGTACACCCTTACTGGGTTAGTCACAGGACCCCGAATCTCCTATCCTTATAGGAGAAGCCTAATTATAGTATTAACAAACTAAAATCGGTGTCTCGTTGGACATTCAAGTGGTGTAGGTCCAAGAATACTGAACAACAGTTTATAAAGGCTGGAAATTCTTACTCTTGGAAATAATTTTATAGCCTAATGTACACCCTTATTGGGTTAGTCACAGGACCCCGAATCTCCTATCCTTATAGGAGAAGCCTAATTATAGTATTAAAAAACTAAAATGGGTGTCTCGTTTGACATTCAGGTGGTGTAGGTCAAAGAATACTGAACAACAGTTTATAAAGGCTGGAAATTCTTACTCTTGGAAATAATTTTATAGCCTAATGTACACCCTTACTGGGTTAGTCACAGGACCCCGAATCTCCTATCCTTATAGGAGAAGCCTAATTATAGTATTAACAAACTAAAATCGGTGTCTCGTTGGACATTCAAGTGGTGTAGGTCAAAGAATACTGAACAACAGTTTATAAAGGCTGGAAATTCTTACTCTTAGAAATAATTTTATAGCCTAATGTACACCCTTACTGGGTTAGTCACAGGACCCCGAATCTCCTATCCTTATAGGAGAAGCCTAATTATAGTATTAACAAACTAAAATGGGTGTCTCGTTGGACATTCAGGTGGTGTAGGTCAAAGAATACTGAACAACAGTTTATAAAGGCTGGAAATTCTTACTCTTGGAAATAATTTTATAGCCTAATGTACACCCTTAGTGGGTTAGTCACAGGACCCCGAATCTCCTATCCTTATAGGAGAAGCCTAATTATAGTATTAACAAACAAAAATGGGTATCTCGTTGGACATTCAGGTACTGTAGGTCAAAGAATACTGAATAACAGTTTATAAAGGCTGGAAATTCTTACTCTTGGAAATAATTTTATAGCCTAATGTACACCCTTACTGGGTTAGTCACAGGACCCCGAATCTCCTATCCTTATAGGAGAAGCCTAATTATAGTATTAACAAACTAAAATGGGTGTCTCATTGAACATTCAGGTGCTTTAGGTCAAAGAATACTGAACAACAGTTTATAAAGGCTGGAAATTCTTACTCTTGGAAATAATTTTATAGCCTAATGTACACCCTTATTGGGTTAGTCACAGGACCCCGAATCTCCTATCCTTATAGGAGAAGCCTAATTATAGTATTAAAAAACTAAAATGGGTGTCTCGTTGGACATTCAGGTGGTGTAGGTCAAAGAATACTGAACAACAGTTTATAAAGGCTGGAAATTCTTACTCTTGGAAATAATTTTATAGCCTAATGTACACCCTTACTGGGTTAGTCACAGGACCCCGAATCTCCTATCCTTATAGGAGAAGCCTAATTATAGTATTAACAAACTAAAATGGGTGTCTCGTTGGACATTCAGGTGGTGTAGGTCAAAGAATACTGAACAACAGTTTATAAAGGCTGGAAATTCTTACTCTTGGAAATAATTTTATAGCCTAATGTACACCCTTACTGGGTTAGTCACAGGACCCCGAATCTCCTATCCTTATAGGAGAAGCCTAATTATAGTATTAACAAACTAAAATGGGTGTCTCGTTGGACATTCAGGTGGTGTAGGTCAAAGAATACTGAACAACAGTTTATAAAGGCTGGAAATTCTTACTCTTGGAAATAATTTTATAGCCTAATGTACACCCTTAGTGGGTTAGTCACAGGACCCCGAATCTCCTATCCTTATAGGAGAAGCCTAATTATAGTATTAACAAACAAAAATGGGTATCTCGTTGGACATTCAGGTACTGTAGGTCAAAGAATACTGAATAACAGTTTATAAAGGCTGGAAATTCTTACTCTTGGAAATAATTTTATAGCCTAATGTACACCCTTACTGGGTTAGTCACAGGACCCCGAATCTCCTATCCTTATAGGAGAAGCCTAATTATAGTATTAACAAACTAAAATGGGTGTCTCATTGAACATTCAGGTGCTTTAGGTCAAAGAATACTGAACAACAGTTTATAAAGGCTGGAAATTCTTACTCTTGGAAATAATTTTATAGCCTAATGTACACCCTTATTGGGTTGGTTAGTCACAGGACCCCGAATCTCCTATCCTTATAGGAGAAGCCTAATTATAGTATTAACAAACTAAAATGGGTGTCTAGTTGGGCATTCAGGTGCTTTAGGTCAAAGAATACTGAACAACAGTTTATAAAGGCTGGAAATTCTTACTCTTGGAAATAATTTTATAGCCTAATGTACACCCTTATTGGGTTGGTCACAGGACCCCGAATCACCTATACTTATAGGAGAAGCCTAATTATAGTATTAACAAACTAAAATGGGTGTCTCATTGAACATTCAGGTGCTTTAGGTCAAAGAATACTGAACAATAGTTTATAAAGGCTGGAAATTCTTACTCTTGGAAATAATTTTATAGCCTAATGTACACCCTTATTGGGTTAGTCACAGGACCCCGAATCTCCTATCCTTATAGGAGAAGCCTAATTATAGTATTAAAAAACTAAAATGGGTGTCTCGTTGGACATTCAGGTGGTGTAGGTCAAAGAATACTGAACAACAGTTTATAAAGGCTGGAAATTCTTACTCTTGGAAATAATTTTATAGCCTAATGTACACCCTTACTGGGTTAGTCACAGGACCCGAATCTCCTATCCTTATAGGAGAAGCCTAATTATAGTATTAACAAACTAAAATCGGTGTCTCGTTGGACATTCAAGTGGTGTAGGTCAAAGAATACTGAACAACAGTTTATAAAGGCTGGAAATTCTTACTCTTGGAAATAATTTTATAGCCTAATGTACACCTTATTGGGTTAGTCACAGGACCCCGAATCTCCTATCCTTATAGGAGAAGCCTAATTATAGTATTAAAAAACTAAAATGGGTGTCTCGTTTGACATTCAGGTGGTGTAGGTCAAAGAATACTGAACAACAGTTTATAAAGGCTGGAAATTCTTACTCTTGGAAATAATTTTATAGCCTAATGTACACCCTTACTGGGTTAGTCACAGGACCCCGAATCTCCTATCCTTATAGGAGAAGCCTAATTATAGTATTAACAAACTAAAATCGGTGTCTCGTTGGACATTCAAGTGGTGTAGGTCAAAGAATACTGAACAACAGTTTATAAAGGCTGGAAATTCTTACTCTTGGAAATAATTTTATAGCCTAATGTACACCCTTACTGGGTTAGTCACAGGACCCCGAATCTCCTATCCTTATAGGAGAAGCCTAATTATAGTATTAACAAACTAAAATGGGTGTCTCGTTGGACATTCAGGTGGTGTAGGTCAAAGAATACTGAACAACAGTTTATAAAGGCTGGAAATTCTTACTCTTGGAAATAATTTTATAGCCTAATGTACACCCTTAGTGGGTTAGTCACAGGACCCCGAATCTCCTATCCTTATAGGAGAAGCCTAATTATAGTATTAACAAACAAAAATGGGTATCTCGTTGGACATTCAGGTACTGTAGGTCAAAGAATACTGAATAACAGTTTATAAAGGCTGGAAATTCTTACTCTTGGAAATAATTTTATAGCCTAATGTACACCCTTACTGGGTTAGTCACAGGACCCCGAATCTCCTATCCTTATAGGAGAAGCCTAATTATAGTATTAACAAACTAAAATGGGTGTCTCATTGAACATTCAGGTGCTTTAGGTCAAAGAATACTGAACAACAGTTTATAAAGGCTGGAAATTCTTACTCTTGGAAATAATTTTATAGCCTAATGTACACCCTTATTGGGTTAGTCACAGGACCCCGAATCTCCTATCCTTATAGGAGAAGCCTAATTATAGTATTAAAAAACTAAAATGGGTGTCTCGTTGGACATTCAGGTGGTGTAGGTCAAAGAATACTGAACAACAGTTTATAAAGGCTGGAAATTCTTACTCTTGGAAATAATTTTATAGCCTAATGTACACCCTTACTGGGTTAGTCACAGGACCCCGAATCTCCTATCCTTATAGGAGAAGCCTAATTATAGTATTAACAAACTAAAATGGGTGTCTCGTTGGACATTCAGGTGGTGTAGGTCAAAGAATACTGAACAACAGTTTATAAAGGCTGGAAATTCTTACTCTTGGAAATAATTTTATAGCCTAATGTACACCCTTACTGGGTTAGTCACAGGACCCCGAATCTCCTATCCTTATAGGAGAAGCCTAATTATAGTATTAACAAACTAAAATGGGTGTCTCGTTGGACATTCAGGTGGTGTAGGTCAAAGAATACTGAACAACAGTTTATAAAGGCTGGAAATTCTTACTCTTGGAAATAATTTTATAGCCTAATGTACACCCTTAGTGGGTTAGTCACAGGACCCCGAATCTCCTATCCTTATAGGAGAAGCCTAATTATAGTATTAACAAACAAAAATGGGTATCTCGTTGGACATTCAGGTACTGTAGGTCAAAGAATACTGAATAACAGTTTATAAAGGCTGGAAATTCTTACTCTTGGAAATAATTTTATAGCCTAATGTACACCCTTACTGGGTTAGTCACAGGACCCCGAATCTCCTATCCTTATAGGAGAAGCCTAATTATAGTATTAACAAACTAAAATGGGTGTCTCATTGAACATTCAGGTGCTTTAGGTCAAAGAATACTGAACAACAGTTTATAAAGGCTGGAAATTCTTACTCTTGGAAATAATTTTATAGCCTAATGTACACCCTTATTGGGTTAGTCACAGGACCCCGAATCTCCTATCCTTATAGGAGAAGCCTAATTATAGTATTAACAAACTAAAATGGGTGTCTCATTGAACATTCAGGTGCTTTAGGTCAAAGAATACTGAACAACAGTTTATAAAGGCTGGAAATTCTTACTCTTGGAAATAATTTTATAGCCTAATGTACACCCTTACTGGGTTAGTCACAGGACCCCGAATCTCCTATCCTTATAGGAGAAGCCTAATTATAGTATTAACAAACTAAAATGGGTGTCTCATTGAACATTCAGGTGCTTTAGGTCAAAGAATACTGAACAACAGTTTATAAAGGCTGGAAATTCTTACTCTTGGAAATAATTTTATAGCCTAATGTACACCCTTACTGGGTTAGTCACAGGACCCCGAATCTCCTATCCTTATAGGAGAAGCCTAATTATAGTATTAACAAACTAAAATGGGTGTCTCATTGAACATTCAGGTGCTTTAGGTCAAAGAATACTGAACAACAGTTTATAAAGGCTGGAAATTCTTACTCTTGGAAATAATTTTATAGCCTAATGTACACCCTTACTGGGTTAGTCACAGGACCCCGAATCTCCTATCCTTATAGGAGAAGCCTAATTATAGTATTAACAAACTAAAATGGGTGTCTCGTTGGACATTCAGGTGGTGTAGGTCAAAGAATACTGAACAACAGTTTATAAAGGCTGGAAATTCTTACTCTTGGAAATAATTTTATAGCCTAATGTACACACTTAGTGGGTTAGTCACAGGACCCCGAATCTCCTATCCTTATAGGAGAAGCCTAATTATAGTATTAACAAACAAAAATGGGTATCTCGTTGGACATTCAGGTACTGTAGGTCAAAGAATACTGAATAACAGTTTATAAAGGCTGGAAATTCTTACTCTTGGAAATAATTTTATAGCCTAATGTACACCCTTACTGGGTTAGTCACAGGACCCCGAATCTCCTATCCTTATAGGAGAAGCCTAATTATAGTATTAACAAACTAAAATGGGTGTCTCATTGAACATTCAGGTGCTTTAGGTCAAAGAATACTGAACAACAGTTTATAAAGGCTGGAAATTCTTACTCTTGGAAATAATTTTATAGCCTAATGTACACCCTTATTGGGTTAGTCACAGGACCCCGAATCTCCTATCCTTATAGGAGAAGCCTAATTATAGTATTAAAAAACTAAAATGGGTGTCTCGTTGGACATTCAGGTGGTGTAGGTCAAAGAATACTGAACAACAGTTTATAAAGGCTGGAAATTCTTACTCTTGGAAATAATTTTATAGCCTAATGTACACCCTTACTGGGTTAGTCACAGGACCCCGAATCTCCTATCCTTATAGGAGAAGCCTAATTATAGTATTAACAAACTAAAATGGGTGTCTCGTTGGACATTCAGGTGGTGTAGGTCAAAGAATACTGAACAACAGTTTATAAAGGCTGGAAATTCTTACTCTTGGAAATAATTTTATAGCCTAATGTACACCCTTACTGGGTTAGTCACAGGACCCCGAATCTCCTATCCTTATAGGAGAAGCCTAATTATAGTATTAACAAACTAAAATGGGTGTCTCATTGAACATTCAGGTGCTTTAGGTCAAAGAATACTGAACAACAGTTTATAAAGGCTGGAAATTCTTACTCTTGGAAATAATTTTATAGCCTAATGTACACCCTTACTGGGTTAGTCACAGGACCCCGAATCTCCTATCCTTATAGGAGAAGCCTAATTATAGTATTAACAAACTAAAATGGGTGTCTCATTGAACATTCAGGTGCTTTAGGTCAAAGAATACTGAACAACAGTTTATAAAGGCTGGAAATTCTTACTCTTGGAAATAATTTTATAGCCTAATGTACACCCTTATTGGGTTAGTCACAGGACCCCGAATCTCCTATCCTTATAGGAGAAGCCTAATTATAGTATTAACAAACTAAAATGGGTGTCTCGTTGGACATTCAGGTGGTGTAGGTCAAAGAATACTGAACAACAGTTTATAAAGGCTGGAAATTCTTACTCTTGGAAATAATTTTATAGCCTAATGTACACCCTTACTGGGTTAGTCACAGGACCCCGAATCTCCTATCCTTATAGGAGAAGCCTAATTATAGTATTAACAAACTAAAATGAGTGTCTCGTTGGACATTCAGGTGGTGTAGGTCAAAGAATACTGAACAACAGTTTATAAAGGCTGGAAATTCTTACTCTTGGAAATAATTTTATAGCCTAATGTACACCCTTATTGGGTTAGTCACAGGACCCGAATCTCCTATCCTTATAGGAGATGCCTAATTATAGTATTAACAAACTAAAATGGGTGTCTCGTTGGACATTCAGGTGGTGTAGGTCAAAGAATACTGAACAACAGTTTATAAAGGCTGGAAATTCTTACTCTTGGAAATAATTTTATAGCCTAATGTACACCCTTATTGGGTTAGTCACAGGACCCCGAATCTCCTATCCTTATAGGAGAAGCCTAATTATAGTATTAACAAACTAAAATGGGTGTCTCGTTGGACATTCAGGTGGTGTAGGTCAAAGAATACTGAACAACAGTTTATAAAGGCTGGAAATTCTTACTCTTGGAAATAATTTTATAGCCTAATGTACAACCTTATTGGGTTAGTCACAGGACCCCGAATCTCCTATACTTATAGGAGAAGCCTAATTATAGTATTAACAAACTAAAATGGGTGTCTCGTTGGACATTCAGGTGCTTTAGGTCAAAGAATACTGAACAACAGTTTATAAAGGCTGGAAATTCTTACTCTTGGAAATAATTTTATAGCCTAATGTACACCCTTATTGGGTTAGTCACAGGACCCCGAATCTCCTATCCTTATAGGAGAAGCCTAATTATAGTATTAACAAACTAAAATGGGTGTCTCGTTGGACATTCAGGTGGTGTAGGTCAAAGAATACTGAACAACAGTTTATAAAGGCTGGAAATTCTTACTCTTGGAAATAATTTTATAGCCTAATGTACACCCTTACTGGGTTAGTCACAGGACCCCGAATCTCCTATCCTTATAGGAGAAGCCTAATTATAGTATTAACAAACTAAAATGGGTGTCTCGTTGGACATTCAGGTGGTGTAGGTCAAAGAATATTGAACAACAGTTTATAAAGGCTGGAAATTCTTACTCTTGGAAATAATTTTATAGCCTAATGTACACCCTTATTGGGTTAGTCACAGGACCCCGAATCTCCTATCCTTATAGGAGAAGCCTAATTATAGTATTAACCAACTAAAATGGGTGTCTCGTTGGACATTCAGGTGGTGTAGGTCAAAGAATACTGAACAACAGTTTATAAAGGCTGGAAATTCTTACTCTTGGAAATAATTTTATAGCCTGATGTACACCCTTATTGGGTAAGTCACAGGACCCCGAATCTCCTATCCTTATAGGAGAAGCCTAATTATAGTATTAACAAACTAAAATGGGTGTCTCGTTGGACATTCAGGTGCTGTAGGTCAAAGAATACTGAACAACAGTTTATAAAGGCTGGAAATTCTTACTCTTGAAAATAATTTTATAGCCTAATGTACACCCTTACTGGGTTAGTCACAGGACCCCGAATCTCCTATACTTATAGGAGAAGCCTAATTATAGTATTAACAAACTAAAATGGGTCCAATATCAACTTCTTGATTATGGAATCAAAGAGACCAAGACACCATTGCTTGTAGACAACAAATCAGCCATTAGCATCATTCAAAATCCTGTTCAGTTCTCAAAAACTAAACATATTGAAATCAGGTATCATTTCATCAGGGATTGCTATGAAAAAGGCAAGATTGAAGTGAAGCATGTGACAACAGCTAATCAGATAGCTGACATATTCACAAAACCCCTTGACACATCAACATTTCAGAAGTTAGTATCCATGCTTGGGATGCTAAACAAATACTGTTTAAGTCCCTAAGGTTATAGTCTAGATTATTTTCTAATAACCTAATTCCCTATAACCAAGGCTCTGATACCAATCTGTAACACCCCAACCGATGGCGGAAACATCGAGGTGTCACGTAAGAATGAGTATACAGTAGCACATGGTAATCCAAATTTTAATTGAAATAAATTTAAATTGCAAATATCCAAAAATAGAAATACATAAGAGTTTTAAATGTGGAAATCTAATACATCACACAAGAATCAAGCAAGCATAGACTCCTTATTGTCTTCATAAAACCCTCTAATCTTCATGCATCATTATTTCCTGTTGAGTTGTAAAAATGGGGGGGTCAACTAGAAGTTGGTGAGAATACATAATCCATGTTAAGCAAATAGTTTAAGTATAAAAGTCTAGCAATTCGTATGTCTATCGTAAATTTAAGTCTACAAGAATAGTATAATATGTTGACATAATCAAACCTCCGACTAGTTTAGGTCCATCCCGTCATCTACGGTTCACCTTAGTAATATGTTGGAACGATAACAATCACCCACGCTACCTATGTAGGAGGTACACGTATCCGGGTGGGATTGTCAATCCAATAGATCTATTATTGAGTATCGCCGGCTTGGCCATAGCTAATGATTATGTAATGTTGAAACTCGTTGAAACTGTTGACTAATTCATGAGACAATAAAGTTTACTACTAGACATGCATGTTGAATTGCTTAAAATGTTGCAAGTATAAAGAATCGCATAAACATGGTTACGTAAACTCACCTTGGTATAGTATTTGGTATTGAGGAATAGTATAAGTGTAGCCCAATAGATTGCCAAGTATTACCCTATGTATAAGGCAACAAATAAGTCTAAGTCTATCTAGTCTATAAGTATATTCTAGGGTTTCGATTTGGGGATATCCAATTGTTGAATTTATAATAAAATGTTAATTAAATAAAGGGAAATTTGATAATTAAATAAATGAAAGTCTTTTTATAAAGTTTGAATTTAGGATGTTCACAATAATGTGTTTGAAGTATAAAAATAATTTTTATAAAATTATTTTCTTTAAAATAGATTATTAAATCTATTTATTACAAATTGCCAAAATTAAACTTTAATATTTAAAAATACTAAAATTAAAGAATTATTATTTTAAAAATTATATTTCTATTCTAAATATTCAGAAATAAATTGTATAAATTTTTGGTGCAAAAATAATAAAAATTGAATTTATTATGATTTTAATTATGACTAAAACTAACAAAAATTGATTAAAAATATAAAATAAATGATTTTTCAGAATTAAAAATCATTTCAGTAAATTTTATCATTGTACAAACTCAGGATAATTTTTGTAGAAATTTATAAAATTGTTTTGATATTTTAATGGATTTTTATAAATATAATAGCATAAAATTGATTTAATTATTATAAATATTAAATAAATGAATTTCAGAAAACTAAAAATTGTAGATAAAACTTTTACATCAGATTTGTTAAAAATAATTTTTTTAGAATTTATAAAAAGGTTTTAATAATTAAAAATGAATTTACAAGATTAAATGTAATATATATATACATATATATATATAATTTGGTTTGTTTAAAAAGATGAAAATAATGCAAAAATGGGAGCCATAGCCGGGACTCGAACCCGGGTGGCTGAGGTTATAAGCATCAGTCACAACCACTTGGCCTAGGCCAGTGGTTGTGATTAACTCTGTTTTAATTAAGTTAAATACAAAATGCTGAAATCAATTTATCCCCAAATCAATACTCACGAACCCTAGTTTCTGCAATAGCTTGATTCACTCATCAATAGCCCAATTAATCATGGGGCTATTGATGAGCGATCGCCGATGAACAAAACCCACAGAAAATGTTAGACTTACAATGTAGTATCGTGTTCGATTGAATGGTCAATCAAAAAGTCAAACGTACGATCGTGAATAAGAACAGAGTGTTTATTGTGGAGAATTGGAGGTTGAGAAATGATTATTGGCGAGTTGTGAAGACTCGCTGATGATCAATTTATAGTGTGGATGCAACAGTAATCGAATTGGCAAGGTTGACCATACATTGAAGTCTATACGCGTAATGTGATTAATTGTGTATCAATTTGTCAATAATCTTCGTGTATCTTAGTCAGACAAGGCCGGTAATCACGTATATTTGCCAAAAATGAACAAATCACGAGTTAATATGATGGAATTAGGCAACTCGCGTCCACAGTTGACTTTTCTAGTCAACTGTGAAGGTTTTAGATCAAGTATAAGAATAAAGCGCGCCTGGATTCATTCAAGTATGTTGGTCAGCCCAGCTGGTAAGTGCTTTGGTGTGGTTTGGGCCGGCCTTGGGCGCGGGCTCGATTCCCGGCCCAAGCAGTTTATTTTTTTTTTGTATTTATTTATCCCACACTTAACCACATATATATAATATATATATATATATATATAGTATTAAGGTTTCAAAAATGCGACAAAATAATTAAATGCGAGCATTATCGATAGAACTTGACGTTTTATTAAATATGATAGTGTAACGTACAAGTTTAAATGCGAAATGTTACAAAAAAGTCCCTCCTTCTCTCTCAAAAAGCTCTCAAACCCTTAACCTGCAAAAACACTGTTCGATCCACAAACACACAAACCACATGGCTCTAATACCGAAACAGGGACACAATCAAAGAGGCTACTTTGAGAAACATGAAGCCTGGTCCCAATACGACGAAATCATTGATTTAGTCGTTAAATCCCAATACTTCACTGCCCTCACCATTGATCCTCCAATCCACACTGAAACTCTAAATGAGTTCTGGGCAAATGCGGAGACGGTGACAGTGAATGATAAAGTGATCTCCTTCAATTCAACCATCCAAAGGAGAAGAATGGCAATCACACCCGAAACTTTGGGAATTAGACTGGGTCTAGATGATGTTGGTGCCCCAGATCAATTTCCAAACTCTGAAATTCATCTAACCATGACAGAGTGTGGTTACCAAGGTACTCTCTCACATGCTACTATTTTTAAGAAATATTTTGAACCTAAGTACAAACTTTTGTTTCACTATATAATAATGTGTTTGAGTCCAAAAACTGGATCTTATGATCAGATGCCCTCTACTTTTCAACCTATTTTTCATTCCATTGTGAATGAAACAAAATTCAGGGCATCAACACTTTTCTTTAATGAGTTGGTGTTACATCATCTCAATTCTAAAAAGAAGTTTTTGTTGTATCCAAGATTTATTATGCAATGCATAATAAAGGAACTTGGAGAAGAGGTGCTTATGGGGAAAACAACTGTTTTAAACCCTTTAACCTCACAAGCATACTCTAGATACAATAAACCGGCTACCTGGCCAGAAGATGACCAAGGGGAACACACAACAGTCCCCAAGGAACCCTCATCTTCCAAACCCTCACCTAAAAAGGCCAAGAAACCCAAACAGCAAAAACAAAAACCCACCAGCCTTAAAAGAAAGGCAGTTCAGGAAGTTGAGATGTGTGAACTTGCTAATGTGCAATCTGCACTTGATAAAGATGTGACTGAAACATCCTCTCAATCTCATCCATCTCAAACCCCCACTAGAGCACCAATCACAATACTTTTCAAAAGAAAGAAATTTAAGAAAACAATCCCCATTGACTCTTCTTTTGAAACTGCTGAACCATTAGCCTAAACTACTGAACCAGCACCACAAATTTCTGAACCTAAAGCCCTTGAAATTGCCAAACTTCTCTCTGGGCTAAAAGAAACCGTCCCATCAGAACATGTCAGTCCCCAACTACCACATCAAAAAGGGGACATACCTTCAAAACTTGACATGGATGTGGATGTCCATAGCCCTAACCCAAGAGATGAGGATGAACCAGGGTCTCTAAGCCCAAACTTAGAAACCTTAGGTACATTTGAGGCTGCTACTACTCATATACCACCCAGTGGTGGATCTGAGGAAAGAAGTAACATTGCTAAGACCTCACTTGTGGCAACTACTAATGAAGGCTTAATGCCTGAGGTAAGAAATCCTCTGAACCAAGAACAAGAGGTACATGAGACAACTGGGTTGGGCCCAGCTCATGATGTAACTGATATTGTCCTCATTGAGGAAGTAAGTAGGGATTCAGATGATTCCATTGATTTGGATGATGATTCACACTCCACCAAAGTTGAATTGACGGCTGCTAGTGAAGGTCCTACACCTGGTGTCTCTAAGCTCAAAGAGTTGGTCACACCAGATCAGGTTAAAGTCCACTTGATCCCTGATTCCCCTAAAGTGGCATCTTCTATACAACATGAAGATCACCCAAAAACACACCCCTCACTGAAAATGCCTACCCCATTCCCTGGGTCATCCAGCATAGACTTGAACCAACTATGCAGCCCAGATGGTCCCCTATACCAGTTGATGAACACCCTAATTGCCAATCACCTCAAAACTTTCACAACTGCTTTGGAGTTGTCAACCAAAACTCAGTTTGAGGTGATCAACAAGAAACTTGGTGAGCTGTCCAACAAAATAGACAACAACTCAAGACAGCTTGCTGACCTGACTAGTAGAACTTCCAAACCTAGCAGGCTTCCAGAAGTGGATGAAGCCAAAAAGGGGGAGAAGATTAAGGAACCTAAGGAGTCACTGGAAGCCAGGATAAAGGCAAGAGTGGCTCTACAACAACAACAACTTCTAGAAAAAGCCCAAAAACAAAAGGAAGATCAACAAAGGCTTGTTTCTGGAACTGAAGTTGAAGCTGAACCTTCCTAAGGCCATAATGAAGAAACTGCTGAAGAAACCTCTGATGACTCAGAAAGTACTGAAGACAATCCTTCAGTAGTTGATACTTCTATCAACACTTCAGCAGTTAACACTTCCAGCTTACAAACAACTGAAGAGCCGTCCAAACCAACTGAACAACAACAACCAACTCCTATTCCAAGGCATACAACAACTACAATAATGACTGTGCTGAACCCTTCTCCACTATCAATGTCCAAAGAACTACTAGAGAAGAGTTTGATTGCAGCCCAAAGAAAGGCTAATGAAGAAGAGATCTGGAACAACTTGGAGGCAAGGGAAGATTTAAGCTTAAATGAAAAGCTTCAAGCTTGTGAAGCAGAGTTGAATAGGCAAGCTGAAACAGAGAGAGTTGCTGAAGAAGATAAAAGACAACAACTGGTGTCTTTTATAACAAAGAACAGCAAAACAAAAGCCTATTCACTCAAAGGGCTCTCAATGGATGAGCAAACCAGAAGAGCTCAACTTGTTGCTGACAAACTTGCAACAAACAAAGATGGAAAAGCCAAGAGAGCAGAAATGATTGAAGAACTGGTAGCAAATGATTATGGTTCAAAAGCCTCTGTGTCAAGATGGAGAGAAGAAAAACTACTGGACACATACAAGAAGTACAAGGCTGCCAAGGCTGCTAATCCAGAGAAGTTCAAAACTTCTGAAGTATCAACTTCAGTAGTTAGAATTTCTGGTGTTAAAAGACCAGCTACCAAGAAGAAATCAAAGGACAATACAGAGAATGACTTCAAGATGGTGTTGCTAGAAGGCAACACAGTTGTGCAAGGAGACTTTGATATTGAAGAGAAGCCTCTGATAACTCAATTTAGGGATCCTTCAACATTTGCTTACCAAATTCAGAAGACTATCACTGACAGACTGCACACAAAGGTAGTTACTGAACATCATTTACCAACTTTCAAATTACCTGAAGTAGTGCAAAAAGAAGACAGAAGTGAATCCCACCTGAGAGTCATAGAAATAGAAAATATCCAACACTCAGGAACATCCCAAGGATCCAGCATGGTTCCCTATACTTCAGACTTTGACAAGTCTAAAGTGCTGATCATCAGATGGTCCTTTACTGATGACAACTCAGTATTGGTGACAAGAAGAGATCTTACAAGCAAGGCCTACAAGTCCATGAATGAACTGAAGAATCTATCAACTCAGGACTTGCTTACAATTCAACACTTAGAACCTCAAAGGGGATCTCTCACTGATGAACAGCTTAATCAATTGAAGAATTCCATGTTCAAGGAGATATGGAAGATTGTGAATGACAGAAGAAAACAATAAGGAACTAGAAAAGGTTTTGGCTTCATCAATCCAGGGGGAGATTGTTAGGACAAAAAGGATTGAGGAAACCAATTTTGTAAACCTTAGTCTAATCCACTTCTGCAAATATCCTAAGTATAGAACTACTGAAGAAATAAGACTAAAGTACTGAAGAATGATTCAACAAGTACTGAAGAAGAAGTATCAGAAGTTCTGAAGTCTAACCAGACAGTTCACTGAAGAACTACTGAAGACAAACTACTCATCAGTAGCTTGTCATTCATCAGCACTTGTACAAGAATCTTTCCACCGCCTTATGTTTCAGTAGTTTATTAGTTTAATATTACTTTATCTTTTTGTGCAAGTTCCAAGAATGCAACTTGTTGCAACTTTTTCTGACTTGCTTCTGTGTTAAGTTTTGAACAATATTCATGTATTTGTAAGTCTATAAATAGATGGGTTCATCCCACTATTTTAGACATTGATTTTTATTGAAACAGAAATCCTTCAAAACTTATTATTGTTCTGTCCATTTCATTTATTGAGAATCTATTTGAATATTTATTATCATTCACATTCAATACTTAGATTCTCATTAAACTTGTCTTTAGATTTCAAACATCCAGGGGGTAATAACTCCTGTTGATAGTGTAACTTTGCTTACTCATTCCGCTGTGCAAATCTGATTGAACTTGCTAAACACATAAGTGTTCACTAGCAAGCAATACATCAAGAGCAATACTGATCCAACACCTTGTCACTAATACTGAGTTGGAATCAGTAAATGACCATTTCATTATCAGAACTTTAGATTGGTCAAAGTCTAAAGTGTAAGGGACCATGCTGGATCCATGGGATGTTCCTGAGTGAAGGATGTTTTCTACTTCAGTGACCCTCAGGTGGGATTCTCTTCCTTCTTCTGTTTGCACAACATTAGTTATATTAAAGGTAGCTAAATGATGTTCAGTGATTACCTTTGTGTGCAGTTTATCAATTATAGTCTTCTGTATTTGGTAAGCAAATGTTGAAGGATCCCTGAATTGTGTCAGCAGAGGCTTTTCTTCAATCACAAAGTCTCCTTGTACTACTGTATTGCCTTCAAGCAATACCATCTTGAAATCAGTCTTTGTGATCTCCTCTTGCTTCTTCTTGGTAGCAGGCTTTGATGTTTTAGTACCAGAAGTTCTAACTACTGAAGTTGACACTTCAGAAGTTTTGTACTTCTCTGGATTTGCAGCCCTATCAGCCTTGAATCTTTTGTATGTGTCAAATAGTTTATCTTCTCTCCATCTTGACACTGAGGCTTTTGAACCAAAATCATTGGCTACCAGTTCATCTATTATTTCAGCTCTCTTTGCCGTTCTGTCTTTTTCAGTGGCAATCTTGTCAGCAACAAGTTGAGCTCTTCTTGTAAGCTCATCCATGGAGAGCCCTTTGAGTGAATAAGCTTTAGTTTTGCTGTTCTTGGTAATGTAAGACATCAGTTGTTGTCTTTTGTCTTCCTCGACAACTCTTTCAAGTGCAGCTTGTTTATTCAACTCTTCTTCATATGCTTTGAGTTTGTCAGTGTAGCTCAAATCTTCCCTTGCTTCTAAGCTGTTCCAGATCTCATCTTCCTTGGCTTTCTTTTATGCTGCAAGTAGACTCTTCTCCAGTAATTCTTTTTACATTGAAATGGGAGAAGGGTTTAGTACAGGCATTTGAGTGATTGTAGGCCTTGGAATAGGAGTTGGAATGTCTTCAGTTGCCATAGAAGGCTCTTCAGTTGAAATGTTGGAAGTGTTAACTGCTGAAGGGTTGATAGAAGTATCAACTACTGAAGGATTGTCTTCAGTACTTTCAGAGTCTTTAGAAGTTTCTTCATTGAGGCCTTGGGAAGTTTCAACTTAAACTTCAGTTCTAGAAAGGAGCCTATCTTGATCTTCTACTTCTTTTGGGGCTTCCTCTTCCTCTTGTTGTTATTGTAGAGCCACTTTTGCCTTTATCCTGGCTTCCAGTGACTCCTTTGGTTCCTTAATCTTCTCCCCCTTTTTGGCTTCATCCACTTCTGGAAGCCTAGAAGGTAGAGAAGTTCTACCAGATAACCTTGCAAGCTGTCTTGTATTGTTGTCAATTTTATTGGACAGCTCACTTAGTTTGTTGTTGATCACCTCAAATTGAGTTTTTGTCTTCAACTCCCAAGAAGTTGTGAAAGATTTAAGGTGATTGGATATGAGGGTGTTCATCATCTGGTATAGGGGACCATTTGGGCTGCATAGGTGGTTCAAGTCTATGCTAGATGACCCAGGGAATTGGGTAGGCATTTTTAGTGGAGGGGGTGTTTTTGGGTGATCTTCAGAGTGTACTAAAGATGCCACTTTAGGGGAATCAGGGAATAAGTGGTCTTTAACCTGATCTGTTGTGACCAGCTCTTTGAGCTTAGAGACATCAGATTCAGGACCTTCACTAGTAGCCGTCAATTCATGTTTTGTGGAGTGTGAATCATCATCCAAATCAATGGAATCATCTAAATCCTTGATGACATCCTCAATGAGGACATCATCAGTTGTATCATGAGCTGGGCCCAACCCAGTTGTCTTATGAACCTATGTTTCTTGGTTCTGAGGATTTCCTACCTCAGGTATAAAGCCTTCATCAGTAGTTGCCACAAATGAGGTCTTAGCAATGTTACTTCTGTCCTCAAATCCACCACTGGGTGGTAAATGAGTAGTAGCAGCCTCAAATGTACCTAAAGTCTCTAAGTTTGGGCTTAGAAACCTTGGTTCATCCTCATCTCTTGGGATAGGGCTAATGACATCCACATTCATGTCAACTTCTGATCGTATTTCCCCTGTTTGATGTGGTTGTTGAGGAATGACATGTTCTGATGGGATTGTCTCTTTTAGCCTAGAGAGAAGTTTCTGGTTCAGTAGTTTGGGGTAAAGGTTCAGCAGTTTCAAATGAAGGATCAGTAGTTATGGCCTTTTTAAATTTCTTTCTTTTGAAAAGAATGGTAATGGGTGCTCTTTTGGGGGGTTTGAGATGGATGAGACTGAGAGGATGTTTCAGTCACATCTTTGATAAGTGCAGATTGCACATCAGCAGTTTCAGGTATCTCAATTTCCTGAACTGCCTTTCTTTTAGGGTTGGTGGGTTTGGGCTTTTGTTGTTTGGTTTTCTTGGCCTTTTTGGGTGAGGGTTTGGAAGATGGTGGTTCCATGGGGATCGTTTGTTTTTCCCCTTGGTCATCTTCTGGCCAGGCAGCCGGTTTGTTATGCCTTGAGTATGCTTGTGAGGTTAATGGATTTAAAATAGTTGTTTTTCCCACAAGCACCTCATCTCCAAGTTCTTTAATTATGCATTGCATTATGAACCTTGGATACAACAAAAACTTCTTTTTAGAATTTCGGTGATGCAACACCAACTCATTAAAGAAAAGTGTTGATGCCCTAAATTTTGTTTCATTCACAATGGAATGAAAAATAGGTTGAAAAGTAGAGGGCATCTGATCATAAGATCCAGTTTTTGGACTCAAGCACATGATTATGTAATGCAACAAAAGTTTATATTTTGGTCTAAAGAATTTCTTAAAAATTGTTGCATGTGAGAGAGTACCTAGGTAACCACACTCTGTCATAGTTAAATGGATTGCAGAGTTGGGAAAATGATCTGGTGCATCCGCATCATCCAGACCCTATCTTATCCCCAATGTAGCCGGTGTGATTGCCATTAATTTCCCTTGGATGGTTGATTTAAGGGAAATAATCTGGTCATTCACTGTCACCGTCTCGGCGTTCGCCCAGAACTCATTAAGAGTTTCAGTATGAAATGGGGGATCAATGGTGAAGGCAGTGAAGTATTGGGATTTGACAACTAAATCAACGATTTCGTCGTATTGGGACCAGGATTCATGTTTCTCAAAGTAGCCTCTTTGATTGTGTCTCTGTTTCAGTATGAGAGCCATGTGGTTTGTGTGTGTGGATCGAACAACGTTTTTGTTTGTTTGCAAGGGAGGATTTGAGAGTGTTTTTGAGAGAGGAGGGAATTTTGCTTTTTGAAAGGATAAGTGATGGAAAAGGTGTTTATCAGAAGTTTATAACCGCCCTAGGTCAAACTTTTGAAGTGGGAAATGTCTGATTTACCCTTATTGACAAAACTGCCGATGAAGAACAACTTTCATCAGTAGTTCCCATATTCTCTTCAGTAGTTTGTTAACAACTGATGAGAATGTTTATAAACACTTTATTCATAACTTTTGAAGTTTATTTTATCAGAAGTTAATCATTTTTAAGAAAATATCCCCATACTGATGTTTGGTACATCGGTAGTTTCTCTCTTTTTGTTTTTCAGAAGTTTTATGACAGATAATGTAAGTGAAAGTAAAAATATGTGCAGGAAAATAAAAGAAACACTTACAAATTTAGCATCCCAAGCATGGATACTAACTTCTGAAATGTTGATGTGTCAAGGGGTTTTGTGAATATGTCAGCTATGTGATTAGCTGTTGTCACATGCTTCACTTCAATCTTGCCTTTTTCATAGCAATCTCTGATGAAATGATACCTGATTTCAATATGTTTAGTTTTTGAGAACTGAACAGGATTTTGAATGATGCTAATGGCAGATTTGCTGTCTACAAGCAATGGTGTCTTGGTCTCTTTGATTCCATAATCAAGAAGTTGATATTGGAGCCATTGTATCTGTGATGTACAACTTGCAGCTGCAATGTATTCAGCTTCAGCAGTTGAAGTTGCAACAGATGTTTGCTTCTTTGATTGCCAGGACACTAGACAATTTCCCAAGAATTGACAACCACCAGATGTTGATTTTCTTGACATTTTGCACCCTGCATAGTCACTATCTGAAAAAAGCTGATAACTTAGTATTGCTTGAAGCAGGATACCAAATTCCAAGTGTAGGAGTTCCTTTCAGATATCTGAAGATTCTTTTGACTGCAATTAGGTGTGATTCCCTAGGAGCTGATTGATATCTAGCACAGACACATGTTGAAAACATAATATCTGGTCTAGAAGCAGTTAGATACAAAAGGGAACCTATCATACATCTATACATGGTTTGATCAACCTGTTTTCCTTGATCATCTGGTTCACCTTGTGTGGTAGGTGTCATGGGAGTGGAACATGATTTACAGTCTTGTAAAGAAAATTTGTTCAATAATTCTTTAACATATTTTGATTGATGTATAAAAGTTCCATTAGTTTGTTGTTTAATCTGCAGTCCTAAAAAGTACTGCAGTTCTCCCATTGTACTCATCTCAAATTTTAATTTCATGAGTTTCTTAAATTCATCACACAATTTTGTGTTAGTTGAACCAAATATGATATCATCAACATAAATTTGAACAAGTAAGACATGATTTCCAACATTTTTAATAAAAAGAGTTTTATCAATGGAGCCTCTTGTAAAGTTATTTTTGAGCAAAAAGTTGGAAAGTGTTTCATACCAGGCTCTTGGAGCCTGTTTTAGCCCATAAAGAGCTTTTGTCAAGTTTGTACACCCACTCAGGATGAGAAGGATCCTCAAACCCAGGTGGCTGACAAACATACACTTCCTCTTTGATTTTTCCATACGAAAATGCACTCTTAACATCCATTTGAAAAACTTTTATTTTGTTGGAAATGGCATAGGCCAGAAATAACCTAATGGCCTCAAGCCTTGCAACTGGAGCAAAGGTTTCATCATAGTCAATTCCCTCTTCTTGAGAATAACCTTGTACCACCAGTCTTGCCTTGTTGTTGATAATCATACCAGCTTCATCTTGTTTATTTCTAAAAACCCATCTTGTGCCAATTGGTAGCTTGTTTGGTGGTAAGGGACAGATTTCCCAGACCTGTTGCTTCCTGAATTGGAGCAACTCTTCTTGCATAGCTTGAACCCAATTGTTGTCTTTGAGGGCTTCTTGATATTTCTTAGGTTCCAACTGAGAAATGAATGCTGAGAAGAAGCAAAAGTTGGAAAGCTGGTTTCTTGTAAGAACCCCTGATGCAATATTACCCATGATTTGATCCAATGGATGATCCTTGTGTTCAATCAGTTGTTGTAAACCACTTACAGGTGTATGTGGCTCTTGTACTTCTTCAAACAAACCACTGAGGTTTATAATATCTGTTTCAGCTGTTTGAACATCATCAGTAGTTGTAGGAGCTGAAACAGATGTTTGAGTTTGTACATTAGCAGTTGTTGAATCTGAAGTTTGTGAAACTTCTGATGGTTTAAAAGTTGACTTAATGACTATATTAGGAGTCCATGGTGCAGGATCCCCATCATCAAACCTTTGATCACCATAATAAATAGGTTTAGATGAAATGACAGTCTTTTTAGGTCCGAAATGGAAACTGTCAAGGTCAAAGAGTTCAGCAGGATGTGCTAGAATGAGAGTGTGTTTTGACTCATTGAACTTGACATTCAGTGTTTCTTCTACTATCTTGGTTCTTGAGTTAAAAACCTTGTAGGCTTTTCTAGTGGAAGAATAACCAAGAAAATAACCTGAATCAACTTTTGTAGCAAACTTTGAAATAGAGTCTTTAATGTTTAGAATGAAACATTAACATTCAAAAGCCCTGAAAAAGGAGATAAAGGGCTTAATGCCATGAAGAACTTCATAGGCAGTTTTGGAGTGTCTCTTGTTGACAAGGACTCTATTCTGAACATAACATGCAGTGTTGACTGCTTCAGCCTAGAAATACAATGGTAGGCCTGAATCAGCTAACATGGTTCTTGCTGCTTCAATTAGTGTTCTGTTCTTCCTTTCTACCACACCATTTTGTTCAGGAGTTCTGGGAACACTGAATTGTCTAATAATCCCTTTAGACGAGCAGAATTCATCCAGAGTTTTGTTCCTGAACTCTGTCCCATTGTCACTTCTAATGGTTTTAACAGAGAGAGAATATTGTTTCTCTACTTGTAGAATGAAGAACTTGATGATTTCAGCTGCTTCATCCTTGGAAAATAAGAAGAAGACCCATGTGAATCTTGAATAGTCATCAATGATGACTAAGAAGTACTTCTTCTTGCCAAGGCTCATGATTTTGTGTAACACCCCCAAACCATTTGTTCGTCTAATTATTACATTAGGCGTGATTAGAAAAATAATAAAACGAGACTTAAACGATAAGATTATGGGTTATGCTCTAATATGGAAGTAACCTAGTTAATAATAGTATTTTTATAAACGAATACAAGGTGTTTGAAACTAGCTTAATTAGTTAGTTTTTATACGAAAATGACATTCTAGTAACTTGAGGGACTAGAGTTGCACAAGGGATAATCTAAATAAAAAAATGGAAGAATCCACACACACATATGTGTATATCGATTATCAGGAAGAAAATGAGGTGGAGCTCCCAAAACCCTAAATGTGTAATCTAGTCCAAAATCCAAGCCATGAAAGCCTTAAATTCGTGCATGTTGAAGGGTTAATGCTCAATTTGCCTTATCAAACCAAGAGGTAACCTTAGAATTCTATTTTATGGAGTTTTACAAAGAATATGTGAATGTTGATTTTGAGGGTTTTGGCAAAAACGTGAAATTTATGATCAATAGAGGTAGCTCTAGTCTTGGGGAACCTCCAACATACCTAATTTGGTTATGAATCACATTCTACATGTGTATTTGATTTTGACCATATGATTATGTGAATGTGTAAGATTTGGGTTTAACCTCTAGGTTGAAACCACACATGCTTAGTAGTCTTGGTGACTCTTAGGAGTTGTGATTATAAGAAATTTAGGCAAAATGGTCTAAATAATGTGTTATGATGATGATTAGACAAATTATGATGCTTTGGCTAATCTTGAGCTTTTGAAACTAAACAAATTGGTAGGTGCATACCACGTGTTTGATTAAATGCCAACTTGGTGAACACTAGTGAAACTAAGAAGTTAGAATCATGTAAGAGCTATCAATCGTATATGATACTAGTTTGTAATAAGCCAAGTCAATTGCATATTCTATATAAGAAAATGGCTATGGATTTAGCTATAAATGGGTAATGAATACATGAATTATGGATAGTGAATTAATTCCATGTTATGTATTCTAATAATCAAGTTTGGCATGTCCCCAAGTTAGGTACAAGAACTAGGGATGCAAACGGGTCAAACGGATGCAAGTAATGCGTATGGAAGCAAGAACATATATGATGTAAGTTTTACTTACACCAATGTACTATAACATAGCTTAATTGTTATAAACATTAGTTTTAAATCTTGAGTGTGAATTAAAGATAAACCCCAAAGGGTAGAATCTATTAAGTGGGTCGCCTTATGTGCACTTAATACAAAATGTGGGTTATGATCTTAATCGAGATAATGAGTTATGACCAAATGGAGAAATCCATCAAACGGGTCAACTAATAAAGATATGTGAGAAATGATGTTTTAAACCAAATTAAATCAATTGAATGAAGTCGTTAAGCATGATGTTAAATGGGTCAAGTTTGTGTCACTTGAACCATAGATAAAAACTTGGGTAACATAGTATTATGAACTATGAGTCTAAACGGGTCAAGTGGCAAGTTATTGCCATTTGAGTTCCGAGAAATTAATGTTGTCTATTGAGAAAGCATACAGGTAAATGCATTTGCGCGTGCATGCTCGATGTTAAGAATCATGGAGGATAAACACAAGGTATGGATATGGGTCGAGGCCACCCGGTAAGTCCGTAGTCAAATAAACGCCTTCGGGCGAAGCAACATAGGTGATAAAAGTATTCACATGAAGTGTGGGTGCTAATCAAGTAAGTTATTTTCATAACTGTGTTAAATGCGCGCTAATGCGCTTAGAATTGACTAAACAAGTGAACACTTGAGAACGGATGAAACTCTAAGTCCGGAAGGACTTAGAGGTTTTTACACAAGTCATTGAGTCAAAAACATTGGATTTGAAACAAGAAGTTTCGCCACGAATGGCTAAATCGAAAGATTTGGCCATGAGGGGCATTTTGGGGATTTAAAGGATTAATAAAGGTTGATTCTAAGAACCTAAGTCAAAATGAAACAAATCGGACAAACGCTTTTGTTGATCAAGTGTCTAATGACTTGACAACTCAAACGGTATGCAATTTAAGTAGTCAAAAGTGTCTTGTTTGATTCAAGGCCTTAACGGGTCGATTTGGGTGAAAATCGACATAAACACTTAAAACTATAAATCGGGTCATAGCATTATGAACCGGACTATAATTTCAGTCAAACAAAGGTTTATTAGTCGGAAAGTCAATACTTAGGCTTCGGGAATAATCAAATGTGGTTGCGACATGATTCCCATGCTTAAAAATCACCAAATTTACATCAGAAGCTGTGAGCAGCCGCTCACAGAGACCGCGCGGCCGCTCACAGAGAACAGCCTGATAGCACGATCTTTAAAATTCCATATAAAATCGTAGAAAAATCGTTAGGAGGTGTTGTTTATGTGCCTGGAAAGCTCTCTGAGCGTAGAACAATTCTCATTTGAAAGTCGAAGTCGGATTTTGGGTTTTAGAAGGGGTAAAAGCAATCCGAACAGCTGTTGCGCATAAGTTGCAGCAGTTTGTTCTCCTGATAAAAGGTCGTTTGGCCTGGTTCGTTCCGTTTCGACGTGTAACGACTATCGCACTAGTTTAAATGTTTCACTTGACAACTCACTAACCATTCTTTGTGTAATGGTGCTAGGTAAACATGTGATGGAAGTCCCGGAGCAAGGATCAAGTCGCGATAAGAGCCGAACACACCCGATCAGTCATCAAGCTTCCACATTAGAATTTAAGAAACTCCCGTTAAAACGCAACATCTTAGAGTATGTTTTAACTATTAAAATGTAAAAAATTGTGTGAATCAAACATGTATTTGATCTTAATGGGTTGACTTATAATAAATTTCAAAGTTTTAATCGGGAGTGGTTTAAGTAAGGTCCAAACCCGTATGATTTGGTCGTTGATCGCGTGATTACAGGTTATGGTCTTACATTTTGACTGGCCCAAATAAGTCCATATGGCGTAGTTGAAGACATGCAGTTGTTTTAGATTCTTCAATAGACTTATAGGAGGACTTATTGTGACACCCGACAAATTCTGGTTAACAACATTGTCTAGATGAAAGTCTACCTTAGCGAGTCACGCGTATATTATACGTAACGAGGGTTAGCTAGATAGCTAGAAAGGACATACGTGCATTGTCTCGGGTTTGAGACAACTTACAAAACGTTTTCTAGTCCGGTTTGGACATCTAGGGACTAATTAACCTGCGGGTTATGAGATGCTTTGACTCCTTGTGTGGGTCGGGTTCTGACTCCTTGTGTGAGTTAACATGTGATTTCATGATTAGTGAACCTCGGACGTTGGTGAATAACAAACTTATGTGTCTCGGTGATATCTGACAAACTTATGTGAAAACCATACGTGATTATGTGAACCTAGACCGAACACGTTAATAAAAATTATTAAAAGTGGAGCGTGAGGTGGATTAGGGTCTTAATGCATGGGGTTACACTTGTTACGGTCCGAAATAACGAAAACGTCAAAAGATAACGCGTCGGGAGACGAAACGAGAAAAGAGCGCGCCACCCGGACCTGTGAGCGGCCGCTCACAGGCACCGAGCGGCCGCTCGAAACGAACTGACGGGTCTAAACCGCCTTAAACTTATATTTAAGCAACCTAAACTCCCATGCAACCCCCATACTCAACCCTAATCGCCCCCTTACTGCCCCACACGAATATTTCACTCAAACAACCTCTGCTAAGGCTCAAGATCATCAATTGGGAGGCTCCAAGGCGCGCGATTGATCGATTGAGAGAGCTAAGGGTATATCTTACGATTTCTTATGCTTTTATCTTGTGTTTTCATTAATAAAAATCATATAATAAGTTTGTCCAGGTCTGAATGAGTTTATAAAACATTAAAGCATGAATCTTTTTGAAGATTAAATGGATTAAACATACTCATAAACGCTTAGTAACATCGTAGGATACTTGTTGCGCAAGTAATTGGTGTTTTGATTCTTAAAGCTTTGATCTTGACATGTTTAATCATAGAATCTGATAAAATAGGTATTAGGAAAGTTGTATGATGATTATTAGGTATTATTGATTGATAATATGCAACTAGGGTTTGATATAATTGATGATATTGTACGATCAGAATCTGGACAGATTCTGAAAGTCGACTTGTAGGGTCTGTTTCGTGGCTTGAAAACAATTGATTTGATCGATTCTTTGCATGATTGTAACGTACATGGTCTTAGCTTTTCATAATGGGCAAAACCATCGAATTTGGACGTCGTTTGAGTCGTTTTTGGAATTTTAATTGATTAGGGGTCATATCAGATTTTCGGATTTGTAAATTGGGTTAACTTTAAATGGTCATAACTTGAGATTTACAAGGAATTAGATTATGAAATTTTTACAGTAGGTCAATACTGGAAAAATAGAGCTTTTCCAAGTGGATTCATCTCGTTTGGATGAATACACAATTTTTAAGAATTTTCCTACTAAACTGACCTGTTGAGGAGATTTTCTGGACCTAGCTGTGTTGTACGAATTTTCATAATTTTTGTGTTTGGAATTGAGACAAAACAAAAATAGGTATTGTCGAGTGAATCCCAAAGTAAATTCAGTAAAAATTTGGGAGGTTAACTCACTGGTTTGCTATTTTAAATAAATTAGTTTTGATGGCGCACAATCTGTCCTGAAAACACAGATTGTGTATTATGTGCTTCTGTGATTAATTGAGGTCTTAGGTGGTATGGAATTGACATGAAACTGAAGTACACTTGTCTGAGACACATACGGAATGTAGAAACTAATTGTAACCAACGTATTCACCAACGGGTTCGTAGGGTTTACTATTGCATGTAGAATCACTAGGCGTCGCATACACACTTTTGAACATTTAAAACGCCTTGGACAAACGAGTTATATGGGTAATGATATTACGCCTATACTCACTGAGCGACACTGTTATTAGGGTGTCGGTAGCATATATTGCTTGCTGTTCGGATTCTTTGCTTGCACGTTAAGGTGAGTTTACGGCCCCTCTTTTAACTGGTTTCACTTTTGGGGGGAGAAAACATGTGTTAAACTTATGTTTTGGTAACAACTGTCATACTATGGGTTTCTATGGTTTACTATACGATCTTTGGAAGTCCCGGGGGAAACCATGAATGTGCGGGTTAGCACAACGGGGAAATGTGAATAGATCTATTGGGAGTGACCAACCCCGCTCGTCGGCTTGGAGGGCCGGGCGAGTGCATATTGTCTCAAACAGGAACAACAGGAACAACAGGAACTTACATCGGGCATACTTTTGGTATTCGCGTTAGTAATGGTTTTCCAATCGTGGTAGTAACAAAACGTACGCCTAGCTAGCGTATACTGGTTTTCTATTTGTTATAGTATGGACAGGTGGACTTGGTACTTGGATACAAAACCTGTAAACTCACCAGCATTTTTGTGCTGACGTAAACTTTTACATGTTTTCTCAGGTCGCTAAGGTAGCACAATGGAACTAGGGCGCACGCGTATGCACGGCGTCTAGATAGAGTCGCATGGTTTTCATACGTTGAACATTGGTTTAATATTGAATAATTGTTTTGAATAAGCTTCCGCTGTAAACGGGGATTTTAAACATTGTTTTGAAATTGCATTATGTTCATGTTAGACTTGTTTATTGTGATCGTTGGTTTGGATCCTGGTTTGTCATGCGCCTCGCGGTAAAACTCCGCAAGTGGATTTTGAGGGTGTGACACTTATGTTGTTTTCCCTTTAGACAGGATACACAGTGTCCTTGACACTGGTATACTTTCAAGTGTAGACCTCTGACCAAGCCCATTTTTGTGACTTTATTTATGGTTTTAAAGTTCACATGTCCAAGTCTCTTGTGCTAGAGATCAGTCTCTAAAGTTGATGCCTTGGGAAGAAACAGGCAGTGTTGTTCAGTACCTTGTCCTTCTCAATGTCCACTGCATAGACATTACCACATCTTTTGGCTATCAACAAAGTGTGATCTTCAATGATCTTCTCTATCAACTTCTGGCCTTCTGGTGATATGATCTTGCATGCTGTCTTTGTGAAAAAGGAAGAATATCCTTTATCACACATTTGTGACACACTTAGCAAGTTGTACTCAAGGTTTTCAACCAGATTGACCTTGTCAAACTGTATTTTATCAGAAGAAACATTGTCATGTCCTAGCACATATCCCTTGGCATTGTTCCCAAAGGATACAGATCATTCTCTTTGAATGATAAAATTGTTTATCAGGTATTTGCATCCTATCATGTGCATTGAGCCTCCACTGTCAACATACCAAATGCTATTTAAGCCTCTGGAGACCCTCTGCACAAAGTAGCAAATTAGTTAGATTTGGGAACCCAAGCCAATTTGGCTTTGGGTTTGCTCTTGAGAACATTAACAATTTGTTCTTGACCAGTTTGAGGAATCCATGTCTTTTTGGCAATGGATTTTTCATTAAGAGCAATGGTGGTATCCTTTTGAGGACCACCATCAACTTTGGTCATCAGTAGTTTTACCATATTCATGAGATCTTTAATCTCAGCAGTTTGTGAAACTGCTAATGATTTAGGTCTAACCACTGAAAGAGAATTTTGAGAAAAAAACTTTTGTTGAGAATTCATCTTTTTCTGAGAAAAGGTGTTGCTTGGTTGTTGTTTGTTGGGAAAGAAAGTTTCTTCAGAATTATTTTTGAGTTGTTTTCCCACAACCAGTTGTGAAATCTTCTTGTTATACTGATTTCCTTTTCTATATCTACAAAATTCTGTTTTGTGGTTAAACAAACCACAAATTTCACATTCTGTTGCCTTTTCTTTTTCATTTTGAGATGTTGAAGGCAAATTTCTGACAGTTTTGATATGATTTAGGCCATCAGTAGTTTTCAGGTTCTCAACTCCTGATGTAGATGAAACTACTGATGGCTTAAAGTTAGATTTGTTCAGTACTTCTGAAGAACTTTCTTTTTCAATTTTTAGAAAGTTTTCATGAAAAGATGTGCATTCTCTCTCTTCAGAAGTTTGATTTTGAATTATTCTACTCCCATCATCAGTAGTTTTGGAGTAAAATCGGTTGGTGTTTCAGTGTGATTGTACCCTATGCCAAACCTAACATTTGATGCACTTTGTTTGTTAAGCAGCAGTTGGTACCATTTACATGACTCAACCCATTTCTCACATTCAACCTTGGTGTCAGCAAGCTCTTTTCTGATATTTCCTAGGTATTCTATCATGATTTTAAGTTGTGCTTGGGTTTCAATAGCATTATTTGTTAATTTAGAATTTTCCTTTGATTTTGCAGCAAGTTTTCTTTCTAAATCACATTTTATTTGAGTATATTTTCTCTCTGAGTCATTGGCGTTGCTTTGTAAATGCACATTGGTCTCTCTTATGAGAGCAAAGATTCTTTGCATGAGTTTGAATATAGTTTTGTCAAAAATTCTTTGATACCTGAGATAAGGCAGATTTTGAGGTGCAACCCTCAAATGCCATCAAGGCAAAATTCTTTCTGCCATTGTCAGGTTCTCCCCAGTTGATGTCAAACATTTTGTTGTCTGTATCATGATTGCACTCAGTTATGTCAAAAAGAAGACTGCTCCAGTCAACATACCCTGAAGTAAAAAGACTTTGTTGTGAGGGTTGCTGTGTTTGTGGAGGTTGTTGAGCAGCTGGAATGGAAGGCATTAGTTGTTGGCTCTGCATTTGTTGAGCAGGCATTTGTACATATTGTATTTGTGGCACATATTGAATTTGTGGAGCTTGTGCCTGTACAAAATGTGCATTTCCCTGTGTTCCATTATTCCTATTATAACTAGGGTTAAACTGATTTCCAGACCGTGGTTGGTTATAGCTAGAGCTTCTACACTCTCTAACAAAGTGTCCCAACTTCTGACACTTGTGACATCTAAGTTTAGATTTGTCAAAACCAATTTTTGTTGAATTGTTTAGTCCTGGAAATTTCCTTCCTGACCTTTTGTAAAATTTGTTAGTTTTTATACTTAACATGGCCAGTTGATGTAAAATGTCCATTTCATCCAAGTCATCATTGCTAAAAAATTTTAAGTCATCCATGATAAACACACATGTTATCAGCAGTTTGACTATTTTCATCATTGCCATAAGCTGGATATGATCTTTCTGATGAGATCCCAGCAGTTATGTCAATGTTGTCAAAAGATCCAAAATTATTTGAACAAGTAGGTGAGTCTTATCCTAAAAGTGCTGTACTACCTGGTACATAGTCATCAGCTGTTTTGCCATAATTTTGCAACTTTTTCTTTTGATCAATTTCTCTTTCAAAAGTTAGCAATCTCCCATGTAATATTGTAAGAGTGAGGGAGTTAAAATCTGATGAACATCTGATGACTATAGAGTAAGTTTCCCATTTTTCTGGTAATGACCTTAAAAATCTATGAAGTATAGATACATTTGTGTAGGTCTGACCATTTAATTTCAACTCAGAAATTAATGAGGAGAATCTTTCAAACTGTTGTGTCAAAGTTTCCCCATTAATATGAGTAAATGTTTCATATTGCTGAGCAAAGATTTCTCTGGTGTTGGCAATCACCTCTTCAGTTCCTCCAAACTGCTCTTTTAGGCAGTTCCAAAGCTCTTTTGCACTTTCACAATGTAAAAGTCCAGAGTAGATTTCATCTGGGAGTGCCATTGCCAACATAGAGAAAGCCTTGGCATCAAGCTCAAGTTTAAGGAAATCTTCATCTGTGTAGTCTTTTGGGTCCTTTGGTATTTCAACTTTAGTTTCAAGGTTTATATTTACAGGTTTGTGGGGACCATACATCACAGATCTCCAACAGCCAGTGTTGGTCCGAGACAGAGTATGTGCCAGCCTTTTTTGCCATATGTTATATTCTGAACGAACAAGCATAGCAGGCTTATTGGCAGAACCAGTATTATGAGGATCCATTTTTTAGAGTATTGATTTGTCAAGTTTTTCTCAAAGTGATGGATGTTGAAAAAAGTGAACTTTTATTCTCAATTTGTTAGATTGATATTTGATCAAATAAACCAGTGCTCTGATACCAATTGTTGGATCAATATGTTCTTTAACAGTTGTTTGCTTATGAACACTTATGTGTTTTGGAAGTTTAATCAAAGCAGTTTGCAGCGGAATAAGTTATAAAGTTTCACTATCAACAGGAGTTATTACTCCCCTAGATGTTTATAAACTAAAGATAGTTAATGAAAATCTAAGCAATTGAATGTATATGATAATAAATATGCAAACAGATTCTCAAAATATCAAATGGTATTTCAAGTAAAAGCTCTGAACGATTTCAGTTTCAATTAAAATCAATATCTAAAATAGTGGGTTAACCCTCTATTTATAGATAAACATATACATGAACCTTGTTACAAAAGCAAGACTGCAACAGGCTGTAGTCTTGGAACTTGTACAAAAGATAAAGTAATGATAAACTAATAAACTACTGAAACATAAGGGCGGTGGAAAGATTATATTACAAATGCTGATGAGTAGTTTGTCTTCAGCAGTTCTTCAGTTGACTTGTTTGGTTTGACTTCAGAACTTCTGATCTTTACTCTTCAGTACTTGTTGAATTCTTCTTCAGTACTTTTGTCTTCTTGCTTCGGTAGTTCCATACTTAGATTGTTTTGGCAGAAAATAGGAATTAGACTAAGGTTTACCAATAGAGGTACATATCATTTCCTATCAAATCGGAAGGAAAACTAATCAAAATGATTTGGTTTAGTTTTCCTTTATTTTACTTTCATAAAGGAAAACTAAACCTAATCCTTTTACTTTCTTGAGTAAAACTTGAAAACACAACATATTTTGTTTTAGTTTCTTTTTTTTTTTTTCCTTAAATGAAACTCGCGAAGATGCGTATAAGCAAGAAAGGCCCAAAGCCAATCCCAGGGAACAGTGAAGCTTCATAGGGTCTTTCTGTCCAGGTGTAGGTAGTCCGCATCTTCACAGACATGTCTATTTCACCGAGCCTCTCTCCGAGACAGTGCCCAGATCGTTACGCCTTTCGTGCGGGTCTTTCTAAATTTTTGTTTGTTAAGTTACACAAGAGCGTAAGTAAAGGTTAACCGGCAGGGTGGATTGAGTGGAGTTTTGAAAACGTCGTTTACTTTTTACTTTTACACACACACACAGACACTCCATCGCACCCACCGCCTTTGATTTTGTCTCTCAAACGATACAAATAATAATAATAATAATACAACCGTCGTCTGTCTGAAATCAAATCAAATGAAATCAGTAGTAGTATTTTAATTTTGTTTGTTGATTGTATCTTATCCTATCCTATCCTCCGTGATGATGGCTGTTCCATTTCCACGCATCGATTGAATCATCCCCCGTGCCCTAACCTCTGACTGAGTCATGTTTGAAGCGCATGTAAGTCGTCAGATTATTATTATTATTAATTTATTAGTAAATTCACCACACTTAGCAACTTACTTACTTGTTCTTCATATATTTGATGATTTGATTGATTCATATATGAATATTTTTATGATTCTGATTCTGCCTCAAATGAAGTATTAGTAGTAGTTTGTTGATGTGATGTGATTTTGTTTGAAGGTATTGCATTTGCTTCGAAGGTATCTCGGGGAGTATGTTCATGGCCTTTCCTCAGAGGCTCTAAGAATCAGTGTCTGGAAAGGTCTCCTCAATTTAAACTACTCTACTATCTATCTTATCTAGTCTAGTCTAGTCAAGTCTTCTTAAGAATCAGTTTATAAGTATATTATTAATAATAATAATAATAATTATGTTATCAGGTGATGTTGTCCTCACTGACTTGAAATTGAAGGCTGAGGCTCTCAATTCTTTAAACTTCGGTTACTGTCAAAGCTGGTTTTGTTGGTAGTATAACATTAAAGGTTCCTTGGAAAGGTCTTGGCAAAGACCCTGTCATTGTTCTTATTGATCGTGTCTTCATTCTTGCCCATCCTGCTTCTGATGGAACCTCACTTACTGTAACCAACTAACTAACATCATTCATGCTTCTTCCTTCCTTCCTTCCTTCCTTTACCTATTATTATATTTGCAGCCTGAGGAGCGTGAAAAGATTTTCCAAGCCAAGCTTCAACAGATTGAGGTGCTTATCTATATTGCCGCCATTGCTTTTCTTCCTTGACATTTCTATCTTCTTCCCGACTACTGATCAACTGTGTTGCAGGATGCTGAGTCAGCAGCTCTTGATGCATTATCAAAATCAAAGCTCGGAAACGTATGTGCCTTGCTCCTTCTGCATTTGCATCTATGTTGCCGTCTGAGCATGCTCTCTTTTTGTTTCAGTCACCTGCCGGAAATTCATGGTTGGGCTCTTTAATTGGAACAATCATTGGAAATCTCAAGATCTCAATTGGAAATGTCCATATCAGATACGAGGATTCTATCAGGTTGGACTCACGTTTCATCCCTAATTTAATTTAATCAAAGTTTTTTTGCTTTCTTTTTTATTAGAAAACAAATGTTTTGTATGTTCAGCAATCCAGGACATCCCTTTGCTGTTGGTGTTACACTGGCAAAACTTGCTGCTTTTACAGTGGACGACAAGGGGAATGAAACATTTGACACGAGCAGTGCTCTAGATAAATTGAGAAAGGTTACTTTCTGTCTGCCTTTTTTTTAAATGCTCTTCTCACTAGAATATAATTGTAACTTGGAGCCTGCTAGTTATTTGGTCGGTTGAGATTTTCATTTGCTTGGTTTGAGGTGATGCATCGTTTTACTGATATTTTATACAAGATGAGCATCGGATGTTCTCAACTCTTTACATCTGAGCATTCTACTGTTGGATATTTGCGGTTTTGATGTTATATGCTTTAATGTTGGTGACCACTATTGTGTTGTTGCTTTTCACACTTTTTCCATATAAGGGTAAAGGCTGCAGTTATAGACACTTTTATAGCAACTTCAACGGAATTCTTAACTGAGTCAGTTGTATTATTTATTTATGTACTGGCCATGTTAGATTCCACTTTTTGATTCAGAACCAAAAACGTCAACTTTGTTTTCTGATATCGCAACATCTTTTTGTAGTCATTACAACTTGAAAGGCTTGCTATGTATCATGATTCCAACCGACCTCCTTGGAACATGGATAAAAAATGGGAAGATCTCAGTCCTAAGGATTGGGTTGAGGTATGGTCCTTAATTTTTGCCACACATATTAAGAAATGCGATCTTTCTTCCTCAATACCACAATATATTTCTCTGTATATTTAGATGGTAGTAATGGAAGTACATTTACTTTGGCATGTGCTAGTTTTGTAAAACTTCATTTTAATGAATGTCAGATATTTGAAGATGGAATAAATGAACCTGTCAAGGGTCATGAAATTTCCGATTGGGCTCGAGATCGCAATTACTTGGTTTCACCAATCAATGGTGTTCTGAAGTATCACCGTCTGGGGAATTCCGAGAGAACTGATCCAGAAATGCCTTTCGAGGAGGCCCATCTTATCCTCAGTGACGTTTCTTTGACACTAACAGAAGTAATAACGCTGCACTTTCTAATGGAGCTGTGCATGCTCTTTTAATTTTTTGTTTGAAGTTTTTTTGTCATGAAAAAATTGTTCTTTTACATCTGTTTGCTCCTCTTAGATGAGATTAGGATTGTAAAATCTTTCCTGCTTTTGTTTTTTAAATGCATTTGGAGTAGGTCTGCTTATGTCATATAGAACGTACAGAACATTTCTGCTATTGTTACATAAGCAGAACTACAATTTGGCACTATTTGCTGTCTAATCTTTTGGCTTAACTAAAAAAGTTCTATTGTCTGCATGATACATCTTTTGCTAATTGCTAGTAATTTGCTATCTAAAAATTTGGTTGTGTTATCACTTGTCATTGATTTTTACGAGGGCAACCCTCTTCGAATCTCCTTCCTCTCTGGTTTTCCCCTCTATGTTTATTAGAGGGAGTATTCTGGCTGATTGAATATAAAACATGCTTTACAGGTTCAGTATCATGACTGGATTCGACTCCTTGAGGTCATATCGAGATATAAGTCATATGTTGAGGTGTCACATTTGAGACCTGTGGTATCGGTTACTGAGGGTCCTAAACTGTGGTGGAATTATGCTGCTCAAGCTGCATTGCAGCAGAAGAAAGTGTGGTAAACATATACGATTTGAAGAATGATAGATGATTTTTTGACCTTTAACTTTATACTACCTTTGTTCCAGATTAGAAATACATTCTGGTTTTCATGGTGAAATGGTGCGTTTTGATATTCATATTCGACCATTTACTTTTCAACTAAAAAACATTCTTCATTTTCTGAAGAAGTTGATACATTACTTGTTTTGCTGGTAATCCATCTTGGATAAAAAAGATGACTTGGTTGACCATGAATGTCAAAACGCATTTCCAGTTTTGGAACATAAGAGCAACTGATGGAAGCTGTTGCAGATAGTTCTGCTGCTCTTATTTGCTTTCTCTTCATTCTTCTTACTTTATTTTTGGTTCAGATAATTCTACTATTATTTGCCTGTTATATGATCTGCTTGTCTCATTTACTCTGATAGTTTGTTCATGTTTATTTTCAGCTATAGATTATCTTGGGCTCAAATTCAACGCTTCAGTCATCTTCGTAGGAGATATATTCAGCTGTATGCTGGTTCATTGCAAGAGTTGCCAGATTCTGATGACTCTGAGATTAGAAGTATTGAGAGAGATCTTGACCCAAAAGTAATTCTTCTATGGAGGTATGTGTGTCCTAGTTGCTATGCTGTCAATGGTTTTAGTATCGTGTTCCATGTCATCTCACACGATTATTCCATTAGTGTGTGTATTTTATTTGTTCTAACCATGGAATTAGTGAATGAACTGAATTGAACATCTAGTGCTGGCTTCCCCACTATTGGCTTACTTCTTTCATGGAACATTTTTTTCATTTCCAATTTTTTTTCTTGATTTATCTTCAGGCTTCAGCTATATATAAGACTGGTCTATCGTTTTTTTTCATTTTAGGCTCACTTCACAAGTTCCATGTCTTTTGGTTTCCGTGGGATATTGTTTCATGCAATGCTATGAAAGCTTTACTGCAGTTTGTTGCACCTCTATATTGCTTCTCTGAAATAATATTCCTGGAAATTAGTTCTCTCTTTAGATTTCATCAGTTAGCACCTTCTAGTTTAGACACATGGAAGTTTATTATTACTTGGAACGGGGTAGGACCTTGATTTCATAGTTCAATAAGCTTGAAAGATTGTCGGAGTTTTGTGATATGATGTAAAAGTAGATCCTTACGTACTAATATTGTACTGAGATATGTTGGCTGTGTATAGTGTTGTTGTATCGTGCCTGTCTATAGTAAAGACACATTTAATCATATATACCTAATACCTCTTGGTTTGGTCTTATTATTACTCACACGTGTTCTCTTTAGTTATGATCTCTTTGGATAACTTGTGCTGATCTTTCAGGTTCCTTGCACGTGCAAAGGTCGAATCTGTAAAATCAAAGGAAAAAGCTGAGCAGAGGATGCTTAAAAAGAATAGTTGGTTCTCATTTGGATGGTGGGTTGCTCTTCTTTATCTTCAGAGTGTTCTGATGTTTGCAGCTGTGTTTTCTTGATAATATTTAACTGTGCATTGTGAACTAACTAGTAATAGTAACACGCTGTTTCTCTCAATTCAGGCATTCCGCTTCAACTGGTACCTTAGAGCAAGATGCTCCTGAGGGATCTCAAACTGTTGTGGACGGATTGAGTAAAGAAGAATGGCAGTCACTCAATAATTTGTTAAGTTTTCAACAAGATGAGGACTTGACATCACATTCTGGAAAAGATATGCAGAATATGACACAGCGAATTGTAATTGTGTCCATTGGTCAAGCTGCTGCGAGGATTATCAATATAAACGAAACTGAAATTGTATGTGGTAGATTTGAACAACTGCAAGTCTCCACAAAGTTTAAACATAGAAGCATTTATTGTGATGTGACATTGAAGTTCTATGGATTATCTGCCCCTGAAGGTCCACTTTGTCAGGTTTGTTTTGGAATATTAATGTCTTTTTCGACTCAACTCAGTTTGGTTTTTGTAGAGAACTAAGCAGTCAATATCGGTGATATCTCGGTGATATATCGGTGATATCTCGGTTATCGGCCATAAGGGCCTATCTCGGTCACAAATATCGGTCCCTATCTCGGTTCCGATAATCTCGGCCGATATCGGTGATATATCGGCCGATACTGCCTTCAAAATATCGGTTGTATCGGTGAGAATATCGGTTGTATCGGTGAGAATATCGGTTATATCGGTGAGAATATCGGTTTGGTGTTTTTTTTGCCCATTTTGATACCATTTAGGTTACAATAGAGATGTAATAGGGCTGAAGAGATGTAAAAGGGATTAACATGACTATGAAAGTTTGTAAAAGAAAAAGAGATGGAGATGGAGATGAACCTATGCTAGAAATGGGAGGAAGAAACCTGCAATGGAGAAGAAGAGAAGACAAAGTGACGGTTGCTTTGTTTTTAGGGTTTATCAACATATACCATATATTTCCTTTAATTCTTTTTATCTAAATAATATTTTAATCCTTAATATTACGGTTTTTGTCAGATTTGACCCTAAAGATTTTTTAGTTTGTTACAAAATGTATTAAGTTTTATATATTGATCTTACTATTATTATAATATATATATTCCGTAATTACCGATATCCCACCGATATCTCACCGCAATAAATGATATCCTAAATATCGGTCCTTGACCGATAACCGATATTTTACCGCATTAACTGCTTAGGTAGAGAATTCTCTGTTTCTTAGTATTATTTTTGGAATATTTGGTTGTCACTCATTCTTTTGTTGGACTTTTTGATGGTTATACTTGCTATTAGTTGAATTCATGACCAGAGGTACCGTTAGTTGGCTTGTGATCCTTGCATTTTGATGTGAAATCAAAGGCTGGATAGAAAAAAAAATGAATATATTGGCCAAAACTTGAAACCAATTAAGAACAGAATTTCCTGGTGGAAGTTGTGAATCTGTAACAATAATAAGAAAGGATGAGGACCCACTACTCCCATATCATGATCAGCTATCTATAATGTAAAATGAAGATCTTAAGGAAATAGAGGTAAATTATAGGCATTTCTCTAGACAGCATATAAACAAAGAGGTGGAATAATTTTTTTTGTCTTTCTAGTACAGAATTTAAGCCAATAGAAAAAGAACAAAAGAAAGATGCATTCTTTGTGACCAACTGAAAAGTTATTTCTGCCCCTTGCTTCCCACTTCTGCAGTGTTAAATGAGTGGGTAGATTAAACAAATCAGACTTTCTTTAGAATGAATTCTTAGACCAACTGTTGTAATGCTTTGTTCTGACGAGGATCACCTAACAATTGGTCAGTGTGAGTTTCTGGATAAACACGAAATCCCTGCCCAGCGAATTTTTTTTGGTCAGAATGAAATTGCTGGCCAGTGTAGGATCGTTGACTGTTTTCATATACGCCCACATCACATATACATTTCTCCTTCATATGATTATGTATGCACAATTTTTTTATTCTGCTTTTCATTATGTGTGAAATGTTCTTCCATTTGCAGAGCGTCTCCAGTCAGCAGAAGGCGAATGCATTGTGTGCTAGTTTTGTATATTCACCTGTTGGAGAAAATCTAGATTGGAGGCTTTCAGCAACAATATCTCCTTGCCATGTCATGGTGAATTTTTTTCTTAATGTTATTATTAAATACAATTTGATATGGTAGAAGATGTATCACATCTGTCTGCGCATCCATTTGTGATTAATGCTGGTTTCTGACTTTTTAGAGAAGACAGAACTACCGTGTATTGATCTTTATGTCTTGAATTATGCTGTCATATTTGTTTCCAGTATAATTGATTTGTTGGATAGTTAGGGACTAATATATGTTTGAGATTCACCAACTCTTTAAAATAATTAAGTAGCATGTTTTGTAATTTATTATTTGTTGAACAACTTGTGCAATAAACACCACTGTCTTATGGTTAACTAGTACTAGAAATATGACACATGAGGTTGAGGGTTACTGAAATTCTCTTATCGCAACTGATGTATAGGTCTTGATGGAAAGTTATAACCGCTTTCTGGAATTTATCAAGAGGAGCAATGCTGTTAGCCCTACAGTTGCTTTTGAAACAGCAACTGCTTTGCAGGTACAATTAGGTGATCTACTAAATTTATTAGTCATATCATATCTTTGAGAAACCATCTTCTCATTTTTGATTAAACGGTTACAGAATAAGATAGAAAGGGCGACTCGTCGAGCTCATGAGCAATTTCAAACAGTGTTAGAGGAACAAAGCAGGTTCATTTATTTCGTTTTTACTTTTACGAGGATAGATTGCTCCGCATTCTTGTTTATTTCACACCATTATGTTATTGTTCTGTCTTATTAGTTTAGATAAACAGATAGTTTGATCTGTATATTTACTATAGTACTATACAAACAATTTCTCACTTGGTCGTAATCGTTGCCTCTGGTTTACTTCAGAAGATGACACCATCAGTGGTTCAGTTAATGTTTATTTTCATAAATTGTGTTACTACTTTGTACTTACTTAGCATCACCTCGAGAAGGCAAGCATCTCTCAGACATTCTACCAATAAGAAACCGAAGGCATCATATTTACACATGATTGGATCAGCCTTCATCTGCAATTTTCTAGATTAAATTTGGGCATACTTAATTGTTAAAGCCTGGGGTCACGTCATCTTCTAAAGCTGAAAAAGAAGAATCCTAGCTGGCTAGCTATGATTCCTAAATTTTAGGTTACTAATGAAATGCATGGTCAAAGCTACTCCACAATTTAAATATTTTTTTAAACTCACATGAGATGACATATGTGGTTTTGGAACTCAAGTAGATGTATCTATGTAACATCAGGATTCATGGCCTATAATCTTCCATATAGCATTTTTCAACCTTGCATGAATGCCCTTTAAAGTAATGACATTGCACAAGCTCTAAAGTAGCATGGTCCATGACGTCTTTCAAGACTTAAATAACTGTTCCATATAATCTTCCATTCTACCCATTTGTTATATACAATGGTAAAGTTTGTAACATGTATTCTTTACTTGTTTTATTCCCTCAATTTTGCAGATTTGCCCTTGATATTGATCTTGATGCTCCAAAAATTAGAGTTCCTATAAGAATGAGTGCCACATCAGAGGAGTATGATAGTCATTTTCTTTTGGACTTTGGTAATTTTACATTGCGAACAGAGGTATGTTACTGCTTGGATTGTATATTTTACGTTTCCTCAATGTCAGTTGAAGATTAACATAGTTTTTGTTGTAGGAGGGCCATCATGATAACCAAGGACAAAATTTGTATTCTCGTTTTTGTATATCTGGAAGGGATATAGCTGCCTTCTTTACTGATGGTAGTTCTGACATTCAGACATGTGACCTGGAATATCCAACTCATAGTAGTCAGCTTTCAGCGTATCCTGTTGTGGGAGCTGCACGTCAGTCATATTCTCTTGTTGATAGGTGTGGGATTGTTGTTATAGTTAATCAGGTACGATTACCTCATTCATTCTCAATTTCTATCAGGCAAATACACGTAAATGTCCTGATAAGATTATTTTTTTGTTCTTTTCAACTGAAGATTAAAGTACCTCATCCATGCCATCCGTCAACTCGTGTCTCAGTCCAAGTTCCAACACTTGCTATTCACCTTTCACCATCCAGATTCAGCCGGATTATGGAGCTCTTGAAGATACTGTCTGGTACTATAGAAAGTGGCACAAAACTTGTAGAAGATTATCAAGCTGAACATGCCCCATGGAGTTCCCCTGATCTTGCAACTGAGGTTCAAATACTTGTTTGGAGGGTATGTGTTCTAATTTTCTTTCAGAGACTGATATATGTTTATCAAGCTGATGCATACGAATTTATATATACTTTTAAATAATTTTATTTGACTCAGGGGATTGGCTATTCAGTTGCTTCATGGCAGCCTTCGTATCTGGTCTTGTCTGGGGTGTATCTTTATTTGTTGGAATCTTGTACATCCCAGAACTATCAGCGGTTCTTTAGGTGCGCATGTTTTCCTTCTATGGTTTGAGCATTGCTGCTGCTTTTTTCTGTTATTCATAAGGATATAACTTACGTTTCATCATCTTTAGAAGAGTGTGGACTTTTATATTTTTTAAACTGAATGCTGCAGCATGGCTGGTAAGCAAATATATGAAGTACCTTCAAACAACGTTGGTGGTTCTTCTTCTTGTATTGCTGTGTGCATTAGAGGCATGGACATCCAGAAGGTAGGTGGCATTTGCACTTTGCCTTGTTCTTTTCCATCGTTACACAGAAAGCTCAATAACAATTGCGTTGGTTTAGGAAACTATTTAAATTTATGTTATATTGGTTTTTGTATACATGATAACATGATGAGTGTGATGCCAATCTTATATTATTTCTTTGTGTGCCACCTTTTGTAGGCTTTAGAGTGTTCTAGTACGTTGGTTGTCAAGTTCCAGAACGAGAAGGAGAAGGCTAGTTGGATGAGAGGACTTGTACAAGCAACCTACAGAGCCTCTGTATGATACTAGACATTCAGTATTGTTGATTCTTTTAGTAGCATCTGATTTTAATAGAAGCTACGATTTTTTAATGTACATGGTATAGGCTACTTCATCAGTTGATATACTAGGAGCGAAAAGTGATGCTGTTGCTGAACTTTCTGAACCTCGCTCTACTAATACGAAGATAGCTGACATTATTGTTAATGGAACTTTGGTGGAAACAAAGTTATTAGTATATGGGAAGGTAAGATGTAGTTTTCATAGTGTACTAAGTGTTCAATAGATGTTTTGGTATAGTCTTTAACTTTCTGTAAGTGTATACAAATATGGCTCAATCTGGCAGGTCGGAACAGAGGTGCACGATGATAGTGTGGAGGTTCAGATTCTTGAAGTTCTTGCTGTCGGAGGAAAGGTTCGTATGCATTTTGTATTATTTGTTTGAAATTATTTATAAGTTGGAAGTGATAACAGCACAGTTGCATTTTTTTCCTTCTTAAGCCTAAGTTTGGCAAATAAAGAAGAAACTTAAAATCAGGTCAACCAGTCTGATATGGAGGTTTGCATTGCTGCTATGTAATTTCTTTTTTTAGGTTTAGGCATGCATATGAATTTGCCCAGCAGAAGTATTGTATGGCGTCATGGTAGTTGTTCTTTGTGAGTTTTTAGATGGATTATTATAGTTGATTGCTTTATTGGCAAATTGTGTCTGTAACTGACATAATATTTCACCGCACGTAGTGGCTAGTTCTAGGTTGGATGGTAATAAATTTATTGCCTCCTTTATTTACAATTTTTATTTTTGATACTGATGATATCAGTTTTTTAGTGCATGTATGGTGATTTATGGACTTGTGACTACTATATATTGCAGGTGTATGTTGCATCTTATGAAGGGGATCTAACAGTGAGGATGAATTTACACCTGCTGAAAATCAAAGATGAACTTCAGTATTCATCAACTGGCGTTAAATATTTAGCTTGCTCTGTTGTGGAAAACTATCGTTCTCTTGATCCCACAAGCATTGGAAATCCTCCGGTGGGAGAGGTATTAGTAAGCATGGCGGAGGAGGAGGATACTTTCAGTGATGCCTTGACAGATTTCATGTCATTGCCCGATGCTGTTGAAGCTTTGGTTCATGAGAAAGATCTTGGAAAAGCAAGAGGTAATTCTGGAGATATATTTTTTGAGGCAGAAGGCATGGATGACTCTGATTTTGTATCACTTACCTTTGTGAAACGGACTCCTCAATCTCCTGATTATGATGGTATAGACACTGAGGTATTGTCTCAAAGCACTTCAAATATTATTAATAGAAATAATATGAAATCATATTTTCAATAAGTTTCTTTATATTGATGATATTACCTCCAGATGAGCATCCGCATGTCAAAATTAGAAATTTTCTGCCACCGCCCGACCATCGTTGCTTTAATCGGTTTGGGCGTTGATCTTGGTAATGCAAGTGGGGCATCAAAGGAGGAGGATGAAACTTTAGTGCATAAAGACAAGGGTGAAGAAGCAAAAGTCAAGGGATTATTGGGGCATGGGAAAGTTCGAGTTGTATTTTCCTTGAAGATGAATGTTGACAATGTCACTGTATTTCTTAACAAAGAGGATGGCTCTCAGCTTGCAATGCTTGTCCAAGAAAATTTTGTGTTGGATCTTAAGGTGAGTTGCTGCTTTTGTAGAAAAAAACTAATCATCAGCCCAGGTCTCTAATTTGGTAAATAATGCTTATTGTCTCAGGTTCACCCTGCTTCTATATCCATTGAAGGTACGCTAGGTAACTTTAGGCTCTGTGATCTTTCACTGGGTACAGATCATTGTTGGGGCTGGTTTTGTGACATACGTAATCTAGGGGCTGACTCACTCATCCAGGTATAGCCTTTTCCGGTTGATTTTATATGTGTTACGTTAACTGATTTTTGTTAATTTACCTTAATCTCCCTTCTCTCTCTCTCTATATATACATGTATATATGTATATCAGTTCACATTCAAGTCCTACAGTCCTGATGATGATGACTTTGAAGGATATAATTATAGCTTGAGTGGCAAACTATCTGCTGTTCGTATTGTTTTTCTCAACAGGTTCATTCAAGAGGTTAGTTTGGCCCATTTTCTGTTCATTTCACTTAAATCCCTAATGTCTTTAGCTGCTATGCAGGATTCGTTTTATTAGATCTTGATTTTCATATGGCTTTGGTGGTTGCTAGACCTTTTTATTGTCGAATTTCATCATAAGATGGCTTCCTTTTACACTTTGTAGTCAATTACTATGTGTTTATATTATATTTTCATAACGAATTTCATGCTGCAGCTTTCTGCATATTTTGTGGGCCTGGCAGCTCCCAATACAGAAGAAGCGATCAAGTTTGTGGATAAAGTTGGAGGCTTTGAATGGTTGATTCATAAGTATGAGATGGATGGATCTGCTGCACTGAAGTTGGACCTCTCATTAGAGACCCCAATAATAGTAGTACCACGGAATTCCTCCAGCAAAGAGTTAGTACTTCTTTCAACTGCTTGGTCATTTAGATGCACACAGTTTGATCATTGTTGGTTTTGAAACTTTAAGGTCTATGCTAGGACAATAATGCTAGACGGCTCATCTCTCATTCCTAACTTTGGCTAACATTGTGATTTTGTCTTCTATTTTTTGTTGCTTGTTTTGCCTATTAGCAAATACACTAGTTTATGAAAAGCTTTTATACGTTTTGTCATGTTAGATAATATTCTTGAGTTCTTGTCTCTTTGGAAAATGGAATCAATTGGCAGTAGTTATGTTAACTAGTTAACCTTTTGGGTTTACTAATCTCTCTAGGGGATGGTACTCTTGATATTACAACAAATCTCGTTGCTGGTTTGATGAAAACTGATTCGTCTGGAAATTTCATTTGTGGAAGACGTGTAATTGTTATTTTTGTTTTAGTTTCCAAGAATTATCTTTGAGAACTTTTTTTTTTTGTCTTTTTATTATTACTCTTGCTCATAGTCACATAGTTCACGGTACGATCCGGTACGGAACGTGGAACGGGTTCGCAATTCGCTAGGTCCCTAAAATTCTGTTCGCGCAGGGGTAGGCTCATTTCGGATCGCTTCGGTACGATATACGGAACGTGGAACGGGTTCGCAATTCACTAGGTCCCTAATTTTATACATTCTATGTAGAATTTGAAAATTTTAGGACCAAATGTAAACAAATGAAAGATAAATGGCTAAATTTAAAAATGGATAAAGTTATATTATTACTTTTTCAGGTCTTTCAGACATAAAAACAACGGGACCCACCACCTCATTAATTCTTTGACCTCGGAAAGGGTGATCACACAAACCAGCAGCTTGGTTTTATAATGTTTTAAAAAACCCATCCCATTTCCCCTACCTTACATTTTTATCACACACTCAAACACTGATATGAGAGAGAGTGAGAGCAGAAAGAGTTAAAAAGAGGAGTCGGAGGGCTTCCGACCACCGCCAAAGGCGGAGCCCCCGGCTGAGCTGCCACCTTCGCTACCACGCATCCACCACGCAACCTCTCCTGCTTGGTTTTCAGATCTGGTTAACCCTAAAAAGTCTTAAACAGAGAAGATGCAACCGCTTTTCATGCTCCTCCTTTTCATCCTCTTCCTCGTTTCTGGGAACGTCATAATCATGTACCGAAAGTCGACCCGGAGTGAACCCGGAACACGTTCGTACCGTGTTTCGGTACGGACGATCCGGAACGGAAAACGTGGCATGCATAGCGAACTATGTGACTATGCTCTTGCTTTTTTTCTTTTGAGGCTTTAAAGCTCAAAGACTAGTTTCTGCGCTCTCTTTTCATCTTGTGCTACCTAGTAAGCTAAGTCCTTTCAAAGGTGTCAAATGACTATATATGGTGTCTCCTTCTATAAGTATGTTGTGCCACACTTTTAGTTTTCCCCTTTGGACATGTGGAATTACAAAGATATCTGACTTCTACTATTTTGTTACTGAGTTGTTATTCAAGTTAGGTCTATAGAACTGTGTCAATCGATGATGCTTTTCGTTCTTTCTGAATGTCATTTTTTTTTTTTGTCATGAATGCAGTTTCCTGCAGCTTGATCTAGGCCATTTGTCTGTGACAAACGAGGTTAGTTGGCACGGACCTGTAGATGATCCATCAGCTGTCCATCTTGACATTCTTCATGCACAGGTATTTTCTTGGATTTGTTTTGCTGTATGCCACTAATGAATATTACATGAAACTAAGGTGTTTGGTATTGCTACAGATATTTGGAATCAATACGGCTGTTGGAGTAAATGGTGTTTTAGGAAAACCAATGATACGGGAAGGAAATGAAATTCATATCTTTGTGAGGCGCAGTTTAAGAGATATTTTTCGCAAAGTTCCAAATTATGCCCTGGAAGTGAAGGTTTGGGCTTTGAAATTTTACAACCTTCTCTTACTGTCTTCACTTGTTTTTTATATACCATCAAAGGCTTAAGAAAAGCTGTCATCTCAAGTTGGGGGGCTGGTTTACGTATTTGTAACACATCATTGTGGGGTTGCTGAATAAGCTGTCCTATTATTGCCTTTTGTTGCTGTATGCACATCAAAGTGAAAATTATCTGTCTTTCACTTGCTTTTACATTGGTAAAAGACTAAAAGTAATGTAAGTTCACAATTCACGGGACGTATATAGTCGGTCACTAGCATAATTTTGGATGGTGGTTGGTGGCTGACATTATTGGATTCCAGCATTATCAAACCACTTAATTCAAGGGAATCCTCTGAAGAAGCTTGACAAAAGAGAATCAAATATTCTGAAATTTTAATAAATATCATGGTCAACTTATCTTACTTGCAACTTAATCAACTCCATGATATATTGATATTTATGGTATCATTTTCTGCATACAATATTTAGATGTCATATTTTCTACACAAACTATCATTTATGTTCTCTGACTTATTTGAGACTTCTCCTACTGGCTTTATTTTCTTTTTTGTATCTTAATATGGTGAAATCCGTATACTAATTATTGATCTGTCCTTGAAAACAGATAGGGTTGTTGCACGCTGTGGTGTCTGACAAAGAATATAGTGTGATTACTAGTTGTGTGACCATGAACTTGAGTGAAGAAGCTAAGCTCCCTCCTAGTTTTCGTGATACCAACTCAGGTTCAACGGATACAATACGGATGTTAGCTGATAAGGTTAACTTGACTAGCCAAGTTTTCTTGTCACGTACAGTTAACATTATGGAAGTTCAACTTGATTATGCATTGCTAGAGCTCTGCAATGGCATCCAAGAGGATTCACCTCTAGCAACTATTGCAGTAAGTAAAGAGAAGAGATTAACAGATTTCCTTTTTCATATGTTCTTAGCCCTGTCATTGTTTCTAAAGAGGATTTTCATTCTTCTCATCTCAGTTGGAGGGCATGTGGGTTTCATACCGAATGACCTCTTTTTCAGAAATGGATCTTTATGTCACCGTTCCTCGATTTTCTGTTTTGGATGTACGTCCTGATACCAGACCTGAAATGCGACTAATGCTTGGGACAAGCACTGATGTTCTGAAACAAGCTTCCAGTACAGGAGGAGGGGGGCTTGTAAGAGCTGTAACTATGTCCAACGTTGATGCACCACACTCGACCATGTTATTGATGGATCTCAGATGGCGTTCATCATCCCAATTGTTTGTGGTTCGGATTCAGCTGCCTCGAGTTCTTGTTGTTCCAGATTTCCTTCTTGCGGTTGGTGAGTTTTTTGTGCCATCTTTGGGTGCAATAACTGGCAAGGAAGAGGTGATGGATCCTAAGAATGACCCAATCAGAAAAACCGACACCATAGTACTCTCTGATGCACTGTACATGCAGACTGAAGATGAGGTTAGCCTGTCACCAGATCGAAAGCTGATTGTAGATGCAGCAGGAGTTGATGAATATACTTATGATGGTTGCGGGAAAACTATAATCTTGAATGAGGATCCTGAGCATTTGCAATCTTTGGAATTTCGACCCATTGTTGTTATCGGAAGGGGTAAAAGACTGCGGTTCGTTAATGTGAGGATTAAGGTAATGGCATTAGAGCCTTCTAATCTTATTTTGATATGACTATGTGCAGGTACGTGTATTGGATGCTTGTGCTTAATGGTGATGTTGGAAATAAGTAACCTAAGGGATTATTAAATATTGAAATAGAATCTTATGAAATGCTTGATAGTATACATAATTTTTTTTTGTCAGAACGCTTTGCTCTTGACGGATCACACATACCTGAGTAATGATAGCAGTTTCTCCGTGTCCATTGAAGATGGTGTAGAAATTGTGGTGCAGGACAACTTTCCTTCAACCAGTGAAGGAAAGAGTCTAGATAAAGCTGAAAAGGCGTCATATTCACCACCCACTTCTGGCATTGATCAAGCTGATTCACCTAAACCAAGTTTAAGTTTTGAGGCCCAGGTAGGTCATCGTAATGGTTCTAGATGTGTTTGCTAATTCTTTGTGAAGTAGACATGTTGCTCATCTGCATATCCAATCTATTTCTTAATGTTAAGCTTTGCTTTCAACATTGCAAATACAGAACCAACATAACCGCTTCTCTTTATCCTGCTTTTATTTCATGATCACTACGTACAAGTTGCTTATGCGGTCACTATATTACATTTAGGGGCTGTTTGGTTGATTAAGTGCTGAATCATTAATATGGTCACTATATTACATTTAGGGGCTGTTTGGTTGATTAGCTTAATGGTTCAGCACTTAATCATTTCATTCAGATGCTGAAACAAACAGTCTGAATGCTGAATGATTCAGACCTGAATGGTTAAGAGGCTGATTAAGAGGCTACCAAATAGCCCCTTAGTCTCTAAACCTTATAAATTTTACTCAAAGTTTAAAATAAGTTTGTGTATTTAAACATTTACCCCCCTCTATCTTTAATAGTTTACATTTGAGTCTTAAACTTATAAATTTATACATAAAAAAATATAAAATTAACATCTTTATTCTCTAATGTATATTTTTTTATTGCCGTACCCGTATCTTGGATTTTTGAGTTTTGTTGTTCCCCGTTTCCTTATCGTCCCTGAACACCGGTCCCGTACCCTTCCCAGTGCTACATAGGGCTAAGGCCATCAACGATCTAAATTTCAGTAGTTGCCACATCTGAGTGTTACATTCTTTAAAATTTATAAGCAATACACCATTTGGCTACATACACCCTTTGTGCATGTGCTGCCATGTTTTTAGGAGTCTTTTGTACGCCAAGCTCATTGCATTGCCTTTTTTAAAGAAATCAAATGGTAGTTTATATAAAAATCCTGCTTTTAAGTTGCTCAATAGGAGCTATTATATAATACCTCGGTCAATCTCCTACCTTATGGATCTATTTGTAAATCTTACTGTCATAATTGCTTTAAGATAAGTGATGTATGAATATGATGTATGAATACTAATGTGTCAGGTGGTGTCTCCTGAGTTCACTTTTTATGATAGCAGCAGATCATCCATTGACGGTTCCTTTCATTCTGAAAAGCTTCTTCGTGCAAGAATGGATTTAAGCTTCATGTATGATTTATTTTTTTACTGAACGGGAACTTCTTCTATGTATTTATATATCTTTCATCTCTTGAAGTTTTGACTTATGTATTGTTCAAGGGCTGACTAATCTAATTTGTTTATACCTTTTTTATTTAACAGGTTTGCATCAAAAGAAAATGATACATGGGTTCGAGCGCTACTCAAAGATTTTACTGTTGAGGCTGGTTCTGGTCTTAGAATTCTTGATCCAGTGGATATCTCGGCGGGATATACTTCTGTAAAGGATAAAACAAATATATCGTTAATATCTTCTGATATATATGTTCATTTATCTTTGAGTGCCATCTCCCTGATTCTTAACCTACAAAGTCAGGCAGTGGCAGCATTACGCTTTCAGAGTGCTGATCCCTTGTCTCCTTGTACTAACTATGATCAAGTTTGGGTGTCCCCAAAAGGTTTTTCCCTTTGCACTTTTTCTTTTTCTTTTTCTTTTTCTTTTTCTTTTTTGAGTTCTATTGGCAAGACACCTGTTTTTTTGCTTGTATGCACTGCTATCTCCTTAATTCAGTCTCTTAATAAGCACTTACAAATTATAATTATTTTCTTGTGCAGCAAAGGGACATCATAATGCAATTACATTCTGGAGACCTCGAGCTCCACAAAATTATGTCATATTGGGAGATTGTGTGACTTCCAGGTAAACTGCTTTAATGCTCAATCAGATATTTTGCGACTTGTTTGTTGGTGTGTTATTAGTTATATATCGATCACTTCTAATTGCTAAGCAGACACATCTCTTGTGTAACGCTAAGGTGTATAACATTCCAATTCTTCCATGCATGTGTTATATAGAAGGGCTACCTTAATTATTTTGTTTCAGTTTATACGTAGAAATATCATTGTTGGATTTGAATTTGAGCTACATTCATGTCATTTGCATTATTGCTGGTTCATATGATTGTATGTGTAGTGTCACAAGTATTTTGATTGTTGTAACACATTATGTGGATGATTTATAGGCCCATTCCTCCTTCGCAAGCTGTTATGGCGGTGAGTAATACATATGGGCGTGTACGAAAGCCTCTTGGCTTCAAGCTTGTTGGTTTATTTTCCAATATCCAACAAACTGAAAGAGTGGAAGATATGGATTGTGATTGCTCTCTGTGGACACCTATACCACCCCCAGGATACTTGGCTTTGGGGTGTGTTGCACATATTGGAAACCAACCACCACCAAATCATATTGTCTACTGTCTAAGAGCTGACCTGGCAACATCCACAGCATACTCAGCATGCATGTTCAGTTCTTCCTCAAATAACACATACCCATCAGGGTTTAGCATTTGGAGACTCGACAACCTTCTTGGATCATTTTATGCGAATCCTTTTGTTAGTTGTCCCCCACAGGACATATGCTATGATCTTAACCATCTTCTTCTTTTGAACTCAAGCTGGCATCGTCTCTCTGCAAGAGAATCCAGGGCTGATGTAAATGTTGACTATGAGAGTACCAGTCAACAACGCGATAACCAGGGTACAAGTTCATCACCAGGGTGTGATGTTTTCAGATCAATTTCTAAAGCTAGTTGCTATATGTCAACTCCAAGTTTTCAGAGGATCTGGTGGGACAAGGGTAATGATATCCGCAGACCAGTCTCTGTATGGCGACCGATACCACAACCCGGATTTAAGGTTTTTGGTGACTGCATAACTGAAGGGTGGGTTGGATCCTTCTCTCTTTCTATCTCTCTTAGAATATCTTTCAAATTCTTAATCCTTTTTAATCATCTTTGCAGTTTGGAGCCACCTGCCTTGGGAATAGTTTTTAAGTCTGACAACCCTGACATCTCTGCAAACCCTGTTCAGTTTACTAAAGTTGCTAATATTATCATCAAAGGCGTGGACGAGGCCTTTTTCTGGTACCCAATTGCACCCCCAGGTTATGCTTCTATGGGATGCATAGTTACTCGAGTAGATGAGATGCCAAAACTGAATTTGTTTTGCTGTCCAAGGATGGATCTTGTGAGTCAAACTAATATTCCTGAGATGCCAATATCAAAATATTTAAGTTCAAAAGCATCTCAATGTTGGAGTATCTGGAAAGTGGATAATCAGGTTAGTAATTACAGTTTTTAAAATTTTAGATTAGATTTTGTCAAATTCTTTCAACATGATGGTATAATACAGAAAATAGGATTTAGCATCATAAGTATGTTTCATGCACTTTCGTTGGCTACTTTTTAGGCCTGCACTTTCCTTGCCCGCTCTGATCTAAAGAAGCCTTCCGACCGGCTGGCCTTTACTATCGGTGATTCTGTGAAACCAAAGACACGCGACAACATCATGGCAGAAGTAAAATTAAAATGCTTCTCTGTAACCATTTTAGACAGTCTGTGTGGAATGGTATCAAGCTTGCATATACTTTTCTTGTTGATAATAGGAAAAAAATTACACAAGTTTATTAACTCACATTGCATACGTGTATATCGGATTCTTTTCAGATGACTCCATTTTTTGATGTCACCATCACAAACATTAAGCTTGCAACTCATGGTGGAATGGATTCTATGAATGCTGTGCTGGTATCTTCGATTGCTGCATCGACGTTTAACACATTGTTAGACTCATGGGAACCACTTGTGGAGCCATTCGATGGAATATTCAAGTATTAACTTACCTACAACTGTTTACTTCCATGTCTTTTCGGCAAAATAGTGCCTGCTTTTCATTTACTTCCATTTTTCTTTTGAAGATTTGAAACATATGATACCAACGAGCAATCTCAATCAAGACTTGGAAGAAGAGCACGGATTGCAGCTACAAGTATCCTTAATATAAATATTAGTACTGCAAATATCGACACTTTCGCGGAAACCATCGCTTCTTGGAGAAGACTGAGAGAACTAGAACAAAAGACAATCAAGTCAGATGAGGTCTATTAGAGTCAAATATAATATCTTTTGGCATTTCAGTTGGCATATATTGATGTTGTTTGTGTCTTTTTTATATCAATACTTGACAGGAAGCAAGTAGCCATAGCGTTGGTGAAGATGATTCAATTTTTTCTGCATTGGATGTGGACGATTACCAGACTGTGACCATAGATAACAGGCTTGGATGTGATATTTACGTGAAGAAGTTTGATCAAAGCTCTAGTACGGTTGACCTTCTTAAGTATAATGATAGTGCTTCTGTGTGGATTCAACCTTCAAGGCACTCGGATCGATTAAACTCAGTTGATGATTCAAGGGAGGGGCGATGTTATATTTCTGTGCAGATCATTGAAGCCAAGGTTGTTTTTTTGTTGACATAATGCATAAATGACATGAACTATGTGCTAGCTTTACATGCTTGCTAATATTCAAAGTTTTTTTTTTTCATCTATTTTCCAAAGGATCTACCAATTGTTGACGATGGAAATAGTAATAGCTTCTTCTGTGCACTTCGGCTTGTTGTTGAGAGTCAGGAGGCAAGTCAGCAGAGGCTGTTTCCTCAGAGTGCAAGGACCAGATGCGTGAAGCCCTTCATTTCCATTAGTAATGATCTTGGCAGTGCCAGGTGGAATGAACTTTTTATCTTTGAAGTTCCTCGTAAGGTATGTCAAGGTTTAGAAGATCGACTGATTCTCATCCAATTTCAAAAGTCTGTACATAAGAATTCATACACACTTCAAGTAGATGGATCTAGGTATCTAACACTTAAATTTTTTAATGCAAAGGAAAAACTTAGGAAGTTAGACACAGTCTTGTAGTTATTTCAATTGGAACTTTTGCGGTAACAACAGCGTACCTTTGTAATGACGTCTTTACCTATGCATAGTGTTGAACTCTTCAATACCATTCTTGGGGCTAGCCGCTCCCAAAATAAACTTTGCTAATTTAGTGGAAAATTGGCCAAATGACAGTTTTAATTCAAATGCTGCTAGAACATTTGGTGTCTACCTTCTAACTGTGATGCCTGCACTGTTGTTTGTGTGCTCTTATAGAACTATTTATATGATCTTATTTCATATGATATTTGGTGTTGTATCAGGGGTTAGCTAGGTTGGAGGTTGAGGTGACTAATCTTGCTGCAAAAGCAGGGAAAGGTAATCTAATATTGATAACAAGTAATTGAGTGTTTTGATTATCTCCACATTGAATATTGTTAAAGTATCAACATAAATGACACATTCTTCCGTCCCATTATTTGTCATTTTCCCATGATGTACTTGATATGGTATCTAAGCAGTTAATGCGGTAAAATATCGGTTATCGGTCAAGGACCGATATTTAGGATATCATTTATTGCGGTGAGATATCGGTGGGATATCGGTAATTACGGAATATATATATTATAATAATAGTAAGATCAATATATAAAACTTAATACATTTTGTAACAAACTAAAAAATCTTTAGGGTCAAATCTGACAAAAACCGTAATATTAAGGATTAAAATATTATTTAGATAAAAAGAATTAAAGGAAATATATGGTATATGTTGATAAACCCTAAAAACAAAGCAACCGTCACTTTGTCTTCTCTTCTTCTCCATTGCAGGTTTCTTCCTCCCATTTCTAGCATAGGTTCATCTCCATCTCCATCTCTTTTTCTTTTACAAACTTTCATAGTCATGTTAATCCCTTTTACATCTCTTCAGCCCTATTACATCTCTATTGTAACCTAAATGGTATCAAAATGGGCAAAAAAAACACCAAACCGATATTCTCACCGATATAACCGATATTCTCACCGATACAACCGATATTCTCACCGATACAACCGATATTTTGAAGGCAGTATCGGCCGATATATCACCGATATCGGCCGAGATTATCGGAACCGAGATAGGGACCGATATTTGTGACCGAGATAGGCCCTTATGGCCGATAACCGAGATATCACCGATATATCACCGAGATATCACCGATATTGACTGCTTAGTATGGTATACTTTCTGTTATCTTTTAAATTATATTATATCTATATGAACATTAAATAATGGCGCAATGTGGAACCTGTATTAAACTCGAGGCCTATAACTAACATCTTTATGGGATTCACTGTATGCATGAGCTGATCCTGGTTTTGTTTTGGGATCAGGTGAAGTTGTAGGTGCTTCGACAATCTCAGTTGGACATGGTACGAATCCCTTAAGAAAAGTGGTATCAGCTAGAATGTTGCAACAAGCGTCTCATGGTCAGGAAAATGTTACACACCTTCTAGTGAGGAGGGTCAGTACTTTTGTGTTTTTCATATTTTTTCTTGGTCAATGAAAGAAGATGATTCATTGTCTTTTTTAACCAGCAATATGTCGGTACTCTGGAAACCGACTTTCATCTATTGTACTATATATAATTATATATTCCTTGCATGTTTTACATGGTTTGATATTTGATAATTTGTAATATGTGATGTTTTTACTTTAGGGCCAACAAAAAGATGAGTTGCCCTTTCAAGGATGTCTTATAGCTTCTACGTCCTATTTTGAGATGAATGCAGTTTCAAATCTCCAAAGTACGTTGGAGCAGGAGAAAGATGTGGAGAATGATGTGGGGTTTTGGGTGGGACTTGGCCCTGAAGGTGTATGGGAGAGTTTTAGATCCTTTCTTCCACTCTCAGTCATCACAAAAAAGATGGATGACGATTTCTTCGCCATGGAAGTAGTCATGAAAGATGGAAAGAAGCATGCAATTCTAAGGGGCCTTGCAACTGTGGCAAACGATTCAGATATTAAATTGGATATAAACATCTCTTCTATATCTAGAAGTGATGAGCCTTCTCAAGTTGTTGGTAGTAATAATATTGCTGTAGAAGAGATCTTTGAGAACCAAAGACATAATTCAATCTTAGGTTGGGGTAATAAGCGGCCTAGTTTCCGTGGGAATGATCCAGGACGTTGGAGCAACAGAAACTTTTCATATTCAACTAATGTAAGTGTTTCTTTAATCTATTGTTCTTTCTTTTCAGTATTTTAGTTCATCCTAAACTGGTGTGGTGTAACAGGATTTCTATGATCCACCACTTCCACCTGGATGGACATGGACGTCAGCTTGGATGGTTGATAAATCTGATCCTGTTGACGTGGATGGATGGGCATATGGGCGGGACTATCAAACTCTAAAATGGCCTCCAACTCCCCAAAATTCTTCAAAATTGGCCCAACACAATGTACGCCGTAGACGTTGGATCCGTACAAGGCAAAAACTTACTGAGCAACACACACCAAACACTGGTGGTTCTGAAATCCATGTCATAGAACCTGGTTGCTCTTTTGTATTACCGTGGCGCTCCATGTCCAGGGATTCTGATAGGAGTTTACAAATTCGCCCTTCTACACATATGGGGGGACTCTACACTTGGGGTTGTCCTGTTGGCTTAGTTTCTGCCTCCCCTGTTGGGACGAATGACCATGGACAGCAACAATCTAAAGAATCTTCTATGAAACAAGGAAAGAATATGTCAAAGTCTTTTTTCATGTTAAATCAGCTTGAAAAGAATGACACACTCTGGTGTTGCCCAACAACAGAGTCAAAGCAATTTTGGCTTAGTGTCGGTGCGGATGCATCAGTTCTTCAGACAGAGCTCAATTCCCCTGTTTATGATTGGAGAATATCGGTCAATGCTCCTTTAAAGTTGGAAAACCGCCTTCCTTGTCCAGCACGGTTTACAGTATGGGAAAAGTTGAACAATGGAAGTACAACTGAGAGGCAGCATGGCCTTATATCATCACGTGGTGTTGTGCCCATATATTATGCTGATGTCCGTAGTCCTCTATATCTTTCATTGTCTCTTCAGGGTGGATGGATGTTGGAAAAGGTATGTCAGTAATTATTATCATTCCAAGATTCTGCATACATCCAATCAGAGATATTTAAACGTGTTACTCTTCTTTGCTTCCTCTCTCTCACACTCTTCTTTAAAAGCAGGATCCTGTTCCTATCTTGGATATTTCTTCTAATAATCATGCTTCTTCATTTTGGATGATCCATCAGCATAAACAAAGGTTTGTATTACCTGTATATTCACTCTCTTCTTTTGTCCATGATGTTTAGTGCCTAGTTTTTATTGTAAAGGTCGTTGACATTCCCATTAAAATGTAGCACTCCTTCCAATCTTTGCTCATATTATCTCTTAAATATATGCTTTTTTTCTTCAGAAGCTGACAAGCTGTTTCCTATGTGTTTGTTTCTTTACCATAATAGTTACAGTGAATCTTTTTCTACTTTTGTGCAGAAGCTAACACTGGTTATATAATGCATATAACACGTTGTACCGGAAATTAGTTCTTTTTTTTTTTTAATTAATGGTGTGTTAAGTGCTAGCTTCCATGAATTTCAAAACTGGAATTGATTGCAGCCAGCATCTTCTCCCCAGGAAGCTCCTATGCTTGTCCTGTCAAGGGCTTGGAGGCTTACTAGTTTAATAGAAATTTGGTTGCTTTATTGATTGCTAGAAGTATCATTACATTGACAACCAAGTATACTCTTCCTATTTGTTTTCTTTATGATGTACATCGAGTCATACGTTACTCTTCTCATGCAACATCTGGTGATAAAGCAATATTTTGATTTTTGAGTTATGTAATGTGAGTTCCATGCCGGCCATAGTCTCTAATTATGTATCTTTTAATTTGAAGTTGGTCATTAGAAAATTTGCGAATGTTCAAAGAACGACACATTTCTGTAATGTAATTTTGTTTGTTCAGCTTATATGTAGCTATAAAAACGACAATGAATTCAATTGAGATACATGATATTGTATATGCAGGAGATTGCGTGTGAGCATTGAACGGGACATGGGAGCATCTGCAGCCTCCCCTAATACCATAAGATTTTTTGTCCCTTATTGGATTTGTAATGATTGCTCTGTACCACTTAGATATCGAGTGGTAGAAATCGAACCTCCAGAAAATGCCGATGGAACAGATTCTTTAGTGAATACAAAAGGTTCCAAATCTGGAAAATCATTAAGCTTTAAGAATCCTCCTATCTCCCCTGCAGAGACTACCGGGTCAAGGAGGAATATTCGAGTTCTAGAAGCAATAGAGGACAATAGTCCTACTCCTAGTATGTTTTCTCCACAGGATGCATATCTTTCTTCCCGTGTGGGTTTAGCTGTTGCTGTTCAGCATTCAGAAAATTTTAGTGCTGGACTATCACTTCTTGACCTTGAAAAGAAGGTCAGAAAGAGAAATTTAATTCCAAAATTTATTATAATTATTACTTTGTTGCTCTAGCATCTATTTTGCTAACATTTCACCTTCTATCCTCTGATATATAGCAAAGAGTGGATGTCAAAGCTTTTAGTTCAGATGGAACTTATTACAACCTTTCAGCTCTACTCCACATGACATCAGACAGGACAAAGGTACAATTTATATCCTTGTGGATTGGCGGCTTAGCTTAAATTAGCATCAGTTTGGCGATATACTCTGATTTGACATTATCATAGAAGTTGTTTTTCTCTTTCTTGTTTTAAGCATCATAACATGACCAGTGTCGCTAATGTCCACCGAATTAATTAATTAATGGACTATATATTAAGTCATATCATTCTCGTCTTCCTTTCTTGTTCATACCTGTTGGGTACTAAAGCCAACATCTCCAAATAATTTACTGCAGGCTGTCCATTTTCAGCCACACACCTTGTTTTATAATAGGGCTGGCTTTGGTTTATGTCTGCAGCAGTGTGATACCGGGTCACCAGTATGGATTCATCCTTCCGATGATCCCTATCATTTTAAATGGCAGACATCTGCCAAACTTGAACTACTGAAGGTCTGGATATACTTACTCTTCTCTTTGTAAATACTACCGCTTTTGATAGGTCTTATTCTTACTTCTATTTGTTTGTTGAAATTCATCTGATGTAGTTAAAGATCAATGGATATCACTGGAGTACGCCGTTTAGTGTTGCAAATGAAGGTTGGATGCGTGTTCTCTTGAGAAATGAAATTACTGGCCAAAAATTATATTTGAAGGTTGAAGTAAGGAGCGGGACAACAAGCTCTTGCTTTGACGTCATCTTTCGACCCAATTCATTTTCAAGCCAGTACAGGTTATTTTTCTCACCTGTTTATAAGATGAGCTTGATCCCAGAAGGTTATATTCCTGTTCTGTTTTCCTGCAACTTAAATTAACTCAGAGAATGTCTGGCAGGATTGAAAATCGTAGTATGTTTTTACCCTTCCGTTTTCGGCAAATGGGCGGTGGTGATGATTCATGGTGTTGTCTTCTTCCATGCACAAGTGCTTCATTTTCATGGGTAGACCTTGGTAGACAAAGAATCCTGGAAGTTCTGGTTGATGGCACCGACGCTAAAGATTCAGCTAAGTACAATATAGATGAGGTTCGGGATTATCAACCTGTTCAGATGGATGGGGGACCTACTAAAGCAGTGCGTGTTACTATTGTGAAAGAAGAGAAGATGAATGTTGTTATGTTTTAGGGACTATATGCCAGACTACAATGATGATCCCAAAACAGCAGAAAATATGAAGAGATATGTAACTACGTCATCTTCATCACGAAGGAATGATTCTCAACCATCAGTTTCATCTACATCGGATTGTGAATTCCATCTTACTCTTGAGCTCACTGAACTTGGACTGTCCATTATTGATCATACACCTGAAGAGATACTCTACTTGTCAGTGCAGAACCTTCTTTTGTCACATTCGACTGGTTTGGGCTCTGGAATTAGTAGGTAATGTCTTCTTGGCACTTCAGAATCTATTGTGAAACACCACCTTTGCTATTATAATGCTAATTGCTGGAACTTTGGTGTTTTGTAGGATCAAATTAAGAATGAGGGGGATTCAAGTCGACAATCAGCTGCCTTTGACAACGATGCCCGTTCTCTTTAGGCCACAAAGAACTGGAATAGAAGCAGATTATTTATTGAAATTTTTAATGACCAAGCAATCTGATGGATCATTAGATTTTTGTGTTTATCCTTATATTGGTTTGCAGGTGAGTAGTAAGTATATTTCTGTAACATGTGGAAGTTTTAATCATGCTTCTTTGATAAAGTACTCTTAGTTTCTCTTTTTTCTGACAGGGCCCTGAAAACTCTGCCTTCTTGATAAGTATTCATGAACCAATTATTTGGCGGCTCCATGGTATGATCCAGCAGATTGACTTTAGTCGATTCAGTGATGCTCAAACAACTGCCGTTTCGGTGGACCCTATCATTGAAATTGGGTATGTTGGACCCTCATTTCTGTCCTCTTGAACTTAGTGTAGTCTAGCAACATAATTTTTTACCCTTTTGGTGTTTGCAGAGTTCTAAACATCTCAGAGTTTCGATTTAAGTTCTCTATGGCTATGTCACCAACTCAGCGCCCTGTGGGTGTACTTGGGTTTTGGTCATCTTTAATGACAGCCCTAGGGAACACGGAAAATATGCCTGTAAGTATCAACCTTGCCGCCATGATAAAAATTTAAAAGGAAAAAAAATGCTCAATACAATGAATGATTTGTTCAGTTATGCTAAAGTCTGAATGTACATGATATATGTATTGTTACGTATTGACATGACAGGTGCGGATAAATCAGAGATCCCTGGAAAACTTGTCCATGAGGCAAAGTGTACTAACATCAAATGCCATCTCAAATATAAAGAAGGATGTTCTAAGTCAACCGCTTCAGCTGCTTTCGGGTGTGGATATACTGGGAAATGCAAGCAGTGCATTTGGACATATGAGCAAAGGTGTTGCTGCTTTATCAATGGACAAGAAGTTTATTCAAAGTCGACAAAGACAGGTTTGTTGCATATATTTATTTACGATATATGATTTTGGAAGTAGTTATTTATTGAAGTGATGGTTTGGGGCAGGAAAATAAAGGTGTTGAAGATTTTGGTGATGTGATAAGAGAAGGGGGAGGAGCACTGGCAAAGGGGTTATTTAGAGGAGTAATGGGTATAGTCACAAAGCCATTAGAAGGTGCAAAGGCATCCGGTGTAGAGGGTTTTGTTTCAGGTGTTGGTAAAGGGATAATTGGTGCAGCTGCGCAACCAGTGAGTGGTGTCCTTGACTTGTTATCAAAGACAACTGAGGGCGCAAATGCAATGAGAATGAAGATTGCTGCTGCTATCACCTCTGAAGACCTCCTCCTCCGCAGAAGACTCCCGAGAGTTATCAGTGGTGATAATTTACTCAGACCATATGATGACTACAGGGCACAGGGACAGGTCGTACCTTGTTATATTATTCAACCTTATTCCATTTATGAACATGCTGCTTACCCTTGCCCAAACGCATGCACAGGTGATACTTCAGCTTGCGGAATCTGGGTCATTCTTTCTACAGGTGGATCTATTTAAAGTCCGTGGAAAGTTTGCATTATCCGATGCTTATGAAGACCATTTTTCACTACGTAAAGACAAGATACTTCTCGTCACACATCGAAGAGTTATACTCTTACAGGTATGTCTTCCTTTATTTTATTAAATAAAGATAATTATTTTGAAGTTTCTGGAAAAAAAAATATTTGTATTAGCTTGATTGGAAGTGAATTTTTTATTTTGTGCGTCAGACATCCAACATTATAACCCAGAAGAAGTTCAATCCAGCTAGAGATCCATGCTTGGTGTTGTGGGATGTTCTTTGGGAGGACGTGGCTACTATGGAACTAGCTACCGGAAAGAAAGATCACCCAAATGCACCTCCATCAAAACTTATTCTGTACTTGAGATCTAAATCATCATCTGAGAACATTGATCACACTCGTGTTATCAAATGTTACCGTGATACCAAACAGGCCTATCAGGTTCACACCTCGATTGAGCAAGCAATGAATACATATTCCCCAAACGGCTCGAAGGTATCAGTTGGTGGTATTACTCGTCTAACAAACAATGTTTAATACTTTAATTGGAATTAGTGTTTTTTGAAAAGGTGTCAATATCATTTCCTGCAAAAAAATTTATCAAAGTTGTTTTCTTGAGTGTTGACTTTTGGTCGGCCGGTGGTGTTGAGTTCAGGAAATGCATAAAAGGAAAGTGAAAAGGCCATATTCCGCAACGAGTGACATGTGGACTGCTGAAGCAGTTTTCTTAAAGGAACGTCCGTGGACTTCACATCAGGTTTCGGCACCGCTTCCTCCAAATTCAACTTTTGGGAGCAGCAGTGGTAATAGTTAGTAGACACTGTTCAAATGGCAAACCGTGGAGGGTATGTTAATTTGCTTATGCACATATATGTTGTAAACAAATATTAACAAAGATAGATCTGTTATCTACAGTATTTCCTACCTTGGTTTGAGTTTAAAGGGAAGGGTGCCTTCTTTCGCTGCTGGGAAAATGACACCGAGCTGTTCTGAAAGTGACAAGCAGATAGTTGGAGGTACCGCCGTGTTTGAGTTCTTACATACCGTAGAGAGAGGAGCGAACTTATATAGAATTGAACTAATACAAGTAAAATACTAGAGTAGAATAGAGTAGATGCAAATATAGGATATAATGTAGATTTAAATACCTCACTGCTTTAGATACATGTATGTATTACACTTGCCGGCCACCTTTACAAGATATTTTCCTTTTCTCATTCTTTAAAATGATATGAACAAAATATACATTGGTGTATATCTGGGCTAGAACCTATATGAAACTGAATACACTTGTGTGTATAACAAATAAGTATTATTAATCAACATTAGTAAATGCATTTAACAACTAGATGTATACACGAGTATACGAATACTAGTGTTTCACACTAGATGTATGCCGAACAACTAGATGTATACATGAGTATATGAATACATTTAACAAACAAACATCTTAAAACGGATTAGACACATGAGTAAGAATATAATCAAACCGTGGAGCCCATTTCCTTGATCCCAGCCTTGCAGTTGTTGAGCAGTTATTCACCATAAACAACATGCCCCGAGCATGCATGAACGGGTTAAATGAATCCACTGACTCAATCAAGCTTTCATTGATAATTTTAGAATAAGAATGTCTTTTCTTCCTCAACACCTCAATCTGCCATTTTTAATTTCAATTCATTTGAATTAGAAAGGTTAAAAAAAATATAAATGAAAACCCTATGCAGGTGGAGCACTCAAGTCTAAAGGCTCACATGGGCCATCATTAGTGTGACATAGACACCAGCGTGAAATGATATAAGGGGCGTAAATCACCTGCGGGGCTATCCGTTCACCTACTTTCCACATTCGAGTTTGATCAATCTTGCCCATAGGGAATGCTGGCAAACCCTCCTTTTCCTAGAACAAAGATACCAAAATATTGCCTTCATACAAATGATCATTAATATATTAATGAATCTAAATTAAAAAATTTACAGCAATTACATAAAATCGACGGCCAGCCAACACAACGCTTCTTATCTCACTGCCAGTAGCCACATCCTCATAGCACTCGTACAGAATGTCCATAAAAGGATGGCAAAAGTAAAAGGTGAACCAATACCGACTGACCATTCAAGCGCAACATCTGTGGCTCTTCCATCAACATCCTGCTCACATGCATATCATATTAACCATTTGTTGGATCAGTATGCTCTTTGACAGTTTACTTGCTTGTGAACACTTGTGTGTTTTAGCAAGTTTAATCAGATTTGCACAGCGGGATAAGTATAAAAAGATTCACTATCAACAGGAGTTATTACTCCTCCTGGATGTTTGCAAACTAAAGACAATTAATAAGAATCTAAGTATTGAATGTGAATGACAATAAATACTCAAATAGATTCTTAGTTAATGAAATGGAAATAACAATAATAAGCTTTGAAGTATTTCAGTTTTCAATTAAAATCAATGTCTAAAATCAATGTTTAAAATCAATACTCAAATAGATTCTCTTCAGTAGTTTGTTAACAACTGATGAGAATGTTTATAAACACTTTATTCATAACTTCTGAAGTTTATTTTATCAGAAGTTAATCATTTTTCAGAAAATATTCCCATACTGATGTTTTGTACATCAGTAGTTTCTCTCTTTTTGTTTTTCAAAAGTTTTAGATCAAAACAGATGTAAGTGAAAAATAAAATATGTGCAGAAAAGTAAAAGAAACACTTACAAATTTAGCATCCCAAGCATGGATACTAACTTCTGAAATGTTGATGTGTCAAGGGGTTTAGTGAATATGTCAGCTATTTGATTAGCTGTTGTCACATGCTTCACTTCAATCTTGCCTTTTTCATAGCAATCCCTTATGAAATGATACCTGATTTCAATATGTTTAGTCTTTGAGAACTGAACAGGATTTTGAATGATGCTAATGGCAGATTTATTGTCTACAAGCAATGGTGTCTTGGTCTCTTTGATTCCATAATCAAGAAGTTGATATTGGAGCCATTGTATCTGTGATGTACAACTTCCAGCTGCAATGTATTCAGCTTCAGCAGTTGAAGTTGCAATAGATGTTTGCTTCTTTGATTGCCAAGACACTAGACAGTTTCTCAAGAATTGACAACCACCAGATGTTGATTTTCTTGACATTTTGCACCCTGCATAGTCACTATCTGAAAAAGCTGATAACTTGGTATTGCCAGAAGCAGGATACCAAATTCCAAGTGTAGGAGTTCCTTTCAGATATCTAAATATTCTTTTGACTGCAATTAGGTGTGATGCCCTAGGAGCTGATTGATATCTAGCACAGACACATGTTGAAAACATAATATCTGGTCTAGAAGCAGTTAGATATAAAAGAGAACCTATCATACATCTATACATGGTTTGATCAACCTGTTTTCCTTGATCATCTGGTTCAACTTGTGTGGTTGGTGTCATGGGAGTGAAACATGATTTACAGTCTTGTAAAGAAAATTTGTTCAATAATTCTTTAAAATATTTAGATTGATGTATAAAAGTTCCATTTGTTTGTTGTTTAATCTGCAGTCCTAAAAAGTACTGCAGTTCTCCCATTGTACTCATCTCAAATTTTGATTGCATGAGTTTCTTAAATTCATCACACAGTTTTGTGTTTGTTGAACCAAATATGATATCATCAACATAAATTTGAACAAGTAAGACATGATTTCCAACATGTTTAATGAAAAGAGTTTTATCAATGGAGCCTCTTGTAAAGTTATTTTTGAGCAAAAAGTTGGAAAGTGTTTCATACCAGGCTCTTGGAGCCTGTTTTAGCCCATAAAGAGCTTTGTCAAGCTTGTACACCCACTCAGGATGAGAAGGATCCTCAAACCCAGGTGGCTGACAGACATACACTTCCTCTTTGATCTTTCCATACAAAAATGCACTTTTAACATCCATTTGAAAAACTTTAATTTTGTTGGAAATAGCATAAGCCAGAAATAACCTGATGGCTTCAAGTCTTGTAACTGTTCTTTATAATCATACTAGCCTCATCTTGTTTGTTCCTGAAAACCCATCTTGTGCCAATTGGTAGCTTATTTGGTGGTAAGGGACAGATTTCCGAAACCTGTTGCTTCTTGAATTGGAGAAACTCATCTTGTATAGCTTGCACCCAATTGTTGTCTTTGAGGGCTTCTTGGTATTTCTTAGGTTCCAACATAGAAATGAATGCTGAGAAGAAGCAAAAGTTGGAAAGCTGGTTTCTTGTGAGAACCCCTGTTGCAATATCACCCATGATTTGATCCAATGGAAGATCTTTGTGTTCAATCAGTTGTTGTAAACCACTAACAGGTGTAGGTGGTTCTTGTACTTCATCAAACAAACCACTGAGGTTTATAATGTCTGATTCAGTTGTTTGAACATCTTCAGTAGTTGTAGGAGCTGAAACAAATATTTGAGTTTGTACATCAACAGTTGTTGAATCAGAAGTTTGTGAAACTTCTGATGGTTTGAAAGTTGACTTAATGACTGTATTAGGAGTCCATGGTGCTGGATCCTCATCATCAAACCTCTGATCACCAAAATAAGTAGGTTTAGATGAAGTGACAGTCTTTTCAGGTCCGAAATGGAAGCTGTCAAGGTCAAAGAGTTCAGCAGGATGTGCTGGAATAAGAGTGTGTTTTGACTCATTGAATTTGACATTAGTGTTTCTTCTACTATCTTGGTTCTTGAGTTAAAAACCTTATAGGCTTTTCTAGTGGAAGAGTAACCAAGAAAATAACCTGAATCAACTTTAGCAGCAAACTTTGAAATAGAGTCTTTAATGTTTAGAATGAAACATTGACATCCAAAAGCCCTGAAAAAGGAGATAAGGGGCTTCATGCCATGAAGAACTTCATAGGCAGTTTTGGAGCGTCTCTTGTTGACAAAGACTCTATTATGAACATAACATGCAGTGTTGACTGCTTCAGCCCAAAAAATACAATGGTATGCCTGAATCAGCTAACATGGTTCTTGCTGCTTCAATTAATGTCCTATTCTTCCTTTCTACCACACTATTTTGTTAAGGAGTTCTGGGAACACTGAATTGTCTAATAATCACCTTAGACAAACAGAATTCATCCAGAGTTTTGTTCCTGAACTCTGTCCCATTATCACTTCTAATGGCTTTGACAGATAAAGAGTATTGTTTCTCTACTTGTAGAATGAAGAACTTGATGATTTCAGCTGCATCATCCTTGGAAAATAAGAAGAATACCCATGTGAATCTTGAATAGTCATCAATGATGACGAAACAGTACTTCTTCTTACCAAGGCTCATGATTTTTACTGGCCCAAATAAGTCCATATGGAGTAGTTGAAGACATGTAGTTGTTTTTTATTCTTCAATAGACTTATAGGAGGACTTATGCTGCTTTCCCTTTAAACAGGATACACAGTGTTCTTGACACTGGTATACTTTCAAGGGTAGACCTCTGACCAAGCCCATTTTTGTGACTTTATTTATGGTTTTAAAGTTCACATGGCCAAGTCTCCTATGCCAGAGATCAGTCTCTAAAGTTGATGCCCTTGAGAAGAAACAGGCATTGTTGTTCAATACTTTGTCCTTTTCAATGTCCACTGCATAGACATTGCCACATCTTTTGGCTATCAACAAAGTATGATCTTCAATGATCTTCTCTATCAACTTCTGGCCTTCTGGTGATATGATCTTGCATGATGTCTTTGTGAAAAAGGAAGAATATCCTTTATCACACATTTGTGACACACTCAACAAGTTGTACTCAAGGTTTTCCACCAGATTGACCTTGTCAAACTGTATTTTGCCAGAAGAGACATTGCCATGCCCTAGAGCATATCCCTTGGCATTGTTCCCAAAGGATACATATCCTTCTCTTTGACTGATAAAGTTGTTTATTAGGTATCTGCATCATGTCATGTGCATTGAGCCTACACTGTCAACATACCAAATGCTATTTAAGCCTCTAGAGACCCTCTGCACAAAGTAGCAAATTAGTTAGATTTTGGAACCCAAGCCAGTTTAGCTTCGGGTTCGCTCTTGAGAACATTAACAGTGTGTTCTTGACCAGGTTGAGGAATCCATGTCTTTTTGGCAATGGATTTTTCATTAAGAGCAATGGTGGTATCCTTTTGAGGACCACCATCAACCTTGGTCATCAGTAGTTGTACCATATACATGAGATCTTTAACCTCAGCAGTTTGTGAAACTGCTGATGATGTTGGTCTAACTACTGAAAGAGAATTTTGAGAAAAAGACTGTTGTTGAGATTTCATCTTTTTCTGAGAAAAGGTGTTGCCTGGTTGTTGTTTCTTGGGAGAAAAAGTTTCTTCAAAATCATTTTTGAGTTGTTTTCCCAAAACCAGTTGTAAATTTTTCTTGTTATACTGAATTCCTTTTCTGTATCTACAAAATTATGTTTTGTGGTTGAACAAGCCACATATTTCACATTCTTTTGCCTTTTCTTTGTCATTTAAAGGCAAATTTCTAACTGTTTTGATTTGATTTAGGTCATTAGTAGTTTTCAGGTTCTCAACTACTGATGTAAATGAAACTGCTGATGGCTTAAAGTCAGATTTGTTCAGTACTTCTGAAGAACTTTCTTTTTAAAGTTTTTAGAAAGTTTTCATGAAAAGATGTGCATTCTTTCTCTTCAGAAGTTTCATTTGAAACAATTTTTCTCCCATCTTCAGTAGTTTTGGGGGGGAAAATCAGTTGGTGTTTCAGTGTGATTGTACCCTATGCCAAACCTAACATTTGATGCACTTTGTTTGTTAAGCAACAGTTGGTACCCTTTACAAGATTCCACCCATTTTTCACAATCAACCTTGGTGTTAGCAAGCTCTTTTCTGACATTTCCTAGGTCTTCTATCACAATTTTAAGTTGTGCCTGGGTTTCAATAGCATTGTTAGTCAATTTAGAATTTTCTTTTGCCTTTGCAGCAAGTTTTCTTTCTAAATCACATTTCATCTGAGTAAATTTTCTCTCAAAGTCATTTGCTTTGCCTTTTAAATGCACATTGGTCGCTCTTATGAGAGCAAAAGATTCTTTACATGAGTTTGAACAAAGTTTTGTTAAAGATTCTTTTGATACGTGAGACAGGGCAGATTTTGAGGTGCAGCCCTCAAATGCCATTAAGGCAAAATTCTTTCTGCCATTGTCAGGTTCTCTCCAGTTGATGTCAAACATTTTGTTGTCTGCATCAGGATCGCACTCTGTAGTGCCAAAAGGAAGACTGCTCCAGTAACATACCCTGAAGTGAACAGACTTTGTTGTGAGGGTTGCTGAGTTTGTGGAGATTGTTGAGCAGCTGGAATGGAAGGGATTGATTGTTGGCTCTGCATCTGTACATATTGTATTTGTGGCACATATTGGATTTGTGGAGCTTGTGCCTGTACAAAATGTGCACTTCCCTGTGTTCCATTATTCCTATTATAACTAGGGTTAAACTGATTTACAGACTGAGATTGGTTATAGCTAGAGCTTCTACACTCTCTAGCAAAGTGTCCCAACTTCTGACACTTATGACATCTAAGCTTAGATTTGTCAAAACCAATTTTTGTAGAACTGTTTAGACCTGGAAATTTCCTTCCTGGCCTTTTATAATTTTATGCTTAACATGGCCAGTTGGTGTAGAATGTCTATTTCTTCTAAGTCATCATTGCTGAAATTTTTTAAATCATCCATGATAAAACACATGTTATCAGCAGTTTGACTATATTCATCATTGTAATAACCTGGGAATGATCTTTCTGATGAGATTCCAGCAGTTATGTCAATGTGGTCAAAAGATCCAAAACTATTTGAACAAGTAGGTGAGTCTTGTCCCAATAGTGTTGTACTATCTGGTAGATAGTCATCAGCTGTCTTACCAGAACTTTGCAATTTCTTCTTTTGATCAATTTCTCTTTCAAAAGTTAGCAATCTCCCATGTAATTTTGTAAGAGTGAGGGAGTTAAAGTCCGGTGAAGATCTGAGGACTATAGAATATGTTTCCCATTTTTAAGGTAAAGACCTTAAAAATCTATGAAGCATAGATACATTTATATAGGTTTGACCATTTAATTTTAACTCAGATATTAATGAGGAGAATCTTTCAAATTGTTGTGTTAAAGTTTCCCTATTTATGTGTGTAAATGTTTCATATTGTTGAGCCAAGATTTCTCTAGTGTTGGCAATCACCTCTTCAGTTCCTCCAAACTGTTCTTTTAGGCAGTCCCAAAGCTCTTTGGCACTTTCACAGTGTAAAAGTCCAGAGTAGATTTCATTTGGGAGTGTCATTGCCAACATAGAGAAAGCTTTAGCATCAAGCTCAAGTTTTAGGAAATCATCTTCTGTGTAGTCTTTTGGGTCTTTTGTTATTTCAACTTTAGTTTCAAGATTAATGTTTACTGGTTTGTGAGGACCATATATCACAGATTTCCAACAACCGGTGTTGGTTAAGACAAAGTATGAGCCATCCTTTTCTGCCATATGTTGTATTCAGAATGAACAAGCATAGCAGGTTTATTGGCAGAACCAGTATTATGTGGATCCATTTTAAAGAGTATTGTTTTGTCAAATATCTCTTAAAGTGATGGATGTTGAAAAAGTGAACTTTTAATCCTTTATTGAATATCAATAAGAGCCTGTGTCTGATTCTCAATGTGTTAGATTGATATGTGATCAGATAAACCAGTGCCCGGATACCAATTGTTGGATCAGTATGCTCTTTGACAGTTTACTTGCTTGTGAACACTTATGTGTTTTAGCAAGTTTAATCAGATTTGCACAACGGAATAAGTATATAAAGATTCACTATCAACAGGAGTTATTACTCCCCCTGGATGTTGCAAACTAAAGACAAGTTAATGAGAATCTAAGTATTAAATGTGAATGACAATAGATACTCAAATAGATTCTCAGTTAATGTAATGGAAATAACAATAATAAGCTTTGAAGAATTTCAGTTTTCAATTAAAATCAATGTCTAAAACAGAGGGATGAACCCATCTATTTATAGACATACAAATGCATGAACCTTGATACAAAAGCAAGTCTGCAACAAGTTGCAGTCTTGGAACTTGTACAAAAAGATAAAGTAATAATAAACAATTAAACTACTGAAACATAAGGCGGTGGAAAGATTCTATTACAAGTGCTGATGAATGACAAACTACTGATGAGTAGTTTGTCTTCAGTAGTTTTTCAGTAGACTTGTCTGGTTTGACTTCAGAACTTCTCATCTATCTTCTTCAGTACTTGTTGAATCCTTGTTCAGTACTTGTGTCTTCTTTCTTCAGTAGTTATATACTTAGAATAATTTGCAGAAGAATGAATTAGCCTAAGGTTTGCAAAAGTGGTTTTCTCAATCCTTTCTGTCCTAACACCATTAGATATATATAAAAGTATATAACAATATGTTTAGGACATAAAGAAGATAACCAACCTGGTGGACAGCAAAACTTGCATTGATTCCAGCTTCGTTAATCAAACATTTTAGTAGTTCTTTAGGTACAAGGTCGATTTATTATAGCTGAAAAAAATCAAGATCTGACACAGGAATGGATCAGATCTAACTCAACTCGACATCAGCATAGATTACACACTAATAAACAAATTAGATAACAGAATACTCGAAACACATCTGAATAACACCAATCGCATGCTTATAACTCAAAATTAATAACCACCACTAAAACCCTAATTCACGTGTTCAAAAACATCTAAAACAAAAAGCACATAAAGTATACAGATACAGTCCACACGATCGAGACAAATCAGGAAAAAAATTGTTAATGAAAAACGAATAAAACTGAATCGGAAACTTCATTAAAGTTGCATGTTAATTAAAATCAAAATAAAACTTACTCAGAAACCGTAAGCGTAAAAGATGTCGACGAAGTAAAGCGTAAAAGATGCCGACGAAGTAAACTATTCAAGATCTGAGAAAAAAAGGAAATTTTAATCAAGATCTGATACTATTCAAGATCTGAGAAAAAAATGGAAATTTTAATCAAGATCTGATAACAAAATTCTTTAATTAATTTATTAAAAATGGTGAATCGCAAACCTGAAAAGTTGAAGAAGAAGAATAATGGAGGTTAGGTGGATGTTTCAAGATTAATAATAGAGGGTCATGAGAGAGATGAGAGTGAATGAGGGTCATGAGAGAGATGAGAGTGAATGAGGGTTATAAGATAGATGAGAGTGAATGATTATGAGAGAGATGAGAGTATTCAGATTTAGATGTATAACACGGGTGTTATTATTATTTATTTATTTAAAATAATAAATTAAATAAGTGCCACATGGTACCTTCAATGGGGGGGGGGGGGTTGAGGCCTCCATTGAATGACACCTTATCAATATTCAATTCTTAGGCCTCCATTGATTGACAACTCATCAATATTCAATTCTTTTATTATAAGTTATAGATAAAGTTATCACATAATCTTAGCGATAACTATTATTGTGATTAGTGTTATCTTATATTTAGAATAGATTGATCAAGTATATCGTTTCCTTTTATATAGCTAGGGTTTAGGCCCCTCATTGTATTATAAATAGGGATCATTCCTATTGTTTCATTCATCAACAATAATAATATCATAAACACTTTTATGGTATCAGAGCCTCGGCTCTTCAACCCGTTCGTTTTTTTCCTATTTCCGATTAAACCTAGCTTCGGCTACAAACCCTGCAGCCTCGTTTCATTAGTTTTTTGCATCCCTCTGTTCTCGATAATACACATCAGCTTCGGCCTTGTTTTATTCGATTGAACACAGCAGTCTTCTTTCATCCTTTCTGTAACACCCCGCCCCTCTCATCACCAATATTGTCCGCTTTGCCCATCCAGAGCTCACGGATTTGTTTTTGGTTGCCCAAGTGGAGACTTCCCAGGAGGTCACCCATCCTGAAATTTCTCCCACCTGAGCATGCTTAAATGTGGAGTTCTCCTCTCATCCACTAACATTAAGCCCCAAAACGCGTTGGTGATTTAAGAGGCAAGACATTACTTATGAACCAAGGATCTCTCCTGGCCACGGCCGATGTGGGATTTTCCTGGGGTGTCACATTCACCCCCTGTTAGAGTCTCATCGTCCCTGATGAGGTGTGTTCCTGGGGTGTTACATTCACCCCCTGTTAGAGTCTCATCGTCCCTGATGAGGTATGCACCCACCATCCCGAACGGCACAGGAGTGGCTCTGATACCATCTGTAACACCCCGCCCCTCTCATCACCAATATTGTCCGCTTTGCCCATCCAGAGCTCACGGATTTGTTTTTGGTTGCCCAAGTGGAGACTTCCCAGGAGGTCACCCATCCTGAAATTTCTCCCACCTGAGCATGCTTAACTGTGGAGTTCTCCTCTCATCCACTAACATTAAGCCCCAAAACGCGTTGGTGATTTAAGAGGCAAGACATTACTTATGAACCAAGGATCTCTCCTGGCCACGGCCGATGTGGGATTTTCCTGGGGTGTCACATTCACCCCCTGTTAGAGTCTCATCGTCCCTGATGAGGTGTGTTCCTGGGGTGTTACACTTTCCGTCATGACTACAGACGGCAAGAACACAGTTCCTGATTCATCCGATAACCACACAAAGACCCACCTTCACCCTGCCTACTCGGTGACCAACGTTCAGTCCAAAGTCAGAACCTTGGACAGAAAGTCAGTCACCTACACTCAATGGATCAGGCTATTCAAACTCCTTGTAGTCGCATACAAGGTGGTCGACCATATTGATGGTACCGAACCACCTGCTAAAACTTCAGCCGAATATGCAGCATGGCACGAGATCGATGCGTTGGTTCTTAATTGGATTTTTAGCACTGTCTCAGATGAAAATCTCTCCCGTATTGATGAATAAGTCACGACACGTTAGGCTTGGGTCAGGCTCGAGAATGTATTCCTCAGTAATAAGAAGGCCAAAGCCGGTGCTCTTGAAACTAAATTCTGCACCTTGACCCTCGCCTCATGTTCCTCCCTGGACGACTATTGCCAACAGCTCAAGGCGCTTTCTACTCAACTTGCAGATGTTGATCACCCTGTAACCAAGGAACGTCTAGCCCTCCAGCTTGTTTGTGGCTTACCCGCGGAATATGACACCACTACAGCACTCATAAACGCCAATAATGCTGATTGGGACATGGCACGAAGCATGCTACAAGATGAAGTAATCCGTTTGGAGGGTCGTCAAAAATCCTCTAATACGGTTTTAATGGCCCAAACCAAAAACCAAAACCCACAACCAAACCAAAACCAATTTTCTAACCAGCCCCCATAATATTATAATCAAACCCAAACCCAACCTACTAACTATAACCGCGGACGGGGCCGAGGCCGTGGACGCAATACCCGAGGCGGCCGGGGTCGCGGATCCGGACGTGGTTACCCATCCTACCCACCATCTTGGTACCCACCCAACAACCCCTATCCCCAATGGGCCTGGTGGAATACTCCACCCTGTCCCTATCCCACCTATTCCACAATGCGCCCTAACACACCCTTCTCTCCATACACACCAAACCAACCCGCCGCCCACTACTCATGCCAACAGTACCCGGCCCCTCAACCTCTTACCCACCCACGACCCAAACACCACAAACCAACCCGCCACCCTCAGCCCCACCTGGATTCGGCTCACCCAAGCCAACTACAATTCTCCACAATACCAACCTGATCTCAATGCTTTGTGCCCGTCCGATCTCAGTGTTGCCATGTCTGCCATGAATATCAACACCTCGGACCCGAATGCCTTCTTTGACACAGGTGCTTCTGCTCACTCTTCGGATGAGCAAGGTATGATTGAATCTCCTGACTCTTTTCCTATAACTAGTAAATTATTAGTTGGTAATGGCGCGTCCCTACCAGTTTATGGGTCTGGAACAGGGTATCTTCGACTACCCAACCGAACTTATGTCTTACCCCATATCCTTTATTGTCCTCAAATCATAAAAAGTTACTTTCTGTTAGGCGCTTTACCCGCGATAACAATGTTTCTATTGAATTTGACCCGTATGGTTTTTCTTTGAAGGATCTTCCAACTGGCCGCCTGCTTTCCCGCCACAATTGCACCGGCGATCTTTATCCCATCACCCCACCAGAACTACCACTACATGCTTCCTTCTCAGACCGTTTAGGAACATTCTTGAGACAAAAGTAACATACTTTATCAACTGAGGAGATGGTTGGGTGAGAAACGAGTGGTTTAGCAGTTTGTATGAGCTCGCCTGGTTGTATACTCCGAGTTGCGAACACACCACGACCTGCTGACTCAGTGAGTAGAACCTGGATAGGAGGCGGTGATGGGTTCGAGCCACGGTTGTGATTGGTGGCTCTAGTGGTTGAGAAGAAATACGAGGTTAGATGTAGCTTTGGCCACCCTGGCTCACAAGTTTTAGATGTTTTAAGTTGTACATTTCAATTTCCTTGTAATAAGAACAAATCTAGTATTTGTCACTCGTGTCAATTATCTAATAGTAAACGTTTGCCTTTTTATTCTTCTAATTCGTTTACTTTTTCTCCGTTTGATATTATTCATTGTGACCTATGGACGTCGCCAGTCCTTAGTAACTCTGGATACAAATATTATATGGTGCTTATAGATAATTTTTCCCACTTCATATGGGTCTACCCTTAAAATACAAATCTGAAACCTTTTCCACCTTTACCAAATTTCACCGCTTAATTCAAACACAATTCAATAGAAACATTAAAACTTTTCAATGTGATTTAGGAGGTGAATTTGATAACAATGCGTTTAAAACCTTCGCCTCCCAGAATGGACTTTTATTCCGCTTCTCCTGTCCCCAAACCTCATCCCAAAACGGGCGTGCTGAACGTATGATCTGTCGCCTAAACGAGATCATTCGTTCATTACTTATCCATGCCCACCTTCCACCAACTTTTTGGGTTGAAGCCTTCCATACCGCCTCCTACCTCCATAACATCCTTCCCACCAAACGCCTTAACTACTTCACCCCTACCTTTGCCCTCTACATTCGCCACCCTACCTATGACCACCTTCGGGTGTTCGGATGTGCCTGTTATCCCAACACCTCGGCCACCCAACCTCATAAACTCCACCCCCGTTCCACCCGATGCATTTTTTTGGTTCACCCACCATCCCCACCTAGACATCAAACCCCAATAACTTACACCTGCCGGCCCAAGACCCGTAACCCACCTCCCATGCCCACGACCCATCCACAATCGTCACCTCTCATACCCACGGCCCATCCGCAATCATCCCCGCCCCCTCACCCATCCACTTCAACCCAACATTCGCCAACCTCCAGTCCACACCCAACCCTATCCCAACAGCCTCAAAACAGCTCCAACCTACCCGACCTCCACCAACCCATCCCATGACTACTCGTTCAAAAACGGGCAGCGTTCGATACGAATGTGTACAAGGTGTATGTGGAAAATATGGCAAAAGATACAATGTTTATGCTGAAGAATGAAAATACACGAAAGATGTTTGGATGATGAATTAATAAGGTATGTAGAGTGTTGTGAGAAGTTGAAGAATTGGGAAGAAGATGAACAAGAGGCACATGAGAAATAGTAGGTGGTAGGTTGTAGTATGGTTGGCAGTTAGTATGGATGTGTTTTGTTTATCGTATTAGTAAAAATAGTTGGTAAACAGACAAGTTTTATATTTTGAAAGATGGTGAATGGATATATGAATATTTTGATTAGTATTATGTGGTCGTTGATGGGTCAATTATGTTTGTTATGTAATATCGATATGTTAAACATATGGACGTATGCACATGTGCATATTTGGTATTAATACACATGATGGGTATTGCAATGAGCATATGATGAAGTATTGCAAACTGATTTTTTATTTTTTTTTGAATTGTAATAATATACATTATGGGTAATCATATGTACAAATATGTACGCATGCACATGTGCATATGATGTAATTTAAAAAAAATTGATTTATGTTGAATTGTAATAATGCACATGATGTGTAATGCACATGTGTATAGGTATGAAATATGCAACTGATTGATAATGCACATATGCATATGTTGAAAGTATATGTTGAATGAATGTGTATGATTAAGGTGTTATTAATATTAAATTGTGTGATGATTGTATAAGGAAGTGCATTCATATTTTTTTTGAGAGACCATACACATGGCCATCATATTATAAATGTCGAAAGTTGATGTGTTGTAAAACAAATTGACTTATGCACATGTGCATATACAGTATATTTTATGAGTAGTGTATTATGGTTGTAAAAGATATATGTTTGTAGTTAACATACATATTGCCGTTTTATTATAAATGTCGATTATTTTTTTGTGTTGTAAAACAATTCACTAATGCACATGTGCATTAACGTAATAAATGTACATTTTGATTAATAAACATACATGTAGGTTAAAATATTAGATATTGATACATAATATGTATGGAGTAATAAATGTATTAATGATTATGTTCAACATTATTCAATATAAGAAATAGTAATTGCAATATAAATAATGTAATAAAGATGTCATGTAAACAAATAAGATAAGAAACATGTCGAAACATATTGAAATAAAAAGTAGTGATACTCATAAGAGTTATATCAATATAAAATGGATAGTCAGGAACGGCCAGGTGCATTACGACACCTAGATGAACGTCTAAGTGGTTGTTCATAGTCAGCAACATATGAAGTTCCTTCGGTAACAACATTAGTATCTTCATTAGAATCAATATCTGCATAATCATCCTCATTGTCACTAATATCGCCAGCACACTCGTCATCGTCTTCTTTGTCTTCATAATCTTCATTGGGAACAGGCATGTATGCATCATCAACATCGGGTATCCAATATGAGGTGCCATTAGGCGTAGCATACTCAGAAGTCGTGATTGTTCCTGTATATTTAAATCAAAGATAGAATTTGATATATATTAAGCAAGTTATTTGATATATATTAAGCAAGTTATATTGTGTGGTATGCAATATCGCTATGTTCATGTATATTAATATAAAATATGGCAAAACAGTGCGTGATGCACATGTGCATTTATATAGTGTTTTGTAAAATGGATGTTGTTTTGTATTCAGTTTGTAATCGTATACCAAAACATCAAACAACATATATTATCATAATTACATTAATCAAAAAACCCTTAGGCTTACTATATATATATATATATATAATATATATATATATATATATATATATATATATAATCATATTTTTTAACTTTAATTTATTTTTTAATTCATTTATTTTTTTAAAACAAAAAAACACATATTCAAAAATAAAAAAATATGTGCATCCATTGTTCAGTAAACCTATGTATGAAAAGTCTTTACACCAGAGTAAAAATTCAAATTCATAATTTTTGCATCTGCTATTCTGTCATCTCCCCCTCGAGTTTTACATATATTTAACCTACAAAATATCAAACCTAAAAATTTAAAAAAAAATATTATCTTACTACTACAAGCATTCCACAGATAAAAAAATCATCTTGCAAATGCAGGTGCATCCAATACCTAAAAAAATCAAACATAAAACTTAAAAAACTAACCAATAATCACAAAATCAGTAACCGAATCGACAAAGTGTATAGAAAATAACTACCTTAGAGTTTTTTTCCAAACATGTAATACATATATAAATACGTATTACACCGTTGTAAATAACCAGCAAACATTGAAAAAATACGTATTTCATCACAGTAAATTTGTTCTTCAAAAAACTCCATAAAAATACGTATTACACCGGTGTAAATAACCAACAAAACATTGAAAAAATACGTATTTCATCACACTAAATTTGTTCTTCAAAAACCTCCATTAAGAAAACGTATTACACTGGTGTAAATAAACAAACAAAACAATGATAAAAATACGTATTTCATTACACTAAATTTGTTCTTCAAAAACTTCCATTAAAAAAAACGTACAACACCGGTGTAATATTTTTTTAGGATAGGTTTATGTTATCGCCTACCAAAAATTTTAGATATAGATTACCTAATATATACAGTTTTCTACACGTCATTTGTTTTTTCTTCTTTTACGAACAAGACACATCATAACAATTAAACAAATAATTTTCCATGCATTGACTTACAAATCCAATAATGTCGACAATCGATGTTCAATTCCACACCTCACATTATTTATAAGCATACATTAAACTAAAAATATCAATTGATTCATCATGTGTGGAATTAACCACTTCATTTTAACCACTTCGTTTTAACAGTCATGATCCTTAATCTAAATCAAATCAAGATCATCCTAAACTGCTAGAAATCCAAAACTGCACCGGAACGGCGAAACCACACATCTAACTTCTAATCAAATCGAAACGAATACCAATAGTTACTAATAATCATTTAAAACAAACTCACATAAAAATAATAATGAAATCATCATCTTACCATCATCGATCATCTCCAGACAAAACCATACGCTTTCACCCCAGACAAACCACCCCCATTTCAAAACCGCCCCTTGTTCATCATCGAAAAGCTGATCTGGCCTGTTCATCCCCTGTTAATTTTATGATTATTCATTATCCCTTCGAACCAGGCCGGAATCGAACCAGGCATCTGTTCTTTTTTTTTCGATCTCTTATCTTTATAGATACTTTTAGGGTGTTGTGGGTGTATCGGTTGGTTAGGTGTATAGATACAAATCTGGCCGGAATCAAACCAGGCATCGTTCGTCTTCTTCAAAAGGAGCTGAGATTTAGAGAGAGTTTGAATGTGTGTGAGAGAGAAATAGAGAAAAAGAGAGAGAAAATATCAGTATGAATTGAGAAGAAGTTGTTATTAGTATTATTATTTAATATAAGTAATCATTACAAGTTTAATATTTACTAAAATACCCACTAATAATAGTGTGTAATGACTTTGTTATCCCTCCTTAAAAAAATACAAAATATTCTAAATTGGGAGATGTGTCACCTGGTGATTGGCCTAGACGAGTTCTCAAGTTCTCGCCACTCAAGTGAGTTCTCAAATGATCCGGATCCTATATATATAGCGTATGGATCCTAAGAGAACCAACCCCTATTTGAAAATTGAGAGAACCATTCTGGACCACACATTTCTTATAAAGGCAAAAAAATCAATTTTTTATTTTTGCTTTAATCTCATGTTTTTATGCAAGAATTTTTTTTTAAATTTTTTTTCATTTATACATATGTGTATATAGCAATTATACATATGTGTATATTACATTTTCAGCTATAAATATGTGTATATTTCAGTTATACATATGTGAATATTGCATTATACATATGTGTATATTGCAATTATACACATGTTTATATTGGAAAAAAAATTGTTTTTCCTACCTAAAAAGCAGCGATTAAAGCAAAAAAAAAAAATTATTTTGCCTTAGAGAACTGTGTGGTCTAGAATGGTTCTCTCAGTTCTCAATTTGGCCAAAGGTTCTCATTTGAACCAATTCATATATATATATATATATATATATATATATAGGTTCCGAATCATTTGAGAACTCCTCTGAGTTTTGAGAACTCAGGAACTCACTTTATAACCACATACTTATTTTAATAAAAAATAAATATGTGGTCCAGAATTAAACAACAATAAAATAACGAATAAAATATTAATATACTTACACGGGGTAAAAATCTCTTACACCGGTGTAATTTGACGTAAGTTAATGTATTTTTTAAATTTTTTTACAGCGAGGTTAACGTGTTTTTACACCAGTGTGCAAAAAAAATTCGCATTTTACGTCGAGTTCTCACGAGTTCTCAACGGATCCTAACCCTCTATATATATATATATATATATATATATATATATATATATATATATATATAGGGTAGGGTTCAATTGAGAACCAACCCTTACTTAGGAACCTTAGGAACTAATCTCATCCATCCATTTTCAATGGCATGATGGTAAATATGTTAAACATTAATTAAATTTTTAATTAAATCAAGGGGTAATGTTGTCTTTTGGATTTTGATTATTAATAGGTTATTTATTATCAATTGTAACTGACAAACACCACAATAATAAAGCAATTAGCGATTTTGTATCCTTCAACATACGTAAAAAAAATGTGCAGAAATCGAATGAAGACAAACAAATCATATACATCTACGTATGAAGGTGCGAAATTTTATTGTTATTCTTAATCAATCGTCGTTTATATCATTGTTATTGTTTATCAATCGTTGTTTGATTCAATTGATTTTCGTAAATAGTTTCAAATTTTTAGGATGATCGAGATTCGATTTTAGGGGTATTTGAAACCCTAGTAAAAATATTTTCAGAATGATCGAGATTCGATTTTAGGTCTGTATTTTGAATATACACCTGTGTATACATAATATACACCTGTCGAACATAGAGGTTATATAGTTTTGATATTATACATTGGTGGATATTTATAAAAAAGGTAATCGACCAAACCCTAATTAAGATTACCAGGTGAAAAAAGTAGGAGACGCTTTATCGGTAAAAATTGATTATACACTTGTGTATACTATACGTTGGTGTATATAACAGACTGTGTCAACAAAAGTGATAAGTAAAACATAGTTTTTAATACGTTGGTTTATATTAAAGCGTATTTACACTTATTAATGTGTAACATACTGTACATTAGTGTATAATCTAATACACAGATAATGTGTGATATATAGTGGGTTATACACTGATGTATATGATATTATTATACACTGATATAAAACACTGATGTATATGATATCATGTTACACTGATATTATACTCTTATATTATACACTAATGTATATTCACCTTTAGATGCGTATACACTAATGTATATAGGTATATCCAACTGTAGGTTTGTATACACTGATGTATAAAAGTGATTTGTTTTTTTTTTCTTTTGTATTCCCAGATGTATCCAAATTGCTCTACTTAGGAAGAATAATGTTACACTAATATTATGTTACACATATATTATACTTTTATATTATACACCAATGTATATAGGTATATCCAACTATGGTGTATAATACGTCACTTGTCTTGTAAACCTGCTGTGCATACTGTACATTAGTGTATAATCTAATAAACTGATAATGTGTGATATATAGTGGGTTATACACTGATGTATATGATATTATTATACACTGATATTAAACACTGATGTGTATGATATTATGTTACACAGATATTATACTCTTATATTATACACCAATGTATATAGGTATATTCACCTTTAGGTATGTATACACTGATGTATATAGGTATATCCAATTATGGTGTATAATACGTCGCTTGTCTTGTAAACCTGTTATGCATACTGTACATTAGTGTATAATCTAATAAACTGATAATGTGTGATATATAGTGGGTTATACACTGATGTATATGATATTATTATACACTGATATTAAACACTGATGTGTATGATATTATGTTACACTAATATTATACTCTTATATTATACACCAATGTATATAGGTATAGTCACCTTTAGGTGTGTATACACTGATGTATATAGGTATATTCACATTTCGGTATGTATACACTGATGTATATAGGTATATCCAACTGTAGTTTTGTATACACTGATGTATAAAAGTGATTGGTTTTTTTTTTCTTTTGTATTCCCAGATGTATCCAAATGGCTCTACTCAAGAAGCAAATAAGGAACATGATCGTATTTTGAAGGAGGCATATGAGCTGGATAAAATGAAAAACATGAAGTTGATTTGAAAGTTTTTATGTGATTATGGTTTCGTGTGAACAATTTAAGTTGTTTATTTTTGATAGTTTTCTAAAACTTTTATGATATGGTCATATCAAACTTTTGAATGATATTAATGGTTTATATTTGTTAGCGAAACATCCAATTTGTATCATTGGACTGCCTTGTCCATGATATACACCAACGTATATAGGGGAAAATACAAGCCAACAAATATTAGATTCTTGAAATATTCTAATTCAGTAAATATACACCAACGTATATAGGGAAAAATACTAGCCAAACAAAGATGAGTTACTTCAAAAATTCTAAGTAGATATACATTGGTGTAATGGATATAAATTAAAGTTAAAAAGTACATTGGTGTACATAAAATGATTACGTTGTTGTTAATACATCTGTACATCTAATTTTGTGCAGTTTAATTGTTGGTTACGACAAATGTGTGTACATGTACATTAGTGTATATGTAAAAAGTACATTGGTGTATATAAAAGCATTAAACGTGTTAATACGATGCTGTTGTATATATGTATTCATACTAAACAACAAATTTGGTTCCATTTCAATGACTACATTATCATGCCAAGATATAGACAAACATTAACATTCAATCCATCCGGTACATGTGGCGTCCAATATCTTGTGGGATACAATGTTGTACTAACTACGTTTTCACAAGGCGTTGCTGCAATTGAATCGTTCGATGATTGAAAAACATCTTCTCGATAGTTTTCGTACATTATAATAGCTTCATCCAAAGATCTAAACCTGGCGCCTACATATGGTTTTACTTCATCTGGTACACTTGGCGTCCAATATCCCATCCCGTTGGGAGATTCATATACGTTGCTGGCAAACGAAACCTACAATGTAAATAATGTAATTAAAAAAAACATTGCAATATACAAATAGTCGTTATACAAAATACCAACTCATATATGATACACCTGTGTATATTCATTACCCCATTTAAACTACAGACTACTGTACTAACATTTAACTAATATGATACACCTGTGTATACAACAGTCGTGTTCTAGTATCTACAACCCATTATAGTTGAACATTAGACAATTGTACAATCATTTAACTACTATGATACACCTGTATATACAACAGTTGTGCAAACATATACCAACTCACATATGATACACCTGTGTATATTCATAAAATCAAGGGGTAATATTGTCTTTTGGTATGTGAGTATTAATAGGTTATTTAGTAATACATTGTAACTGACAAAAACCACAACTAAACATTATACTGTACGATAACATTAAACAACTATACGTCAGTGTATATTCATATTCCAACAATTATACATCAGTGTATAGTCCAATCATTGCTACAAAAACATTATAATGTACGATAACATTAAACAACTATACGTCAGTGTATATTCATATTCCAACAATTATACATCAGTGTATAGTCCAATCATTGCTACAAAAACATTATACTGTACGATAACATTAAACAACTATACGTCAGTGTATATTCATATTCCATGCACTCACATGAAACTGATAGGTTGGTCTTATCAAGAGTAACCTGAAACAAAGAAAAAGGTTGTTTAGCATATACATCAGTGTATACATACAATATACATCATACCCCAATAAAATTTGATGCTATAGAACAGTGTTTAGTATCGTCATATTCAAACAATTATACATCGGTGTATAGTCCAATCATTGCTACAAAAAACATTATACTGTACGATAACATTAAACAACTATACGTCAGTGTATATTCATATTCCAACAATTATACATCAGTGTATAGTCCAATTAGTACTACAAAAAGATTGTACTGTACCATAATATTCAACAAATATACGTCAGTGTATATTCATATTTCAACAATTATACCTATTTATAGTCACACCATCTACTTGTTTTCGTGTAGACAACCGAGTTCCAAATCCGGCTGCCTCTCCATAATTTTCATACATTATGATTGCTTCGTCCAACGTTCTAAACTTGGCACCTACAAATGGTTTAACATTGTCTGGTACAACAGGCGTCCAATATCTCGTCCCACCAGGAGACTCGTATACTTTGCTGGACGAGGAACCTACAATAAACAAATGCACATTAGAACCTACCTCATATATTACATCAGTGTATAGATGAATAAACATTAAACTAATATACATCAGTGTTCATGACAAAACATTAAACTAATATACATCAGTGTTCATGACAAAACATTAAACTAATATACATCAGTGTTCAGTGTACATCAATGTATAGATGAATAAACATTGAACTAATATACATCAGTGTTCAGTGTACATCGGCGTACTTATGACAAAACATTAAACTAATATACATCAGTGTTCAGTGTACATCAATGTATAGATGAATAAACATTGAACTAATATACATCAGTGTTCAGTGTACATCGGCGTTCTTATGAAAAAATGTAACGTGATCTGAAAACTGCTATATTTGAATTATACATCGGTGTACTTATGATCTGAAAAATTTTTATACATAAAAATAACTGCTGTGTCGAGAATACAAACCTCCTGTTTCACAAAGGCAAAAACTAAAACCCTAATTGCGAACAAAAAGAAACCAATCATACTGTTAAAAACATTACACACATACCTTGATTCTCAACACTATTTTCCAAAAAAGGGTGTGATTGTGTATTATGATCCTCAATATGATTATTATCCATCACTTGGTTATCTTTAATCGATTGATGCCTGGTGGAATGAAGCGTACGAGAGAAAGGAATTTTGGATCGTAAATTTTGGAAGTTATGAATGCAATTGAGTGATATTAGGAGTTTTTGTTGATTGTACGTGATCTTTGTTTCCATCTTTAACACTTTTTTTTAATTAAAATATAAAACATAATTGTTCAATTACCATCCTACCCTTAGATCAAGATTAAAAGATGAATGGCTTAGATTGGTTCCTAAGTTCCTAACTAGTACCTTGGTTCCTAAATGATCTTTTTCCTATATATATATATATATATATATATATATATATATATAGTGGATGGTTTTATAGAAAACCTCAAAATTTTGAGTAACTCAATAAACCCGATCACAACCATTTGACTAAAATACTCTTCGTTAATTGATATTATATTAAGAAAATGGTAGATTTGTCCATTAATCCATCTTCTCTCTCCACCTTTTTTACCTTCTCTCTCCATCATTTCATTTTCTCTCTCCACCTTTTGCATTCTCTCTCCACCTTTTATTTCACCAACACTCTCTCTCCACCTTTTCTTCTCTCCACCTCCTCTCTCCACCTTTTCTCTCTACAATTTCTTTCACATACTAAATTAAAGATCCAGATTTATTAATAACGTATGCCACACGAGCCCTTTAACACATGTTACTTGGTCTCTTCAAACAAACTCATTTCACAGACATCACTAACACGTGTAACTGGTTCAAATAATTATCACGTTCATTTTGGAGTAGTATAACAACATAAAAGAACACATGTATATAAAAATTTATTATAATCGCATTGAGTGTAACAAATTAATTTCATATAATTCTAAACAATTAAAAAGATGACACAAAACTATCATAAACTAACAAAAACACATGAAACTTAAAATTATGCTTCATTCTTTAATAGTCGTCTTCGGCGTTATGCTTCATTCCTTATTAGGCATCTTCAGTTTCATGTTTCAATCCTTAGCACTACATCTCTAGTCGATCCTTGTGCGGAGTAGCCGGCTTGAACTCCGGTGGTTGTTCATAGATACTCCTACATTAATTATTTTTAACATGTGTTAGCATTACTAGAAAATGTTAACTGGATCAATTTGGGTGCTAATTGAACCCTAACACGTGTTAGTTGGGCATATACTACAGGTGTTAGCATCAGTAACACATGTTAATTGAACCCTAACACATGTCAACTGGAATAGATTCATCAGTAGGCACCATATACACACCTGTGTTAGTATCATTAACACATGTTAAGTGAACCCTAACACATGTCAATTGGGATAGATTCATCAGTAGGCACCAATACAAACATGTGCTAGAATCACTAAAATGTGTTAATTGAACAGATATACTAAGAAAATAAAAAAAAACATTTGCTATTTAACACATGTTAATTGAACCCTAACACAAGTTAATTGGGATAGATTCAGCTCCAAATTCAAAACATAACAGCTTAAAAAAAACATAACAGCGAAAAAAGTTTGAAAAACATAACAAATCAAAACATAAGTGTATTGAATGTTCATGAATAATCCAAAAAAAAAAACTATATATGTATATAGTTATTAACAGTAGTAAAAAAAGTGTTATCATTGGCAAATATGTAACACCCCAACCGATGGCGGAATCATCGAGGTGCCACGTAGTGACGATTGTTCAAAAGCTCATGGTACTAAAATGTAAATATTATTGAATAATCCAAATTGTCTTACATGGAAATGGAAATTACATTGTTTAAATGAAATGTAAATATTGAAATAACTGAATTAAAATAAAGCACTAAATATTCCTTGCTAAAGCACTAGATCAAACTGCACCTGAAACATGTACAAAATAGGTTTGGTCAACATATGAAATGTTGGTGAGCATTCCTAGTTTTGATATATATAGTAGGTTAAAAAGTATACAATTGAAGTGCAAGCTACAATGCAATTATGTAAACTATGTATCATACAAATGAGCGAAATCAACCCTGTGACTGTATAATGTACTGTATGAACTGTAGTGTACTCAACCAATAAATGGATGATAACTTAACACTGGCCACGGATTCTCCGATGAAAAAGGGGGAGAATCAATCTAGGCGGGTTGTCAATCCAAATAGCGCTATCCAATGTTAAGGTCGGCTTGTACCATGTTAATGATTTCACTAAGTACAAATGTAATCCACATGTAATGTCTAAGCATAAAGCACGTTGTAAGCAATGCACATAGTACTAGAATTGTATTTGTGAAAATGTAAAATTGTATTTGAAATTTGTAATAGTGTACATGAATCACCCCAAAAATGTATAAAAGTAAAAAGGGGATAGGAAGTACTCACAGTTCACGTAATAACTTTGAAATTGGACTTGGACAACGAAATATGTGTTGGAACTATCTCAAAGTATCAACCTAAAGAATTTGATAATGTGTGAGGGAAATAACTCTAGGATACATGTATTTCTAGGGCTTCGAATTGGGGATAAATGTTTATTTGATTAATTAATGAATTGTTTATTAAATATATGAAATTTAATAAATAAATAAATAAAAGTCTCTTTGTAAAATCTTAAGTTGAATATAATCATAACATAAGGTTTTGAGTATGAAAATAATTTTTATAAAATTATTTTCTTGAAAATAGAATATTTAATCAATTATTTCAAATTGTCAAAATATGACTTTAATATCTAAAAATATTAAAATCAAAGAATTTCTGAATTAAAAATTGTATTTCAGTTCCAAATGAATAGAAATAATTTATGTAAAATTTTGGTACAAAAATATTGAAAAATGAATTTATTATGATTTATTTATGATTAAAATTAACAAAAATTGATTAAAAATATAAAATAAACAGTTTTTCTGAAATAAAAATATTTTCTGAAATGTATATCGTTTTACAAGTTTAGGATATTTTTTGTGAGATTTAATAAAATTGTTTAGATATTTTTATTGAATTTTAAAATTTTAAATGAATAAACTTGTAATATTTATTATATATATTAAATAAATGATTTTTGAAAAACTAAAAATTGGGCAGCAACGTTTATCATTGGAATAACATAAAATAAATTTTGTAGAATTTATAAAATAGTTTTAGTATTTTTTTTTAAAACGATCTTTAAAAGACTAAAGATTATAATTATAAAGGTTAAAAAATAACAAAAATGATTGTTTATGGTGGGGGTCGAACCTGTGACCTTTGTATAGCAAGGGCATGCCCAGACCAGCTGGTTTGGGTCTTGTTTGTTGATTATTTTGAATTCGCATTATATTTATATTACACAAAAAAACAATCATCTTCCCCAATTCAATTTGATGAACCCTAGCTTTATCAATTGACAAATTTAACAAGCAATAGCCCCTGTAATGTTGGGGCTATTGCTCGTGTATATGCGATTAACAAAACCCACCAAGAAAAAAAAAACGAAACTTACGATAAGGAATCGTGTATATAGCTCGGTAAACTGGATAGTCAAACACGTGATGAAAGCAGAATCGTAGGGAGTGTTTTTGAGAAATAGAAGGTGAAGGTAAGTGATTCGGCACAAGAAGATGGTTCGGACATCCCCTATTTATACTGAAATCGCGTAAATGGAAGGTTTGAACGTTTGACCAGAGCTTGGTCAAACTGTGCGAATTGGCTTAATTTTCGAGCGGTAATCATGCGAATTAAAGACTAGATATGGGTGGTTTGATGGTGTCGCTCAACACTGCATATACCAATTAAATTATGTTTCCAATTTTAGCAATTTAGATGGTCAAAGTCGTTGACTGCTCCCCTTTTTTTTTGTTCTTATACGCGCGTAACAGCAGCAGATTAAAGGAAGAAGAAGTTTGGCGCGAAAGAGGGTTTAAATAAAATCAGGATTGGGATTGAATGTATAACGAGTTGTAGCTCGGATGGTCAGGACGTGAGGGTGTTCCAGCTTCTGCCCGGGTTCGAACCCTGGCAGAGGCATTTTTTTTGTTTAAAACATAAAGGGGCAAGGGGAGATGTTTGGGCCGGCTATGGGTTTGTTCTGGTGGGCCGATCCAGCTGGCTGTTGGGCTTCAGGAAACCCACAAAGAAGCATTGGGTTTAGGCTAATGGTTTGGTTATAGTTTGGGTTATGTATTGGGTTTGGTTAAAATAATTTTTTTTTTGTTTTAACTAACTAAAAAAAAATAAGTGATTTATTTATTTATTTATTTATTTATTATTATTATTTTTATTATTAAAATAAAAAGTGACGGATGTCACAAAATACTTCTCTTGACTAATTCAAATACACTTTTAAAATCTACCCATATAAAAAAACCCCTAATTTAAGTCAAACAAAGCCCATAACACTTTTAAAATCTTCTCTGATATATCCTTCTAAATCAAAGGTTAATTCTTTTGGTTTTGACTTTTTTTCTGGTCAAAATCTTGATGGAATATTCTGCTATCAGGAAAACACAAGTTCATCATCATTCAACTAACACCTATAAAGTATACACACTCAGGCACATGTTAATTGAACCCTAACACATGTTAATTGGGATAGATTCAGTTCCTAATTCAGAACTAAAAGAACTCACACCACATGGCAAAAAAACGCTCTATAAAACTAGCTTTTTCATAGAATAAAATCAACAAAATCATTACAAAATTAGCAGCATAATAACCTAATGATGCTTCATAAAAGTAAAACAAACGACACTATCAACAAAAGCTTCAACTTTATAGGTTTAAAACCTCAACAGATGACATGAGATGCATTTATCCGTGAAGAATATTTTGAATATTCATTACTTTTATCATAAAAAATAAAAAATGGAACTAAATTGCTAACAGGAAGAAAATTTCTACAAAAAGAAAATTACAATAATAAATCTAGAAACTTACAAGGAATTTTAGACGACTTTCTTCAACATCTCACCACCTCTGCCGCACCACCCCTCTACAGCCTCTCACCGCCACCGGTAACAAAAACCCAAATTAAAGAAACCACGACCATAAAAAACCATAAATCTGAAAATTACAGCTCCACCACCACCACTGTGTACTATCACCATCACCGTCCTATTCCACCTCACACCCACACCTAATCCCTCGTCAACATCAATCGACCACCACCAATACTAAACACCATCTACCACCGTTTCCACCAAACTACCGCCTTCATATTCACTGAAAAAAAATAAAAAGAGAAAGAGTAGAAGAAGATGGCGTCGGCGTTTTTTTCATCGTCGAAAAGAAATCTGACGAATTGAAAGGCTGCTATCAATGAACTCAAGAGAGCAAATATTTGGTGAGCTTCATTGTTGGGAGAATTTGAAAACCAACTTGTTCTTTTGGTTAACATTTGTAGGTGTGTTGAAGGAGGTTTCAAATAAAAAGGTGTGAGAGAGTAGTAATGAAAACAAATAAAAGTAGGTTTCAAATTTCAAAGCTCTGACAAAAAGTAATAGTAGAGAGAGAAAATGGTTGAGAGTAAATGATAACTATAACCTTGCAACTTGAAACTAAAATGGATACGTGGACAATTATGGACCACATAGTGAGTTTCCTAAAGTTTTCTCAAAAACAAGGTTTTCTCTAAATACTTCCCCTATATAGGGGGGTGTGTGTGTGTGTGTGTATATATATATAGGGTATGGTTCAAATACGAACCATAGGAACAAATCTTAGCCATTGATCTCTAATGGCATGATTGTAAATAAGTAAAACATTAATTAATTCTTTATTTAAATCAAAGGGTATTATTGACTTTTGTTATATGATTATTAATAGATTATTATGTATGCATTGTAACTGACTACTATTCCAAAAAAGGAAGTTAATTAATTAATTAATTAGATTATATATTTAATTAATTATATATATATATAGTTATTAAATTCTTTTTACAAACGTTTTTTTATTTTATTTTTAATTCAATTTTTTTTGTACACACATGTATACAATGTACACAATGTACATCAATTTCTTTGTTTTGCATTCATCATCATTATCGACATATATACACTGGTGTACATCAGTTTCTTTTTTGTTTTTTTTTCGTTTATCATTATTATCGTTGATACAGATATACATTGATGTATATCAGTTTCCTTTTTTTTTTTTGTCATTCATCATCATAAACAACAACACAGATATACATTGGTGTATATCAGTTACTATTTTTTCTTTCATTCATCATCATCAACACAGATATACATTGGTGTATATCCGTTTTTTTCCAGCTTACATGACTATAATTTGGACACACATATACGTTGGTGTATATCTTTGTAGAAATGTAAGTTAAATACATCAGTGTACACCATAAATAGATGTTGAGGTTTCTTCGTTTTTGTATATAAACAAAATATACATTGGTGTATACCTCTAAAAACCCTCTTCTTTTCCATTTACTGATTTAGGGATAATATTAAAAAAAAAAAATTGGATCCTAAAAACCCTCTCCTTTTCCAGCTTACATGACTATAGTGGTATGAAACTATAATTGTTTAATGATATTTACTCACGTTCTTGGAAGGAAGCACGTTCAATAAGTTTTATTAGTTCGTTCAGTATGAATTGCTTGATGAAATGATGGACTTTGGTTATCCTCAGTACACAGAAGCTACAATTCTTAGTGAGTTTATCAAGACCGATGCATATAGGATGGAAGTTTCACAAAGGCCCCCATGGCTGTCACAAATGCCGTGTCTTGGCTTAGTAAGGGAATACACTACAAAAAGAATGAAGTAGAGCTACTTTTGAAATTTTGTTAGGTGATTACTGTGATCAGCTAATACATATACGTATTTTTTTATCGATGTTTTTTTTTTGTTATGGTTGAGAGATGTAAGGAAACCTAATAACTAATGGTAAGGAAATCGCATATAAAAGTAAAACTACCATATAAAAAAAATTCAATTAAATAAAAAGTTAATATTTAATTGTCTAATTACACAAATACCCCCTAGATCAAAATAAAAAATGGATGACTCAGATTGGTTCCTAAGTTCCTAACTAGGGTATTGGTTCCTATTTGATCTTATATATATATATATATATATATATATATATATATATATATTTCAATTTCAAAACGTATTCTTTCATATCAATCCTAATTTACAGTAAAGGATAATATCGATATGTGTAGGACAAGTGTAGGTTGAATTTCTATATGTGTAGGATTAATGTATAATAATCTTGATATGTGTAGGATAAACGTGTGATGATTTCGATATATGTAGTCTTAAAAAGTTGTGTTTTTTAGTCAATATTTTGAAAAAGTGGTTTTTCGGTAATTTGTTAAAAAAAACATTCAATTTAGTTTAATGCATTCATGAAGAAATAATTTTTTTATAACCCTCTAACTTTATTTTTTTTCCTTAAAAATACCAATTTAATATTTACATTTTCTTTAGTTCAAAAGTTTTTTATTTTGATAATATTTCGATATTGATTGATGAATATATATCTATAATCTATAATCTATAACTTATAATAAAAGAATTGAATATTGATGAGGTGACATTCAATGGATGTCTCAACCCTCCTTTGAATGTGCCACGTGGCACGTTAAGGTGTGAATTTTTAACTTATTTTTTTATTTTGTTTTTATCCATTTTTCTACACTTATCTAACCCTAATCTCTTTAAGAATTTAAAAACAAATTTAGATTTTTCTCTCTAATGTTTCTCCCATCATTTTTAAACGTTAATATATTTTATATACGAGATTTTTTAAAGAAAAAAATTACACCAAATTAACGAGCGTTTTATTAATTTTCCAACGAGTACCATAGTGCTATATAAAAACGGAGAAAAAAACGACTATTTTTTATGGGGTTTCGTTCATACAGGCAAAAAAACACAAAGTGTTCAGGTTATTCATTAATCATGTTTTTTCTTTTAAACCAGGTTCTTATATACAATGTTGAAATTTAGCCCAATCGTCATGCTATCATTGGAATTTTACTCTTCTAAAGATGGATATGTATACTTCATCAAGAGAAGCTAGAAGAAAGAATCGCACTGCAACACATGGTGTCACCTTATAGAAAGGTTATTTTTTATTTATTTAATTACAAGAGTAATAATTATTACTATTAGTATTAGTATTATTAGAATGGTTATATTTTTCAACCCCGAAACACTATCGGGATAAAAGCTAGTACACATATATTTTTGACCTTTACACTTTTTATTTTTTTCCTTAAAAATACCAATTTAATATTTACATTGGTTTCTTTAGCTCAAAATTCCTCAACTTAATAATATTTCTATATTGATTGAAGAATAGATATCCGTATTAATATTTTAAAATAAAATTGTGTCCATATTAATTACTTTAACTCATATCATAAGATTTAAATAATTATCATATTTTAAATATATGATGATGAAAATATATGTAGTTTTATAACTGATACTATCTTCGACCTTCAAACTTTATTTTTTTTCCTTTAAAATAACAATTCAATATTTACATTGATTTCTTTAGTTCAAAAGTTTCCGAGTTTTAATAATATTTCCATATATATACACACACACTCCCTCTGTTCCTATTTAAATGTCCATCTTTCCATTTTTTGCGGTCACAAATTAAATGTCCATTTACAAAAATAGAAATACAATTTTCAGTTTTGCCATAAAAGACAAAACACAATCGCTAATTTTGAAGATATTATTGTCATTTTACCACATACAAACAAAAGATTTCTTAAAATGTGTGTTTTTGGCCTCACGACATTTAAATAGGGACGGAGGTAATATATATATAGATCAAATGAGAAGAAACTTTATGTGATAACAAAAAGAAAAGGTTACATAATGGTTAAGCATTAACAGTTTAACTTTTTTTACATTAATTATCATCTATCTAATTAAATAGTCATTAACACTTTATCCTACACATTATCAAAATTTGTTCTACACATAAAAATTCATCCTACATATAACGAAATTGTCATATGTTTATCCTACACATATCGAGATTATTATACGTTTATCCTACACATATAAAAATTCATATAATAATTTTATTTAGACCATGCGTAGGATGAACTTTTATATGTGTAAGATAAACATATGATAATCTCAATATGTGTATGATAAACATATGATTATTTTTTATATATGTAGGATAAATTTTGATATGTGTAGGACAAATTTTGACAATGTATAGAATAAAATGTTAATGACTAATTAATTAAAAAGATAATAATTAATGTAAAAAAAAGTTGAAGTCCGTGTCACAATGTGTACTAAGGATGTAAATCATGTAAACTTAAAAGTTAAATTACAATGTTTGAAATTGTATTGTATGTTAACGCGCTGAGGTGTAGTTAATTTACAATTAATTTAATTTGAGTTATGTAAAAACAAATTAAATCTAAATATAAATAAATTGAGGAGGATATTATATAACATAGCGTTGGGAAGTCGTATACACTAACTACTCCATTCAAAGATGAGATTTTGGGTTCATAATTCTTTGTTGGTGTTAACTCATGTTTTGCTGCTATTGATACTTGTTGAATCTTCAGCCTTTGCTGATTTAATCAATGAGGTTTGCCAACAAACCATTGATCCTTCTCTGTGCTCCAACTCCCTCAGATCTGATCCTCGGTCGACCAACGCAAGTCTCACCATCCTTGGACGCATTTCCATCAAGAACGCCCAAAAGACCGCTAAAGCTGCTAGAAAACTGATTCATTCCGCCATCAATTCCAGCAACTACACACAATGCATAGCACTCTACGAAGATGCCATTTCCAACATAAAGAAATGCAAGAAGGCATTAAAGTCGCATGATTATGGGCAATTAAACACATTTGTGTCGGGTGCCATGACGGATGCCAGTTTGTGTGATGGTAGCTTCGGTAGGGGTGTCCAAGGTCCGCCCCAACTTAAATTTGATAGCATAAAATTACAAGGGTTATGCAACATTATTTTGGTCATCTCGAATAGTTTATCAGGAGTAATTAAACTTGTTTGATTTTTCTACTTGTGATTGCATTTATGACAATCATGTTCTATGGAGTTGCATTGTGAACGTATCTACAAATATTTAACTACTAGCTGACTAACCCGGGAGCGTCCCGGGGTTGAAATTTAATAACATTTAATGTCGCTTGTCGTTGAGGATTATGAGAACATAACATTCTTAACAGTGGTCCCTAGGAAAGCTTCGGCAAATTTCCTTCATCTTGTTTAAAATCATTGAAGAGATTTCTTCAGCAGAAAACTGTTTTTCTTCGCCTTTGTAGGAGACAACAATCATAGGCTTGTCTCTTGCTCCCGGGACAACTTTAAACGACCAATGTTTCATGTCACTCTGCACCGACGGATCAGAAAATCTCTTCCCGATTAATCGCTTTGCATCTGCAAAAAAAACATAATAAACACCCGATTAGACATGCGAATATTCAAAATTTATAAAATAAATAAATAATCAACTTAAAGATGTGTTAAAAACTTCTTGTTTGTGGGTTTATGTATCATCTTGATAGGTATTTAAAAAATATATATATATATATTATCATTCCCGAATATAGTTGTAATAAAAGTAATCAAACAAACCCAAAATTTACATGTTTAGTAGATAATGATATTACTACCTAAATTTTAAAATAATGAAAAACTTTATCTTTCTATTAAAAATAAATTTAAGCAAGACTATAATTTGTTTTAACTTCAAATAGTTGTACCTTACACCGGCACCAACAACAACTTAAGAAAGACTGTAGGGTTTCCCGACAAAAGTTGTCTGAGACCAGACCTGACCATCAAAGAACCGTCTGGAATCAAGATTGATAACCCTATGTTTCCAAGAAAATACAAAGTTTTTGATAAATTTACCTTGCAAACATGTATAATAGTAGTCTTCGCTATGAGATCTGCTCATGACGGAGGAGTTTATTAGGCGATCTAAATCGGACATAGACCGAAAAACATAGTTATCGGACTTACCTAGAGTTGACGACCTTCAGCGATAAGCATACAAAAGTCTAGGAATTAAATGCAATGTAATTTCAGAAAATCAACATACGCCAAATAATAACGCCAATGCAGTTTAAAAAGGTTCAACTATAAAAAAAAGAGGGCACTAACATCAAATGAAAGAAAATCATGTATCAAAGGATTTCGTATTATCTATGTATAAGAGTTATAACATACTTTGTTATGGTTTTCAAATTTCCCATTACTTCATAGATGGCGCCTACAATCGTGTTTAATCCGGCTGTTTTTCTTCCGATTGGAGGTTTCTTCTGTAACACCCCAACCGATGGCGGAAACATCGGGATGTCACGTATTGATGATTGTTTAGTAGCTCATGGTGAATAATAAATTCCATTAAATGATTTAAATGAATTACATACAATTGTTCTAGAATTTGTACATCAAATTGAATAAAACTATACACATATCTTCAAGCATCAATTCAATTCTTCAAGCTAATAGAACCTGAAACATGTTAAGTTGAAAAGGTTTTGGGTCAACAAAAGTTGGTGAGAATTACATAGGTTTTTGATAAAAATGTTGTGCAATTCATGTGTCATGTCAATCTAGTCCATATGTGAGAACATACTAGAAATAAATCGAGTGCATAACCAACCCTGATGACTGTTATAATATGATACATCCCATACGCTCATGGTTCACTTGAATATGTTATACGATAACAAACACCCACGCTACCTTTGTAGGAGGCACGTATCCGGGTGGGATTGTCAGTCCAATAGATCTATCAATGTATACCGTCGGCTTGTACGGAGTTAATGATTATGCTAGAATGGTGCTTACTCTAATCATGCTCAAGACATAATGCAACATAGAAAACACATAGACACACTGATGATTGAATTGCATAAATGATGTTGTAACATGTTTCACCCCAAAAATGGTGATAAATAGAAAAGGGGCTATGTAAAACTCACCTTGGTAAAATGTTATATCTGTTGAAAATAGTGTGTTGCCCAAATGTATCAAGTATCACCCTATAATGAGGTAATAAATATGTCTAAGTCTATCAAATCTACAAATGTATAAGTTTCTAGGGCTTCGAATTGGGGATAAATGCTTGTTTGATTATTATTAAAAATATTCGACAATTGAGAGAAATTTAGTAAATAATTAACCAAAAATCTTTTTATGAAATTTTAAATTTAGGATGGTCACAATAATGTGTTTAAAGTAAAAAAAATTTAAAAAAAATTATTTTATTTAAAATAGATTATTAAATCTATTTATTACAAATTGTCAAAACTTAACTTTAATATTCAAAAATACTAAAATTAAAGAATTATTATTTTAAAAATCATATTTCTGTTATAAATATTTAAAATTAAATTGTATAAAATTTTGGTGCAATAATAATAAAAATTGAATTTATTATGATTTAATTATGATTAAATCTAACAAAAATTTATTAAAAATATAAAATAAATGATTTTTCTGAATTAAAAATCATTTCAGTAAAGTTTAACATTTTACAAACATAGGATAATTTTTGTAGCAATTAATAAAATTGTTTTGATATTTTAATGGATTTTTATAAATATAATAGTATAAAATTGATTTAATTATTATAAATGTTAAATAAATGAATTTCAGAAAAATAAAAATTGTAAATAAAACTTTTATCTCAGATTTAATAAATATAATTTTTTTTAGAATTTATAAAAAGGTTTTAATATTTAAAAATGAATTTACAAGATTTAAATGTATAATAAATAATTATAAATGGTTTGTCTTTGAAAATGAAAAAAATATGGGAAAAAGGGTGTTCAAGCCGGGACTCGAACCCGGGTAGTCTCAGTCACATTTGTGACACCCGGCATGTTTGGGTCAACATTTTATAAACACATAAGTCTACCTTAGCGAGAAACGTTTATAAACAAACTTAACTGGGTTAGTTGAGTCGGGTCAGATTAGGATTGTCCAGGGTTCAATGATCTGGAGGATCATTGGGAGTCGTTTTGGGAATACATTAGTACCGGGTTCCGTCGTTGGTGACATTACATAAATTAATTAAGTATATGTGTAGATTATGGGTCGTGTAGTGGATTGTATACTTATACTTGCTTAAACGATGTACAAATGATTATACGTGCCTAAACATGCTAAGTATAGACTATGGATGCATGCTTATGTGTTAAGATGTGTTAGAACGCGTTAAACACGACAAACTGGAAAAAGGATAACATGTGTTAAAAAGTGCTGTTTACATGTGTTAAAAAGTGCTGATGACCTGAATGTGGAAATAGTGGGCGAACGTGGAAATGGAACTTGAAAAATGGGCGAACGTAGAAACAAAGTGGGCGAATGTGGAAAAGTTCCACATTCGACCATTACAAATGGGCGAATGTGGAAAAGTTCCACATTCGACCACATAAAAGGGGCGAACCTGGACTGGGTATAAATACCATCCTTAGCCATTTTTCACCATTTCACAAACCCTAAACGCCTCCAAACACTCTCTATCAGCTATTATCATTGGGGAAGGAGTTTTTGAGCTTGTTTTTCATAACCTAACTCTCTAAATCATTACAAGTGAAAATCTAAGGTGTGTTCTTCATTACAAATCCTTTTTAAACAATTTTGACTTGTTTTAATCTAAACCCCAAGGGTCCAGATCTGATATCAACATGTTTTATGGGTAAAAACCTTCCTAATATCTTTCTAAATAAAACCTATTCATAAACAATGAGTTTTTATGCAAACTAAACATGTGTTAATATGATATTATGCATTGTTTGATGATTACTTGTTGTATAGATGATATGACAACAACCTAGGGCTGTTATTAATGATGGGTTATGATTGAAACATGTTACCTTTGATTGTTGATGGTGTTTTGACGATAAAAGGGGTTTTTAGTTAGATTTAGGGCTTGTTTTTGGATAGTTATGATAGAGTTAGGATAAGGGTTTCTTGTTCATGATGATTTGATGATGATGAGCTGATTATTGATTGATTTCAGAAGCTTCCTAATTGGGTAATATTTTCATGCATGATGATGTGACATCTCCATAATTTACTATTTTAGGAAACTTGTAAAAACGGATAGATTTTGGGGTAAAATTGGTAGGGTTTCGTAGGAATATATTAATGATGTTTGACTGCTGTAACTCATGATGTTTCGTGATGTTTTCGGATGTTTTTGGACGCGTTTTTGAGTAAACAACACAGCAGGGTCGAACCTGGAACACCTTCTGCCAGTCGAATGGGCGAAGGTGGGTTCCAGGGGTCGAACCTGGAAACTTGAGGGGCGAATGAACCACAAGTGGGCGAAGGTGGAAGAAAAAGGGGCGAAGGTGGAAGGTTGAACCCACATTCGACCAACCCAAGTCACCTTCGACCACATACCACTACATTCGACCCTATGTTAGCAGAAATGAGATTTTTGATACAAACTAAGTGTTTTATGCTTGAACCTTGCGTGTAATCCGTGTGTACTTGATTAGTTAGGGTAATGGGTCACCAACGGGATGTCGGGTCGGTCTAGTGTGTCGGTTAAACATTTAAACACGTTTTAAAACATACTTGGTTAAGATCTGGACAATCGGGGACTTGTTAGCCTTCGGGTTAGTAGTCATCACACTTATGTAAACTCATTGATAGGTTGTCATTAGTTGGGATTATCATACACGTGTTGGAATTCTAGTTATCGGAAGACGCACTATAAGGTGAGTTTCACGGCCCCACTCTTTTACTGGTTTTACATTTTGGGGGAGAAAACATGCTGTGTCCTTTAAACGTGTGTCAACTATGTTTTCATAAAAAGGTGTTTCAACTATGTTTTGGTATTCATGAATTCATTGGGTTTGGAGTATTCATTATGTTTTCACGTATTCATTATGTTTTGGAGTATTCATTATATTACTATGCGATCTTTGGAAGTCCCGGGGGAAACCATGAATGTGCGGGGATGCACAACGGGGGAAATGTGGATAGCGCTATTTGGGCTTGACCCGCCCCACTCGACGGCTTGGAGGGCCGGGCGGGTGCATATTGTCTCTTAGGTATTCAGTATTCAGTATGCAGTATTCAGTATTCATTCGGGCACGTATTCAGTATTCACAGTATTCGAGTCCAGTAATGGTTTTCCAATCGCAGTAGTAACAGGTATTCATATGATTTGCATGCACGTGGTCTGGATTGATCATGGGTATTCATTTGGGAGTTAGTATTCAGTTGGAGTCGATTTTTACTTGGAATTGGTATACATTTGGAGTCGGTATTCGTTAAAAACCTGTGAACTCACCGGCATTATTTGCTGACGTATTTAGCATGTTTGTCTCAGGTCGCTAAGGTAGCAGCTGTTGATAGGCGCACGGAGTCTCACGGCGTCTAGGATTCATGTGCATATCATTTAGCATTTTCAGACTTTCGTACTTTTGATTTCATGTTGTAATAAAGTTTTACGCTTCCGCAGCGTTGGATCATTTATGAAAACTTAATGGTTTGATTATGTCATTTTTACGTATCATATAGTGTTGTTTATTGTGACCGTTGACTTGGATCCTGGTGTGTCACGCGCCTCGCGGTAAAACCCCGCACGTGGAAATTTGAGGGTGTGACACAATTCTCGAGCACAACCACTTGGCCTAGGCCTGTGGTTGTGTTTTAACTCTATTTAAATTCTATACATACACTATGTCGAATTGATTTATCCCCAAATCAAGTTTTGCGAGCCTTAGCTCCAGCAATAAGCTGATTCACTCATCAATAGCCCAATTAATCATGGGGCTATTGATGAGTGATGGCCGATGTACAAAACCCACAGACAAGATTAGACTTACAGGTACGATTCGTATACGAATGGTTGGTCAACTCTAAAAGTCAAGATGCGATCAAATAAACAATTCAGAGTAAAATTGTGAAGAAATGGAGGTTGAGGGAGATGTATTGGCGAGTGTAGGAGGTCCACTGATGTCCAATTTATACTATAATGGTCTGGTGTTTAAATGGAAATGATTGATTAAGGTTTGACCCGTTAGTTAATGTGTACGCGTGAATGATTAAAATTGGTATGAATTGATGACAATAATCGTGTATAAGACGCGTGACTGGCCGATAATCACGATTCCTAAGTCAAACTGTGATAAATTTTGTGTTTAAAAGGTAATTTGATTGATAAATCTTGCCATATCTGCTGCTGCAGTTCGCGAAGGAGGAAAAGGGAATCAGGAAAGAAGTGTATTTATTTAAAGCGAGTGGGAAATAAAACAAGAAATGTGTGTGGATCGGGTGGTTAGTGTGCGTGTGTGTGTACGAGGGGTCCCCGGTTCGAAACCCGGCTGGAACAAAACCTCTCCCCCTTTTTATTTTTAACTCAGACAGATTTGGGTGGGCTTAGTGGGCCGTCCATTTCCTTGGGTTGGGCTCCGGGTTTTAAAGGAGATAATGGGGTCTTCTTGTTGGGTTAAGGGGGTTTATTCAAACATTATAGTTATTATTATTATTATTATTATTATTATTATTATTATATATACATATATATATATATAAGTTGTGTGGTCGGAAAAATGAAACTTAGGTACCTTTTGAATAATGAAAAATAAAATAAAATAGTAATATACGTATTAAAATCTGAAAATTTTGCGATGTTACAGTCTCCCCTACTTTTAGGAACTTCGTCCCGAAGTTAAAAGAAAGACACTAGGTTTACAATTGGTCGACTACCGAAGACCTTGATAAAATTTCACACTACCTTAACGTACCTGTAAATTCATGATTACGTTCCGGACCGTAATTACCAATTTACCTTACATTAAGGTTTTGCGTTCTTTTATGACTTTACCGATTGTTGAGCAGGTCTGATAGTCTCCACCAGTCGTTGAGCAGGTGGTAGGGCCTCTCCGACTGTTGGAAAGACATGATGACCTCTACCAGTCGTTAAGTAAGTTGTTTGGTAGTCAACTAATTGTTGTACAAGTAAACAAGTATGATTATAGACATAGCAATTAGTTCACATTCAAACAAGCATGCACACAAATGTTATGATAATACTTGAATTTTATTATTTGAATTAAAAGTGGCAATACATGGAATTAAAGAGAAAGTAGACATCATTCAAATGGTAGGGCTTGCTGTTAAGTAGCTGGAGGGTTTCAAGCGGGGTTATTTGGAGCATCAGGAGTGTTTGTAGCAAGGATTCGACAAGCATCTGCAAGATGCCCATACCTTTGACAATTGGTGCACTGTCGGCAGGGTACTTGAGTTGGATGGTGATACTGGCAGGTGTCACACTTAGGTAGGTTCCCATTGTATTGTTTCTTGGTGGGTGGGGTAGTGGTGTCTATTGCAAAATTCCTGACCTTGTTCTTCCCGTTGGTTGAGGCCTCAGTTTTGATATCAACGGCAGGTTGGGGGGTATCCTTTTTCTTTTCCCCTTTACGAGTCAGGGTCCCTGCCTTCACATGGTTATCTGTTAGGGTGGCAGCCAAACGCTTTGCTTCTTCCAAGGTATCAGGGTTCCTTCCCCACACCGTGTCTTGAATCTGCATCGGTAAACCACCAATGTATTTTTCGATCGCAATGGGTAAAGGGGTGACTTTGTGGGGTAGCAGTAAGCTAAGTTCGTGGAAACGAGTGTTGTAAGCAAGGTTTTCCCCACTGTCTTGAGCAAGATCATGAAATTCGTCTTCCAGTTTCTTGATTTCATTACGAGGACAGAACTCTGCCTTCATAATGTCTTTAACTTGATCCCAAGTTAAGGCTAGTGCAGCTTCAGCTCCGCGAGTGCATTTTTCTTCATTCCACCAGGTGAGTGCTCGCTTATGAAGAACACTCATGGCATAACGGACCTTAAAGTTGTCGGGGCATTCACTGTTAATGAAGGTATTTTCAATACCCTCAAACCATTGTAGGAGTCCTGAAGCTCCTTCTTCTCCACTGAATTTTGGGGGATTGCAAGAATTAAAGTGCTTAAGGGTACAGACTGGAAGTCCATTCCCGTTGTGGTGTCCATTTCCATTTCCATTCCCGTTGCCGTTGCCGTTCCCATTGCCGTTCAACTGGATGACTTGAGCTAGTAAGTTGGGAACCAGAGTTGCGATTTGCTGCGCCATTTGTTGAGAAATGATTGCAGCCAGTTGGGCATCGACACCATTGTTGTTGTTGTTGTGGTTAGTATCGTGGTTGTGGTTGTGATTGCTACTTCCTTCATCATGATTTTCACCACTGTTAAGACGAGCACTGCGACGTGGAGGCATGATCTGTAAGAGACACAGTGAAATGAATGAGATTATATAAGGAGTGTAATCATTTATTCATTAAAACGAATAAACGAAAACGTTGACTTATCAAAGATTCTAAATTCTAATAACATATGAAGACGTGCTTTAGCCTATAAGTGAACACTCATCCCGAGAATTCCCAGGTAGGCATCCGGGTCCCTCGTCTGATTGGGATATATGCGCAATGCCAGCCTAGACAGAAGACTCAGAATACAGGCGTTCACCCTTCCAGATTGCACGTGTTCGTTATTAAAATCTAGAACTTCGACGAGATCTCAAGGTGGTTCAGGTTAAACCTGAGGATTTTGCCTTATTAGTCTAAGAGTGAATCCAGTGATGGAGAGCAACCTTCTTGTAGGGATGATAGTAGAGATAAGAAGTTGGAGGGAGATAGAGTGTAGCAAGTAAAAGGAGCAAGTACTGATTAAATCCTATGGTTATAGACTAGATTATTTTTCTAATAACCTAATTCCCTATAACCATGGCTCTGATACCAATCTGTAACACCCCAACCGATGGCGGAAACATCGGGATGTCACGTATTGATGATTGTTCAGTAGCTCATGGTGAATAATAAATTCCATTAAATGATTTAAATGAATTACATACAATTGTTCTAGAATTTGTACATCAAATTGAATAAAACTATACACATATCTTCAAACATCAATTCAATTCTTCAAGCTAATAGAACCTGAAACATGTTAAGTTGAAAAGGTTTTGGGTCAACAAAAGTTGGTGAGAATTACATAGGTTTTTGATAAAAATGTTGTGCAATTCATGTGTCATGTCAATCTAGTCCATATGTGAGAACATACTAGAAATAAATCGAGTGCATAACCAACCCTGATGACTGTTATAATATGATACATCCCATACGCTCATGGTTCACTTGAATATGTTATACGATAACAAACACCCACGCTACCTTTGTAGGAGGCACGTATCCGGGTGGGATTGTCAGTCCAATAGATCTATCAATGTATACCGTCGGTGTCACACCCTCAAATTTCCACCTGCGGAGTTCTACCGCGAGGCGTGTGACATACCAGGATCCAAGTCAACGGTCACAATAAACGACGTCTAAATGTAAAACATACGTAAACAAAACCATGCATAAGTTTTAAAACCAACATTCAACAGTGCGGAAGCGTTTTAAAGTTTACAAAAGTCATGCATAAAGAAACATAAGTTCAAAAGTTCATAATTCCAAAACGTGCAGATGAAACCCTAGACACGAGACGACTCCAGTGCGACCATGTGCGCCTATCCATATGCTGCTACCTTAGCGACCTGAGAAAACATGCTAAAAGAGTCAACATATAATGCTGGTGAGTTCACAGGTTTTAATTAAATGTTTACAGTGATCCTTCAAAAACCGTTACCATCACAATTACTACTATGCTTTATAAGAACGCTAGCTAGGCGCAGAATAAGATACTCATACGGGTGAAACCATTGCTGACTAAGCCGAGTGTTACCCTTATTCCTATGGGCTACCGTCATCGCCGGTAGACCTTGTGTTGTTTAGAGACAATATGCACCCGCACGGCCTCCAGCCGTCGAGTGGGGCTTGTCAGTTCCCAATAGCGCTATCCACATTTCCCCGCCATATACCCATGTTAGTGGTTTCTAGGGATTTTCGATGAACCGTATAGTAAGATAAGTAAGCCATAGTATAACGTGATAACAAGTCATAAGTCATAAGAGTTTAACAAGTCATAAGTCATAAAAGAGTTTGTAAGCATGTTTCTCACCCCGAAAGTAAAAACTGTAAAATGTGGGGCCGTGAACTCACCTTAGGTTGCGTATTCCGTTTAAGAGTAAACCGTATGCGTGATATGAGTAAACCGTCTGTAAGATATGATAACCCCAACTATTGGAGACCTATCATAAGATATGTGTCAAGTTAGACTAATAACCCATCGGGTTCGTTAGTCCCTAAGTCCAGTCCATGACCATTATGTGTCCAAAAAGTATGTTTGACCGACAACCAGACTACGCAAGACAAGACTCGACATCCCATTGGTGACCCGACATTCCACGTGTTAGATAAATACAAGACGACATGCCACATATGCAATCAAACACTTAATACGCGCAACAGTTCACCTAGTCTAGCATATTATCCGTTTAACGCATAAACAGGTCCGGATACGTGTTACTAAGTCATTGGGTGAATCCCGGGGTTCCTATCATGTTCCTAGGCGTCAAATCATGTTCCGGGATGTTAAAATATACATACAGCAGCATTACACGCGATTAGGAATCAAACTAGCAATTAGGAAAAGTCAACACGTGATTAGGGTGGGTCAACAGGCGATTACAAGGCTAATCGCCTGTATTATACACGAGTAGGCTCTCTATTCAGGCGAGTACACCCCTAATCGCCTATACAGTCATGCGATTAGGGTGCTACTCGCCTGCAGTAGCTGTGTAATGCAATTTCGCGCGTTTAACGCCCCAAATCAGATCCGAAACATGTAAAAACATCCAATAATCATCCTAACATATTAACAAACATATTTCAAGCAAAACCCCTAAGTTTTCATCATTCTAACAGTCCCGAATGCGAGCGTTTTCCCAAAATGGCAACTTAGCATGTAAACATCACATCAACATGCAAGAACTTACCCTAAATAGCAAATATTCAGATTTAACCGCATAATCACGTTGTCCGATAGCATCCTACTGTTCTAGCATCATCCTAGAGCAAACCCTAACATCACACAATCAACAACACACCTCATATCATCCTTAATCATCTAAAATCCTTCAAATGGGTCAAAATATCAAATATCAACAATACACCACCAAAACCATCCAAACTCCTAGGACATCATCATACTAACTTATCTCAGCAATAAACATCAAAACAACATAAGAACAACCATGATTCAATCCTAAAAATCCTATCTTTAAACATATATAACACATATAACACATGTAAAGGTGTGGGTTTGTTTAAAAATGGTTTTAAATGGATTTTCAAAGATAAAAACATTTATAAGTCAGGTCTGGACGTTTAGGGAGTAAAAACATAATCATTTAAAGGTTTGGGTTTGAAGAACACACCTTGTAATCAAGAGGTAATGATGGAATAAGCTTGGAAATGGTGGTTTTGATGCAAAAACGAGTTCCAGAGGGTGTTTGGGTGTTGGGTTATGTTATGGGACGGCTAGGGTTGCACAAATAATGTTTTGGAGGTCAAGGGTGGTATTTATAGGCGTTTTTGGTCGTCCAGCGCGTTACACGCGAGTATGCAGACTTATACGCGATTAGGGAGCCTAATCGCATGACTATTCATGCGATTGGGGCCTAATCGCATGAACAGTAGTGCGATTAGCCTCCTAATCGCGTGAACAGTAGTGCGATTAGCCTCCTAATCGCATGAACAGTAGCGTGATTGGGGCCTAATCGCCTGCAACCCCTGTGTTGGTGTGTTTTGCGCGTTAAACCCCGTTTTAACACATGTTAGCACATATTCACATACCGACAAGTCACATAATGATTGTAAACATATAATACATGATAAATGACACGTTCCCGCCCGATCACCAATTCCCGGGACCCGAGACTCGTGTATGTTAAAACCCTAATGATGTGCGATTCGACTCGACCGACCATGTTATGTGTAACGTATGCGCGACTCGCTAAGGTAGACTTACTAAGTTTTCAAAAGTTAGTTACCGAAAGTTGCCGGGTGTCACATCATCCCCCTGTTGAAAGAATTTTCGTCCCGAAAATTTCCCGAAGTCGAGGAGAGAAAACAAATAAGAAGAAAAAAAATTTTCCGGGTCGTCACATCATCCCCCTGTTGAAAGGAATCTCGTCCCGAGATTCTTTCGGTTTCAACAGTAATGTGTGTCGACCTTGGTGTCCAAGTAACGTTCCCCAAAATACGACAAGTGAAGGTCATGAATCAAACGTGCCAGTAACAACCGGGAAACCACTTTCCCCAAAATACGAATATGAGACAAGAGACCCCCGATGAAAGCCTACTGGAGCCTACTATGATCGGTATAACTAATCCACTGGTACCGTCCAAGTAGAATCCCCAAAGGACCCTCATCAACCCAAAGAACGAGAAACAGCGACCAAACCACAAAGAAGACACCCGAACACGAACGCACAACAATGCGGATAGAAGTATGACCAAAGCGTAACAAGAGATAAGAGAGAATACGTACGGGTAACAGTGTCTGGGTCCACCTGGTCCTCCCTAGCACTGATGACGTAATCACGAGCCGGAGCGGTTCGACCGCCACCTTCATCCCCAGCACCACCTGCAGTCCCTTGATTCAGCTTAGGGCAATCCCGTCTGAAGTGCCCAGTCTCTCCACAATTAAAACACCCTTGGTTTCTCCGAGAAACTGTCCTGAGATTGACTCTACAGTTTTTGGCAACGTGACCCATTAGCTTACAACGTTTGCAACGAAACTTCTCGCAGTTGCCGCGATGATGGAACCCGCAATGGTTGCACTCTGGTATCTTTCCCGTGTACCCGTTCTGCCTCTGACCTGAGGACGATCCCAAAGCTTCAATCTTCCTTGCCTGCTGATGTGGCTGACCCGCACCCGCGGTCTCTTCAGTACTATCCCACTTCCTTTTGTTGTTTTCAGATCCTCCAAGAATGTGGGGCTCACACTCCATGAACACTTTAAAAGTACACACCTGCTGGCCCAGAGGAGGTGGTGGTGGAGGACAAACGGTATTCCCACCGACGCCTTGCTGAGCGGCCTGTTGGGCAGTAAGAGCCGCCGTCACACTTTGCTGGATCAAATTGTTCAGCTCTTCTCGGGTTATGCTGATGTTTTCCCGACCCTCGCCGCTATTACGAACACCACGATCACCAGACATCTTCTGCCGAAAACATGAGACGAGACACTCAGTACCGCAAACAAACCAAGCTACAAGTGACCAACGAACTCAGAATACGGTTACAGCATGACCGTTAGTCCGAACACAAAGTCCACCAAGATTTTCATGCATTTCGATTTATGATTTCGTGTGCACCCGAAATAACAAATCGCTCTACATGGTCCCCAAGGCGTGCTTCGAGCCAGAACTTCAAGTCACCCGATAACCACATCCCAGAATGATATAACTAACTCAAAAGATCGATAAGTAAGTCCTCTCGGCTGTAATCCAGAGAAGAAAATAAAGTGAAGCTAAAAATAGCCGAGAATGAGATAAGTAATGTGACACTGTATGGTAAGGAGACCGACACCCCGACAAGGTTAATATGTTTGCCCAAAAGACACGACTCAAATGTATGTGACCGTCTAGTGTGTGTGACTCGGCTATAGTCTAGACTCTACATGCAGTCCTAGTTCACTATAACCATTGGCTCTGATACCAATCTGTCACACCCTCAAATTTCCACCTGCGGAGTTCTACCGCGAGGCGTGTGACATACCAGGATCCAAGTCAACGGTCACAATAAACGACGTCTAAATGTAAAAACATACGTAAACAAAACCATGCATAAGTTTTAAAACCAACATTCAACAGTGCGGAAGCGTTTTAAAGTTTACAAAAGTCATGCATAAAGAAACATAAGTTCAAAAGTTCATAATTCCAAAACGTGCAGATGAAACCCTAGACACGAGACGACTCCAGTGCGACCACGTGCGCCTATCCATATGCTGCTACCTTAGCGACCTGAGAAAACATGCTAAAAGAGTCAACATATAATGCTGGTGAGTTCACAGGTTTTAATTAAATGTTTACAGTGATCCTTCAAAAACCGTTACCATCACAATTACTACTATGCTTTATAAGAACGCTAGCTAGGCGCAGAATAAGATACTCATACGGGTGAAACCATTGCTGACTAAGCCGAGTGTTACCCTTATTCCTATGGGCTACCGTCATCGCCGGTAGACCTTGTGTTGTTTAGAGACAATATGCACCCGCACGGCCTCCAGCCGTCGAGTGGGGCTTGTCAGTTCCCAATAGCGCTATCCACATTTCCCCGCCATATACCCATGTTAGTGGTTTCTAGGGATTTTCGATGAACCGTATAGTAAGATAAGTAAGCCATAGTATAACGTGATAACAAGTCATAAGTCATAAGAGTTTAACAAGTCATAAGTCATAAAAGAGTTTGTAAGCATGTTTCTCACCCGAAAGTAAAAACTGTAAAATGTGGGGCCGTGAACTCACCTTAGGTTGCGTATTCCGTTTAAGAGTAAACCGTATGCGTGATATGAGTAAACCGTCTGTAAGATATGATAACCCCAACTATTGGAGACCTATCATAAGATATGTGTCAAGTTAGACTAATAACCCATCGGGTTCGTTAGTCCCTAAGTCCAGTCCATGACCATTATGTGTCCAAAAAGTATGTTTGACCGACAACCAGACTACGCAAGACAATACTCGACATCCCATTGGTGACCCGACATTCCACGTGTTAGATAAATACAAGACGACATGCCACATATGCAATCAAACACTTAATACGCGCAACAGTTCACCTAGTCTAGCATATTATCCGTTTAACGCATAAACAGGTCCGGATACGTGTTACTAAGTCATTGGGTGAATCCCGGGGTTCCTATCATGTTCCTAGGCGTCAAATCATGTTCCGGGATGTTAAAATATACATACAGCAGCATTACACGCGATTAGGAATCAAACTAGCAATTAGGAAAAGTCAACACGTGATTAGGGTGGGTCAACAGGCGATTACAAGGCTAATCGCCTGTATTATACACGAGTAGGCTCTCTATTCAGGCGAGTACACCCTAATCGCCTATACAGTCATGCGATTAGGGTGCTACTCGCCTGCAGTAGCTGTGTAATGCAATTTCGCGCGTTTAACGCCCCAAATCAGATCCGAAACATGTAAAAACATCCAATAATCATCCTAACATATTAACAAACATATTTCAAGCAAAACCCCTAAGTTTTCATCATTCTAACAGTCCCGAATGCGAGCGTTTTCCCAAAATGGCAACTTAGCATGTAAACATCACATCAACATGCAAGAACTTACCCTAAATAGCAAATATTCAGATTTAACCGCATAATCACGTTGTCCGATAGCATCCTACTGTTCTAGCATCATCCTAGAGCAAACCCTAACATCACACAATCAACAACACACCTCATATCATCCTTAATCATCTAAAATCCTTCAAATGGGTCAAAATATCAAATATCAACAATACACCACCAAAACCATCCAAACTCCTAGGACATCATCATACTAACTTATCTCAGCAATAAACATCAAAACAACATAAGAACAACCATGATTCAATCCTAAAAATCCTATCTTTAAACATATATAACACATATAACACATGTAAAGGTGTGGGTTTGTTTAAAAATGGTTTTAAATGGATTTTCAAAGATAAAAACATTTATAAGTCAGGTCTGGACGTTTAGGGAGTAAAACATAATCATTTAAAGGTTTGGGTTTGAAGAACACACCTTGTAATCAAGAGGTAATGATGGAATAAGCTTGGAAATGGTGGTTTTGATGCAAAAAACGAGTTCCAGAGGGTGTTTGGGTGTTGGGTTATGTTATGGGACGGCTAGGGTTGCACAAATAATGTTTTGGAGGTCAAGGGTGGTATTTATAGGCGTTTTTGGTCGTCCAGCGCGTTACACGCGAGTATGCAGACTTATACGCGATTAGGGAGCCTAATCGCATGACTATTCATGCGATTGGGGCCTAATCGCATGAACAGTAGTGCGATTAGCCTCCTAATCGCGTGAACAGTAGTGCGATTAGCCTCCTAATCGCATGAACAGTAGCGTGATTGGGGCCTAATCGCCTGCAACCCCTGTGTTGGTGTGTTTTGCGCGTTAAACCCCGTTTTAACACATGTTAGCACATATTCACATACCGACAAGTCACATAATGATTGTAAACATATAATACATGATAAATGACACGTTCCCGCCCGATCACCAATTCCCGGGACCCGAGACTCGTGTATGTTAAAACCCTAATGATGTGCGATTCGACTCGACCGACCATGTTATGTGTAACGTATGCGCGACTCGCTAAGGTAGACTTACTAAGTTTTCAAAAGTTAGTTACCGAAAGTTGCCGGGTGTCACAGTCGGCTTGTACGGAGTTAATGATTATGCTAGAATGGTGCTTACTCTAATCATGCTCAAGACATAATGCAACATAGAAAACACATAGACACACTGATGATTGAATTGCATAAATGATGTTGTAACATGTTTCACCCCAAAAATGGTGATAAATAGAAAAGGGGCTATGTAAAACTCACCTTGGTAAAATGTTATATCTGTTGAAAATAGTGTGTTGCCCAAATGTATCAAGTATCACCCTATAATGAGGTAATAAATATGTCTAAGTCTATCAAATCTACAAATGTATAAGTTTCTAGGGCTTCGAATTGGGGATAAATGCTTGTTTGATTATTTTTAAAAATATTCGACAATTGAGAGAAATTTAGTAAATAATTAACCAAAAATCTTTTTATGAAAGTTTAAATTTAGGATGGTCACAATAATGTGTTTAAAGTAAAAAAAATTTAAAAAAAATTATTTTATTTAAAATATATTATTAAATCTATTTATTACAAATTGTCAAAACTTAACTTTAATATTCAAAAATACTAAAATTAAAGAATTATTATTTTAAAAATCATATTTCTGTTCTAAATATTTAAAAATAAATTGTATAAATTTTTGGTGCAATAATAATAAAAATTGAATTTATTATGATTTAATTATGATTAAATCTAACAAAAATTGATTAAAAATATAAAATAAATGATTTTTCTGAATTAAAAATCATTTCAGTAAAGTTTAACATTGTACAAACAATGGATAATTTTTGTAGCAATTAATAAAATTGTTTTGATATTTTAATGGATTTTTATAAATATAATAGTATAAAATTGATTTAATTATTATAAATGTTAATAAATGAATTTCAGAAAAATAAAAATTGTAAATAAAACTTTTATCTCAGATTTAATAAATATAATTTTTTTTAGAATTTATAAAAAGGTTTTAATATTTAAAAATGAATTTACAAGATTTAAATGTATAATAAATAATTATAAATGGTTTGTCTTTGAAAATGAAAAAAAATGTGGGAAAAAGGGTGTTCAAGCCGGGACTCGAACCCGGGTAGTCTCAGTCACAATTCTCGAGCACAACCACTTGGCCTAGGCCTGTGGTTGTGTTTTAACTCTATTTAAATTCTATAAATACACTATGTCGAATTGATTTATCCCCAAATCAAGTTTTGCGAGCCCTAGCTCCAGCAATAATCTGATTCACTCATCAATAGCCCAATTAATCATGGGGCTATTGATGAGTGATGGCCGATGTACAAAACCCACAGACAAGATTAGACTTACAGGTACGATTCGTATACGAATGGTTGGTCAACTCTAAAAGTCAAGATGCGATCAAATAAACAATTCAGAGTAAAATTGTGAAGAAATGGAGGTTGAGGGAGATGTATTGGCGAGTGTAGGAGGTCCACTGATGTCCAATTTATACTATAATGGTCTGGTGTTTAAATGGAAATGATTGATTAAGGTTTGACCGTTAGTTAATGTGTACGCGTGAATGATTAAAATTGGTATGAATTGATGACAATAATCGTGTATAAGACGCGTGACTGGCCGATAATCACGATTCCTAAGTCAAACTGTGATAAATTTTGTGTTAAAAGGTAATTTGATTGATAAATCTTGCCATATCTGCTGCTGCAGTTCGCGAAGGAGGAAAAGGGAATCAGGAAAGAAGTGTATTTATTTAAAGCGAGTGGGAAATAAAACAAGAAATGTGTGTGGATCGGGTGGTTAGTGTGCGTGTGTGTGTACGAGGGGTCCCCGGTTCGAAACCCGGCTGGAACAAAACCTCTCCCCCTTTTTATTTTTAACTCAGACAGATTTGGGTGGGCTTAGTGGGCCGTCCATTTCCTTGGGTTGGGCTCCGGGTTTTAAAGGAGATAATGGGGTCTTCTTGTTGGGTTAAGGGGGTTTATTCAAACATTATAGTTATTATTATTATTATTATTATTATTATTATTATATACATATATATATATAAGTTGTGTGGTCGGAAAAATGAAACTTAGGTACCTTTTGAATAATGAAAAATAAAATAATAATAAACGTATTAAAATCTGAAAATTTTGCGATGTTACATCTTCATTGTCTGCTTTGGGGGATTTAACCTAGCTTTTGGCGCTTCGAGGTATGTTATCAATCAGGAAGCTAAGCTGTGTTGTGTTGTGTGTATGTCATTGATGTTGTTACTGCTGCACATTATGCTGCAAACATGATAATAATCTGTTACTGCTGCACACTACTGCTGAAACAGCGCTGAAACGTTGTAACAGCTGAAAACAGTGCTGAAACGCGCTGTAAACAGCACTGAAACAGCTGAAAACAACGCTGAAACGCTCTAACAGCTGAAAACGATGACTGAAACGCTCTAACAGTGCTGAAACAACGCTGAAACAGCTTAAAACAGCACTGAAACAACGCTGAAACAGCTGAAAACAGCACTGAAACAGCTAAAAATAGGGCTAGAATAGCTGAAAACCACGTTAAACAGCTGAATACAGCACTGACAAAGCTGAAAACATCACTGAAACAGCTGAAAACAGGGCTGAAATAGCTGAAAACCACGACTGAAACGCTAAAAACAACACTTCGCTAAATTATAAATAATAATGATGAAATATGATAAATGAAAATTAAATAAAGATTGATAAAGATGGAATGACTGACCTGAATTGCAAGTAGAGATAAAAGAAGAAAACATACCATAGATACATACCTTAATATATCATACCTTTAATTAGTTAATCTAATATAACTTATATCATACCTTTAATTAGTTAATACTATTTTCAAAGTTCATATATGGGAATCTAGAGAGAAAGAAAGATATTACTTATACCAGAGAGTTGGAGCATGAGAAGCAAGCACAAAAGCAACAGGAAGGATACACACAGTGATTTGGGTTCAAAAGCCATTAGTTTACTTTTTTTTGTACAAAAGAGAAGATTTTGTTGTCTGGTTTGAGGAAGAGATTGCTGCTTAATATTAGAATCGCCGTCGTCGGCCGCCGCGTACGCACCAAAGACGGTAAACGAACGACTCAGTTAACACAAACACACCACCGCATCCGCTTCTGAATTAGGTGAACAGAGAGGCTGAGGTCAACAACATCTCACCTTAAAAATTCTATACAAAAACAAAATCTTGAACCTGTGACAGAAAATCAACAACAATATTCTGAATTTAAAGTAATTCATAGATATGTCATGTAGATGATTAACTCAACATTCATAGAAAAATTATGATCCATGCCCAACAACTCGCTATGCCATGTAACTAATCGTCTAAAGCAAATTAAAAAAACAATTTCATCACCAACAACGAATAACTACTAATACAAGATTCCCAAAAGAAAGAATCTACATAAACAAAGCTACCTGTTTTGGCCGGCCAATTTTACCACCAATGGTTGTCACGGTTATATGTCCGGTCTCTGCCCCGTTGCCATCAACTATAGCAGGTTCCATTTCCAACTTTGATTTATGAACTGTATTTAACTTCACATCCATTTGAAGAAAAAAATACACAGCTTGAATCACATTATATCAAATGCATTAACCAAATCTCTATTACCACCATATAATACTCTCGTTTCTTTAACCAGATAAAAGCTAAAACAGAGCTTACGATCAAAGCAACATTACACAACACGACAAGTTTAACATGACTAAAACCAAAATCCATATATAATACAAAGATGCACAAAATTAGTATAATATAAACTTCACCCATCTTAATATTACATCTATAATAATTGAAGAAAATCATTAAAGTTAAATCTATAACATCTTATAACTTAAACTTTACTCTAACCTTAACTAAAGTTACACAAATTCAGAAAATCACCAAATTTAAATCTATAAGTTAACCTTCAACTTAACCTTAAGTTATCTGACACAATTTCAACTCAGCGCAAATTACCTTCAACAACATCACATTCAATTTACCTTAACAACTGAACTAACCTCCTTTATCCATCTTAATATTACATCTATAATAATTGAATAAAATCATTAAAATTAAATCTATAACATCTTATAACTTAAACTTTACTCTAACCTTCTATAACATCTTAAATCATCAAACGTAAATCTTAAATTAAATCATCAAAATTAAATCTATAATTTAACCTTCACATTGACACTAACTAAACTGACACCTAAGACATCTTATTATTATATCAATTCATGAATACATACTTAAAGAAATTCATCAAACTTAAATCTTAAAGAAAATCATCAAACTTAAATCTATAACTTAACCTTCACCTTGACCTTAACTAAACTGACGCCTAAGACAATCAACTTATGAATACACAAACATACTAATTCAGACCTGGAATAAAACAGATCTTGAATAAAACAAATAAATTAAACATCACCTTGATAACACATCTTATTATTAAATCAATTCATGAATACACAAACATATTAATTAATATTAATATATGGAATAAAACAGATCTAAAACATATCGATTCATTCAGATCTAGAATAAAACAAATAAATTAAACATCACCTTGATAACACATCTTATTATTAAATCAATTCATGAATACACAAACATATTAATTAAGATATGGAATAAAACAGATCTAAAACATATGGATTCACCTATTCAAGATGACAGCACGCGTATGAAGGTAACTTCCGCTTAAAGATCCGGACCAACTGAAACGAAAATTTAAAAAAAAAAACACAAACATAATTGCAAATAAATTAACATAAGTTCTTATACAATTATTCGTTTGATTGTTTCACCAACGTATTTCCAGCTGACCCAAGATAACTACATCGATAAAAAAAATATAACAGAATCAAGAATACAAAAAAGAAAAACATAAAACTCTTAATGAGGTAAGCACATACACAAACTATCCTATGCGGCTTTGCCATATGAACAATGGGATTTATGGCCACTTCGTTCATTCTCAAAGCGCCTATCAAACAAAAGAATATCATCAAATGTATTTTCATGTTTATATAACTATGTTATATAAACTTCATATATGTTTTTAAATAGGCTGTATGAATTTTAATCAATATGTAGAACCAAAATAAATGTATAGCCTCATAATGATGTGTTGTTTATTTTAATATTAATATTTCAAATAATACAAAACAATGTATGTATAATTGTATATGAAGCTTGGGTTACCTGAGAGATCAAACGATTAAGGTTTTGGTAGGTAGGACGCTCGATGTCAAGAGATCACCTGCAGATATCATATATACTTTTAAAAATATAATATTAAATTATACTATATTATTAATTCTAATATTTAGTCAATACTTAATTCTTCCTGTAGTCAACAAAGAGTCGCTCCAGAAGCAGGGAGCCCAAACCAGAGCCAGTACCACCACCAACAACGTTAAAAACCAAGAAACCCTGCAATAATAATCAGCCCCATAGCTTTCTTTAGTTATTTAATAATTAGGACAATTAATATTGATTTGAGTAAAACGTACCGATCAAATGCTCCAAAGCAATAGAATTTCGATTGGTGATGGTGATGATGGAGGATGGTGGGACGGAACAGAGGAGAAGGTGGTGGGAGGACGATGTTGGTGAGGATTGAAGAAACGAAAATAAAAAAAGATTTTGAGTGCAGAGAAGGAGAAGAAGAATGAGGAGATGGGGCTAGGATTTTGAGATAATGAGGAGGCGTAAATAATTTTAGGGTTTTATGTTATTCCTTTTTTTTAGTTAAAAACTGAAAATACTCAAAATCACAAAAAACTCTCAATTATTAAGCCATGTGGCACTCTCAATAGGAGGTTGAGGCCTCCATTGCACGCCACGTCAGCATATACATTTTCTTTTATATATATTAATAGATGATTGAGATGATATATATATATATAATATATATATATATATATATATATATAGGGTCAAGATCGTGTACAAAGTGTTTTTTTTTTGTGAGAAGTGTGAGAAGTATTAAAAATTGATAGTTAGGCTTCATTTTTTGAACTTAGTCGTGATGTTTTGGATTGTTTTGCCTATAAAAACATCAAACATAACAATTAAAAACCGAAAACAATGTATTTTAGGCTTAAAACTTAAAACACCATGCTAAGAACATTAGCAGTGTGTTTTAAGCGTTAAGTAGTGTGTTTTAGCTGTTTTTTAAATTTAATGACTATAATACATTGTATTGTGTTTTAGATTGTTGTGTTTGGTGTTTTTCAAGTTAAAACAACCTAAAACATCATTCCTAAATCCAAAACATGATGTCTACATGTCAATTCTTAGTCCTTCTCACACTTCTCACGAAAAATGTACTTTGTACAGGATCCTAAATGGGATACTTTGAAAACTCATGTGAGTTGCGAGAACCATAGGAACTCATTTGGACCATTGATCTTGATGATCCAATGGTTGAGATTAACAGTTGATGTCTTTTGTCTTCATATGGTAATTAAATTAATATTAAGAATATTTAAATGTGATAAAGTACAATTATGGGTATTAAGGTAAAAACACTAAGTGAGAGAAATAAATTTATATTTTAATTTCTTTGCTTTTTTTAACTTTTATTTATTTTTTTAATTCATTTATTTTTTTTACCAATTTTGTTTTTTAAAACAAATATTATGTCTTCTCTTCTCTCTCGTTTTTACACTGGTGTAATTATTACACCAGTGTTTTCACACACACATATATAACCAGTCATATGCATTTTTGTGTGATTTACACTAATGTAAATAATTACACCAGTGTTTTTGCTCACATCTATGTAACCAAAACATCTATCATTTTGTATGCTTTATACTTATTTACACCAGTGTTTACTCACATCTATATATCCAACATCTATCATTCGTATTACGATGGTGTAAAATAAACACCAAACATCTATACATTCAGATTTACACTGGTGTGCCTCGTGTTTACACCCAATGTTTTCTTACATTGAATTACTTTCCAAAAATTGAAAACAACTACTTGCCACATTTAATTACTTTCTTACATTGAATTACTTTCCAAAAGTTCAAAATGTCTTCTCGATACTTCAACCTCCATATCGTCAAATATAGCCATCCAAAGCTATTCCATTACTTCAACCTCCTTGTAATGCACTGAATACAAACATAAAAGTAACACGTAAGCATTCATCTATAGCACAGAATGCTACACCTACATCAAAATCTTTAAATTTGTTTTTCAAAACCTTAAACCTAACACTAACAATTGAAGTAGGGGTGAGTACTTATATCGGTGTAAAATTAGAGAGTTACCCCGAGACTTGAACCTAGATTTGACCCGGTGTAAAATCACGCAAAGTAACACGTAAGAAGGTCCTCACTTTCTTAATAATAACAATAACAATAATACGTGTTTTACGTTGGTGTAACCCCAAAATGTTTATTAGAATGCTAAGCAAAAAGCACCAAAAAAAACCATGTTTACGTTGGTGTAACCCAAGTGAGTTGAACAAACAAAAAAGGATGCACGCCTTTTTTTCTGAATCTAAAAACCATGTTTAAACACTAGAAGAAAATAATAATAAAACACCGTATTAAAACAACCCATTTCTTACTTTCACGTGCATTATCAACCACCCTGGTAAACCATATTCCATTCCTAAACAATAATAATCGCAATAATTATGATTCACAGTCTGTTAATTTGTCTAATGTGGTTCAGTTACAGTTACAGCATAATAATAATAATAATAATAATAATAATAATAATAATAATAATAAAATACCTGAAAATCATCATCTTCAACAACATTCATCACCTTCTTCACATCATCATCGTCGAACCACCATCAAAAACACCGTCGAACCACCACACCCCACCATCACCAAACACCACAGCCCTCCCCCGTCACCACAACCCACCATCGAAAACCCCAGCACAACGGGTACCCGACCACCACCACCAAGTCTATCTTTTTACTCTAACCCATCCCCCAAGAAAACCATCATCACAATAAAACTACATTGACACCACAACTACAACAATATCTCGTAACCTCAAGAACTACAACACCACCACCTAGTCGTTGTCGATGAAGACTATTTTTTCTCTCCGGTTGTCTTCTTTGCCGTCCCTGGACCGTCTTCCCCGGAGAAAACTGTAAACAAAAACACACACACACACACTATCTCTGTCTACATCACCACAACGCATCACCATGCACCTGAACCCTAGTTTGCCGGACGATGTCCATGGCCGACCACGTGTTCTATACAATCGTGAACCACATGCTCTCTCTCTTTCTGTATGAAACCACAAAGGCAAAGATGTATCTTAGTGCACTGGCGTTATTGGTGTTCGATTGGTGAGGCTTCCCGCTTTGGTGGCCGAAGGGTGTTCTTTTCTGGGGTTAAAGATATGTTGTGTCTCTTGCTGGTCAGTTTAGGTTTGAAAGTGTGTTGATTGATGAAGCAATAATTGAAGAAGAGCATAAGAAAGGGTTTGTCTCAAAAAGGGGAAGGTAGGTGGGAAGAAGAAAAGCCACGATTGAAAAGAAGATGGAATGAAAGTAAATGGCCAAGTACAACATTACCCTTGTCAAAAACAAAAATTACCATGATGCCATGTTACTGTTTAAATAGCTCCGCTATAAATATATTGTGTAATTTATAACTATTTAAGTTCTATTAGAAGTTAGAAATATTGTGATGAAAAACAATATAAAATTAGGGATGGCAAAAAAATCCGAGCCTGACGGGTATACTCGAAACCCGAAGCATTTGGGACGGGTATACCTGATACCTGACAGGTATGGGACGGGTTTGGTATCGAAAAAAAATATTTTGCGGGTATGAGACGGGTATGGTATTAGGTGATATCCGACCTGATTACCCAAAACTATATACCCACAAATTTTAAAACATCAAAACCTTGTTTGTCCAGGTCTGAAAGTATTTTATAAAAATTAAAACATGATGATTACGAAGATTAAAAGGGTCAAGCACATTGTTATATAATGAATGTTATATGTTTTGCATGATTATGCATGTTCTTGATGTTTTAGACTTCTAGGGTTTGTGAATAATGATGTTTGTGATGTATAATTAGGGTTTTGATCAGATGTGGTTCTTACTAATGTTGTATGATGATTATTAGGTGTTATTGATTGATAATATGCAACTAGGGTTTGATATAATTGATAATATTGCATGATTAGAATCTGGACAGATTCTGAATGTCGACTTGTAGGGTCTGTTTCGTGGCTTGAAAATAATTGGTTTGATCGATTCTTTGCATGAATAGATTGTATATAGTCTTAGCTTTTTATAATGGGCAAAATCATCTGATTTGGATGTCGTTTGATATGTTTTTGGAATTTTCATTTAAAATAAGTCAGGTCAGAATTTCGGGTATCAAACTGAGTCAACTTTGAAACATCATAAATCAAGTTTTATAAAGAGTTGGGTTGTGAAATTTTTACAAAAGGTTAATATTGGAGTAATATGAGTTTTCCAAGTGGATTCATCCCGTTTGGATGAATACACAATTTTTGGGAATTTATCTACCAAACTGACCTGTTAGGAAGGTTTTCTGAACATAGATGTATTAGACGAATTTTAATTATTTTTGTGTTTGGATTTAATACAAAACAAAAATATGTATTGTTACGTGAATCCCAAAGAAAATTCAGTAAAAATTTGGGAGGTTAACTCATTGATTTGCTATTTTAAATAAATTCGTTTTGATGGCGCACAATCTGTCCTGAAAACACAGATTGTGTATTATGTGCTTATGTGATTAATTGAGGTCTTAGGTGGTATGGAATTGACATGTAACTGAAGTACACTTGTCTGAGACACATACGGAATGTAGAAACTAATTGTAACCAACGTATTCACCAACGGGTCCGTAGGATTTACTTATGCATGTAGAATCACTAGGTGTCACTTACACGCTTTTGAACATTTAAAACGCCTTGGACAAACGAGTTATATGGTGTAATGATACTACGCCTATACTCACTTAATGACACTATTATTAGGGTGTCGGTAGCATATATTACTTGTTGTTCGGATTCTTTGCTTGCACGTTAAGGTGAGTTCACGGCCCCACCTTTAACTGGTTTCACTTTTTGGGGGAGAAAACATGTGTTAAACTTATGTTTTGGTAACAACTGTCATACTATGGGTTTCTATGGTTTACTATACGATCTTTGGAAGTCCCGGGGGAAACCATGAATGTGCGGGTTAGCACAACGGGGAAATGTGAATAGATCTATTGGAAGTGACCAACCCCACTCGTCGGCTTGGAGGGCCGGGCGGGTGCATATTGTCTCAAACAGGAACAGGTTTACTATTCGGGCACGACATCTGGTTTGCGAGTTAGTAATGGTTTTCCAATCGTTGTAGTAACAGAACATACGCCTAGCTAGCGTACTTGGTTTACAAATTGATATAGTATGGACAGGTTGAACTTGATACTTTGATTACAAAACCTGTGAACTCACCAGCATTTTTGTGCTGACGTAACTCTTACATGTTTTCTCAGGTCGCTAAGGTAGCACTACGGAACTAGGGCGCACGCGTCTGCACGGCATCTAGTTAGGGTTGCATGGTTTTCGAACTTTGAATATTTTGGTTTACTTTTGGATTATGTTTTGAGAATAAGCTTCCGCTGTATTTGGGGATTTTAAAACTATGTTTTTGAAATTGCATATGTTCATTTAGATTTGTTTATTGTGATCGTTGACTTGGATCCTGGTTTGTCATGCGCCTCGCGGTAAAAACCCCGCAAGTGAATTTTGAGGGTGTGACAGGTATCACCTAATCCTAGGCCCGACCCAAACCCACAATTCTTTTTAAACTAATTCCAAACCTGACACAACACATGTCGGGTTACAAAAAAAATAGTCGTTTTTTTCTCCGTTTTTATATAGCACTATGGTACTCGCTGGAAAGATAATAAAACGTTCGTTAATTTGGTGTAATTTTTTTCTTTAAAAAAACTCGTATATAAAAGATATTAACGTTTAAAAGTTATGAGAGGAAACATGAGAGAGAAAATAATAAAGTTTTAATATTTATATTTAGTAGATTAGGTATTTAATAGATTATGTTAAATCATATTTAAACCATATTTTTTTTTAATTGTTCTAGAGTTGTCACATCACATCCTATGTGGCATCTCTCAAAAGAGAGATTGCATAATATTATGACATGTCATAAAAAATGCTTTGGTTTATTATATATATAGATATAGATATAGATTTACGTTCTAATTAATTTCAACGATTAGTATGGTGAGGATCATACAAATGTTATTTATTACAATTTAATATATTGTAGATTTATAAAACATACAACTCTAAAAAAAGTACAAATAAATATATACATGCAAATTCCAACGGGTATACCCGAAACCCACAGGTATGCTCTATACCTGACGGGTAATGAGACGGGTATGAGATGAGATGAGATTTTATAACCGGGTATGGGTATGATATTAGCCAAACCTGACCCATTGCCATCCCTATATAAAATCGTTAGGCCATGGGGTATACCTTCACATCAAAAGTGTTAACGGTGACATGGCATGTTAACTTTTATTGTGCACCACTCCCTTCTCATGTTAAGGAGCATTAAATTGTCACTAAGTTAACATGTTAACATGACTTAAAAGAGAGAAAGTTAAGGGATGAGGTAGAGTTAATGGGCGTTAAACCATTTCCTTGAAGTGAGCTAGTGTGAAAAGAGACAAAATAAAGGATGTGGAATCTAGGTGGAGTTAAAGATGGTTAAAGTATACCCCATGGCCTTAGACTAGAGTAGTACTCAAAAGTATTAATTACAAGTAACATCCATAATCGAAAGTTTTGATGAAAAATGTTGAAAAGAATAAGAAAAGTCAAGACTCTAAAAATGTTTTCAAGCTAGTTTTAGTTTTAGAAACAAGTTGATTGTTAGAAAATTATATATTCCGTAGCTGGAGTGTGGAAATTAAAGAAATGCATTTATGACATGGGATGGGGATGGGGATGTATTTTATTTTATTTTAAGATTAAGAATAGAGTCAACTGAAGTGAGTGAGATCCCCAGAGTCCTATCCTATGGATCTGAATCACATGCCACAAATTCAAATTTTGAATTTACTCATATCATACATCACTAACATCATCCATCTTCAAATTAACTAACAAAATGTCTTAATTCATTACAATTAAGCAAACCAAACCAAAACTCAACTAATTGTACGTCTTGTATTCAGATTGCCGAGGTTGCAACCTTAAAGTAACTTGCATTATTATTATTATTATTATTATTATTATTATTATTATTATTATTATATACAAGTGTCCGCCGAGATGTAGTTTGAATCCGAAAACTGAAACAAAAATTAATTAACTAATTAAGCATGATAAATTAGAAATCATATATATATGCATGGTATAATCAATGAATGAATGTTGTTACTTATAATTATTATACGGAGTCGTGAGCAGATGGATTCAATTCCTGATGATCGTGTTCGTGTATAAAAATCAAACCAATCTCATTCGTATCAAGAGGAGGAGGAGGAGGAGAACCTTGGAATGTTCCACATGAAATTTGGCATGACATTCCTGCAACTCAAGGGAAATATGTATGGTACTGACTGACTGAGTGAGTTACTATATTTATAATTTAAATATACGTACTTACCTTGAAAGAGGACAAGGATGCAGACGATGATAGTAAAAATCATGGCAAATAAATTAGTGGTATGTGAGGTGGCCGATGAGGCTTTTGAAGGTTTCGACTTCTGCAAGAGCAGAGCTCTCATGCGTTCCATTCTTGCCCTCTTCATCATGGCAAGCTCCAGCTGGTCCGCTGCTGCAGCGTCCAGAGAAATTAAGGCTCTCTGAGGCGGTCGTGGGGGTTTTTTGGCACTTGAACCGCCCTTACGCTTCTCTTTTTTTATATCATCGCCCACACTCACAAAATGCAGCTCATCATTACCACTCAAAAGAATATCAACACAAACTTCATGTTGTTCCCTAGTACCAGTGAGAGTAGGATCATCCATAATCCTGCAACAATTTCACATCACATATATATATATAGATTACTTAATATAAATTACTTGAACACAGGCTTGAATTTAATTAATTAGAATTTCTAGTTATCAAACCATGAAACTAATTTGATTAAAAGGGTACCTTTGAAGTGGAGAATTCATATTCCAACAAAAGAAATATATATATGTATGTATCTATGTTTTTAATTTGTTGTGTATATATGATATGAGACAACGTCGGTGGGTTATAATTTTTTTTTTTTTTTTTTGATTTATAGAGAGAGCAAGTGAGGAATTGGAGACAATCGGGAAAGAAGTAAGGAAGCTACGTCACTCTTTCTTTTTCATCTTAAAATTAGAATATATTATTATTTTTTGAATTCATTAAAATATAATTATTTGAATTCGCTTTCTTTAACTTCATATTAATTAAATACTGTTTTCTAATTCTTCAACACTAAACAATTCATCATTATATCTATCCTTTCGTTACTCATTAATATTCATGCATTTTTTTTTGTTTTTTTTTTTTTAGTCATAAAAACATGTTTCATTAAACACATAAACGCAACTAATTACATCAAGATAGCGGGCAACAAGCTGCGCCGCCACCCCTTTCTGGACGGCAAACCCTAACCTACTAAAAACGAAACCATCCCCCCCCCCCCCCCCCCCCGGAGTCGAGACACTACTATGAATAACCCGTTTGACTCTGGTCAGGAAACTGATGGCTTCCGGTGCCAAAGCGCCAAAGGTATCAAATGCTAGGGGAACGAAAACTTGTTAATTTCTTCTACATATTTTTAAGATTTGGATGAAAGTTGCAATTTTTGACAAACCTCGGGGACTAAATTGGCAATTAACTCTAAATAGATATGCGTTTTTAGAATCATTTAACATAACATAGATTATTATATAAGATGACACCAACTAAATACGTAACACATTTATTTAAAAGAAAAAAGGTAACCAACATACACTTATGAATAAAAAATAAATTTCTATTATGATCCTCAAGTTAATAATTTTTTATCTGCCAGTGTTTGTTTTTCGGTTTCTAAAACGATTATTCGAATATTTACTTCAACATGATTATACCATCCCATTATCAACGGTTTATATTATAACGTAATTTAATACAGTTATCATCTATTCACAGTATGTCTTTGACTTGTTATCTGGTCAACATTAGTTTACATCACGACTACTTGTTATAATGATAAGTATGAATTGGTTTTATCCAACCCATTTTAACATATATCAAATTGTGTCCCCCGTTAAAAAAAGTTCTGGTTCCGCCACTGGATGAAGGAAACGAGTTCAAAGAAGATCTAATATAATTTGAAAAACAATGTATATATTTCTAAAATATTATTTTTCTTTTGTTTCGATCGTTTGCATATATAGAGACGGTGAACTATATATATAACTGAAATAGGAAGCTTTAAAACCACGTATACTGAGATTATTAGTATTTTTTTTTTATTTTTTTTTTATTTTTTTTTTAATTTCTGGGTTCAGGGGTAGTGTTTTTGTACGTATATAAAAATAGAGAATAATATATAATGGAAGATAATGAGAAAGGTATATTGATAAATTCAATAATAAATATGGGTAGGGAGGGCATGGGATGTGTGGTTGGCAAAGAGGCACCGACGAAAAAAGATAGGGCCGGGACTGACTATATATGTATGGAAATATCATATCATATATAATCATATAGAGGCCGGCTAATGTACAAAGGCGTCTTAACCTACAAAGTGTGAGAAGCCATCATGGCCCTCCATCTTCCCCTTCTGCGTTTTACCTCGTACATTAATTGCACATGTTTCTCATTAATGGCAGTTATCAATTAAGGGTATATGAGACAATTTACAACCTAAATAATTTGATTTTTTTTTGCAATTAGCGCCCAATCACCCTCATTCATTGACGGTTACAACACTCATCCAAAATTAAATCACACGATTCAATCACCGAGAATTCAGAAAAAAAAAACAGAGCACTCAAACTCATCGCTGAACATCGCTGATTATAGAAGAATCATGACTCCAAAACGCAAATCAGGTAACGAATTAATCATGTTTTTAACCTATTTTTGATCGTATACCAATAATGGTTGCTAATCGTTGTTTTTTAAACCGTAAAACAGGTGAAGGACGAGAAAAAAGAAGCAAGTTGTGTCATGACAGGCCTTCGAAACCAACGATTACAGTTATGATTGTTGAAGATAACACGTTTTATGTTATTGTTGAAGGCGTTTTTTGCTAAATTGAATGATGATTTGAGAGATGAATATTTTGGATCTGATTATTGATGCATGACTTTATGAAGGCGTTTTAGAGTTTCAGATTGAATTAGTAAAGGCGTTTTGCTATTTTCATTGAAATGGTAAAAAAATGTAACTAAGATACTGATGAGAGATTATTATGAAGGCGTTTTAGATGTTTTGATTGAATTAGTATATGCGTTTTGCTGATGATGTGTATGGTTGATGTAATAAGTAAAGGCGTTTTAATAGTTTTACTTATGACTATGAAGTTTTTTATGATCTATATTGGTAGATGCGTTTTGAAGTTTTAGTAGAGGCGTTTTACTAATGAAGAACTATCATACTGATGACAATCAAGGATATCTCAAAACGCATCTGCTAATAGTATAAAGGCGTTTTACTGATGTAGAACTATGATTCTGATGTCAAGTAAGGGTATCTCAAAACGCCTATAGTAAAAACAGTAAAGGCGTTTTATTGTGTGATTGTTGTGTGCAACATGGTTTAACCCCTAATGTATGTTGTTCATTGTTGTGTTTGTCTTAATCAGAACAACTAGCGGATCCAGGGTCTGATGATGATTTCCATACTCCTATAAAAGATTTGAGGAAAGTAAAGAAAGGTATCCAGAAACCAGACAAGGTTGTTGAAAAGAAAACTGTAATCGAAAAGAAAAATGCAAATACAGTAAATGTTGGGAACTGGAAAATAAAGTAAAACGCATGTGTTATTTACCAAAACGCATGCATTGTTAGTAAAACGCATCTAATAAACAATAAAACGCCTTCAGTAAATATGATATAAAAAATGTATAATCTGTATAAAAATTGACTAAAACGCCTTCACAAATCACAAAACGCATTCATTAAAAACAGAATAATTCTCCAAATGTTTAAAGTATACTAAAACGCATTCATTAATATTAAAACGCAGGCATTAAAAAATACTAAAGATCAGTCCTCATCCACTTGGTCTTCAACTCCGTGATGATTAACTCCTTGGTCTTCTGCATTTTCATCTTCCTCATTCTCATCTTGTAGCATTGTGGTTTTTAACTTGTGTTTCCGACGATCATGTCCTACCTCCCCACAAATGTTACATGTTCTATTAAAACGCATTTGAAACATTGTAAAAAGCATGTATGTATATATATTGGATCATAAAAATGGGTAAAAAAGAAAACTACTAAAACGCATGTATAAAACAGAGGAGTAAAATCTGATGAACTGCTGATTGATACTACTGATGAAGAAGTTAACTACTGATAATGAAAGTACTGTACAACCACTGATGAGAGAAACCACTGATAGTTAGTTACTCGTCAGTGGTTATCATTCATCAGTAGTTATAAGCCCATCAGTGGTTTGATCAGCAGTACTTATTAACCTTAGCACTTCATCAGTAGTACTTATTAACTTCATCAGCAGTTTCATCAGCAATACTTAATAAACTTAATCAGCAGTTCATCAGATTTTAATAAAATCAACAAAACGCATGTATAAAATTGGTAAAACGCATTCAGAAATGTTATCAAATACGATCATACAACCAGTTACATTAAAACGCATGTTACTAATCCTAAAACGCAAATGATTATCTTCAAATCCACAAAAAACCAAAAAATACCTTGCATCCTTCTGTGTTCAACCATGAAATCAAATCTCTCACCAATGTGTTCATCAGTGTTGTTTGCATCTTCATGTATAATATCTACATAAAAGTTTTTAATGGAATGCTCAACCTCTGTTTTCATCACTGATCTAAAAAAGCTTCAAAACAGTAGAAATAACCTTCAAAATTGAGATTATGAGGATCAACAACTTCATGTTCTTCATCGACGTTCAATTCAGGTTCATTGTTTAGATCTGAAAATACAAATTAAAAGTAAGATCACGAATAATTGAAAGTAATAAAAACAGAGTACATACCGAACATGGTGAAGAACTCGGCAACTGATTATAATTTTCGTAAAAAATTGAAAACAGTGATCGACGATTGTATGATTTTTTAATATGGTAACAATTGATAATCGTATATTATGGAATCAGTTATGAAATTTGAAATATTGATGAACGATAAAAACAGGGATTTGATATTAAACGTGATTAATTGATATGTCCAATTGACTATACTGCCCCTCTAATCTGTTAAAGAGTTATAACAGACAAGTTCCACGTGGCATCATTTTATGGCTTCTCACACTTTGTAGGATAAGAGACTTTGTACCCTACACTTTCTCTAATCATATATATATGTACGTAACTCTCCTTCTCAATTTCAATAAAAACATGAAAGATTTTATTATATATTTTAGCTGTCCTGTCTAACAAGTTATAATTAAATCTACCTTTGGCTTCATAAACAAGTTATGCTCTTGATTAATATTTTTTTTGGTTCTGCAGTACGTGAAGTAACAAGTTAATACCTTTCAAATCAATTAGGGATATATGAATTATATAATATCAGAAATTAGAATCAGACTACTATCAGAGTGTCGGTGGTGTACTTCATTGGGACCCACGGTGCCACCATGGCATTCCACAATGTCTAGCTAGCCATTTAAAATATGAAATGCTGCCACCTAGTATATTAATTAAAAAAACAATTTCAAAAACGAATTGATTAGTCTAACGTTTTGTCATGCGTTAAACATATAGTCGCGTTGTTTAACTCAACGTAACCTATATAAGCATTATTGCGGTTGAAACAAAATGTAATTTAAACCAAATTTATTATACCGTTCGATCAGTTACAACATAATATAATATATATAGCATAAAGCGTGTATAGAGAAATAACTAGCATGTGTAATCAAAAGAGCTTTAAAGAGAGGGAAACAACCCAGATCAGTTGTTGGGTTTGGGTTTTAAACACTGGTCGTTAAGTGTATTATATATTATTAATATTACAAGTTTTGATTTGATTTGATTAATGGAGTTAGTATATGAGAATAAGAAGCTAGGAAAGGAAGGAAGGAAGGTCATTCATCTTAATTTACATTAATCAATCCTATCCTATCCTATCCTATGTTATGAAGTTCAACTGAGACATGTTTCTGCAAGTCTTTCAAGTCATCTAGTATTTGCTGGAATGTTGGCCTTGAGTCTGCTTCACTGAGAAAACGTACAAGAATACATAACATTTACTAACATGATTGATTAGCTAGCACTAGGCATCTCTCATGTGGCCGGGGTACAGAAAAATACTACAGTAATGCAAATTAGAAAAAATTAATGAACCTGCACAAACATCTTTCAATCAGAGAAGCCCACTGTGCATCCACCACATCTTTTGGAATATCCAGCCGTTGGTTCAAGAACCCTACAGCTTCAATAACCTACAACCAACCATATATGTATTTATTTCGATCGTTCATCATTTACAGACGGACACATTTGTATGTGGAACCAAACCTCAACTGAGGTAAGACCATCCCAAGGGATCTTTTCCGTCGTCATTTCCCACAATACCACACCGTAGCTGTATACATCCGACCTATATTAAACATTTGTATCAATCAGAGCAGAGCAGATCAGGTAAGTGTTAAGTTTACTACGTACTTTTCATCTGGGTCCTCATTACGTAGAACTTCCGGAGCCATCCACTGAGGCTAACAAACAGAAATTAAAAAGATAAACCATCAACCAACTTTCTATATATATTAGCTAGATGGAGACATGCATGAATGAATGAAGAAAAATACGTACGTACCGATCCCATCCCTTCCTTGGTTTCATGTTTGGGACGACACAGGCCAAAGTCACCAATCTATTCATTGCATTGCATTGCATTGCATACTCATGTCATGATGATTAGTGAAGATTACAAACATGAAAATGAAGCATATATATGTACGTTACCTTCACTGTCCAATTCTTATCCACATGAAGATTTGAAGACTTCAAATCACAGTGGATGATAGGAGGGAGACAGCAATGAAGATAATTCATGCCTTGTGCCTAAACATCAATTAATATATATGCATCTGTCAGTCAGTCAGTCAGTCAGTGTTACTCAAAGTATATATATATATATATGGTGCTTACTATATCCAAGGCCATATGAAGATGATGTTTCAAACTGAATCTGACTCTCCTCCTTCGGTGAATTAAGTGGAACAAACTTCCACTTCACAGACATTAATTCATTAATTCCATCAAAAGCCTAATGTATGCATTTCAGAATTAAAGGAGTATGTATGTATATAAATTGGTTAATTACCGGCAAAGGAACTCTGTAACAATGCATACGTGCTGCTGAGGTGAGGCTATTGCACCCATGAACATCAGAATATTTGGATGCCGAAGCCTTTTCATCATTGATACCTTAATTCAATGCAATGCAAAACATGTATTATATAAGAAAAGAAAAGAAAAAATTAATATGGGGGTCGGTTAGATTACCTCTTGCCTAAAGGAAAGGATGAAATCATGTTTAGGAAATATCTTTAGAGCAACATCCTGCACAATACAAATACAAATACAAATTCAACTAATATGGGGGTTAGATCGAATGAATGTGGCACCGGCCATTCACTCATGTATCAAGGAAGGAGAGACAGAAGAACATACTGATCCGTACCACACTGCATGATACAGAATCATCCCATATGAACCTACCAACATAAATACCATAAGATATATAACCTTTGTGTTTGTTTAATTTGGAAATGCTAATTAATTAATTAATTGTAGTACCTCTCCCAATAGGCTCTCTAATCAACAGGTCCTCCCACTTAATTTCATATACTTTGTCAAAGTGACATAAAGGCTGTGCTGGTTGTAAGCAAGAAGAAATCATATTTCCGTGTTGTTGATCATGAGTTTGGTATACCCATTGCCAAAGTAAATGAGACGGCCATGAAACTCCCATCCATGTAGGTTTTGGAGTAGTAGTAGTAGGTGCACCGAGTTGGAGCTCCGGGGTTACTTGTGGAAGTGGAGTTGGAATGAAACATATGCCTGTCAAGCCGATGATTGTGCCATGTTGATCACGAAGGGGGCTGGAAGAACTGAAAGAGACGAATCGTTGGCCTTTGTTATTGAGAATAACAAACTCCCCACCATGGGTGGCCCCCTCAAGAAGAATTTGGTCAACGATCCTGTTAGCAATGGGGGCATCCTGAGGGCGTACAGTAAGCTGAATAATATGTTTTCCGAGATATTCAGGTGCACTAGTATAACCATAGAGCTTCTGCCAAGCAGGGTTGGTGTAAATGACGTAAGCGTTGGAGTCGGTCATATGGATTGGCTCATTGATTGACTGCAGTATATTGAAAGACTGAGCATCTTCTTGAGTTAGCAGCTTGAAGCGAGATATGTTGATAAGGTTTTGTTTGAGGTGAGCATGGGCATATTCAAGGGCCTCAATCCGAGTCAACAGCTGCTCAACATCATCATCTTCTTCTTCTTCTTCTTTTTCTTTGTTGTCGTCCATTGTGAGTGTGAGTGAAGCAAAATTAAACCCCCAGGCCACCCCTAGCCTAGCCTAGCCTAGCCTAGCAGTTAGTTAATAATAATAATATGTATTATTATTATGATAACACAAGATGACAAAGTAGCTAGCTAGGTAGCTCTCTAATGAAATGAATCACACAAAAAGACGACATGATTCAGAAGGTGTGGTGGCGCCTCTAATCACATATAAATCCATGCCTCTGCTGCTGCTGCTGCTGCATGTTTCCTTTCCTTGGACACAGAATTGGAATCATCAATCCCTCTGCTGCTGCTGCTGCTGGGTTTCAAGTCCTATAAGTCTGTTGTGTTGTCAGATTCCATGTACGTGTTGCATACATACATAACAACTAGTTTGATTTGATGAGCATATTTATTTATTTATGTTTCCAATATATATGACGCATACATTTTCTTCTGCTTCAACTCAATTACTTACTACTTCTCTCAATTATCAGGCGGGTGAATATATTTATGTTTTGCTCTTCATGGCTCCTCTAGTAAATTGTTAATATTTCCTTCATCCCTTGCCGCCCTCTTTAATTAATAACTCCTCATTCATTCATTCATTCCCATCTCTTAATTATCTATCTATCATCTTAACCCAATGCTGCAGCAGCAGCAGGATTCATCAACACAAGACTGGAAGTAACTTCTTTCTTTCTTTCTTTCTATATCATATGATGGATGAATATTACTATGTTTTTATTTTTATTTTAGAACATGCTGCAACAATACAATTCCACAAACAAATACATACACACACACACTCTCTAACGTACTTCTTCTTCTTCGCTTGTTTTTATTTGTACCTCAACAAGTTAAGTTTCTCGGGGGGTTGACTTGACTTTCAGGTTCTATGTGGAAGAGCTAGTTCAAGCATGACATGGAAATAGCATCGTTCTGATTCTCTTATATATTCAACATCCCCATTCATAAGCTTTACAATTTTCCGACACATGCTCAGCCCTAAACCTTCCTCACTGCTCCATTGACTCCCACTGCTATGAAACATGTCTTGAACCACTTCCCCTGGAAGACCACTACCCGGGCACACAATCCTGGTGGAACATAACAAAACAAAACATTTCATTTATTCTTCCTTTTTTTACTACTACTACTAACATCAAATATTTATGTATCGTAACACAGCTGCATACTTACTTAAAGTCAACATGCACATTGCTCATTCCATCCGAAATCTCTTTCAAAGTAGGTCGGACTTGAATTTCCACCCACCCATTAGGCGAGGGTGCATGGCGAACCATATTCAGCAAAAAGTTGGTCAAAACTTGTTGAACCCTTGTTTGATCACCATACACGCTCAAAGTTTTGACTTCCTCCGGGATATCATGGATCAGTTGTACACCTCCATCTCTCACAGCTAGCATTACTTGGCTGACCACAACGTCGATCACAGTCCCAAGTTCAAAATCGTGCTTTTCAAGCTCCAACTGACTGCCATTCAAACTCAAAATTAGCAAATTGCTTTATCAACAATTTCATAATAATTAGAAACAAAAAAGCTAACCCCTCTTGAATATTATCCATATCGACATCTTTCATAATCTTTAACATCTGTTTCTGGCATGCGGCACTTGTTTCTAACAGCTGCTTTTGATCCTCGGTTAGATTTGTTGCTTCCAAAAGAGAATTAGAAAATCTGATGCCACTTAACGGATTCTTGATCTCGTGACAGATATATGCCAGCTCTTTCATCCGCTCGAAACATTTATTTTCTTGTTGTCTTTGTATTTTTATAGCTTGCTGCAACTCCGGGCTTGCAATCTGCACGAAACAAAATGCTCCTATAATCTCACCACTCGTATTAAACCTTTTATTTGCTGTCAAAAGAGCTTGCACGTATTTCCCACGGCGATCAAAAAATGAAAACACGTGTTTATCAGTATCCTGCCCTCCAATCGCATTATGTAAAATGATCATGAACTTTGTCAAAGAATCGGGACCCTTTAAGCGACAACAACTTCCAAAAATCTCCCCAACCAACATTTTCCCAATTACGTCTTCACGCGCCCACCCCGTGAGTTTCTCCATGGCGGTGTTCCACTCGGAGCAACATGTGTTCTCGTCCGATGCAAATATGGGTGGAATTAGAGCGCTGGGATTATGAATAATCGCCTTGTAATCACCTTGAATTTGAACAAATTTATCCATTACGACTTTTTGCCTTGTAACATCTTGACCAACAAAACAAACTCCAACTATGTTATCTGTGTAATCCTTGCTAGAACAAGCATTAACCACCACAAACACAGCGTCTTCGCCTTGTGCCAAATTAAATGTCCGTAATTTGATCTCAACATTTTTATCTTCTTCACCTGTGCAAAGTGAGTTCAACCCAAGCAATTTATATTTGCATTATGAATTCCAGAAAAAAAAAACGATAATAGCATATTTAAACATCATTAATAGTATCTTTGTCCATAAATTTTGAATCTTAATTGTCTATCTAAGTAATAAAATCACAATTTTCCTCATGAAGTTTGAATGTTTATGGTTTTAGCACTTTCACATAATGTTGTTCTTTAGTATTTAAAGATCAATTTTATTTTTATTTTTTTTGACATAGTTTGAATCTGCTACTAATTATAGTTTAACCACACACAAAAAATGTGCCTTTTCTCCACAAAGTTTGAATCTTTATGTTGTTGTTGAGTATGTAAACTATTTTTCTCCACAAGGTTTGAATCTTTATGTTGTTGTACTTAAGTATTCATACATCAGCGTAAGTTTCTACACGAAGTATGAATCTTTATGTTGTTACACAAAAAAGCTCACTGTTTTTTTTCCCATAAAGATATAATCCTCATGGTGTTCTTTCACATTAAGACACCCCAATGTTTGTAGCCATATGCTGTTCTTGAGTATTTAAACATCTGAAATTGTACTTTTTTTTTCCAACAAATTTGAATCATACACTGTCCTTGATTATTATTATTATTATTATTATTATTATTATTATTATTATTATTATTATTATTATTATTATTATTATTATTATTATTATTATTATTATTTAAACATCAGAATAGTTTTTCTTTTCCCCAAAAAAGATTAGATCTTTTTGTTGTTGTTGAGTATATAAGGTTGTGTGTAGTGGGCGCTTTAGGGGGGCGTTTTGAATTTTTTATACCCTATAGCGCCCCGAACACCGCCCCCTTGGGGGTTATGGGGCGTTTCGGTGGGGGGCGCTATACACATAACGGGCGTTTTCTGGTTTGAAAGTATTTTTATATTATTTTTTTAATTAATTTCCACACCCTCTTCCCACTACACCCTTCTCCCTACAATAATTATCCAATCATTTATAACCCCCCATAACCCCCCTTCCCACTACACCCTTTTTTTCCATAACCCCCCTTCTATTACTTTTTTAATATTTTAATACCCATAACCCCCCACCACTACACATACACTAAGCATTACAAACCATATATATTTTCTCCACAAATTTTAAACCTTTTTTTTTACATTTAAAGTATACGATAATGTGAAAGTGTAACACAAGTACCTTGCAAAGCATTGCTAAGAAGTTTGGTAACAGTTTGTTCTGATTCTTTATAAATGAGATCTCGAACCAAGGACTTCCCCATGGCTTCATTCACCGACAAACCCGTCAGTTCTGCAATCTTTGCATTCCATCCATTTATTCGACCCTCGACATCCACGGCAAATATAGGAGCAGTTGCGGTCTCAATCAATCTAACCATTTCTCTTGCGACGGAGCTAAGCTCCTCCACCCCTTCCAACCCCATTTCTTCAATTTGAACCTTAACAACTGCTTTCGAATTGCTTTCCTCAGGTTCTTTAAACGAATCTCTTAAAATAAGCTGCAAGGAGTGAATCGCATCCATTTCTGCATTCTCCCACGGCGAACTTCTACTTTTCACAACTTCTAAAAACGCATTAAACGAAGAACGCGGATGCATTCTTTGACCGTCATCTTTATCTTCAGGATGATGCTTAGCTCCACCCCATTTGATCTCTTTCGCAGTGTGGGACCGAAACCAAAACAGGAAATCTTTAGAAGTTATGTAAGCAACCGCCATTCCACAAACCGCATCACCAAGTGAAGCTGCACCCGGGTACCCCGCATCGGCTAAGCTATCGGTGCTTAAACCGGTTGAATCTGTATGACAGGATGATAACCACTCAACAATATCTTTGATTTGTGGTTCGGTCGGTGTAATGCCTAAGGGGTAGTACTTTTCTTGATAATAAAGCGCCGCCCCGTCGCACTTGACAAGGTCCATAATGCTTGGACTTTGTGTCACGATACCCGTTGGTGAATCTCGAAGAATCATATCACACAACAAGGTCTGCGTTCTTAGAATGCGTTTTTCCAACATCTGTGAGGCCAGTTGTAGTTCTAGGTTTAGCTGGAGGCCGAAGGCTTGCATCAAGAATTCACAGGCGTAACGTAAAGGAAAGGGAATGCATCGAGCAGAAGTATGATGACAGACCACCAATCCCCAAAGGCCCATGGTCCCTCTTCCAGTGGCACCATCTTCATTTCCGTTAATAATAACGGCCAAGGCCAAGGAAGCGATTGAACCCATGTTAGCCATGTACTGAGCATGACATCCGTGAGGCGCCCGAAGGGTGGAACCCACCAAACACAAGGGCTGCATCAAATTATCATCCTGGACGACACGAACCGGGGTAGCATGGCAGTCGACAATCATCCTGACACGATTTTGCCTAAACAGGAATCTGGAGGCCTGTGGGATATCAGTAGCAGGATAATGCAAGCCGATATAGGGGTCCAAATCGGGGCGCTTGCTTTCGGCGACAACCTCACCGTGCTCGTCTTCATGGAACTTATAGACCATGACCCGATCGTAACCGGTAAGGTCTCTAACGTTGTGGACAACGGCATCGCACAGAAGCTTAATATCCCACCGGGTAAGGACTGGAGATTAGAGATGGCGCGAACGGCGAGCTTCTGAGACTGAACGGCGCCAGCGATAGAGAGAGCAGGGTCCTCGGTCCTAGCAGGCTCCAAGTCGATGACAATACCGACGTCGATGCGGTGCAGGATAGCGTAAAAGGGTTTGGAGGAAACGTTGGAGTGAACCCAGAGAGGGTTGAGGAGAGTGATCTCACGGGCGCGAAAGGCGCGGTCAAGCTGGTGAGCGCTGGAAGGGGTGAAAAGGGAGCGGACGTCGGTGCCGATGGTCAGGAAAGAATCGAGGGGGAGGGAGGGGACGGACTGGGGAGAGAGGCCGAGGCTTTCGCGGGCGTTCTCACTGAAGGCGATGACACGGAAGGTGGAGCTGTTGACAGCAAGCATGCAGCCGAAGGGCTGGATGTGGCCGCCACGTTGGATTTTGGAGAGGTAGGCGGTCATCTGGTGCTCGGCGACGGAGTCGGTGGTTGTTTTGATGGACTGGGAGTAGTCGAAAGACTTACCGGACTCGCCGGACTGTTCGTAGACGGCGTGGAGCCTGGCATCAACGGCGTACTGGGCAATGGCTTTGCTAACTGTATTATTGTTATTATTATTAGAGGAGGAGGGTGAAAGCTGATTAGCCTTAGAGCTCCCTGAAGCCATCTTTCTTCTCCAAAAGTCCGATACCGATACCGATTCCGATTGATTGTGTTTATGTTTTAGTTGCAGTGCAGATGACGAGGACAGGGTAAAGTAAGTAAGGAAAGGGGAATCATATGGATTCCCTATCTTTTCCTTTTTTTAAGTCTCACCGCCTTACAAACACCCACTCACTCACTCATATGGATGGATGGATGGATGGATACCCTTATCTCTCCCTGTTCCCTAATGATTAAAAAAATATAACTTCTTTAACAAAAATATATAGTTATAACTTAATTTACTCATAAACACAACCATTTTTTCTTTCATAAACTCACAACCACTCCACTCACGTTAAAATAGACATCCTAATGCAAATACTCTTGTGGATGGATAATACTTAGGCTTCGTTCAAAAGAAATAAAAACAAATGTAACTAGTTGGTTAACCAGTCGTGCGTCGCAGCAGCGTCAAACTCAAAGCAACTTAAATTGATACCATCAAAAGTTTGTTGAATAGTATGACGGCGTCTAAACCATAAACCGTAAAAGAAATTAAAAATAACAAAAGCCTAAATCCCAAACCCTAAACCAGTAAAAACGTAAAGCCCAAAAGCTCAATTAATACGGCGTTTTCTAAACCCTAAACCGTTAAAGCGTCAAAAAGGAAATAAAATAAAAAAACCTAAAATCTAAACCCTAAACCATACAAAACGTAAAAAAGAAAAAACTCGTTGCCACATGGACCAATAGCATGGTGTCGCGTGGCACCTTGTGAAATTACCATTATTCATGAAACTTGCAAAACTAATATATTGTAATGTAATGTTGTATGACATATTCATAAAAGTTGCAAAACTATTTTTTGTTTTTTAAAGACTTAGTTCAATGAAAATCTTTTACAACCCGAGAATGTAGTTGCAAAACTAATCTATTGTTTACGTATAAGGTATGCACATACACATACAATTTTGAAAGAGCTAAGTGTGTGTAAAAGTAGTGGTAAAAGCATGATGATTTGAAAGATAGAAGATACAATACAAGGGGTGTGTTGTGTGTCTATGGTGGTAATGGAGGGGACCAAAGTGATGTATCTTTTTCCACTCACGTGACCAACCGGTCCACCCTACATTCTATTCCGCACACCACCACTTTTTTTTTAATATCACACATTACAACCAGCCACGTGTTTCCTTCGGCTCCACCAAACTTGCTTCTATCGATGGGTATATCCTAAATCCAAAGTATTTGACAGGTTTAGAATTGAAAATAAATATTTCACATATATACACCAATGTATATATGTATTAGTGATGATGATGAATGAAAAAACAAAAATACACTGATATACACTAATGTATATATATGTCGATGATGATGATGATGATGAATGAAATAAAAAAGACTGAGTTTTAAAATGACAATGATTTCTTCTTAGTTTAAAAACAAAAATAATAAAATATGATGTATATCAAAAGTACAATAATACCCTTTTTAATAAGATTGTATTTTTAAAACTTGCAATTAATTACTTTAAATCAATTGTTAGAAAGTGGTTCTCATGGTTCTTAAACAATGAGTGGTTTCTATTTGAGAGTTGGGTCATTCTACAAAAGACTACAAAAAATGAGAAGGGTGAGAAGCCACTAAAAATGACATGTGTCCAAAGGATTAAACAAGTGGGAGGAGTAATTTTGTCAAAAACATATGCACATGCAAGTCACATGTCATTTCCACCTTCATTTTTAAATGTTCGTAACTTTTTTATACGTTATCTTTTTTTAAAAAAAATATATATACCATAAAATTGAGCATCTTTTTATCTCTAATATGAGTACTATATTGTTATACTTTTGAAAAAAAAAATCAAAACCCACTTGCGTAAGACACAATGGAATGTAAAACACAATGAGCACCAATTAAATATAAGGTATAAAACATAATCAATAGTCTAGTAAAACACAATGGACGACATACTAAAGACACTATGAATACTTTTGAAAAACAAAAAAAGTTGAAACCCAGTTGCGTAAGACACAATGGATGACATACTAAAGACACAATGAACAGAAGACTAAAACACAACGAATACTTTTGAAAGAAAAAAAGTTAAAACCCCAATTGTGTAAAACACAATGGATGACATAATAAGGACACAATGAACAGAAGATTAAAACACAATGAATACCTAAATACAAAACTTATTTGCGTAAAACACAATGTACACCTAAATACAAAATCCATTTTCGTAAAACACAATGAAAAATATACTAAAAACATAATGGACAAAGTTAAATCATGTGTAGACTAAAAAAAACATAAATAACATATTTATAAAGCACACATGCATACTATAACACAATGAACGAGCAGAAGACAAAACGGAGAAGAAAACCCATTTTGCATGAATTTTTTTTTCAATTTTAATGTAGCAATGTGGTACTCATATTAAAGATAAAAAAACGCTCGTTAATATGGTGAATTTTTTTTGGAAAAAAAAATGTCGTGTGAAAAAGTTATAGACCTTTTAAAATGATGGTGGGGGGGGGGATTGACATGTGCATTGCATGTGGAGATAGAAAGTCAACAAATGTGGTTTTCCTTTTATGTGAAAAAAGTTATTCCCTGCCTGAAGGGATAGGGAGCCTAATCATGACGGAGGCGGCATCCTTATCCCTCTCTTCAGCAATCTTGACACCAACTTGCCCGCCACCCGCGGAACCAAGTGGCGGAAATAACCTCACAATCCAAAACCATTAAGTACGTGATCCACCTCACGCCATCACCTCACAAGGACAGACAAAACACATGTTATTAGCAGTTTGACTATTTTCATCATTGTCATAAGCTGGATATGATATTTCTGATGAGATCCCAGCAGTTATGTCAATGTGGTCAAAAGATCCAAAATTATTTGAACAAGAAGGTGAGTCTTGTCCTAAAAGTGTTGTACTACCTGGTACATAGTCATCAGCTGTTTTGCCAGAATTTTGTAAATATTTCTCTTGATCTATTTCTCTTTTAAAAGTTAGCAATCTCCCATGTAATTTTGTAAGAGTGAGGGAGTTAAAGTCTGGTATAGATATGAGAACTATAGAGTAAGTTTCCCATTTTTCTGGTAATGACCTTAAAAATCTATGAATCATAGGTAGATTTGTGTATGTCTGACCATTTAATTTCAACTCAGTGATTAATGAGGAGAATCTTTCAAACTGTTGTGTCAAAGTTTCCCCATTAATATGAGTAATGTTTCATATTCCTGAGCAAGGATTTCTTTGGTGTTGGCAATCACCTCTTCAGTTCCTCCAAACTGCTCTTTTAGGCAGTCCCAAAGCTCTTTGGCACTTTCACAATGTAAAAGTCCAGATTAGATTTCATTTGGGAGAGCCATTGCCAACATAGAGAAAGCCTTGGCATCAAGCTCAAGTTTAAGGAAATCTTCATCTTTGTAGTCTTTTGATTCTTTTAATATTTCAACTTTAGTTTCAAGATTTATATTTACTGGTTTATGGGGTCCATACATTACAGATCTCCAACAACTAGTGTTTGTTTGAGACAGAGTATGTGCCATCCTCTTTTGCCATATGTTATATTCTGAACGAACAACACTTTTTTTCTAAAATCTTATTAACATTTTTTAGAAAAGTAATAAGTTATAAGAATGTGGAAATAACGAGAGCCAAACATGCTTGAAGTTAGGGATAAGCACTTAGCCTCGAATACCGACCCCGTCCCGTTCCAATCTTGATCCCGTACTGAACTGATATCGAACTGAGGGTGTTCGGTATCGATACCCACATTTAGAGGTTTTCGGTTTCGGTATTATCGGTATCGGTACGGGATCGGTATTTTAAGGTAAAATACCGATACCATGCCGATACTATACCGTATGTTTTTGGTATTGATATTGGGTTTTGAGAGTTTTCAGGATCGGTATTTTAGGATGGGTATCGGTTAGAAGTGGAGTGAGAGTGTTTTGTTAATTAATTAATATAAATATAAATATGAGGAGAAGGAGGAGGAGGAGTTGGCGGTGGGAGGTTTAATGTTGAAAAAGCGTCGTCAATCGCAGTTCCTCGTACTCCTCAGACGCAGCACCGCCGCCATGTCCTTCCGTCCTTGCGTAAGTATATTGATTGAATATCCTCCACTCCACTCCATTCCACTCCACTAGGCTAATTATTATTGTAATTGAGTTGTTGTTGTTGTTGTTGTTGAACAGTACATTAGCAGCAGCAGCAGCAGAGGAGGTAACAGTAGCAGTAGCAGTAGCGGTAGAGGATTCTCAAATCATCCCTACTCTCACAACCACTCCAATCCTTCTTCTCCTTATCCTTATCTTCATCCTCAACCGGATTATACTAATTATAATAATAATAATAATAATAATCCTTCTGCTTTTTATCATCCTCCTCCTCCTTTGTATTTTCGACCTAATAACCAACAATCATTTCCATATCCAAATCCCTACCATCCACATTTCAATAATAATAACCAAAACCAACACTTTGCACATCCACATCACTATCACTTGCGCCCATCTCCATTCTACAATCAACAGCGCTCTGACTACCGTATTTGGGAGCACGCTAAACCTCCTCCTCCGCCTCCCGCAGCTGAGCGTTTTACAGTCCTTTCTTACAACATACTTGCTGATTACCTCGCCATTAATCACCGCCCCAAACTTTACTCTCACATCCCTCCCCATATTTTGAATTGGGACTTTCGCCTCTCAAATCTCCTCTTTGAGCTCCGTCTGTGGTCTCCTGATATCTTATGCCTTCAGGAGGTTGATAGGTTTCAGGATTTACACCATAACTTAAACATTCAGGGTCAATACAATGCCATCTGGAAGGTCTCTCTCTCCCTCTCCTATTATTATTCACTACAATTCCATTTCGTATTATCATTTTTTTCTCTTTATTAATCTTTATATACATATATTTCTCGTATCCTAGATGAGAACTGGTGAGCCTGTTGACGGTTGTGCAATATTTTGGCGTTCATCAAGGTACCTATTCTTTTCTTTTCATTTCATTTCATTTGTTTTCCACACATGCTTTTTTTAAACAGCTGCTGCATCTGTTTCATCCTTATATAATAATAATAATAATACTAGATTTAAGCTTTTACATGAGGAAGCTATTGAGTTCAGTAAGTTTGGACTGCGAGATAATGTTGCCCAGATATGTGTTCTACAGGTGATTATTTTCCACACACAACTAGACACTCATCTTTTATCACTATTCTGCTAAACATTATGCTTACCTTAAACAGTCACTAAGTGAGAAAACTTCAGCAGGATCACATCTACCTGAAAGGTAAGTATACCATGTTTTTTCATTTATTTGTCCTTGCAATACAGATTGAACTACTGTTTTTGTGTCTGCAGCTCTGAAGGTCGCCGTAATAAAGTCGTCATATGTAATATTCATGTTCTCTACAATCCTAAAAGGGGAGAGATTAAGCTTGGCCAGGTACTATAAATATACTCATGTTCCCTTGCATTTGACTATTTTATGTAAATGCTAATAGCACCAGATTTCTTATTAATCATGCATCATGAATGCTTGTTTTTGTCTTGTCTGTTTTTCTTGATGCATATTTTTTCCTCGTGATTTAAAATAAAATTTCATTGGGTTCCTAGCACTGGGGGTGTTCTCTTCCATCAAATTGTTATTCACCAATGCCGCTCATTAATTCTTAAGTAATTTACTCAAAACTATCAATTTTGCCTACGTTATGGCTATATGTTGTATATTAATTAATGATTACAATAAATCACATGAGTCTTATCTATTTTTTAATTTTTTTTTACTTCTGAAGTTATATCTGACCCATCTTTGACCAACAGGTCAGGATACTACTAGAAAGAGCTTATGCTACAGCAAAGCTTTGGATGATGCTCCTGTTGTTCTGTGTGGTGATTATAACTCAACCCCAAAGGTATCTTCAATTTTAGGTCTAAGACTTTTTTTGACCTTAAATTTGTTTTTTTTATCACTATAATAACTCATTGTTTTTTATGCTGCAGAGTTCACTGTACAACTACATATCCGAGCAAAAGGTTAAGTAACATTCTGGTTTTCATACAACACCTATTCTAGGATTTATTTAGATTGCCTGCTAAGTTTACTTCTGAATACAGTTAAATTTGTCTGAACTGTCTAGAAATAAGATATCAGGGCAATATACTGCAGAAATTCGCCCCAAAGGATCATTTACCTCTAATTACAGGTTTGTATCATCCTATCTCAAAACTCTTTGGACATTATTTTGACTAAAAAATTAGAAGCTGATTTTAAACTATCTTTCATTTTTCTTATTTTGTAGAACACGGTCAATTTATAATGCTAGTCAATCTCCCACAGCAGTAGATAACAAGGGGGAGTTACCTTTTAGTTTGGTTACTGATACAATACATAAAGACGAAAAAACCACTCAACTCAAGGACAAGGAAGAAAGGGAGGGCAGTTCTGCAAATTGCACCTCAGAAATTTTGGAAAATATGTCGTCTGTTGTGATTACCGATGACAACAAATCAGATGTACCAATGGACGCCATAGATGATGCATCTGTAGGCGAGGATTCCACTTCATTTTTGTCTGAGTTACATGGACCTGATGGAACGGACATGACAGATGGAGCTGACGTGGCGGATAGTGAACCTTTTGTGGAGAATCGGAATCCTTTTTATGACCGTCAGGTTGGACCCCAATGGAAATAGAGGCTGCAACTGGGAGTTCAGAATGCATGACCATGGAGCACCATCTAAAACTACGAAGCACATATACAGAAGTTGAGGTGGACTGCATGTTCTGATATTACGTCATTTTCTCTTTATGTTTCTATAAAAAAGTATATCAAATTTATTTGACTATTTTTTCATGGCTTTTGGCTCCATGTTTTCAGGATCATTCAGGAAGTAGAGACTCAAACGGTGAGCCTCAAGTGACTAGCTACCATAGGGGTTTCCAGGGGACTGTTGACTACATCTGGTGAGTCGTCATCATGTCTTGATCTTTAAATAAAAAAAAAAGGAAAAACAAAATGAAGATTAGGGAAGTGAATTCTAATTATAGACAATGTAATATATTTGACATGCAGGCGATCTGAAGGTCTTCAAACTGTTAAGGTTCTTGCTCCTATACCAAAAAAAGCAATGGAATGGACTCCTGGATTTCCTACAAAGGTTCTGATAATAAAAAAAAGCAATGGAAGAAAAATTAGTTGTGATAATAAGAAAAACAAGGAGTGTTGTTGCTTCTATATGTTTGTTATTTTGCACAATATAAGAGAGTATATTGTAGTTAGATTTATTTTTTACTTTGAAGTTTTTGCTTAATTGATACTAGATAGATAGTTAAAACAATTTTATAATCATTTTAATTTCTGTTTCCAGAAATGGGGAAGTGATCATATTGCATTGGTTGCTGAACTGGCTTTCAGTAAACTCGTTGATGAAGAAAAATCACAAGTTCAGTAGCAAACAAGTCACCTTTCAGGTCTGTTAATTATTTTTTGTTGGATATATAGTTTGTATCTTACATCATAAGACTATTTGGGGGGGGGGGGGGGGGGAGCGTCATGTGGCACTTGTGGGACCCATGGGGGGGAGTGACACGTGGCATTTTATTTATTTTATTTTATTTTAAATCACTTAATTAAAAAAAAACAAAATTAAAATTCATAATTATTAATAATATAATTAAGAGCATGTTTGGATAACCATTTGTGAGCTCCTTATGACTTATTAACTTAATCAAGAAGGAGATAAGGAGAAAAAAGTGTTTGGGTAATTTGTTTGAAAAGGAATTTTTGAAAGATTTTGGCTTTGGAAAAGGAGAAATGAGAGCAAAAGTCATAAGTTACAATTTCTTACTTTTAGGATTAACTTTTGAGGTTGAAGAAGGAAAAAGAGAAATGGATAAGGAGAGCCAAACACACTCTAAATAAAAACCTAGAAAATAAATAAAACATAAAAAATAAACATAAAAAAACCGAAAAATAAAATAAAAACCTAGAAAATAAAAAAAAAAACTACATATTATATTTTTCCATAAGCTCGCACTTCAGTTTTAGGGTCATCTCTAACTCTTGACCGCTAAGATGATCAGTGTTCATTGCGATGAATTTCATATCTTCGCGCTTTTCGCATTGTTCTTTCATACTCAACTTTTTTTCAAAGGCTTCGCGAATGGTTTTTTTCTCCTCGAGCTTTTGTTGTTGAATCGTATTGAAATGAACGATGTTGGCATTTAAATCGGCCAAGTCAGTGCTGTAAGCACCTTTGCTTGATCCCGAGCCCGAAGCAGGGGACCTTTGCGCCCTCTTTTTAGACTTGTCTTGGCCGGTGGACGACTCAATTCCTCGTCGAAGTCGTCATCATCCAAGTTAATTGCATCCAAGTCTTCACGTTCACCCGCACGGTTATGAGATGAATTTGTTTTTGTCCTTTTTGTGAGTTCTTTTACCGGTTTGTTTGTTACCGGACGATGAACCCACAATATTTTCTTCTTGTGTTTCCGGTATGGTATCCGGTGGCCTTGAAGGAGTGAGTTGTTGTGAAGAAAAATTAGGAACGAGGGAATCGTTAAATGGAAAATTTGGAAAAATCTGCCCACTAAGATAACCCGCGTTACCGCGTAGTCGGGACAAGGTGATGGAATGGGTGGACGGGTTGGTAGTGGACGAACTGGTGTGTATTCGGGTTCGGGGCAGTGTTGTAAAAGGCGGCCGCCTAGGCGGCGCCTAGGCGCTAGGCTGTGGTAAAACTTGGAATTTTGCCCTAGGCGGATTCCTCGGCGTTTTGGTGATCAGGCGGCGATTAGGCGGCGTTCGGCGGAGCTAGGCGGCGTTCGGCGGGGCTAGGCGCAGTGGTCTGACTGGAGATGAAAGTGAAATCTGTATATTATAACTCAGAGAGGATGAAAGGAGAAGCAATAATAAAGATGAAAGTGACAACTTACAAGGATGAGAGAAGCAAAATGTTAGAGAGAGAGAGAGAGAGAGAGAAAGTGAGTGTGAGAGATTAGAGGACATGCGGCAGTGTGTGTGTCAAATGCCCAGATCTCACATTCATTTTATATTTAGGGTTTAATAATAGTTTCAATAAACCCCCCTCAGAAATTAAGCTCTAGCACTTTTAATCCTTCAAGTTATAATCATTTCTATTTTAAAACTTGAATATTTAACACTCTAAATATTATTTATATTTCAAATATATAAATTATTTATAATGTTATCCAGTTCGACCCATCCGATCAATGGACCTTAACATATTTATGTGTATATATCTTAACATAATTTCAAAAAACACCTAAATATGTGTGTGTATATATAAAATATGTATAAAAATTCGAAAACGCCTAATTCCGCCTAATTTTCGCCTAGTCCCGACTAGTCCCGACTAGTCCCTAGGCTGGACCTCACCGCCCGCCTAGCGCCTAGCGCCTTCTGCAACACTGGTTCGGGGCGTAGTTGTATGGGTTGTTCGGGTCAAAGCCTCTATTGTATGGGTTCGTTTTTTAAAAATGTACGAAGAAATGTATAAAATTTGGTGAAGAAGTGTAAAATTTGAGAAAATGAGAGGTTTTTGTGAAGTGTAGTGAGTGTTTTTTTAAAAAGAGGGGTATTTATAAAAATTTTTTTGACCGTTTATTCTAACGGTAATAAATAAGAGAGGGCCAATCAATGAGTGCCACGTGGCTTCCCCCCCCCCCCCCCTCCCTTCCCCCACGCCATTCCTCTCCTCTCCCGCCCGCTCTTCCACGCCCAGGAGGGCCGGTTTTCCGGCCGGTGAAACCCACTCCCGCCCTCCTCTCCCGCCCCACTCCTCCACTCTAAATATTAAATACAGGCTGTTAACCAGGTAATATAGGCTGCCAAGTAGGGCTTGACTCGTTCTATGCTCTGCACTATATGTATCAATGATAAATATTGGCATTGGCATTGATACAATATTACTGGATCGTTGAAGGTGGTCTCTGAGGCTATGGTCTCGAGACCCCTTCTTATTGGTTATCTCATGTTGCAGCTCTAGATAAGAGGCGATCGGACCCGTCAACCTAAAACATTACGATTTTTTTTTTTTTTGGTCAAGTTTTGTCCATGTTTGTTAACACCATATCTTGTTTAAAAATGTGCAAAGGAATATTATTATTATTATTATTTTTGTTATCTATGATGGTTGACGTGTTTTTGTTTTACTATATATGTTTCCCAGAATAAAGACTGCTACCTAAGGGATTTAACATATGCTGCCAGAGGATTGTCTTTTTAAGTTTAAAAGTTTCGGCCGGTCTACCAGTAAGATTATGTGATTTTTTGAGCACTAGGAATGAGTAAGGATTTTTATTCGGATTAATTATTTTTTTCCATCAAACCAATCTCTAACTTGTTTTAGCTCTCATGTCCGCCCCTTACCATCTGACTGACTATACTATACTATACGACATAGTGACGAAACCGTAGGTTGTAATAAAGTTGTTCGCTACCGACTATAACTATGACTGGGTTGGGTCAGCAGAACCCTGACCCCTCTGCTTCCGCGTAGCTCAGGACTTTTAATATTGCAATTTGTCGGAGTCTAATATTCTGAAATTAGGTTATTTTTCTACCCTTTTTTTCTATTAACTATCAACAAGTCTACTAAACATATCAAAAAATTAATTGAAGACAAACAATGATTGCTTAAAGAAATTATACACTAACCTTTTATGTACAACTAAGGCTACCTGCTGCAATGGGGTCATCCCTTCCAACCTAAGCCTTTCTTCACAAGATGGCGTCCCTCTTATCAAACCAATCAAATCTTTTTTTTTTTTAATTAAAGAGGCGCTTATTCTATGCTTATTCTATTTGCTTATTCTATTTCCTAGTAGTTATTAAAAAAGGGGAATAAAACCTTATTTTAACGTGACACATACATGGTGCTGATGTGATGCAATGAAGTCTATTCCACACTGGTCAACCTAAGAAAAAAACACCCACCATTTGTATGGAAGGTATTTTGAATTTTATTATTTTTACCATAAGAAAAATTCATTGAGATTATATCTAATGAATTTGAACATTTTATTAAACTAGATAATAAACACTTGTCAACGATGAAAAATCTGGATTACCTTTGGCAATTTTATATAGCTTACTAGTTTATTCCATGAAGCGTTTTAAGATAGACAAATCTAATATGAAGTGACAAAATGCATGTATTATAGAAGGAATAGGCAGTTTTTTTAGATTTTTTTTTGTAAAGGATCAACACTCGTCTCTGTACAACTGTCACTTTCTCAATAAACTATAAAGTTGCGATGTAAACAAAAAAAAATTTGGTATCAAAGGATATGTCATGATGATGATGTTAGGTGATTCTGATGTGTAAAGTGAGCATATGTTAATAATTGACAATTTAACATTCATGTTCACTTTTCACTGAATAAAACAATCAATAGGTAAGCAGTCGAGATCTATTTTAAAGATAAATAAGCATGATCTAACTGCTATCGACTAAAATGATCGCAGGATAGTAACTTTTAATGTCTTCAGACTATTTTCTCTACTCATATATAATTTAAGTAATTCATTTCATTAATCACCACATAAGAAAGTCGGGTTTTTTTTTTTCTTTCAAAAAATAATTTAATAGCTTTGGAGAGAAATTAAAGGGAGATATGACCTTATTAAGTGCCATGGGTCCATCAATGGCACACGATAAACTACTCATGAAACACATGGCATTTGGTGAGACCTTCACATCCTTTAATTTCTCTCCAAAATTCTTTTTTAATTATAGTTTAAATAAAGAACACTATTAACTATTATTTTAAAATTTCAAATATGTTAATTAATATTTTTAGGGGAAATGAATTTAAATACTCCCAAATATGTATATTTTTAACAACTTAGAATGACTTGAGAATGTGACAAAATTGTAGAGAGACTTCACTTGAGCAAAATGTACACACGTAGAATTAGTAGGTTTTATGAGTTATCGAGTATTGATTCTTGAAAAAAAAAATTCTTAAAAAAACGACCTATTTTTTTTACAATACACACATTTTGTCACTTCATATTAGATTTGTTTATCCCGGGAAGCACCCAAGTGATAATCTAGTGGTTTAAATACATAATGATAAAACTATGGTAATTAGCATCAATGTCACACCATCGCTAGTGACCACCAACACCGAAAAAGCTAGTAAACGGAATAAAAAAAAAAGGAAAAAACGAACACCAAACGAAAAGCAGACTTAAAATCGTTGAACCGTGCATGTCCGTTGCTACGTGTCAAATGCGAATAAATTGGATCGAAACATAAAACATAGAAAAATAACTACGTCGGTCTAGGACTCGCACGTTGCGACGAACCTGTCAAACGTGTAAAAATAAACGCGCTGGGACGGGCCTGTCAAACGGGAAAATATAGACGAAAAAACATTGAGCCCCACACGAATGTTGCGGCGTGTTAACTTGGAAAATTTAGAATGAAACATAAAAATGCGAAAGATGAAAGATATGGGACATATCTGTCAAATGGAAAAAATAGACAAAAAAGTTGAACCCCACACACACGTGTGTCATCTTAACTCGCAAATTGAAGAATAAAATTTAAAATGAAAAACTTTGGAAAGATGAAAAGTATGGGAGACCAAAGTTGAAAGTAAAAACGTGATGAGTTTAGCAAAAGATGAAAAGATTTAGGTTAAAGGTGAAAAAAACAAACTCAAAAGGGATAACTTTTAAAAGTTGAAAAGTTTTGAGGTAGAAATGAAAAATCAATTTATTTTTTTGAAAAATATCCAAATCATGGTGTACAACACCATAAAGCACGCCCCCACCCTAATGGTGGAGTGACATGTGAAATAATAGGTTGAGCCTAGCCTTTTTGAGGTGTCAGGTTCAATCCTTGATCCCACCGGGTTTTACTTATTTTTCAATGTCGTGCCTTCGGGCGGGTGGAGGGTCATGTTTTCCCCCAGAACCGGTGGCTTAGTGGGTTTTGGCTACTCATCGCTACCTGTGGGTGGACACCTAAGATGTGTCTTCACATAGGGGCGTATAGGGGGCTTTTGTAACCAATTGCTAGGGGTGTTCTCGTTCGGGGGAGGGTGCCATGTCAGCTCCCCGATGCCTTCCCGTTTCCCACACCCCGTTCGGGGGTGTTCCTGTTTGGTACAACGTAATGGAATGGATGAGGGAATGGAATGGATAAGGTAATAGAATGGATCATTACCATTCCATGTCTTGTTTGGTTGCAATGTGGAATGAAACAAAGTATTACTTTATGTTGTTGACTTGTTGGGTAGGCAGAAAAAGAAGAAGGAAAAAAAATGGTTGAGTGGCGGTGGTGGATAGCTACGATGATGGTGGGTGGTGCTATGTTGCGGTGGTGGTGATGATGGTGGGTGAGGTGATGGCGATAACGGTGGATGGCGGCGATGGTGGGTGGTGGTTGCGGCACCAGCGGTCGGTGGTGGTGGTGGATGGCAGTGGTGGTGGGTGGTGGTGGGTAGAGACGGTGGTGGGTGGCACCAACATCGGTGGTGGTTGGTCGTTGATGGCGACGAGTGGGTGGGTGACGGTGGTTGGTTGTGTGTGGCGGTGGCAATAGGTGGAGGTGGATGGCGTTGGTGGTGGGTGGATGACAGTGGAGGGTGATGGCGGTGAAGGGTGGCGCCAACAGTGGTGGGCGGTGGTTGGTGGTGGGTAACGGTGACGGTGGAAGGTGGAGGTGGATGTCGCCGATGGTTGGTGGCGGTGTATGGCAACGGTGGTGGGTGGCGGTGGTTGGTGGTGGCAACGATGGTGTGTGGGTGGCGGCAACGATGGTAGGTGGAGAAGGATGGCGCGGGTGGTGGGTGGCGGGTGGCGATGGTGGCAACGATGGTGTGTGGGTGGCGGCTGTGATGGTAGGTGGAGGTGGATGGCGCTGTTGGTGGGTGGTGGCGGCAGAGGTAGTGTAGGGCGGTGAGTGGCGACGGTGGTGGGTGGGCGGGTGGCGGTGGTGGGTGAAGCTAATGGTGGTGGTAGTGGGTGGTGAGTTTTGGTGTTTTTAATGAATATTGAAAGAGGAGATGGGATGAAAAAAAAACATGGGGTAGATGAAATGGTGTTGAAAGAATGAAATGGCTTGTGGAATGGGTGATTTCATTCCATTGACTAACCAAACACACAATCTTTTATTACCTCGTAATGGTTCATTCCATTCCAGCATACTAAATACTACCTAAACTAGGGGTGAGCAAAAGCAAAAAACCGACCCGACCCGACTCGAGAACCGAGGTGTATAAAAACATAGAACCAAACTCAAACCCTAGAACTAGGTTCAGTCATCGGTCTAGAGCCCAACGGTCCTCTCAGTTCCAAAGAATAGACCCGACTTAGATCTTTATGAACCAGGGCTGATTACGGTGGCTGGAATTTGTGAAGCAAGGGTTGTAATCCTTCACATGTTAGTTGGTTTATAGTTTGTTAGTTGGAATTTGTATAGTTTCTTGCTATATAGTTTGTTGTTGTGTCGTCTTCTATTTGTTTTGGAGTTGGGGGTCTCTTTGGAAGCAGTATCTTTATCCCTATGGATAGAGGTAAGGTTTGCCTACATCCCACCTCCTCCCTAGACCCTAACAGTAGCTTGCTATCTGTGGGATTTACTGGGTACATCCCACCCCCTCCCCAGACCCTAACAGTAACTTGCTATCTGTGGGATTTACTGGGTACGGTTGTTGTAGTTGGAATTTGTATAGACGATCTTCTTACACAAGCAAGCCGTCATCTTGAGTTTCAACATCAGAATTACAAGCATCTTATAGCAGTATGTATTTCTTGGCATTTAGATTTGGGTTTGGAAGATCTTGGGCCTTAATATAAATTAATATTTTTACTCAATCTTAACAACCAAGTCTTGCAAGATCTTGACCCTCAACATCACAATTGCATTGATGGTAATGCATTGTTCCGTCCAGATTTGTTGTTTTGGTTTTAAAGGCTCTTGGGACCGACCGACCCGATATTCAACTTGGGGGATATACAAGGACCGATCACAGAACCTAAACTACAGGTACGGTACAGTTCAGTTCGGTTCTCGGTTTTTTAGGCCCCAACATCTCATTTTTGGCATAGTAGCTTTCAGGAGCGACAATAGAATATTTAGGCCCGAATATCTCATAGTTTTTGAATTCTAATTTGAGAATCAAATGCCTCATTCAAACATCCCATAGTTTTTTTAATGTTTCCATCCACAAATGATGTATAAGCAAGCAGCTGTCAGAATACAAAATCCAAGATAATGAATGGTGATGGTAGTAGTAACTTGAAGAAACAAGACAATAAAACTTAGCATTTGTATCTGTTCATCCGCCCAGGACGACTAAGCTTCTTAAAACAACATTTGAATCAAAAGAGATGGTTAGAAGAAATCATGAATTAGCAGCAGCAATTATTGGCAACATGGTCTGTTGTTCTGGATCAAAATCACAATGTTTGTTAATGTTGGTCATGCATACCACCTATTTAAAAGCTCCAACAGCAGAACTGCAGCAGAATCTTTAGCTTTCTTTACACTTGGCATAGGCTCTCCAACACATTCGTCTGTCCACCCTTTATCTGAAGTATTTACCCTCACAGCGAATATAAACCGTTTTGCATGTGCAGGACCACCTTCACTCACACACCTATCAGTAGTGCCTCCAACAGCTTATTAAACTTTACTAATCTAATAATGCATAACTACATATGTTAGGGTAGATTTTTAGTTACCGGTACAATGGCATTGGCCAATTTCTGCGCAGACAAATGTCATTCAAAGTCTGTCTGGTGAAGGTTTGGCTGCCATTCTTCTTCTTTCCGTTCTCTTCATTTTCCTTCTCTTTGGCCGCTTCGCTTTCTTTCATTTTCAAAGCAACGAGAGCATTACGAGCAGCCAACTTCTGCGCCATTTTCTTTTGGGGATTTTGAGCAATGCCGACCTGGACCCCATCAACAAACACTTGGACAGTGGCCAAATTACCATTTCGGGTCGCCTTGTACTCCAGTCCTTCAGCCTGTTGTTGACAACGTTCTTGTAGCTCCCGCACTGGATGCATTGGGAGTGTTTCTGGTGTCACCATGGGATGCAACAAAGGCTGGAAAACCTGTATGTATGACCACAAAGGAAAAGTAATTTTGGACATGTATATTATATTGAACAGTAAAATTAGTCATTAATCTTCACTACATTTAGCAACCAACTTGCCTTCCATACAAATGATGTGTCGCGCTGGCTGTCTAAGAAGATAGCACCAGCAATAGACTCAACAATGTCACCAAGGACTTTTGGAGCTTTGCAATCTCCGAGACCAAATGAGTTGAACCCTGGCTTTGAAGCTTCACTTTCTACCTCCTTTACAAAATCTCGTATCTGCCCAAAAATGTCCAGTTAAAACTTGCAAGTAGCAGTTTATTTGGAGGCTAAAAGCTTAATACCAATATATGAGACGTAATAGTGTTCTACAGTGTATTAAACTACAATATATGAGGCGTAATAGGATTTTAATTATATTCATGTGGCTGTGCTGTGCTTCAGTAAATTATGCTTTTATGTAATATGCTTAATGAATTAGCAAAGATTTGATTGAATAGAATGCATCAAAGAATACCAGAAAGACGACTCTTTTTGAGTAACATCTCTTTGTATTAGCACTTACTTCAAGAGCTTTATTTAGTAAATACCTGTTTTTCGAGGGCACTTGAACCATGCCTGAGATGCACATGAAGATTGTGTTTAACAGCAACACGTGCAAAATTCTCATTGTTTACAGCAGCCGCCCGCAAATCCGTTAAACGTCCAGGTGGAAGATCTGTGTACGTAAAAAATAAATGTTTTGTAATAAGATGATCAAGAACTGCGTCGCCTACGAACTCCAACCGTTGGTAACATGAAACACCAGAAGACGGTCTAGAAGCATGAGTAATGGCTTCAACAAGCAGACTTTTATCATCAAACTTAAAGTTCAAACTGCTCTCTATGGAATCAAAATCAACACTCCTTATGATGCTATCTGGAACAGCACCAGGCGGTCGTGTTTGTGTCTCTATCTCCGTGGCGGGATCGAAATCAACCTCAATCCCAACCCAGTTCATGAAATGATTAGCAGCTTGTTTTCCACCTTCAACATAATAAACCCCAATTAACGCTTCAACCACATCAGCAAGTGTCTTGCTGGATAAGACCCGATAAGAACTAGAATCGCCCTCATCCAGCTCACCATCCTCCAGCTCATCATCCTCCTCATCATGGTTTGCTGTTAGGGTCTCAGTGATTGCACTAATTTCTTGATCTGATAAGAAGTCTGTGTCCTTGATGTCCTCATCAAAAACTGGTAGGACCCCTGGAGCAGCCCATCTAGATGGAGCAAATCGGTCTGCTTGGATATAAGATTGAAGTCCCTTGGTAAGAGCATATTGGTATAATACCATGTTGCTAACCATTTGCTGTCTCATTCTGGTGAGCTGGCCTTCATGTTTTTGTGGATGTTTGAGAAAAAGATAACGACTAACAACCCATTTTAGGTAGGCATCTCCTAGCAGCTCTGCTCTTTCATAGCAAAATGTTTCTTGGCATGAAGCTGCAGTCAAAGCCTCCAAAATCTGTACATTAAGTTATAAGATAGCAGTTTGAAACTTTTTTTTTTTTTTTAACCAAAAGCATATCTAAGGTATGCACCAAACATTTACATCATTCTGGTGTAAAACAAGCATATTCCAGGGATATGCTTACACCAAATTTATTTCAACTCCAATGTATGCAGCAACGTGTTGCATCACTTTTTTTTTTTTTACACAAGATAATCTAAATTTACACATTAACTTAATTCTTTAAAAACATATTTATTTAAACAACTAATTATTAGGGAATAATGAGTGATAAAAAAAATTTATAAAATGGTACTCATATCAAAGGTCTCAATGGGATTGTCTTATTTTGACTTTTGTGCATAATATTTGATAAATTTGTGAATTATGAAAATTCGGTGTTACAAATAGTGTCATACCAAATTTGCTCTAAACTGGATGATGAATAGTGTCAACACCAATTTAATGACTTAGATGAAGATGATTTTCATCAAGTTTTACGGTGTGTAGTTTTTGGGTGCATATCAATTGAAGGTGGTCTAGACGTGATAGCCAACGAAAGAAAGAATACTTGGTGGTGAAATATGACACATACCTTAAATGCAGGAACAGTATAATTAATAACATTCTTAAGCTGAACAGCAAGCAGCATGCTTTCAACCCTCCTCATAATTGATGGTAATCTCTGTGCACCACGAACTAATGATCCACTAAGAGGGTGCACAAAACACAGCTCTGGAGGGAGGAACACATAGTATGTTTTATCAGGAGTATCTTCTGATTCACCTTCATGACCTGAAAAATCAAATAATTCTTAAGCAATCCATTATGCTACTACTATCACTGCCACTACCGCTACCACTTAAGATAAACTTGGTAATTGACTAATTGTAAATGTTTTGTATATTTGCACCACCACCATTGTTACTATTATTATTATTATGATAACACAAAGTTACTAGCAGTAACAAGTGTGCAACTAAATTAAAATTACCTTCCGAATGCTCAAACCGAGGTGACAGGAGATTTTTGCAGTAAGACACTCCGCGCCCTCTTATCAGTGGTTGTTGTTTATACATCAATTCCACTCCATACCTACACGTTCACAACAAGTAACATCAACATGATATGTTATTAAACTGATATATATATATATACATATATATAAGAAATTCAAGATACTTACTTCTGCTTATAGTAATCAGCATATGACGTGTACTCAAGTGGACCAAGGTAACCGTCTTTCCTAGGAAACGAGTTCTCAGCCGTCATTTCATATCGTACAGAATCAACATAAAACCTTTTCCCAGAATGAGCAGCGGTAACAATCCTTCCAACAAGATCCTGTGCATTGGTACACGAATCAGCCATCATCAATTTGCCATGTGTTAAATCTCCATTAGCCACTCGATCAGGAACCAATCCAGATGCTTTGACAACATCAAATTGTGCTACAGCTCCTCTAACACCATAAGTAGGATGTGCTTTTTGTCCACGTAACTTCCCATATCCATATTCCCTTCGATCCCCACCAAGTGTTCGTTCATTTGTTCCAAGAAATACATCGGGTCGGGCTCTCTGAAGTGGGTTGTTCCATGCAGATGTTTTTATTATGCTATCTACAATATCCCAATCAATTTCTTGTTCCTTCATACCACAAACAGGCACAAATAAGTATGCTTTGGCTGGATCCCAGGGAGTAGTTGATGGTTCCACATCCACATCCAGTACAATGCTCATTAATCTTACATGAAAGCTTTTCAATGAATCCAACTGTATTTAATTAAAATTATAAGAGGTCAAGGGTTTGACTACGTACAGCTGAAACTAAAAACTACAGCAAGTAGTAGATACATAAGCAATCAACCTGACTTTTAGTAACTTCAATACACCCCTGAAAGACAAGTGATGCCTTTGTTGTCATTGTCCTGGCGATAAAGAGCTCCGTGGACATCGATAACACCTTTAAAAAGCGTGTCCAGGTCAGAAGGTAATCATTCAATATTTTTGTGGCAACAAAAATTTGTAAAAGAAGGTACAAGATTGAACCTCTGCATCCAGTTCATTGCCGAAAAGCACTGCAAACTCTGAAACTTGAGTCAAAAAGGGATCTTTTGTGGACCCGACATTAAAACATTTCACAACATACATATACAGACAAAACAGTTTGGAGTTATCGCATTCATCTCTACCGGATAAAATCCAATCCCCCTGTGAAAATAAACATGAATGTAAGCATATCAAATACTAACAATAAAAAACATGTGGACAAGTGAGGTAAATAAAGAATTATTCATCTCAAAGATAAATATATAAACAAACAAAATGAACTAGGATTTAAAACAAGCCAATAAATTGATCAAAATATAAACCCAAAATTCAACAGTAAACATAGATATGTAATAGTCAGGTATATAAAACTCACCTGAAGAATATTAGCTACACCTTCAGGATAAAACTCCCTATGTCTAGCAGTTCCTGGTAATGGATCCCCTTCATCATTTTCATCAGCTTTCTCACCTTCTCCCTTACTTCCCTTATCTGGCAAGAGCATGTCAGTAAAGGCTCCCATTTCATGAAGCTTCTTACAAGCATCTAAACAAACAGCCTGCATATTTAAAAAAAAAAAAAAAAAAAAAAAAAAACCTTATAAGGTTACTTAAATTTATTTGAGATGAACTACCTTTATGGAAAAAGGGGGAAAGCAATTTGGACCCATCCATTTAGTAATGGATTGATTCAGCTTACGTTTGATCTCTAACAAGTTAAACAGGTCACAAGTCGCCCAAAGTGCAGTTTTAATGCATAAACCCTCCTAAGTCATTGTATTCAAATAATTATAACTTTATTGTAATAGTACAATCTTTTAAATCATAGTAAACACGCTTATTACTAGTTTTATGAAATGAAATTGGAGAATGAGTAATCATGGTCTATCCGACCCGGCTCGTATGAAAAAGTTACCCGTTTTGGCACAAACCCATCTATTCAGGTTATGTTTAATATCTAATGAGTTATATGAGTAAAATAAAATAATTAAAAGACTGAAAGGAAGTAGGTCAAACAGGTTGAAAGTGCATTTTGATGCATAAAAACTCCTCAATCGTTGTATGCAAATATATTTTATTATTATAAATTAAAAGGAAAAAAGCACTTTGAAATCATATGTGACATACCAGTTATTAACAAAAAAAAGTTGGACGAAATGTATTTTAGATCAATCCTACCCGACCGGGTCTTTTACTTGTTACCTGCACTGCCCACTGTTACACCTCTAGTAGGATAGCATCACTCATACCTGTTGTGCGATGCGCATTGAACTGCATACAGGGCCTTCAAGTCGTTCAAACGGTGCGTTACAAGGAAGTTGAAGTCTGCATGAATATTCAGTGGGGCCTTCGGGCTTCTCGTGACGCTCCATTGTGAACTCGGGACGAAGTATTGAATATCTACATGAAATTGTGCCACAAAACTATTAAAGTAAGGCTAAGATCCCCTCACACAAAGTAATTATAACAAAATACATTGATGTCACCTGTCACTAGGCAGTTGAGAGCAGTAGAAATGAATAAGCCCAACAGCAGAATTTAAACTCACAACAGCACCAGTTGATTCCACCTGGTAGACCGTACCATGAGTCGGCTCTATGGAAATCAACTTTGAGGTATCTCTAAGGTGACTAAGGTCAGTTCTTTCAATTGCTTCTTTTCTCAGAGTTTCTTCACTATTTCTAGCATTTCTCAGAAACGCCTCATGTGACAAATTTCCTCTGAAGAAACAATCAGAATTAATCAAAATTTCAATTCTCTAAGTTATTGTCAAGCATAGACCAATTGAGGATTCTTTTTTTTTTTTAAATAATATAATGGCCATTACCTCTCAACCATTAAGATATAGTCAGAGCCAGGCTTTCTGGCCGGCCCCGAGACTGGATATATGCCAATACAGTTTTAGCAAGGTCAAACCGAATAACAACATTACATTGGCGAATGTCAAGCCCTTCCTCTGCAACACTGGTGGCAACTAGAAGTGTCACCTATAGAACAGGGACAACCAATCATTAATCATAAGAATCAGTCACAACACACAATCACCATCATTTTGGGTGGCAAAATAGCCAGGTGGTCACAGGTCAGAACAGATCGAGTCGAACCAGGACGACCCAAACACTTTTTAAAATATAAATTACTAGTGTGTTGAAATGTGATTAAAAACTATTAGTAAAATAATAGGCTACATAATTTTTTTATAAAGTATATAGACATATTATGCATTTAAAATATATTTCAGATGACTTCCAGCTCGATTTACCCGTTTCCTGACGTTAATTTTTTTTAGCTTAATCCAGTTGACCCAATAAAAATATGGTATAACACAATATGAAGTCGACCCGTTTTCTATAATACATACGCGTCCATCTCGGAATTTGGAAATAGCCTCCTGCATTTGGGAAGTCCGCATTTCTTGACTATTATTGTGCCCTATCAGACTTGCTGAATTAATAAAATTTAGAGAAGGAAGCTCCGCAAAAACCTGCATGTTTAACAATTAATGTCATGTTCATTCCATATTTCTATTCCAATTTGTCCCAAACTAACTGTCTACTTATAGAAATGAATAGTTTAATTCACCAAAGGTTTACCATTGAATACTCATATAGTCATATACCATTAAATCTTGCAAGTTTTCCAAGTTAATTAGTATCTTCAAAACATTAGGGGTATGATGCCATTTTACTAAATAATGCATTAATTATACATATAATAAACTGTTTTTGTGTTTTGTTTTTAGACTAATTACGGGGAGTAAAAGGAAAGCCAATAACACTAAACCTTTGGAAGAACAAGGGCAGCCACAACTCGTTCAACAAATATAATGGCACGAAAATCCTGCATGTGTTGATACTTGAGAAGTATTTGGATCAGAGACTGGACTTTTGGAGTCACTTTTCCATCAGCCACAGCAGCTCCTATAACCACATCCACGTGCTCTCCCCCAGAGACAGCTAAAAAAAGAGAAAAGGTATAAAAAAGATAATATAGGTGAGCTTATGTTATGCAACTGAAGGACACCTAACCTAATAAAAAATATGTAAATATAACATTCTTTTGAAGGACCTAATTCCTTTGTCCCCTAATGCTACAAAAGAGAAACAAATGTATAGCCTTCTGGGCATTAATAATTAAAGAAGTCTATGTCCTCTTAACACCTCACAAATATAGCATAAAACAAAATTAAATCTTAAGATTAGGACTGGAACAGTGGCGATTTGGACTAAGTGGCTCAAAACGATCATAAAACAGAGACCTACGTAGACTAAACAACCAGTGGAAACAATTTAGGGTTCACGCTTGTATGGTAACTGTGCAAAAAATGATAATCTAAGGCAGTTACAGGATCGCAAGGAAGTTTTCAGCGAAGGTTATCTGTTAATGAACCCCAACATGCGCACACAAATGGTTTTTCTGCGATCTACATGACAAGACAACAGTTGCTTCCCTGACATATTGTATCACCTAGCATTTATAGTCAAGTATCATCAGCGTCATACTCGGTAAATCCCACAAATAGCAAAGCTAACGTCGGGCATGAGGAGGGTAAGATGTAGACAGCCCTACCTCTATCCCGCAGGAATAGAGAGGCTACTTCCAGTCAGACCACCGGCGCTCTTAACGTTGGTTTCACGAAATTAGCAAAATAATGTTAAAATTAGTGCCCCCCTCCCCCCCGCGGGAAGGTCCACACATATATACATTATATGCGCACACCACAAGCGGGGCGTAATATGCAGTCAAGTATAGATTCGTAACATATCTTTTTTAAGTTTATCTGGATCTCCATGTAGGTTTTTGGTTTCATTCAACTACATTTTTTGATGTTAAACTAAGTTACCATAGATAGCTCTTAGATAATAAGGTTGTATGGTTTATGATTCAATAACTAGAAAATAAATCTGTTCAAATGACAGCCACATTACTGTCTACCACTAAAAAACAGCCTTCCACATCGACGAATGACAATATCAAGAGCATGTAATGTCATTAGAAGTCAAAACCAGTGTAAGCAGTTTTTCACTTATTTCTCTCAAAGAATATGTTGCACAAGTGGCCAAAACCCATGAGTTGATATAAAAAACCAATATTCCAAGGAAACGAATCTCAATAAAAATAAAAAGGTCAATGAATGAAAACTTCCACCTAATTCTTCTATTCCCACTAGGCACTTTTTGGTGCTTCTACTCAGTTTTGGTTCAGATCCTATGGTCCAAAACAGATAATGGCATTCCACAACCAATAACTCAACAGCCCATACGAAGTACTCAACTTAATTCAGAATAAGATAATCATGATATAGACTCACTCACAATTCATATACCGATGGTCAACAGACTCAGAACCCTATAACACTGGGAGATGAAAAAATATACCACTGACCATGGATGTCAGGAAGCTCGCCTTCCTCAATCTCCTCAAGGCAGGTCGATTCACACCCCTTCTCACTAACTTCAGCGTTATTTTGTAGAGCTGCACCCTCAGACAGTTGGCATTGCAATAGAGAAACAACTTTGCTCAAGTAGGATTCTTGAAACTTTATATCTAGCTGGAAGTTTGCCCTTTCATCACTTTGCAAGGCTGTCAAAAAAGACTCTGCAACCTGAAGACACAATTTTTATAAATCACCATCATTAATTTTTCCAACTCTATCAGGTTGGGTCGACCTGCCAACACTAATTTACCCATCTTATTATTTAACTAGTTTGGAATGTTAGGTTTACACCAAAAAAAAATACATTACTAGAGCAGTAATGTGGTTGCTTATAGAAATAAATGAACTAGGACAGTATAAGCACTTGACACACATCACCCCACTTTTGACCAGTTTGGCCTGTTTTATTTTTTAACGGGATATTTATATTGACCCATACCCAACAAATAGGTTGAAATTGCCACCTCTAATAAGAGCAGAACTTGATATAAAAAGAACAAAAAATCATGGTCTTTCTTGTACCTTGTAAGCACACCACTGGCCCAATTCATCAAGTGCATAATTGATAGCTCGCAGTTTTTGAATTAAGTTAGCAGCCCCGTCACCTTCTGTTCTTTCAGAGACACCATAAACTTGGCGAAGCTCTTCCTTAACCCCTCCAGCATCTCTAGCTCCCATAAATTGCCACTTGCTTCTTCTAGAACTCGATTGTGCAGCTTTCTCAACTGCAACTTCCATTTGCTTAATCTGCTCATGTAGTGACCATAAACTAGCTGCTTTATCATACTCAACTACAGTTTCTATTGGCATAGGAACATGTTTCTCAAGCTCTTTACGGTCTTTTATGGTACAAACAACAGAATCTAGTTTTGTTTCAAGATTACGGATCTTTATCGCACAATCTACTTGACTAGATACACCTACACAAAACAAAAAACAACTCAAGCTATGTCAACAAACTAGTGTTTTTGCAGTGTGAAATCATGTGTTTTATAATGAATGATCGGATTTGATAACATTAATAAAAACATAGACCTTAGGCTATGAATAACAAGCACTTCATGGTTATTCTTTTTAAAAAATGAGTCTCCAGAAATTACAATAAGTTAAGAGGTTGCAATAAGTTAAAAAGTGTGATAAACTACAAATCACATTCAATTAAAAAGGTGCAATCTATGAAACACTAAAATAAATCAAATACAAAATATAAATTATCTTTTTAGCTAAAGCGCCAACAAGAACTAAACAAAAAAAACCAAAACAGCAAAAGGGGGAGAAAATATGACTCGTTTGAGTTGCTATTCAGTATTCACTTAATAATAACAACATTTGGAAAATGTTAGTATTGGTAATAAGTATTGATTAAGCTTCATCACTAGATTTGCATAAAAAAGACGAACAAAAACAAAAAATAGCAATATGAAGAATGACTACTATACCTTTTAAGTTAACAGGTGAGGCGGTCATTCCAAAAACTGATGGCCTTTTCTCCTTAGGTGTTGTGTGATAGAACTCGGACATCACCAAAGAATACGGATGCTTCTTTACCGCATGATGGCACTCGTCTAAAATAAGCAAATTTATTGCTTCCATTTTTATTATGCTATGTCTAAGAATATTTAAAAGAATTTGAGCAGTCATCACTAGCACCTACAGGGGAAATATGGTGTAATTTCAGAATATTGAGATCAAAGAAAATGATAACAAGTTTATGATTTTGCATGTGATTAAAAAGGCACCTGTTTCTTTTCGAACTCCCGTTGCCATCTCCTGGAATCCCAAAAATCTTGTCCCATCTCACCACAATAATGACCAACCTGAAAGCCTGTTTGCTCACGAATAACTTCTGCTTGCTGCACATGTGATTGGGATAACAGAAAGTTGAGAACATGAGCTGCAACTTATTAATTAAAAGTACCTATCTATCTATCAACAACAGTAAGTAAGAAATAATTAGTTACTACCTGGTAAACAAGCGGCACCTTTGGAACCAAAAAGACAGCCAGCATCTTCTTGCCTTGTTTATGCAAATCAAGATGCAGGCTTTTTATAAGGAGTACAGCAATAAGAGTCTTCCCTGCCCTGTCTCCAAAAAGGCTATGGTATTTTTGCTTCTAGCTTGTTCAAGAACATCTAACTGGTACTTGCGCGCATGCTCCCTTGCCACTTTTTTCTTGGATTCATCTTTCTTCAACTCTGGTTGATTAGAATCAAGGTTTTTGTCAACATGGGGGTTGAGATCTCTGTTAGAGCCAGGCTCCCAAGAACCGGGATGGAATACCATATCATTAGTGCCGGATCGGTCCCTCTCCCAGTAACCCCTTGCTTCCGTATCCCTTGTACCATGACAATGTTGCTCCTTTCTTCTGATGGAACCTCTATCCCTGAGGTCATGATCGGGGGCCCTCTTCCTAGAGATTCTTTCCTTATCAAGGCGCGGCCTTTTCGGAAACCTTTCCTGCCTATCATCATGAAATCCAACAACCTTGTGATCGGGTTGAGTGGTGACGGGGTCAGTGTGGTCTCTCTTGAGAGGGGCACCATTAGAGGTGGTATGTTGGGGGATAGCATCAAGGATGCCATCAAAGAAAGAAGGATCGAGGGAGACATCATGGGGAGCAGCAGAGGAAGAAGAAGAAGAAATAAGGTCATCACAGGAGATGGAGATGGAGATGTCCTCACAGGCATCAAGCCAGTAAGAAGGGTCCATGCTTTGATATTATTCAAATTGTAAACAAAGAGCTACCTAATAATAATAACATTAATAATAATAATAATAATAATAATAATAATAATAATAATAATAGAGAAGAAGAATAAAAAAAGTAAGAACAAGTAGATACAATAATAATAATAAAAAAAACAGTTTATTTGATAAGAGGAGGAAGAAGAATATGCTATGCTATGCTATGCTTACTTGTTGTTGTGTGGTGGTAAGAATAAGAGATACCCTGAAGCACAAGTGTGTAAGTAAGTGTGTGTGTGAGAGAGAGAGAGAGAGAGAAGAGAGGAATGTGCAGATTAGCGTGGGATAGACCGTACGAATCACGCAAACCAAAACCGAATTATGTGATTCCAAGATTCCACACGGTCTATCTTACGCCTTTCTGCAATTGCTTCTCCTTCTTCTTCTTCTTCTTTTCTTATTATTATTATTAATTATATATTCGATTACAATCAGCAGCAGCAGCAAGCAAGCAATCAAGCAGCTGTTATGTTATGTTATGTGTTAGCACCAGTGATTAACAAACAACTCCGCCCAGCCACCACGATTACTATTCAGCCAAAGAAGATGTAGTATTATGATGGTGAACAACAAAGGAACGAACTGTACTATTATTATTAGGGTTTTTCTCCTCTTCCTTCCTTCCTTTCCTCCCTCTTTTACCTTACCCCCCGTAATGAAAACTTACATTTTCTTTTAATTTTTTTTTTAATAAAACAATTTCAATTTCATTAAACCAAAGAGAACCAATTACAAGTGATACGTAGGTAAACGGGCCACAAGTTGCGCCGCTACCCCTTTTTGTATTGCAAAACCTACTCTATTGAAAATAAAACATTGGCCCTCAGCAGCTGGGGAATTACTTTGCATAACTTTCTTCACGCGATCGAGGAGCTTGATTGCTTGCGGGGCCAGCGCTCCAAAAGTATCAAAAGCGAAGGGCACAAACACATGCTGGTTCTCTAGACAAGCCGCTTCATGTTTATCCACTTTTTTGCCCTCAGCTTTCAAAACTGCCTGCCCAGCCACAAAACCCGAATCCCGAAGTCCCACCAATGGGGATACCCCAGTCAGGTCAACACACGCATGCTTGTCTTGCGCCCATCCGAACACAAGAACATCCGCTGGCCTCATCCGAACACAAGAACATCCTCTAAACACTAAAAAAACAAGTTATTACTAAGTTTGTCAATAAGCTTTTAAAGGTTTCAAGCTTCAAGCTTTTAAGAAAAATTTCTACTTAATAAAAAAATGTTGTTTAGTTTAACGAACTTTAAGCTTTTAGACGGTCTAAGAGGGGGGACCCCCTCTCACGCCTGCTACACCGCCCCACAAGGGCGTGTAGGGGGGACACTTGGCATGCTTTGATTGGTCCATTCATGTTACCGTTTGATTATTAAAAAAAATTAAAAATCTAACCATTGATAAACGGTTGAAAAAAATAATAATATTTAATTTATTATTTATATATACATATAACCATATCTTCTTCTACCCAAATTCACACACTCATATTTTTATAAAATCCTCTCCAAACTATCATTTTTTAAAAATACTCGCAAGATGTCGGAGCAATCTTCAAGTTCATTTGATTCGTTTGATATACACGCTTTGGAGTCCTCATCCGACGACGACGCGGAATTGATAATATCGAGCGTTCAGAAAGTCGTTGAAGCTATAGTGGATGATGAAGGGACTTCCGAAGCCAAACGTAGAAAGTATATACTTCGTGAACGACAAGCCGCAAATGAGTTATTGGTACGTGATTACTTCTCACCCGAACCAAGATACGATGAAAAAAGTTTTAGGCGGCGTTTTCGTATGAATCGTAATTTATTTTTAAGAATATCAAACGATTTAGAAAATAATTACGAATATTTCCAACAAAGACCTGATGCGCGTGGTGAGATGGGATTTACCACATTGCAAAAGGTCACAACCGCGCTTAGACACTTGGGTTACGGACAAACTTTCGACATAATGGACGACTATCTAAAGATGTTGGAGCGAACGGCTAGGGAAAGTTTCCACTTTTTTGTTCGTACGTCATTAAACTATATTTAAAAAAATATTTGAGAAAACCTACATTTAGTGACGTGCAACAACTTTTGGAGTTTCACGAAGAAAAACATGGTTTTCCCGGGATGCTTGAGAGTTTAGATTGTATGAAATGGGAGTGGGAACTTTGTCCAACAACATGGCAAGGCCAACGATCAAGCGGATATCATAAAAAGCCGTGTATGATACTTGAAGCGGTTGCATCACAAGATCTTTAGATTTGGCATGCATTTTTTGGTGTGCTAGGTTCGTTTAACGATGTAAATATTCTTAATCAATCACCAATTTTCAACGATCTTGTAAATGATGTTGCACCAAAATGAACTTTTTTCGTAAACGGTGTAGAATACAAGTACGGGTATCTTTTAACAGATGGAATTTACCCTGAGTGAGCCGCGTTCGTAAAATCTTTTACATGGAGGACTACGTTAGACGATAAGAGAAAAAAGTGTAACAAAGCTCAAATGGCTGCACAGAAAGACATTGAGCGAGCTTTTGGTGTTTTGCAAAAAAGATGGCGCATTTTGTCTATGCCATGTCGAATGTGGGAAAAACCCCAAATAAGAAATGTGATGTACGCATGTATTATTTTACATAACATGATTTTGGAAGATGAGGGACGTGCAATATGCGAGTACTTTGGTGAGGAAACGCAATCAAGTCAAGAAACATTACTGATGAAGAAAGAAGCTTAAACAACTTCGAAATTAAGAATAGCCAAACACATCACAACCTTCGAGCGGATTTGGAGTCTACCAAGACATTACGAATCCGACGATAACGAGTAACGATAATTAAAAACATATTTGGTTCATGTATTTTTTTTGTTTATGTATTTTTTTTTAGTTTATGTATTTTTTTTTATTTGATGTTTTTTAATTATTAGTTTTTTATGGAATTTTATTATTAATTATTATGATTTTAATTATGTTTTTTTTATTAAAAATGTGTTTTTAATTAGTTTATTAAAAAAAAATCACCTGGCACTCCCCCCCCCCCCCCTCCACTCCCCACAATTTTCATCCTTCACACTTGAGCCCCACAAATGTCACGTGGCGCTTCATCCCCCCCCCCCCCCCCTCCACTCCTTATGGTCTAAGGTGAAAATTTTCAAGACCATGGGGCATTAATTGACACATGACATGTGGGACCATTAAGGGATTCAAATTAGGATGGGGTGTAGTGGTAAGGTGAAAATTTTCATGGAGCATCTAATCATTTAATATTATTATTTTTTATTTAATAAAACTTTGAATCTGATTGACCCAATCCAATTTTCCACGCCATGCTTTTTTCCCTTGACCTAAAAAAACGCCCCAATTCCTTATGTGGGGGGCCGTGTGCAATTTCTTTGGGGGCGTTTTGTGCCCCCAAAACACCCCAATTTGATAACCATTACACATTGTCTAACCATCAATGTCAATAGAGCTCGTTGCAATAATTAATTCATATATACATACAAGGATATAATATTATTCACTCATTTTTACGAAACCACTATTGAGTCGGGGTCTCACTGGAAGCAGCCTCTCTATTCTGACGGGGTAGAGGTAAGGCTGTCTACATCTTATCCTCCTCAGACCCTACCTAAGCTTTTGGTAGTATGATGATGATGTATAAAAAAAATACAATAACTTAACATTCAATATTTTTTGCATTCTTAATTGGTATACAGCCTTCCTTGCATATAGCATAATTTGGTACGTACGTATGACCTTTAAAAGATATTACATCAAAAGTATTATTTAAGTACATTCATGCATTAAATTAGCCGGTGTGTATAATAATAATAATGATAATATAATATCGGGGTGTAGGTCATTTGATTTGGGCATGCTTTGCTAGCAGATGACTGGCATGCTCTTGCACCATATCCCATAGCATAAGGATATGCTTCTCCTCGGTAAGGGTTGCACCTATAGCAACCCGAATTACGTAGACCCCTTCTATCACTGCATGTGTCATGTAAACTAGACCTGACCCGTTCAGCGACTCCAACAGAGACTGGGTCAAAGGATTAGAATCTTCTTCTTCAGTGGCTAATACCTTAAAACAGACGGTAGCAAAGTTTGTAGGAACCACAACTTGAAATCTCTTGTCAGCGGACAAAAGCGCTTCAAAATGCTTAGCTAATTTCACATGTTTCCTTATAACCTCCTGCAGCCCGGTTACTCCGTAGCTTCTTATTACCATCCATAATTTCATTGCTCTAAAACGACGGCTAAGAGCAATCTGCCAGTTTTTGTAGTCCACCACTTTCTTACTATCACTAGCTTTGTTCTTCAACAATTCGGGATCATTCGACAGAGCTTTTGTAAGATCGCTTTGATCTTTAACCCAAAGACAGCAACAGTCTAAAGTGGTCAAGAACCATTTGTGCGGGTTAAAACTGAAGGAGTTTGCCCCTTCTACACCATCAAGAAAATGGCGAAACTCGGGACATATGCAGGCGCTTCCAGCGTAAGCAGCATCTATATGAACCCACATGCGGAACCGGCTTGCAACCTCACTCAGTGTGAGCAACGGATCTACCGCCGTGGTTGGTGTTGTTCCTACTGTGAGGCACACGTATAATGGGATCAAACCGACCCTGACATCTGCTTCAATAGCGGTTAACAAAGCATCCGGAGATAGCTGAAAATTCATGGAGCTTTTGGTCTGGACAGAACGAATATTAGCAGGACTAATGCCGACGAGTTGACAAGCTTTTTGTAGAGAAAAGTGTGTCTGATCAGAGCAGTAAACAACAAACTTACCTAAAGCGTCCTCGACTCTTTTTGTCTTCTCTCTCTCTCTAGCAGCAATCAAAGTGCATACAAAGCTCTCGCATGTGCTCCCATGAATGACACCCCCTCCCGCACTCGAAAACGAGAATGATTTTGGAAGACGAAGAAGCTTCAAAAGCCACTCCATGACAAGCATCTCGAGCTCGGTGGCGGCAGGAGAAGCCAACCAATTAAAGCCTACAGTGTTAAAGCCGGTAAGAAGCATTTCGCCTAGAAAGTTTCCGGTGCTTGCGTTGGACTGGAAATAACCGAAAAAACGCGGACTTTGCCAGTGGGTTATGCCTGGAATGATATGTTTCTTAACATCTTGCAGTATGGTTTCGATGGGTGCGGGCTGCAATGGTGCAGATTGGGGCATGCTTTTTGTGAGATAACCAGGTTCCACTCGGCTGCAGACAGGATACTTTTCGATATTCGAGTAGTAATCCGCTATGAAATCAACCACCAAATGGGCTTGTCTCCTGAACTCCTCCGGCTCCAGAGGGTTCTTCATCATCTCCATACTTGCTTCAGCATCAGCATCAGGGTAGCAGCTACCCATTTTATTTTAATTAATAGAACCTAACTATATTTTTTACCTTGCCTTTCAAAAAAGTTATTAGGCTGTGTTTCAATATTTACTTAATTTAGAAAGGTGGCCTTTTTATACATAACGAATTTAAAGAAAAATTTAATTATTAGACCTAACTAATTAACATGATTTGGACCAATATTGACACACATATTATCTATTCTATTAATATATATAAAAGAATTGATAGTCATTGACGTCGCGTTCAATGGTGGCCTCAATTCCCCATGAATGTGTCACGTGATATAATGAGGTGAAAACTTTATTATTTTTGAATTATTTCGTTTTTATCTATTAATAAAAAGAAAAATGATATCATGTGGCATTGAGATATTTTATGAAAAAAATAATTTAAAAACAAAATTGGATTTTTCTCTCTTATGTTTCCTCCTATAATTTTTAAACGTTAATATCTTTTATATACGAGATTTTTTAAAGAAAAAAAAAATTACACCAAATTAACGTGCGTTTTATTATCTTTCCATTGAGTACCATAGTGCTATATAAAAAACGGAGAAAAAAACGACTATTTTTTTGTGGGGTTTCGTTCATACAGAAAAAAAAAACACAAAATGTTCAGGTTATTCATTAATCATGTATTGGCAAGTTATTATTTATGTTCAAACCAGTAAATATATACATTGTTTTATGTTAGGTTTTAATATTAGAGTTATACATTGTTTAAGGTTAGGCGTTAACATTGGAGATACATTGTTAATTGTTTTAGGTTATGTGCTACCCGAAGCTTTCCTGCATGTAACTGTAAAACGCATCAGTCTATTCCTTCTGTAAAATTGATATGTCATATTAGATTTCTCAACCTCGGAATGTTTTTTGGGATAAAAAACTAGTATAAATATATTTTAATATGCTTTTTTTCTAAATTTCTACATTAATTTTTTATTGTGATTAAATCACAACCACAAATTCATAATACAATTAATTAAATGTGTGGCTAATAAATAATTTCTTATGGTTCTCACAACTCAACCTAGTTCTCATTTTAACCCAAATATATATATATATATATATATATATATATATATATATATATATATATATGGTTGAGTTCCTGTAGGAAAATAGATTTTTGTGAGAAGTGTGAAAATGATTAAAAATTGATATGTATGCATCATTTTTGTAGACGTATTCGTGATGTTTTGGATTGGTTTGCCTAGAAAAACAACAAACGTAACAATTAATAACCGAAAACAATGTCTTTTAGGCTTAAAATTTAAAACACTATGTCAAGAACATTAAGCATAGTGTTTTAAGTAATTACTAGTGTATTTTATCTCTAAAACATCTTGCAGTATGGTTTCAATGGGTGCGGGTTGCAACGGTGCTGATTGGGGCATGCTTTTTGTGAGATAATCAGGTTCCACTCGGCTGCAGACATGATACTTTTCGATATTAGAGTAGTAATCGGCTATGAAATCAACCACCAAATGGGCTTGTCTCCTAAACTCCCCGGGGTCCATAGGGATAGGATTCTTCATCATCATCATTCTTGCTTCAGCATCAGCATCATGGTAGCTACCCATTTAATTTTAATTAATAGAACATAACTGTATTTTTGAGCTAATTAATTATTAGGTGGTGGTTCAATATTTACATAATTTATAAGGAGCTAGGTAGGTGGGCTTTTATAGATAACGAATTTAAAGAAAAATTTAATTATTAGACCTAACACATTGACATTTGGACCAATATCGACACACACATATAAATATATTTTAATTTTAATATGGTTTTTTCTCTTTTCTACGTTAATTTTTTACTGTGATTAAATCACAACTACAAATTCATAATACAATTAATTAAATGTGTGGCTAATAAATAAGTTCATATGGTTCTCACAACTCAACCTAGTTCTCATTTTAACCCAACCATATATATATATATATATATATAGGGTTGAGTTATTCTACAAAGGCTACAAAAAATGAGAAGAGTGAGAAGGATACAAAAAAACAAAATAGATTAATAGATCATGTATAATAGGAAACAATTGTAATTGATAGCAATAGTATATTTCCAGATTTATAAGAGATTCAGTTGTAATAGTCTATATATTGTATCATTGTGAAGGGAATGAAATCAAGTTGAATACTATCATCCTTCAACCTCCAATCCTAACCCTAATTCTGTTGCACATCATCGTCGCCCCTCTGTTTCAAATCTTCCCTGTCCACTTCAAATCTCCTCCTTCTGCCCACATGGATCCCAAAATCCATCCGGCGATGACAATCTCAAACATTCGGAACTTCATTCCGATCACCCTAGAAGACGAAACATCACATTATCTTACGTGGTCTGAACTCTTTCAGATCCACTGTCGGGCCTATGATGTTTTTGACCATCTTCAACCCCGCCCCACTGTTGTCGCCTTTTCGTCTGCTACTGCCGATGGTAAGCAGACTGGCCCGTCCCCCACTGAGACACTATGTGTGACAACCATCACCTGCGTTTTTCTTCAAGTTGTCAATTCTAGTCCTTGTACTTTCTATCATTTTTTTAATTTATTAGAAGTTTTAATTTAATTTATGATAATCATTGAATTTTTCTTTTAATTGTGTTTCAATAATAAATTACCTTTTTAATTAGAAATTTATTATGTCTTAAAGCTAATTAAGTTATGAATATAAAACTAAATAGTAAAGTTCGGTTAGAAACCTTTCTAAAGTAGGGGAGACTGCTTCATTAGTATCTCTGCCCTCACCAGTTACATATTTTTCCCAATCCTTTTTCTCTCAACATTCTAACCTTGGGTAAAATGTTAAGGAGTTTGAATCTTTTGCCTTGGATATTAAACCACTACTTTAAACTTTGTAAAATCATGATTGATGCATTTCTTAAAACCTACCTGCCTTTTCACAACATCTTTTGTTTCATAGAAACCCCCACTTGAAAGGAATTTCGAGACGAAATTTTCTAAAGTAGGGGAGACTGTGACAACCATCACCTGCGTTTTTCTTCAAGTTGTCAATTCTAGTCCTTGTACTTTCTATCATTTTTTTTAATTTATTAGAAGTTTTAATTTAATTTATGATAATCATTTGTGCACCTTCATAAGTTTCATTATACCTTGCTTATTTCATTTGTTATAAATTGTAAGAAACATTAGTTGAAACAATAGGTGTTCCTCATTCTAAAATTTCATAAATTTTTATTCATCTTGACTTTGCCATATTTTTGAGAGTATGTGTCTAAGAAGCATCCATTCGATTAAATCAAGATGTATCGTAATATCCTCTTCAATTCTCACTTCGTGATACTCCAAACAAAAAAAAAATCAAAGGCTATCAATTATCAATGACGTTGACGCTTGAGTGTGCGTTTGTAGAGCTTGGAACTTCCATCTACGAATTCAACCTCAATTCTAATCTGATTTGGGTAATTCTGAGTCTAATTTTATTTATTTCTTATCTACTACAAAAGCCCTCTATCAATTTTTTTTGATAAAGGGAAATTGATTTTCAATGTGACAAATGTGACACCCGGCAATTTCCGATCTATACCGATGTGATTTTTATTATTAAAAATTAAATATTTATTTTAAATATTTCTAGTTATTAAGTTTCGGAAGTTTACTGACTGTTTTTATGATCGAAACTGTGACCGGTTAAATTAACGCGATTTAAACGCGTGTTCTGAAAACACGCGTCGGACGTCGAAGACATTTATATTTATGCTCGGTTTTGTATTTCGAACAAAACCGACTAATTTTTATGATTTATTTATCGAGCCTAAAACTAAACCGAGACGTTTCGCGAGATAACGGGTTCGATACGCGGTACAAAACCCACCTACCCTAACCCTAACTATAAAAGGAAGAACCCTCCTCCTTCTTCTTCATTTACCCGCAGCCATACCCCCCCCCATCTCTCTCGCTGCTCTCTCTCTCTCTCTCTAATCTCTCTCTAGACCTCTCTCTTTCTCCTCAAATCTGTCTCCCTCTCTACCCGACCTCCTACCTCATCTCACTCCCCTCTCTCTCCTCTGTTCAAAAGCCGCCGGCCACCATGAGGGTGGTGGCGGCGGCGTGGTGGCTCGGGAAGCCCACAGGGGGGGCCGGGTTGGGTTCTGATCGGGTGATGGTTGTTTTCCGGTTGGTGACGAGAAGATGGTGGTTCGTGGTCGGGATGACTGTTTTTGCAGGTGGTTTCAAGGCAGAGGGGTATATGGGTTGACCGAGGTGCGTTTGGTGGTTGTTGGGTGGGTAGGTGACAGCCGGGTTGGTGGTTAGAGGGTGGTTCAAGGAAGAGGAGGGCGGTGGTTTGTTCCGACGGGGCTGGGTTTGGTTTTGGTCCGGGTTGGTTTGGTTGTGGGTTCGTGGTTGCCGGAGCTGAGGCGGCGGCGGCGATGGTTGGTGGTGACGGGTCAGATTTTGGTTTGATTCGGGTCCGGGTTACGGGCAGATCCGGTTTTGGTCGTGGTCTCGGGCTCATGGTCCCGTTTCGGTTCAGATTCGGTGTTGGGGTCGAGTCGCGGGACAGATCTGGTTCGGTTCAAGTCAGTTTTGGTCCGGTCAACACATGGTCAACTGGTCAAAGCTGGTCAACTGTGGTCAACGGTCAGCATGTCGCGCGAGGCGGTGTTGTCGTGCGAGCGATTATGGTACAACTAAATATTTCGTATTTATTTTTGTGACTGTAGTTAAAAAGATATATATTTATGTATAAATACGAATATATATAAATAGCGTTACCTCGCGAACGAACCGACAATATTATTATTGACAAGTATATAAAGGCGTGACTTATAAAACCGATATCGGACTAAATTGGTTGGACTATAATATATATATTGTTTTGTGTATTTATACAAATAAGCGTGGTTTATATAAAAGCGTCAAAACGTATAAGTCTCGTTGATTGGGAATTTCGGATAAATAGATTTGTTTGTCTTGTGTTTTGAAGTTGATTTTGGGAATTTTTAGACAACTTGCGTTGTCTGGTTCGTACAAAAACAGAGGAGACTCTGCCGAAATTTTATAAAATCCAAAGCGCGGCTAAGTTAATACCGTTGTGTATGTTCTTATAAATGAATTTCCAAGCGTCTTAATAAAGGTATTTATGTAAAATCGCGACACTTTGACAAAGATATTTGTAACAATAATAAGTGAATCCCGGACAATATTTTGAAACAAATACATATAGTTTTGTCAATCATCAAGTATGACGAGCTTTTGAAAGGTTTTCGACAACGAAATTATGTTTATTGTTCGTATTCAAAAATATATAAGCGTCGTATTTACTTGGGAAAGCTTTATGCAAAACAAAGATTCGAATACTTTAAATGTCGGATTTTAGGAGTTAATGTAGCATTTATTATTAATTGGAAATTAATAACTATAAGAATTATATTTTTGCCAAGTGTATTTTCCTAAAAGTAAACGTACAAGACAAATGCATTTATTTGACTAACGAGACGAGCTACGGCTCGGGATAAGTTATACGTTTCATAAAATAGTCCAACGTGGTGTGTACACAAATAGTGACAAGTGCGCAACTTGGGTACTATGTCGTGTGTTAACACATAAGTAAGATAAGTCACGATCGGTTCGTCGAGTTAAAGCATATTAGTACTCGAGTTATACACACGAGTTAGATAGTTGGATAAACTACCTTTTAGCCGGATTATAGGCTAGGTTTATATGTGTTAGACTTTAAGGTGTCCTTTGTTGTAATAGGGCACGAGGAAGCCGGTCGAGGCTTGGACTTTATTTGCTAGTTTAGCATGGAAATTTGAGGTGAGTTCATGACCCCACTTTTTACCGTTTTATAAATGTTTTCGGGGTGGAAGACATGCATCTTTTATGAAAACCCGAGGAATTCCAAACGAACAAGTTTTTGAAAAATGAAATGGGTGCGTGAGTGTCACGACCCTGCTTTTACTGGTTTTACATTCGGGGAAGAAACATGCGTACTACTTACATTGTTTTAAAGATCATGTTATACTATGGGCACTTTATGTTACTATACGACTTTTACGGAAAGTCCCAGGGGGAAACCATGAATGTGCGGGATGCACAACGAGGGAAATGTGGATAGATCTATTGGGCCTTACAAACCCCACCCGACGGCTGGGAGCCGGGCGGGTGCATATTGTCTCTAATACTTTGGGGTTACCGAGGCATCGGTAATCCCGTCCGTCTGGGCTGGCTTTAACACTTATACCGGTTTAGTAATGGGTTCCCAACCGTAGTAGTAAAAACACTTAACGTCTAGCTAACGTTCTTATGACATAGTATTAACGGGAATGATCTTTTCAGACGTATGGAAACTCTTTTATAAAAACTTGTGGAATTATTTATGCAAAACTTATGAACTCACCAGCTTTATGTTGACTTTTTAAGTATGTCTTTCAGGTTTAAACTTTGGTAACGGCACGGTTGGAGTAGTCGGCATATTGGGGATCGGGATCCTAGAGGGTTAGCAATGGCGTTCAGGATATAAGAGTCTTAGATGCAACTTTCCGCTGCGCTGGCAAAGGCACCAAACGTCGCATCCGGCGAGGGAAAAGTCGGGGTGTGACAACAAATCAAGTTCTATGGTTCATACAATAATTTTGGGATTTGAGGACTTTTAAACCTATTCTAGAACTAGCCTTTAGACATTGTAACTCATATTATTTAGTGACTCTATTGTTGATTTGGTCTTAGCCATTCTTGTGAAAAGATTTTTGGAATTTATTCATGTTTTATATTAATTTAAGCTATTTTTATTCTATAAAATTCAAGTCGTAATTATATAACTAAAATATTGTTATATATTCAAAATTCTATAAATTTTGGTTAACATTGTTATTTTAGTACTTTATACATAATCTATATTATACTTATGTATCTATAAATTTTATACACCTCATGTAATTTATATATATATATATATATACATATATATACACGTGCGTCTAGACTTTTGATAGTTATTTAATTTACAAAACAATAATAGTCTTACACGCATTTTTTATTCATTTTCTCATATTCACTATTCTAATTATATATAAATATTTATTTGCATCGCATTGTATGAGTTGTGATATTTATTTATTCAAATATATAATTTGACACTTTCATACTCATACTATTGGTTGATGTTTAATGCTTTAGATAAATTTTACATACACATAAACTATATATTACATTTTATTTGGTTATATTCCATTTCTAGACAACTTCATTTATTATTATAATAATAATAATCATCATTTGATTATATTTTAATCCAATCTATAACCTATACATATATGCTTATATATATTTATTCCATGATAAATATGATGTAAACATATCAAATTTTATTTGATCGAATCATTATTTACTCTTACCATTTTATATAAATACGAATTGGAATATATATATTTTTCTTACGCTATAGTATCTAGACATTTTAGAGTCCTAAACTAAATCCCTAAACATATATGAACCTAGAGATCTCCAAGTCATTCTAGATTTTATTCTATTATTTATACATATAATATTCATTCTGTTAGGGTAATTTTTGGAGTTACCCAAACCGCTACAACTTGTGCTAGTCGTACTTTTTATTCTTCACAACAAGTGAGTATATCTTTCCCCTTTTTCATGTTTTACACTTTTGGGGTGACTCATGTACGCTTATTACTTCACTCACTTAATCATGGTTTATTCTATATTTACAATCGCAATTCTTGTATGTGTTTTACTTGTTGATTCGCTGATAGTGTGTACTTATGACCTGAATCATTAACCGTTCTGCGGCCTAGCATAGCAATAAATAGTACTTGATTATTGTTATGTGTGAACGATTATTCATCGCCTACTATGAGCGAATACTATATATATGTGACTCTTAATTCTATGAACAAAGGTTTGATTTTGGGTAGCATTTGTACATAGCTTGAACACTAAATTGTAGACAGTATAACACGTGAATTGCGAAACTTTTTTCTACTATATGTATTCAAACATGGTATGCTCACCAATACATTTTTGTATTGACATATACTATTTTCGTACATGTTTCAGGTTATTTATGAGATGACTTTTAAATTTTTGGAATTTTTACTTAGATTTTGGATTCATTGTATTTCAGTTTTAGTTGTCACTTTTGAATATTTGTATCTTATATTTTCCTTTCAATGTAATAAACTACTTAATCAATATATCAAAATTTACACTTTTAGTCCATGAGCTATTGAACAATCGTCACTACATGACACCTCGATGTTTCCGCCATCGGTTGGGGTGTTACACTATGGTCACGCTTGGATGCGATAGTGTTACAGTGGATATATGGGACGATCTCTCAACCCCTTGTTCACACCATAATGACACCGGGTCAAACTGCGTTTGACGCCTAGACGTCTCTTGAACAACACTTTAATGACAACATCCATACCCGATCTATTTTCCTTACCCAATAATTTTCAAACCTTAACCTTGAAAACTTCTCCTCCATGGCTGCTTATTGTCAGCATGCGAAGCATGTAGTAGTTGGAAGGATTATTGATGATGATGGCGTGATTACTAGCTACAAACCGAGTCAACAGGATTTGACTCGGTCAACAAAAGTCAAAGGCAGTAGGTTCGGGTCAAACCTGGTCAACTGACCAGTCAACATCATCAACCAGAGGCGTGTCGGGAGGTATATCATCAACGAGAGCTAGTTAGATTATTAACTATAAATTATTTATCGTGAAAGCACGTGTGGGACTCGACTTGACCGACACCTTGAACTCGACTTAACTTGACTATTGAATTATATATATATATATATGTGTGTGTGTGTGTGTGTGTGTGTGTGTGTGTAAGAAACCCATAATAACTATTAAGACGAGAAGATGATCGGCCGTAGAATTATATTAATATTGATTGTGATATAAGAATAACGTTTGAAACATTAGAACATATGGGAACTCGGACAATTAGACACGTAAATGGAACACTCGGACAAGTAGTATGGACATTTATTGAGACGTTAATTAAGATATCGAGAGATAGGATATTGGACATAAGGTGAATAATACGGACTTTAGTGTAACTTGGTTATTATACGATATTGGGACTCAGATAAACATAGGGACTTGATTCGATGATCTAACCAAGGCGACATTAACAAACGAGGTAATGGGGACTTTAGACAACCATATATATGTTAATAAACTTGACAAATAGAAGTTCGGATAAGGAACCTAAGTGTGCCCACACGTGTAACCACGGTGTTGGTTACACGCACTAATGTTTATGAACTTGAATAGGATCATGCTAGTGATTGGAAACTTGACTTGGGATGATATGTGACCGTATGATACGCTGCCAAGGTGAGTTCCGTGTACCATTCCCCTTTTTCTGTTTTACTGTTTTGGGTGAACATATGCTTGTGCGTCTAAACTTTTGTGATGTGACAAGATACTAGCTGCCGGATAATACTGACACTCATTAACTCATAGGTGAGCCGCTTAATATATGGGTAGTACTACTTGGGGAAACCCCCACGCAACGTGGACCCGGGACGTTGGGCCCGGGGGTAACGCCTCGCTTTTTCAATAAATAATAATAATAATAATCATGATTATTAATTTTTATAAATGTTCACACGACTATATATATATATATATATATATATATATATATATATAATTAATCTATAGTCCAACTCCAAATACTCGTTTTGAATCGTTTTATATAAACAAATTTTTATAAAATAATTATCCTATTGATTAAACGAGTCTAATTCAGAAACGAGACCCGAGTCGGTGATAAGTTCGTATACGCGGTGTCTACCTAACCTACACATAAACCCTACCTATATAACATCTTATTCCTTCTTCCTTCTTATCTCATCTTCAACCTCAAACCCTAGTCCCAAACCCTTTTCCTTCATCTCCTTCTTGTCTTCATATCTTACCCATTTCTCCACATACACCTACACCCATACTAACACTTCTTCTCCTACCCAAGCCACCCCATCATCTCCCACCTCCTCTCTAACCATGAACAGCCGGCTGTGGCGGCACGCAAGGCAAATGGCGGCATCCCTTCATCTCTTCATCCCCTTCCTCATCTCTCTCTCACAAACCCCAGCAGCCGCCACCCCATGGTGGTTCACGATGGCTCTCTCATGCACATTTCCCCCTGCTCTCTCTCACCCCGGTCTCTCTCTCCTCCTCTATTAAAGTAGCAGGCCGGCCACCACCTTGGTTGGTGGTGGCGGCGCAAAGATTTAGACCCAAACTGGGTATTGATGTCGATTATCAGAGGAGAGGCTCGGAGGGACAGCATAACATCAAAGGTGTTCTGGTTTGGTGGTAGTTATGGCGTCGGGTCTGCATAGCGGGTCAAGGTACACGAAGGGTTTTTTTTGCACCGGGTTAGTTGGTTCAGGATGCTGCTCATGTGGGGCTGGTTTTCGATCAAAAATCATCCAACATTAGAGGAGATGGGTAGATTTCCGGTTCAAGTTTGACGAGTTTCAGATGGGCTCGTCACCGTGACCGGTAATGGTCACGATGTTGGTATTGGTGTCGATGGTCAAGTCGGGTTTTAGGCCTCTACTATGGTTTGATTTCTTTCGGGACTTATAACAGCCGAACACTTCACGGTCTCGGGTCAAACTCGGACCTGGTCAACTATAGTCAGATTCCATTCCGGTCAACTTTAGTCAATGGGTCAAACCCGGTCAAAGCGATCAGATTTGTCGACGCTCGGTTCGCGAGTATAGCTAACAGGAAGGTATAACGCTCGCCGTGTCTTTATTTTATTTATTTTGGCGTTAAAGTTATATTTATGAAGCTTAAGTTATTTTTGTGTAAAACGAACCGAACCGACTTGTGAACAAAAATATTTCATTATTAGCTTACACTAACCACTTGGCGACTAACTTACGCTATGAATATTGTTATTAGAATTTTCAAAATGTCAAACTACATGTATACAAAAATATCGCTTATCAAAATATATAACTCTTATTCATTAATACTTCAATAATTTAAACCATTGCCGTGTATAAAAAGGCTTAGTGTAATAATAATATTCGGAACATTCGAGTAGGCGAAGTTTTATAAATACTCATTTACACGATTATACAAGTTTAATACCAGTCGTTTTATTATGTTTGTTTTTCGAACTATTGAATAACGAATAACTTGTATGAATTATTTTGATGATAATCGGGTATTGTAATATACATATATATGCATGTTACTTGTCGAAATGTATGTTTACCTCGCCTATTATAGTTTTGGCAAGCTAACCCAAGTATTGCGTATTTATACATTGATGTTTTGGGAAAATATAGACAACTTGAGGTGTCTGGTTTCTTACAAAAACAGAGGAGACTCTGCCCAAATTTTTACAAAATACAACAATAATTTTGTGCAAAAGAAGCTATATTTTACAAATAAACGCTATTCAAACTTTACTTCGTCATGATATAAAAGCATGCATAAATAAATATAATACATATATTTTACGGTCTTCAAAAAAACTAAAACGCGAATCAAGTTACACATATTATTTTCACTATCTTAAATATTCCTTTCTAACTAGTTTAAAGTCGTGAATCTGAATATTATATAAAGTAAACATATACATTATATATAACTATACATACGCGCAAGCTTCGTGAAACTAAACCAAGTACTATCGGTTCGTTGAGTTATACACATTTAAAGACACGTATTATTTACAATACGAGTCTAGGTAGTTGGATAAACTATCTTTACAACCAAGAAATAAAATAAGTTTATTTGCATTAGAATTTAAGGCATCATTTACTTGTAATAGGACACAAGAGATTCAGTCAATCCAGCTTCAGACATTGTTTGTTATTCTTTCATAATGCACTTCAGGTGAGTCATACTTGTCCCCTTTTCTTTTATCACTTTTGGGACCAACATGTATTATATGCAAAACACACTAATGCTTTCATAAACACACATGCTCAATCTATTAAACATACTTATATGCTATTTGCCATGCTTATGATTCTTAGATACTTAAACATAATTCATTAACTATTATTAGCCCACTTAACATGTATAGCGCTATAGGACTAGCACACCGCCCCCTTTATGGGTCATTGTTAAGATTTAAACGGCCTAGCATGAATATGCTAGGTATACGCTGTGGTACTCGCGGGTTTGAGTTATGTTCTTTGTATGGTATGTATGTGCAATGCTATAGTATGAGATTCGAGTAAATCATTCTAAATATTATGTATGTAAACTAAAACTAGTATGCTCACCAATACTTTATGTGTTGACGGATATTTTATACATGTTGCAGGAAAAGCTTGATGAGACGATACAAGAAACATCACTTAGGATTCGGCCTTAGAAACAAACGAAACAATCTTTATTTTACTTCATGTTTAAGTTAATGTATTTTTCTCATGAACAAATTGTATACTTGTTGAATCTTAGATACGAATGAAATCTATTTTAATCTATTATCACAAATTAGTGTTATGAAGTCTTTGAACAATCTATCACAAGTCTCACCTCGATGTTTCCGCCATCGGTTGGGGTGTGACACCGGGAAACCCTCCACTGAGGCCTGCGGACCGTTGCGGCATATGCTAACTTCTCAGATAAGAGACACACTGGACTGGGGGACTTGATGGGATTGGGTACCGAATACACTATTCTGCATACCCAAACCCGGAACAACATCGTCGCGCGGAGATAAGCCTATGCGCAGGAAATGGTCAAAGCTCATTAATGACCAGTCAAAGGTCAAGTCTCGGTCAAGGCGAAAGTCATGCATGGTCAAATGCCATGCATGAATCAAGGCTTTAAGCACGTTGACTAGACATTAGAGCCGGTATTACGTTCCACTGTTCCCATTAATTATGCTTTCCATATATCACCTCACTAACATAACTAAGGGTGATGGAGACAACCTAACCACGGTTAGGACTAGGATAATGGTGGCATACGGACTCTCCTATAAAAGGGATCACACCCCCAATGGGAGAGGACACTTTCTACTGACCTGGAGAGCTATCACACTTGATAGTATCCCCATTCACCCCGATAACCGCTGCGCGCCTGCGACAGGTGGAGTGTACAACACTTTTGCCTCACCACGCTTGGCAAATAATTCAAACAGAGAAACACCTGGATACAATCGCACAACATAAACACTAATACAAGAAAGGATATAAACAAAAAGCACGGAAGACCTCCTTACCTTCCGGAGGATTCGGATCATGACCTTCAGGACAGATAAGACTGAGTCCCAGCAAATTCAAAACGCTTTCTGGACATTCGTCCATCATCAACGGAGTAGCATGATCACAGAGCGACTTATACCAATCCTGCTCTTTGAATCCTGCCATTGGGGGGAATTCAACAATTTTTTCCTTTAAACCCACCATCATCCATTGAAAAGCAGCAGGGATAACACCACGGTTGATATAGAAAAACTTATCTTTCCACTCATACATGGACTTCACCTTCTCCGATACAAGTTGCTTCACCTTCCGGCGAATGCCTAAGCTATACCAACCGCTACCACCACGAGCTGCTTCAAGAATATAAAACACATTCAGCTTCTCAAATGTAGCTTCAATCTCCAAAGCCCTACATGTCGCTTCAAAGTGAAGCAAACGGCCCCACCCATAAGGGGTCAATTGTGTAGGGTGAATGCCATATTTCAACAAAGCATCCACCACAAACTTGGTAGCCGGTAGACGGAAACAACATTTAGTAAATGCCGCTGCATACAACATTATCTTCCCAGGGGGTGCTTGTAAAGCATTCTTCCCTTCGGCCGGAAGCTCTGGCTCCCATTCAGACAGAATGCCATACTGATCAAGGAAATTCAAATATGAGGGTTTGTCCCACTTAATAGTGGTGGCTTCCATACTTTTTGATGATTCTTTCCCAAGATCTTTGACAGAATCTGACGTCTTACTAGATTCTGGAACATTTTGTGAATCTTGAGACATGGTTAAAGAAATAATGATATTTGGGAGAAGAGACGTTGAAGAAGAATTCAAAATTTGAAACAAGCAGAAATGGGAAAAGCCATAATTAAAATTCAATATATAGGCTTTGCAATTAATACAGCTGACGTCATGCTCAGTGGGCTAGCCAGAATTTTTCGAGGATGAGTCTAATAGGGAAGTGACACGTGTACACCTGAAGACAAATAGACGTCACACGCGCCCCACGCGCCCACTCGCCTGACAACCGCCGCTCAACGTGCCTGCACACGTCTCAACTACAACCAGTCACGTCAGACCCACTCGCCATATGGGCCACAAGTTTTAAAGATCATGGAGAACTACCAAGTGTCCTTAACAAACCACTGACGTGTCCCACACCTGCGGAACTTTGACGAAAAATCCTATCACCCGTTCTCCGCATGAAAAATCCAGCAACTAAAAAACCACTCAACAACACCATATGCGCAAGTTACCATTGAAGACAAGCTCTCACCAAAAACACAAAATTTTATAAGTCCAGCATCCCTCCCATCTCATCCTAACTTCTCAGATAAGAGACACATTGGACTGGGGGGACTTGATGGGATTGGGTACCGAATACACTATTCTGCATACCCAAACCGGGAACAACATTGTCGCGCGAAGATAAGCCTATGTGCAGGAAGTGGTCAAAGCACATTAATGACCGGTCAAAGGTCAAGTCTCGGTCAAGGCGAAAGTCATGCATGGTCAAATGCCATGCATGAATCAAGGCTTCAAGCACTTTGACTAGACATTAGAGGCGGTATTACGTGCCACTGTTCCCATTAATTATGCTTTCCATATATCACCTCACTAACATAACTAAGGGTGATGGAGACAACCTAACCACGGTTAGGACTAGGGTAATGGTGGCATACGGACTCTCCTATAAAAGGGATCACACCCCCAATGGGAGAGGACACTTTCTACTGACCTGGAGAGCTATCACACTTGATAGTATCCCCATTCACCCTGTTTTTGTTATAAACAACTACCTCGTGTAGTCATCTCCACACCCACATATTCACTCTTGTTTGCAGGTTCCTCCATCCATAGCGGTTAGTGAAGGATCAACCCTGTAGTAACTCATAATCTTATCATCCCTAACCGGTGGTGAGACTATTTGTTTCTTCATTGTATTTGTATAATTTTTGCGACCAAAGGTTGTATAACATTTAAATATTGTTATCGTTGCTTCCGTTGTGCAAGTCTGTTACCAAACTGTCGTAACGTCTAGGCCCCACCTGGTCGGGCTGTTACACAAAGATCCTCTCCCGTCTTTTGTAGAGGTTCGTTCACGCCTTAATATGGAAGAAAAGAAGAAGAAACGACATGCGTCTTCGGCTGCACAAGCTTCGGCCACCGCCTTATCTGCGTCCGTATCATCCATTCCATCTGATGACCGGACTAGAGGCCGTGGGCGTGGCCGCAGCAAAGGACGGGGACGCGGGACCTACAACCGCGGCCGCACCAACAATACCCAGTCACCTTCAGCAGCCGGCTCCCATCCCTTCATTGTGTTTCCTCAATCTTGGGCTGCATCTCAATGGGCCTCCCTATTACAAGGATCTCAGCAACACTCCAGGCCCAATACTACCCCCTTGTCCATATCTAGCCCGACCCAACAATAACTCGGCTCGCTAATGGGTACTCGGCCCAAGACCAAATCAGGTTTACAACGTCAGTTACAAACCTACCGACATCGAACAGGCACTGTACACAATGGCATTGAATCCACCTGATCACGGCGTTATGGACACCGGAGCCTTAGCCCACTCGGCCAACGAGCAAGGTATTTACTCTCCGTCTAATTTTAATAAATGCACTAATAAACATATTATTGCTGGTAATGGGATGTCCATTTCGGTATTAGCACAGGGTAATCACGTCCTACCCCCACCCTTCCCACCTTTAAAACTAAAGAACGTCCTTTTTGCACCCAAAATAATCAAAAACCTTATATCTGTGAGACGCCTCACAACTGATAATTTTGTTTCCATTGAATTTGACCCTTTTGGATTTCTTGTGAAGGATCTCAAAACCAAGGCTCCTATCCTCAGATGTAACAGCATAGGCGACCTCTATCCTCTCACACAACAATTCTCTACCAACTTCAACAATCCCATTGCTCTCGCTGCTGTGTCTCAAGAACGTTCGCACCAACGCCTAGGACTCCCCGGCAACAACCTTTTTCATTCTTTAAAACAGTCTTCTTTTATTGATTATGGTAAGATAAATGACAAACTATGTCAATCGTGTGTGTTTGGAAAGAGTATTAAATTACCTTTTGTTGCATCTGTCAATTCTACTTGTTTGCCTTTTGATATAATTCACAGTGACCTCTGGACCTCACCCGTACTTAGCACGGGCGGTCACCGCTACTATGTCCTTTTCCTTGATGACTTTACCAATTTTTTGTGGACTTTTTCCATTAGTCACAAGTCACTAGTCTTCTCCACATTCACCAGATTCTATAAACTCATCCAATCCCAATTTGAACGCAAAATAAAACAATTCCAATGTGAAAACGGTAAAGAATATGCAAACAATAATTTTTTCACCTTTTGCCAACAAAACGGTATGCAATTTCGTTTTTCCTGCCCCCACACCTCTTCACAAAACGGCAAGGCAGAGCGTAAAATTCGCACAATCAACAATATGCTTCGCACTCTTCTTGCCCAAGCTTCTTTACCACCAAACCTGTGGCATCATGCTCTTGAAGCCGCAACCTACCTCCTCAACATTCTACCTAGCAAACACCATGATTTCCTCTCCCCTACCTACCTTCTCTATCATTGTCTTCCTGAATACGGTCACCTTCGCGTATTCGGTTGCCTGTGCTATCCTGTCACCCCCTCCACCACCATTCACAAACTCACAAACCGTTCTCAACCTTGTGTTTTTCTTGGGTACCCCTCCAATCACCGCGGGTATAAATGTTTATACCTTGAAAATACTCGTATTTTTATCTCTAGACATGTATACTTCGAGGAGTCAATTTTTCCCTATCAAATCCGTTCCTCCACAAATCCTCCTAAATATGACTTCTTAAACACTCCATTTAATCCCTTTTTGTGGGAACACGTTTCCACCAACCCCAACACATTCGACCCACACCACATCCAACCAAACCCGCCTACTCCCCCACAACCCAATCCACCAAACTCACCTCTCCCTACTCCCCACTCCAGCCCACCGGCCCAAACTCCTAACTCCATCCCTAACTCCGGCGCTTCCTCACCAAGCCCAACCAACAACAATGAACAAACCACCACCACAAGCCCACCAACACATACTGGCCCAACCTCCCCACACCAACACCTACCTATGGCCACCCAACCCAACAACACTTCCGTCCAACCACCCACTTGTAACACCCCAACCGATGGCGGAAACATCGGGATGTCATGTATTGATATTTGTTTCAGTAGCACATGATATATATTGAAATTTTAAATACTTTATTGATAACATAAATATCCAAATGAAATGATGTCTGAAAATCCAAAATACATAACATCAAATAAAACAAATAACTTCAAATAACTTCATAGAATCCATCATGCATACTCTAAGCCTCAGCTTCATTGTTACTTGAAACATGTTAATTTTGAAAATATTTTTGGGCCAACAAAAGTTGGTGAGAATTACATAGGTTTTGATAATTGAATAAAACTTGTACAATTCAAGTGTCATGGCAAGTCTAGTCCATGTGTGAAAACATACTATCAGGTAAATCGAGTGCATAATCAAACCTTGTGACTAGAATATTGTGGTCCATCCCATACGCTCATGGTTCACTCGATTATGTTATGAATTCGATAACAATCACCCACGCTACCTATGTAGGAGGTACACGTATCCGGGTGGGATTGTCAGTCCAATAGATCTATCGTTGTATACCGTCGGCTGATCAATGTTAATGATTATGCTAGAATATTGTGCTTACCCTAGTCATGTTTAAGACATAATGCAACATAGAATAACACATAGACCCTTTATGATTGAATTGTAGATAGAATGTTGTGACATGTTTCACCCCAAAATAGTGAAATAGAAAAGGGGCTATGTAAAACTCACCTTAGTGTTTAAATGGTGACCCTTGTTATATAAGTAAATGTGGCTCGTGTGTATCCAAATATCACCCTATTTCAAGGTAATAAATAAGTGTTGGGGAAAACTTAATAAGTCTAAGTTTTCTAGTCTAAAATGTGCTAGGGTTCCTAATTTGGGGATTATTAATTGATTTATGATTACATTTGAATAATTGTTAAATAACTTTAATAAATAAAGAAATAATTAATATAAATATTTCTGACCAATATTAACTAAAAGTAGTTGAATTAAAATGTAATAAATGTGAAAATAATTTTTATTAAATTATTTTCTTAATTAATGAATATTTGTATATAAATACTTATTTGATAAAATATAGACTTATTATTTAAAAATGTTAAAAATTATAAATTTCGAATCAAAAATTTATATTTTTGATCTAAATGATTAATAATAATTTATGTGAAATTTTGATGCAAAAATAATGAAAAATGAATTTATTATGATTTATTTATGATTAAAATAGAAAAAATCGATTAAAAATATTAAATAAATGATTTTTCAGAAATAGAAATCATTTCTGGAATGTTTATTGTTTTATAAACTTAGAATAATTTTGGTAGAATTTTATAAAATCCTTTTGATATTTTTATAGAATTTTATAATTATAATAGAATAAACTTGTAATATTTATTATATATAATAAATAAAAGATTTTCGAAAAACTAAAAATTGTATGATAAACTTTTCTATTAGAACATCATAAAATAATTTTTGTAGAATTTATAAAGCAATTTTAGTATTTTAAAACCATTTTTAAAAATAATAGTGAATATATATATAAGTATAAAGGGTTAAAAAAATGTTTGCATATGCTAGGGATCGAACCCGGGCCACTGGCCGGTTCGATGTTTTATATCACAAGCCTAGACCATCTGGTCTAGACCCTGAGAACGATTTATCTTGGTTTGAAATAATTATATAGGTTGTTTAGATTAGTATGAATATTTATCAAAAATAAAAAAAAAAGTTGAGACGGGAATCGAACCTAGGCTCAAAGCCGGTTCATGTTTTTAAACAAACAACATTACCAACTGATCTGTGGATCAGTTGGTTAATGCTTCCTCTTTCAAATATGTTATAAGGTTGTCTGCAGATTAGTTTTATCCCCAAATCAAGATGCTATGAACCCTAACTTTTAATCGATCTAATTCACCATCAATACGTTACAGACACATAAAACAGATATGGGGATTTTAATCCCTGATAAGAATCGACCCAAAAGAGAAAAAAATTTTGGGATTAAGACGAACCAGAAATGATGCAATTAAAGCTCCAAGTCGCGCACAATGAGGGTTCCAAATCTCGATTTTTAGTGATTGAAAGATGGATGTAATAGAGGGGTTATGTTTTTCGCTTATACCTGATGTGGTGTGCGAGTTCAATTGAAATAATATGGCCTTATATATACGAATTCAGAATTTGATTTTTGGAAGGTTAATAAGTCGGTCAATCAATCAAATTAAACGCAATAAAATGCATTAATGGGTCAATAATCTAAATGCAGAAAGTAGAGGGTAATAGGACGAGTTGATTATGGGATTTGATTGGAAAATCGACACATTAAAGGATGTCAATTGTTGATTGAAGATGGGTTTTGACTTTCAGAAGTCAATGGTGTAAAAATAAGGGAAAGTATATAATTGTTGGGCTGGATAAAAAAAACCACAAAGAAACTATTAGCTCAGCTGGTAGTTGGATGGTTTGGTTAGGCTGTGGACGCGGGTTCGAGTCCCGGTCCAAGCAAATTATTTTTTTTGTAATTATATTTCTAAGATTTCCTTATTATAAATTTTATAATATTGTTATAATAGTCCAAAAATGGTAGAAATATATATATATATATATATATATATATCTTCTATAATATATAAATGAAAGTTAATGAGGGACACGTGGCATCTTATGCGAGCTTTCTTTGAGTTTTTCCCGCTCATTTTATCGGGTCAATTAAATGGGTCATGGATATTCCATCTATTATTAAATTATTTTTTCTCTCTCATATGCATGGCACATGCACTTTCCCCCATGATTTTTAAACGTTAATAACTTTTTAAACGATATTTTTTTTGAAAAAAAAAATTACACCAAATTAACGAGCGTTTTATTATCTTTCAAACGAGTACTATAGTGTTATACAAAAAACGAAAAAAAACGAGCGTTTTATTACTAATGGGTCTGCTCTAAAACAAACTTCTTATTACAACATCTGTTGTGTGCAAACCACTGCTGTTATTAGAAGTTTGTTTCATCATCTGTTGCTTGCTTCATCCGTGGATAATCATCAGCTGATTCATTCATTAGTGGTTACCGATCCATCAGTGGTTTCCAATCAGCTATTTCATTTATCAGTGGTTACCAAAGGCAGGAGCACAACCACCAATGAATGAATGGATTTTCAGCTTTAGTTAGATTTAGTTTTCCCGTGTTTTAACACGGGATTTCACCTAGTATATATAATAAATCGTACAAGATAGGAAAAATACGAAATGTTACACCACTGTCCCTAACGAACAGCAAAACCCACCTGCACCCACTCAAGCTCGCACCATCCGAACTCGCTCAATGAGCGGCATTGTCAAAGCAAAACAACTTTTTAACCTAAATGCAACGACCATCTCACCCATCCCTAAAAACCCACATGTTGCCCTTTCCATACCGGAATGGTACAATGCTATGCACCACGAGTTTAGTGCACTTATTAAAAATAAGACCTGGGAGCTAGTACCACGCCAACCCAATATGAATATTATACGCAGCATGTGGCTATTTAAACACAAATTCAGGTCGGATGGCTCGTTGGAAAGGTATAAAGCGAGACTTGTTTGTGATGGGCGAAGCCAACAGGTAGGTATTGATTGTGGAGAGACCTTCAGCCCAGTGGTTAAACCAGCCACCATCCGTACAGTTTTATCTCTTGCTCTTGCCAAATCTTGGTCCATACACCAACTTGATGTCACCAATGCCTTCTTACATGGCAATTTGGACGAAGCCGCTTACATGCACCAACCCATGGGATTCCGCCATTGAAAGGTTGATTGGGTTTGATGACAAATGCGTCTGATACTGTAAATATCCTTGCGCATCTGACAGTTGCATAGTCTAGTAGGCGACATTTTGAATGTATTGGAGATGGTCCGAGGCATGGGGACCATCTCCCGCTCCAGCTTGAGAGGATGATTTGTAAATCACACCCATTGACTCCCTCTACAAAAAACAACAAAATGTGTTAAATTAAATTGACCGATTAATAATAAGTCAACAGTTTTGAAATAAAATACAAAAACAACGAATACCATCATTTGAAGTCTTGCCCCATCATCTTGAAAAACAGGAGCAGTCACAGGTGCTTCCCTCGGATCAGAAACGTGTACAACAGTACGGGCCATATACCACTCCATGTAACCCGGGTCAACGGATTAGGTGGTAATTATTTGACCGTTGACAACAGTATTGGCACGGTTGTTCCATCCCCGAACATACTCTCCGTGCTTACTGAGCCAATTAGTCCCAGTTTTACCTATCCGGTTAACCTTGTGCAACCTCTTATGCTCACTAACCTCTATGCTGATAAAAGACGGCTCCTGTTGCACCATCCCAAATTGTCTCATTACCCGTTGCGGATAATGATGTTCGATAATCTCCCAATATATCAATGGGCAAGCACTCCTCCAGCTTTCCATACCACTTCTGCATATCGATGGCAGACTTCCAATGACAGCATCGTAAGGTGTCCATTTAAACTACAAAAAAAAAATGTTATGCAATAAGAAAAAAAATACAAATTTATTCTATATACTAAAAAAATAGATATAATTACGTGGCCCCTCGTAACGATTGAAGTTGAGAACGATATATTCTCAAACAGTGTGACGGGGCTTCAGTGAAGTTGAGTTCCCCCTGTTGCCACCTATATAATTGAACAATGAAAAAATATCAGTATTCCAAAGTGTTGTTACTAACGTTTAATATATGTTTCAAGTTGTAAATTACCGAGCTGCCAACGGCGCGGTGCAATTGAAATTTAGGTCAGGTTGGGGAGCAATGCATCGAATTCTTTCTCGTGCCCAAATTTGCAGAATGAAGGCTGTGCCAGAAATGCTTATTGCATCGGGTGCTGTGGCATCACATAGGTTTTTATAAAGACAAGCTAAAACTGCACTACCCCAACTATACTGTGAACATCTTCCTAAATCATGTAAAATTCTTAGACGGTGCAACGAAATTCTATTGTTGGCATTATCGGGAAGTATTGTGCAACCAATAAAATAATATATTATCAAACGTTCACGAAAAACGTACTGTTTGTTCGTTGCTTCAAGTTCAGAAAATGGTTTATTTAATTCTCTTAAAATCACAGCTGACTTAAGTGATTTCCCATGAAAATCAGTGAGTTAGGGGGTAAAACCTAACAAAGTTTCACACAAGCCTATGGCATCAACTTCTGTAATGGGATTTTTCACACCCGATACCACAACACCCTCTACCGGTAATCCCCACAGCACGTTAATATCCTGTAACGTGATGATTGTAACACCCTAGGCATATCCCACATCTCCCGTGGACAGGATAGATCTTGGTTCATAAGTAATGTCCTGCCTCGTAAATCACCAACGCGTTTTGGGCTTAGTTGGTTGTGGAGCACATGAAAACTCCACAGTTAAGTGTGCTCAGGTGGGAGTAGTATTAGGATGGGTGACCTCGTGGGAAGTTTTCACTCGGGAAACCAAAAACAAATCTGTGAGCTTCTAGTGGGTAAAGCGGACAATATTGGATGATATTAGAGGCGGGGTGTTACAGTCACTTCGCCCATGGCCGGTAGATGAAATGTGTGGGTTTCTGGCCTCCACCGCTCGATCAACGCAGTTATTAGTGTGTGGTCCACGTATCGATAACCATAGCTTAAAATCCCACCAAACCTGGCTTGTTGTATGATACTTTTTACTTGTTCCCCTACAAGGTTTTTCTCAAGTAATTTCCAAATGCTTTTATCACCACGTTTCACATTTATGCTTTCCTTGTACTTTTCTGGATTCTTGAAAACACCCAATGCACGGTGGTCATTATGTAGAAACAACACATCGTTAACAAGAGGACCCGGGTGTAATTCATAACTCATATTCAGGAAAAGATTCAAAGTGGTTACAACTAAATCTTTTGAACTTTAGAAAAACAAAACACTTTGAAAAAAAAAACTTTCAGGGTTGATGACCAGATTACTTCGTGAAGATGGTGGATACATTTCTATCTTCTCTTATGCATATTATATAACCCCCAAGTCCAACTCGAATCCATCTCCTCCTGCAATATTACTATTGAGCCTGCTAACATTTCAAGTCAATGTGGACATTTCATTTCATATGCAACACATCGACCTCCTGCAACATTAGTATTACCCTATGGATTCTCATAAAACCTTTCAAACAACATGCATGCATGCATGCACCCTATACAAAACCAAAATAAATAACCTGCATGCATTCACGCGAATAATAAGTCCAAGAAAAAGCTGCAACACTATGTTGAAGGTAACACTTCGGGTCAACGACCTTCAAACAAGTTCTCTGAACCATTCAACGACCTTCAAGGTATCAGTTTGGGTCAACAACTTTGAAAAAATAAACAAAAAAAAATCAAGGTCGCCGAATGGGTATGCGACCTACCTATATCCATAATTTTACTCCTTCAAACCCTACAAACACAACACTCTTTCGCATTAAAAATAAGCTATTGTTGTAAAAAAAATAGAATAGTTGTCGGCTCACGAGAAAAGGACGTGGAAACGTAACTGCATTAATTAGACTAGTGGGAGTGGGGGCGGGAAGGGGGGGGGAACACCGCCGCCATAGGGGCGGGAGAAGTGGCGTGGGGCTGGGGGCGGGGAGGGGTTCACCGGCGTGGGGGGGAGAGGAGGGACACGTGGCAGCTGCTGGTTGGATGATCATTATTTGAATAGATTTAATTTATTAAAAAAAAACAACAATCTGTTTTATTAAAAAAAAAGAAATTTAAGAAATTAAAAAAAAAACAACATTTAATTCATTTTGAAGGCCGTTTTTAAAAAAAAAAATTAAATTAAATAAAAAAAATAAATAAATAACATTACATAATTAAATTACTTAATAACCATTACACACTAAAACAACCATTACATAATCCTAATAATTCCTAAATTACTTATTTAAACATAAATAACTCCTAAATTACTTATTAATCCTAATTTTCTCCACTATGGAGAGTAGTTGTCCCATTCTCCGGGGAAGGTGATGCACTCGGGTGAGACGGAACGCGAGCTATCCCGTCCATCAGATCTCGCATCTGAGGGGAAGTAGTAGTACTCACGAGGAGGGGTAGGTTGGTTATAGTAGAGTTCCTCCTCCTCAATCTCCCTCAGGGCTTCCAAGTCCCCATCAGTCGGGGAAGTCCCATGGTTAGGGGTGGGGGTAGCCTGCTGTTGGGGGATGGGGATGGGGTAGTTTGCTGTTGGGGGATGTGGGTGGGGGTGGGGGTGGGTGTAGGGGACTGAAGCAGTCCAGGGGGTAGGGGGCGACAACGTTAGTCGCTCCATTTGTTGCTGGGCCATGACATAATCCATAGCCCAGACCAATTCCTCATCCGTCCAGTCATCATCGGCAGGAGGATGAGGAGGAATGGTTGGTTGTGCAGCAGCAGCAGGAGGGCGAGGTAACCAATGTTGTGGAGGAGGAGGAGGAGGATAAATAGGAGGTTGTGGAGCAGTAGGAGGAGGAGGAGATGAGGAGAAGGGTAGTCTCCGGGGGCGGCCCCGTCCCCTGGGATACCGGCGAGAGTACTGCCGGATATTAGACGGGCCAGCAGCTCCTGCTTGAAAACCGTCACCCATGTTATTCATTGCTTTAGGGAAGAGGAATAGGTGTGACTGAGAATTTGGTAAGGTGTTGTATTTATAGGGTTAGAAGGATGAAGCAGTGGGGGGGAAACTTTGAAATTAGAGTTTCAAATTCAAAATTTCAAATTCAAACTTGTGGGTGGGAAAAATTAATGTTTGAACTGTGTGGAGCAGTGGTGGGAAAATTTGAAATTCAAAGTGTAAAATTAAATATTAATTAAAATTTTATTACTTTAATATTAATTATTTTTTTATTAACTTAATATTAATTATTTTTTTATTAATTTATTATATTTTCCGGTTTATATTATTATTATTATTATTATTGTTATTGTTATTGTTATTATTATTATTATTTAATTTATAAAAAAAAAGAAAAAAAAAGAAAAAAGAAATGCCAAGTGTCACTTCCCCCCACCTCTTCCCCCCCTTCCACTCCCCACAATTATTTTCCCCCCCACAAGGGCCCCACAAGTGCCACATGGCGCTTCCCCCCACCTCTTCCCCCCCACCACTCCTTAGAGTATGCGTAGTGGCTAATGTTATGGGGCGTTTTGGGGCTCCATAGCGCCGGGAACACCGCCCCGAGTGGCGCTATGGGGCGTTTTGGGGTGATTTTGTCTTCTCCATAACGGCGTTGTGCATTGGGGTTTTTTAAGGGTTTATTATTATTGTGTTTGTGTGTGTGAAGAGGAAGAGAAAGAAGTGAAGAGGAGGAGGAAGAAGAAGAAGAAGGGAAGAAATGAAGAAGAAGAAGAAGTGAAGAAATGAGGAAGAAGATGATGGAGAAGAAGAAGTAGGTGGGGAAGGGGTAGGTGGGGTGGGTTATTATTTTTTATTTTAATTAATATTATTTTTAATAGTAAATCTTATTTTTTTATTATTGTTTTTTAACTTAATAAATTTCTTTTATTATTATTATTAGGTATTTAATATATTCTTATTTAAATAAAAAACAATAATTAACCAATCATTACCAATCATTTATAACCCCCACATAACCCCCCTTCCCACTACACCCTCTTTTTCCATAACCCCAACATAACCCCTTTTCTATTACTTTTTAATATTTTAATCCTATAACCCCACATAACTATCTACCACTACACATACCCTTATAGTCTTAAACACTGGAGTTTGAGAAATTATCTATATATATTAATTCAAAGACACTTTAACAGTGTCTTTGTTTTAATATATATATTGGCCACTAACTTTTACGTTAACTTTATTTCTGCCACTAACTTTTAGGTTAACTTTATTTTCTTCAAATTTGATCACCAAACTTAGACAAACAAACTTTTAACTTTTAGGATTTAAAACTTTGGCCACTAACTTTTAACTTAAATTTATTTTCTTCCAATTTGACCACCAAACTTTTAGGTTTTGGGATTTCAAATTTTAACCACCAAACTTTTAGCTTTTAGGATTTCAAACTTTGACCACTCAACTATTACACTTTGGCCAAAATTTTAGTTTTTAGGATTTCAAACTTTGACCACTAAACTTTTAGCTTTTAGTCACGAGTATTTTTTTGAAGCTCATGCAAGAATAACAGTCACTTAATATTATCTTTTATGTCCACGAAACCCTCCACGCAACAGGAGCTCCCACAGCGACGCGCGATCTTTAACGTCCGCCAAACACTCAACGCAACAGGAGCTCTCGCCGCGTTTCGAACAACAGCCGCACCCGCGGCGAAGCGCGGGTAACTAATACCTAGTATATATATAATCGTTTACCAAAGCTAGCTAGCTAGCTAGGGTTATGAGCACCGTCAGGATCCGCTTTGCTGGTTGTACGTGAGGTTCACGTAAAAGCAGCTGACTGGACGATATATATATCCTCAAACGATTGATCGATCGATCGAGTCGCATATATAATTAAATTATTATTATTATTTCATCTTTCAAGTCCTTGTTTCTCGCAGGTGAAAAATGGAAACGATGCATCTAATCTAATCTAATCTAATCTAAACGGCCATTGGCAGCTTGCTGTTTATCTGATCCGGTAATCATACGCACAATTAATTATGCCTCCTATAGCTATATATTAATTAACATTATTATTATTTGTTTTCTGATCAAATGATCAATAATATTTCATACCTGTGCCTTGCCTTGTACGTATCAAACGAATTATGTATATATGCCTCAATGACCATGCATGCATGTATCATTTTAATTAATTTTATTATTATTGATTTATCCATATATATATAGAGAGAGATAGAGTGAGAAGGTAGGTAGGTTGATGAATGGATTACAGCGGGGTGTTTAGTGGGATTAGGAAAGATGTTGAAGGAAGAGTAAAGTGTTACAAGCAAGATTGGGTTGGGGCACTTGGTTCTGGCGCCAGGATACTTGCTCCTACTGCATACATCTTCTTTGCATCTGCCCTTCCTGTTATTGCTTTCGGAGAGCAGCTTAATAAGGATACAGGTTATAAATTCATTACTCTATATATCATCATCATCTTTTATTTATTTATTTATTTATTTATTTTATGACAATATATATATATATATATATATATTGTGTGTCAGATGATATCTTGAGTGCAGTAGAAACTCTGACTTCTACTGCTATATGTGGAATTATCCATTCCCTTTTTGGTGGGCAACCTCTTTTGATCTTAGGTGTTGCTGAACCTACTGTTATTATGTACAATTACCTCTATACTTTTGCAAAACATAGACCAGACTTGGGCAAGGATTTGTTTCTACCTTGGGCTGGATGGTACCTACCTACCTAATATTATTTAACTCATCCATTATCATCACTTATCTCTTTAATTCCATGTATATCTATTAATTATATATTCTTCCTTCTTGCAATATATATATATTAGGGTGTGTATCTGGACCTCTTTGATGCTGTCTGTTCTTGCAATACTCAATGCTTGCACACTCATCACAAGATTCACAAGGATCGCTGGCGAAATTTTTGGCATGTTGATTTCCGTGCTTTTTATGCAAGAGGCTATTAAGGCATGCATGCATATCACTAATTGTTGTTACATCTATCTAATTTACAATTATATCTTTTCTTTTGTTTTAAAGAGGCAGCTGGTTTCATGTGTTGGATATATTTTATTTTAGGGGGTACTAAGTGAGTTCCATGTACCAGAAGGAGAGAATGATACAAAAGCTGAGGAGTACCAATTTCATTGGCTATACACAAATGGCTTACTTGCAGTTATTTTGGCCTTTGGTACCCTCATCACTTCCATGAAGAGTAGAGGTGCTAGGTCTTGGCTCTATGGTGTAGGTAATTACTTGCATCTTCCTTCTACTTTTTGATATATGTTTGTTTGATGTATTATTTTTGTATGGTGCTGGCAAGAGCAGGGTGGCTACGGGGTCTTATAGCAGACTATGGGGTTCCACTTATGGTCGTCGCGTGGACTGCAATATCTTATGCCAAGCCCAGAGAAGTTCCCCGTGATGTTCCTAGACGCCTATTCTGTCCTCTTCCTTGGGAACCTGCATCTTTATCCCATTGGACGGTGTTCAAAGTATGTATGAAACTAAAACAGAGATTGTATTAATGTAATGTAGGTAGTTTTCTCAGTCGACTAAGATTAGTTTCGATATATTTCAGGTGATGGTGAAGGTTCCAGTGATTCACATTTTCACTGCCATAATACCAGCAATGATGATAGCGGCCTTGTACTTTTTTGACCATAGTGTAGCTGCACAAATGGCACAACCAAAAGAATTTAATTTAAAGAATCCCTCTGCTTACCATTATGATTTACTGTTGCTTGGATTCATGGTAGGTAGTAGGTACTCCACTCCCTTAGCATGCATGCTTTTATCTATATATTAAGTCAGTCTTCTATATATATCATTATTAATTTATGATTTTCATTGACCTTGTGATATATTGGATATCTCTTAAAAGACTTTGATTTGTGGTCTGGTTGGAGTCCCCCCATCAAATGGTGTCCTACCACAATCACCCATGCATACCAGGAGTCTTGCAACTCTTGAGAGACAGGTTAGCTAGGCATGCATGCAATTGGAAATATTAATCTTCTCAGAAAATTAAGTTCATTTATGGTTTTCAGTTAATGCGGAAGAAGATGGTTAAGTGTGCAAAAGAAGGCATGAAGATGAAAGCAAGCAAATCACAAATTTATGGAAAGATGCATGCTGCTTTTGTTGACCTGGATCCTCATACAACGGTATGCAACTGAATGAACCTATCTGACCTCAAATACTTTACGCCCTCCCTACCCTTTCAACTTCAAGCTCAAGCTCGTCTCGTTATATATGTCAATAAAATCTCATGCTCCAATTGCTCTATAAAAACTCAACTTGTTTACAACACTATACATAGCAGCAGGGACAAGACAAATAAAATTAAATATCCCCCTCATTAATTTCGTTTCAGAGTCCTGTAGACAAGGAGTTAGAAGAGTTGAAGGAAGTTGTTATGGAGAGTGAAGAAGGTGAATCCAAAGTAAAATTTGACCCAGATATACATATTGAGGATCACATACCTGTTCGGGTGAATGAGCAGAGAGTAACAAATCTACTGCAGTCCTTATTGGTGGGCTCTGCAGTCTTTGCTATGCCTGCTATTAAAAAGATACCCACATCTGTTTTCTGGGGATATTTTGCCTACATGTCAATAGATAGCCTTCCTGGTAATCAATTTTGGGAAAGATTGTTGCTCCTTTTTGTTCCTTCTCGCAGGCGTTTCAAGTAAGTCAAATTAATGTTTCAAGTAAGATTGTTGCTTATATTGTGGTAAATTAATTAATGGATGATGATCTTGGCGTGACAGACTCTATGAAGGACCTCATGCTTCATATGTGGAATCTGTACCGTTCAAATACATAATGATGTTTACATTATTCCAGCTTGTCTATTTCTTGGTTTGCTATGCAATAACATGGATACCAATAGGTGGTATATTGTTTCCTTTACCCTTCTTCTTGCTAATACCCATAAGAGAGCGTCTTCTTCCCAAAATCTTCCCTCATCAACATCTTCAGGAACTAGATGCATCTGCTTATGAAGAATTTACAGGATACACACCAAGGGTATGCAATTCTCTGTCTTTCTCAAGCAAATTAATTACATTTTTTGAAGTTTGCAAGTATTAATTTGAAGGTGTTCGACCACCAAGCGGATGGATCAGAAGCGGATGACTTCTTTGATGTATCTTCCCCGGAGATACTGGATGAAATGTTCACTCGCAGAGGAGAGCTGAAGCTACGACCAAGCTTCAAAGATAGAAAGAATATTAATCATGTTCGTAATAATTCATCCATTAATTATCTCTCTCTTTTTTTTTTGTTAGACAAAAAGCCATATTTTTGTTAAACAAATATTCAAACATAAACTAGTCAACATCAGGTACAACAACAATTAATGCAACTACATAATTGTTTCAGGCTGCCACTCGGAATAATGATTCACTAGCCTAGAACAGTATGCATATAATTGACTACTCATGAATCTTTTAACCAAAGAATAGAGTTATTAGCCTCATAGAAGTGGCTGGTGACAATGGATAATGAAGCAGATTAAGGGAAAGACGATTCCGAGCTATCATATTTCTCTCCAGATAATTAATTGTGAGCTCTGCAAAGTAAGCTTTTTATACACATTGATTCATTGAACTTGGCATTAATTACTTTTAGGTTTAGAGAGAGAAAGGTAAGTATGACTATTATATGATCTTTCATTTGTACTTGTTTGAATTCCCAAAAGTTTTTATAAATTTGTTGCTTAATACATAAAGAATTTTTATCCTAAACACTGTTGTATCATGTCAACCTAAAACTGAATTTACATAAACAAAGGGATCCCAATTGGAAGCATCGGCTGCAACATTGTTAGCGGATTGAGCTGAACCCCAACCATAGTCACTCTGCACCACCTGTTGACCCATTGGCCAACCCCCTATTCCAGTTAACTGGCTTGTTGTTGCTTGGTTAGCCTCGGATGGGACCTCCCACAAGGAATCCATGCCAAACAAGCTGGTTGAAATATTTGCTGAGACTTGGTTGCTTGTGTTTGGAGTTGCTAGCCATGGGATTTCAGTAGCCCATGGCACAGTTTCTGGCAGCAGAGGCTCGTAGCAGCTTCCCAAACCATCATAGCGGTTTGGACTCGCATGTTCAATGGCATAACAAGCTTGGTTGTCCTGGTTTTGATTCTGATTAGCTGCTGGCAAGAGGTCAATACTTATGGGTTCGCTGCTGGCCGGAGGCTCTGGGGCTTTTCTCTTTCTTGCATTGTTTAAACACATTGGTTGTAATGACATGTTAGTCGTTTTGACATGGTTTGAAGGGTTCCTTGTATATAACTTAGCCTTGAGTGCCCCAAGAAGCCCCCCCTCAGCACCCTCCAAACCACATGCTGCTTCTTCAAAGGAAAATGGTTCAGTGTTGTCAGGCAAACACGGAAGAGCATTGACACTATCGGGCAGTTCAAAATTGGTACGCGCATTAGCTCCACGCAGTGTTCGGGCAGCTTGGTCATACGCCTGGGCAGCATCTTCAGCCGTGTCGAAAGTCCCTAGCCATAACCGAACCTTCTGCAAGGAGTCCTTTATCTCTGCCACCCATCGGCCTGACGGGCGCTGTCGCACCCCAACATACTTTGGATGTCCTCTAGAGTTTGGCAACTTTCTTCTTCCCTTTGCCCCGCCTCCCATCAAGTTAGCCATGATCTAGCTGCGGTTCAAGTATAGTTTGCGACAAGACGAATCATGGGAATGGACACTAATTATACTGCCAATATGAGCCTGAGGAATCTAGGATGTTCATAAGTGGACAAGTTAGAATAAGTCACCAAGATGGTGATGTTTTGTGTTAAAAATTGCAGGCCATGCTTGGTTATACCGACATGGATATTGTTTATAAATAATATATTGCACACCAACAATAAATGACATTAAGAAAAAAACATACTAAGTGACAAAACAACATTTGATGTCTACTAGTAAAATAAAATGAAGCAAAACAAAGTTTACTATAAAAAACTAGTATTTATTTAAATTTAATTTAAACAAATAAATAAATAAATAAAACTAGTATATAACACCCCGTGTTATGGCGGGTAGTAAAACAATAAAAAAACTAACGCCAAATCGTTTAAGCGAACTCGCATGTTCAAGGAGCGTTGATAAATATATAACTTTATATAAGAAGAAAAAAAGTGGATGTCATTGATAACATTCGAACCCATACAATTTTTGTCTTAAATAAAACTAGTATTTAAGACCCCCCATTGCAAACATATGCTCATGGCAAGGCTAGGGGTGTTCCTTGGGTTATTTTTTGGGTCGGATTGTTCAGCTAAGAAAAAGTGAGCCGAGAACCAAACCATTTAAAGTTCGGCTTTGTCGGATTGGGGTTATTCAGGTTCGGGTCGGGTTGTTCGGTTTTTAGGTTTATATGTAGTATAAAAAATGTTTTCTTTTGTTTCAAAAATACATCGAATTCATCCTCTTACTTACAAAATTATCAAAATTCATACATTATTTGACAATATGATATGATAATGTTTAAAAGTTTTTAAAACGTAATGTTTTAGATACCAAAGACTCTAAATTTAAACGCATTTATGAAAAAAAGACATTAAATGCTCGGGTTTATTACAGGTTTTGAATTTCAGGTTTTTCAGGTCGGGTTATTCGGGTTTTTTAGCTGGGGAAAATTGACCCAATAACCGACACATTTAAAGTTCGGGTTGGTCGGGTTCAGGTGGCTTTGGATTTGGTTCGGGTTTCGGGTTCCGATTAAAATGAACAGTCCTCGGCAAGGCCGTTAATAATATTTGGAACTCTTAAGAAAATTCACGTTGAAAACTTGTTGGAAACCCTCGGTCTAACACTGAAAAATAATAAGTAATAAAGCATGTCCATAAAAACAAAAGTTTCGGGTGCGATTAGCCTGCTTTTATCAGGGTCTCACTAGAACAATCACGCGCAAAATGAGATTCATTATCGAGTAAACATTGAGGACATACATTCACATATAAAGAGTATACGTGGTAAAATGTGGGTTTATATATACTCATTGAAGCTAAACTCGTGGCAGAAAATATGGTACATGAATGAACGTAAGTATGTTAGATACAAGTTTACGTGGTATAGCTGAACTTTCTACAAATGTGTTGTTTATCTTAAAGTGAAGCAAAATAATTTTGCCATTGTCAGTATATTATTTAGTTTTTGATGTGACGTTGGAAATTTTTCATAAGATATGTTATCCCAACGTTCCATATGATCACTTCGACGAGAATTTGATGATTATCATAACGAGCTTCACATTATTGTTACTCACGGGTTCTCGTTTTAGTTTGTGGAGCATGGATGGTGAAAGTTGGACAAAAGTGTGGGTTTCCCCTACTATCCGCCTATTCTTTTAGGGTGCACCATTACATACGTAATTAGTAACGACAAGTTTCTCATCATGTTGAATTGTGTAGATGCTAATGAATTTGACATGATGATGAGTGGGGAAGATTGTTAGAGCACTCACATTCCTTTCTCTATTATGCTCCCCATCTTCAAATTATGGAGAATTATAGATAAAATAGTTTAAACACCTTTACATTTTTTTCTCTATTTTGCCCTCCATCTGTCTATACATTATATCGTAGATAGTATCACCAACTCTTTATATATGATAGCTTACTATTCATTACTCTCTAAATTGTTGTGAGTGTATAATAAAGAGAAATAATAATAAAATAAGTGTTTTTTTTAGTAAGATGAAGATGGAAAGAGAGAATGGCATGTGAGAGTTTGTTTAAAAATAAACAAAAGTTAGAGAAAAAAATACCTTTCTTAATTAGATTATATAGATATAGATAGAGAATGTTGTGAATGCTCTTACTATCGTGTATTATGATATCTGGGGTGGCAATGTGCAGTATCCAAATAGATTTGTGTATCGCCAAATATGTAGTTTCGTTAATTGGTTTCTTGTATTATGTTCATGTTACTATTTGTTAAGTGATTTCGTTTTGTTAGACGTGCATTTTATTTGCATTGAAATGTACAACTTATACATTATACGTGGCTTATTAATGTTTTTGAGTATTCGCTTAGTTAGAGGGTGTTTGGCTCTCCTTATTTCCACCTATTTATAACTTATAGCTTTTCCAAAAAGTCATAAGTTGTTTTAAAATGTTTGGATGGTGGGTTGAAAATGACTTTTTGGGTTTAAATAAGGGGAAAATAAGGTGGAAAAGAACTTTTTCAAAAACTTAGTAATGTGTAACTTTTTGAAAAATGAGAGTTTATCTATCGACAGTTTAAGGTTTGTCCTTGATTTAATTCCCAATCTCATTTTCGATGCACTGTAGGTGTTTATATATAGAGTGTACCGCAACCAACCCATCACACCTTTGATAACCTCGAGAATGTACTAGAAATTTCAGAGATTCAGATTTGTTTTTGGTTTGACTTTTAGTCTTGTTTCCAATGCATCATTGGTGTTTATATATAGGGTGTACCACAGCTAACCCACCACACCAATAATGCCTTGTAAATGTACTGAAAATCTTCCCAAAAATCCGATATAAAATGTTCTTGAAAACGTACCTTATCGAGAAATCCTATGTGTTCTGAGAATTTATAGTCCTAAGAACTTCGCTTAGTGTAAGTTGACTACTAAAATAGGGTCTTATACGAGACTTGATTCTTAGCGATATAGGTTATTCTCACAAACTTTTATGTCTAATACTGGGTCTAATTCTGTCTATCATCTGTTATATTGTTGAATTCTTAAACCTTCAAAATTTCTCCAACATGTGGTGTAAGGTATGGTGAATTATTGTCATGGATCATGGAAAAGATGGATATCAGACAATATGTTGATCTTAAATATGTCAAAGGGCATATAACATTCCCTGGTCGTCCTAGATCTCATCATTTTGTAAGGTTGATTTGCTATCAATGAAGATTTTACTACTGAACTTAGACTAGGTTCTCTTGTTCTAGTCAAATATTTCTTATAACAGTTATCACGAATGCCTCCGCTCCCCCCCCCCCCCCCCCGTTAGAGCCTATCTATATCTATATCTATACTACATTATAAAGCATGAGGGAGGGATACCAACACAATTTAAGTAAATACTACATCTTATGCTCATGGTACAACAATTTAATGAAGTTAGTAAAAGGGTAAAGCTGTCATTATACATGAATATTTAAGTTGATTATGTAATATAGTTAAACTTTAGAGTTTAATGTAAATGTAACTAATCATTAATAAATATGAAAGAAATCCAAAAGTCTAATAACTATTATTGCGTTTTTTTTTCTATACTATATTATAAAGCATGAGGGAGGGATACCAACATAATTTAAGTAAATACTACATCTTATGCTTATGGTACAACAACATGCTAATAAACTAAATATATTTTTAATTATTTAAATCGGTGATGCCATTTGTCTTTTTATAATAAATTGAGAAATAAACATAGCATGGAATGATAACAGCTTACTATATATTTGTACGGTAAAACAATGAATGAAATATGTTTATGTTATATAAACATGAGAGTTAAAATAAAAAATGTAAAAAATAGAAAGAAAATAAATTCGTAATAATTGAGCTGTTAGTTTAAGTTGAATAATTCTAAACCTAAACAATACAACCATATGTCGCTTTATCAAAAGGGATATCACATGAAAATACAAAGGTATTAGTACGTCCAACCAAACATTTCAAACAAGATGGAGTATATAACTCAAATGTTGTTCATCTGGAGGTGTTACGTGACGGATGATCTGTTTGTGAGAGACAAATGTAATGGTTTTTTATGCATTTTGTCGTTTAACCCATTACATTCTAAATAAAGGTACGAGATGTTATTACTATACACACTTTGTTTACTTTTGTTTCGTTATGGAAACATGCTCGGTTTAACTTGTAAATGGTCTATTGCATTGTGTTTCAAAATAGTTGATTAAAATTAATTAATTATTCGTGCATCCCACCAGATTATTATCAACTATATAATTAAACTTGTAATTTGTTCACACTGCTACATCGCTCGGGCCCCCACTAGTATTTCCAATAGGTTTCACTCTAATAACTTGTCACTATATTACAAGGTTACGGAATTTATTTCAAGATTTTGACACTATTCTAGAGATAATATGAGGCACTAAAGTGATGGAACATATACTAAATCCTACAGTTACCTCATGTGGCATTCGCTCCTAGTCTCTTTGAATCGCTAGATATAGCATTCACGGTGTGCAAACCTTCTCGGATATGGTTTATTGGTACTTTGATTGATACTTAGGAATCATTTTCCAAGATCTGCCACACGACTATGAATCTAAGACCATATTCTTGACTTAAATCCTCGGGAACCGATCTAAATTATATCCAAATGAAAGAATCTAATAATCAATGGTTAGTCTCTTATCTTCGGTCTAACTGGTAAGAACATGCCAAATCGCGAAATTCAGCATATATGAACACACAATCACAAACTAATCGGTCAATAAATAAAACTTATCGAATTAAGGGCCTCCATTAGTTAAGTTGATCAAGCTTAGCTTTGGTGTTTTGGATTCTCTCAAGTAGTGTCAAGTCTTGGTGAGGTACCTGGTTCTCATGGTTAGTTCACACCTACTCATGGAAAGTTAGTCACATATAGTATCATTCACTGAAAATCACTATACGTATATATGAGTATTTATAGGTATACATATATATATATATACACAAGTTAGAAGTTTAAGCATTACAACAGTCGCGGTGTATACATTATCATATCATGCCAAATTGTACCAAATCTATAATATATTATAAAGCATTTTCCAAGAACTTCTTAAAAATTAAGAAGTACAAGTATAGTTGCTTATCATACAATACATAATGCACATCTTAACTACTTTTTAGGGGCAAATTTGTCTTTTACACTTGTCTTTAATCATACCACATTATAGTTAATGAACCATAATAATATCAAAGACTTTACATTAGTCATGTACAATTAATCCATTAGTAATATTAAATGTTTGTCAAGATAATATTAATATTTTCATAAGTAAATACTATTTAAATTTATAATTATCTTACTTAGATATACTTTCTAATAATAATAATAATAATAATAATAATAATAATAATAATAATAATAATAGCGGTGGTGGTGGTACCCAAATATTATCAGTGTTTAAGACAGATCGAGTTAGAAAACACTTTATAAAAGAGACTTTGTGACACCCGCCGCATCGCGCGGGCTAACCCACTAGTACACCTAGTTCAAATCCTTCATCATGGTTACATAAGCGTATTGCATGTTCGTTTACAATTCTAACGTAGTCCGTTTCCTCACTTAAGTTTGGGGCTATCATGGTTAACATTCACAATTTCGGCGACTCTTTGGATTTCTTATAACTTTTTCGTGCATGTAAATTCACAATTACATGAAGGCAAGTGTAATTGTCAATTTACCTTACGGAACTATTCTAGTAATTTCCGTTATATTCATCATTCACATATCAAACATAACTCGTCGATATGTCAAACTGGTTCTAAATTCCTGTAAGCATTCTCGTGTGTTCAAGTACTCAAGTTTTGACTTATTTCGCTTCTTTTCTGGTTAGTCTTATGTAATTCCAAATCATTTCCTAGCTAGGTAGTTTAAGAGCCTTAAAACGCTAAGTTCTTTAAGTTGTCCGGGTGTGGTATAGGATATCTGGAGATAACCTATTTTGCTACAACCGTTGCTCTGATACCAACTGTAACAACCCGAATCGAGGGTGTCGGTTGGAATGCAGTTGATACCAAAATTGCACAACGGAAACAACATGTACACTATATTTATTGTTTCATACATGTTCTAGTTCGAAAATATATAACTTACATCTCCAAATAAATATTCTATAACTGATGCAGGGACGAATCGCGGCGGTCGTCGAAGCAATTGTCGAAGTGTTGTCTGTTAGTCAATCCAATCCTTAACCAAGCTTAACTCTAAATCCACAATACCGCAACTAGTATCATATACCTCACGTTCGCCTTCCATCCATAAGTTGTACCTGAACGCATGCTTAAGAATAGTTTGGGTCAACAAATATGTTGGTGAGTCCGTGTGTGCATTTATTAGGTTTCAAAATAAGTTTTATCATTTCACAAACAAGTTTACATGTTCACATAACTAAACACATGGTGATGTACAAACGACACCTCAAACCTAAACACAGAATCTATCTACTGCCATTATAAATTCCCCTGGCAAAATACATGTCACAACGACCCCGTGTACCTCAGTGGAGGGTTTTCCGGGCTTCCGGATCCACTGTGTGCGGGGGTTTCCCCAAATAGTACTACCCACATATTAAGTGGCCCAAATCCCCTTGGTTAATGAGTGTCAATGTATAGTATCCGACATCAAGTATCTTGTCACATCAAATAGTTCACACACAGAAGCATATGTTCACCCAAAAAGAGTAAAACACAAAAAGGGGAAGTACACGAAACTCACCTGCTAACGTATCACATGGTGTCACATAGCCGTATGGTATGTGAGAAAGAGACCATATACAACAGAATATTCAATTGCAAGTCTGGTTTCTACCGCGATCGGGGGAGATGGTGAACACAAATCCGTCGAAGAAGTTTAGGGAAGCTCATGGAATTGATCGTGGAATCCAGATCTTCAATTGCATTCGAAGCTATACAAATTCATGGACCTCTAAATATTATGTATTCTGTCTCATGCAACCTAATAGCCTTCTTGTCGCATTAATAGTGCATACATAATTTCATTCTAAACGTGTAACATTGTATCACCTGTTTAAATAGGTTAATACACATCATCAGTCCAATGGGTTAAATGAGGGACACATCATCATGCCACGTCAGTAGCTGGTGCCACATTAGCGAACCCACTAATAGCGTTTGTGACTTAACTGTTAGTGGGTATATATATGGTCAATTTTTTAGTTAGGGACGCTAACGGCCAATTGGATATACATACGGTGAAGGAGGGGTAAATGGGTAATTGAAGTGGTAGTAGAAGGAGGTAGCTAGGTTCGGGTGGTGCTGCTGCCTCTTCTTATAGGTTTAGGTTTTCATTGTCATCACACACACGCACACTCATCGTCGTTTCCTGTGGAGAGCAGAAAGAATAATAATAATAATACAATCTCTCTGTAAACACCATCAGGTATCTACACTCTCCATGGATTAATTAATTCTTCTATATATAATATTATTGTTATTATTCAAATCTCACCTGTTTACGTCCATTCGATCTTTATTCACACACACATACTCCTTATCATTTATCGAATGAAACTAAACATACCATACGATACGATAGGATAGGATGGAGTTTTGTCTCCGTCTGCTTTATCATGTTTCATACTTTGTGTTCACTTTAGGGTTTAGGCCTCTCTCTTGTCTGCCTCTCCATTAGGTAGGCTCGGCTCGGATCTATGATTCTTAGGGGCTTATGTTTCAATCCATTCTTTGCTGCCTCCAAGCCATATGTTTTTGCTATCCCATTCAAACCTAAACCTAACTACAAGATTTATGGAATTTTTACTTGTAACAAAACATTTCTACTCCTGTCAAGCTGAATTAGGGTTTCTTCTGATTTGTTTTTTTTTTTTTTTTGTGTCATGCATGATATATACTACGACTATTACTTATATGTTCCTTGTTTTGCATACTCTCTATTTTATCCAAGATTGATGGTTACTTTGTTTGTATAGAATTATTCTGCATATAAAATCCATATCAATTGAATTATATACTACTTCTGCAATATCGATTGTGGCTATTTTTTGGGATATTTGTAGGGAAACTCAGTTTGTTGAATGTACCAACTTATCATTTTCTATATCATATGACACTACATTGTTTCCACATATTATGCTTTTGGTTATTTCTTAATTGAACATGTTTTCTCCTTAAATTTATGACAGAGTCCTTGAGGAATGCTGGATTGACTCTACTCAAATTCAAGGAAGATGAGCAAGAAGAACCCACTTGTATACTTTGATGTGTCTATAGATGGAGATCCTATTGAAAGAATGGTTTTCGAGGTGTTTCTTTTGTCCTCTTCACTAGTTTTTATTAATTTTTTTAGATGTTGCTGTGACTGATTATTTGATTTTTAATTGGGTTCAAGTGTTTTTTTTGCCCTGAACGATAAGTTAATTTTTTCTTTTTTAAGTTTTCATGATATATATTTACTTCTGATCTGCCATTTACATAGTAATGCTATGAATGCTAGTTTATTACTGTTAATGTCTTGTAATATTGGTAAGCTTATTTCTGTGTATGGTTTGCAGCTCTTCTCAGATACTGTTCCTAAGACCGCAGAGAATTTTCGGGCACTTTGTACTGGTAATATTTACATCATAACTGATCATTATTGTATTACACATAAATCACTAAATTTTTTAGATTATCTTGTTACTGGAATAATCTTTTACATAATCTTGAACATATATGATTTGCTCAAGTATAGTGGTTTTTTACTTCTAAGATCAATATACATTGTGAAATTTCAAGCCTTGAAGGTTAGGTTACTTAGGCCTTTGTTATTGTTAAGTTTGTCGAGCTTTGGGATTGTTTATATCATGAACTTATAGTTCTGCATGCTTAATTGTGTTTCAGGAGAAAAAGGGAATAGTCAAAAAACCGGAAGACCCCTGCACTACAAGGGATCGTTTTTCCATCGCATAATTAAAGGATCTTTGGCTCAGGTTTGTTTTTTTTTTGTCAGCTATATTAATATATTATACTGTTTTATCATTTTCTACTTAGTTCCTTCCAGTCCTGCTAGTCTTTATGGTGGCCTGATAAAAAGTAGTCAGCTATATCATTGTTTGAACTGTAGGATACAGGATTGATGGTCACAACTGCTTTTCTTGTGATGTAGTTTTTAAGGTTGTTTTTATTATTTTTTTGGTCAAATATCATCACATAATTCTGAAGATTACCATACAAAGTCTTCTTTCGGCAGTGATTTTATTATATATAACTGCTACAAGACTAATTTTTTGCTATCTTGTTGCAGGGTGGTGATTTTTTTAAACGTGACGGTATGCGTATTTTGCTGTTGTTTTTTTTTTGTTTTAGTTTATTCTTACACGAGTCTTAATTTTATTAAATTTACCTTTGCAGGAAGTTATGGAGAGAGCATATATGGTGGGAAATTTCCAGGTGAGAATTTTATCTGTTCACAGCTTGTTGTAACCATTTGAACCTTGATGGTCTTGATTTGCTCTAAGTAGTTGAATACCATTTAGGTTCTTAATCTGTGTGTGAAAAATATAGAAATAAGCTTTAACTTTTATCTATCCTATATTTATCTGTATTTACACTGTGCCACTTGTATTTTGAGAGAAAATGGGTTTCCTTTTTGCATTGCCTGTGAAGGTGGGGGCTGACATTGGTCTTATTCTCGCTGCATGGGAGCTCGACCCACACTGAATTTGGACAATTGTAATTGTCTTGAAATGGTGGGTGTATGAATATTTTGTTGTGTGCCTTTGTTTCTAGAGTTGTTTCAAATCTATGGTATGTGGTTGAAGTACAGAGTGTATGGTTCTTATCAATTATGCAGATATTTTTCTCGGTTGCATGCTCTCACTTTTATTTTATTGGTGCATTCTTACATGCTTGTATTGTTTACTTGTATAGTTGAAGAAAGGTGATATTGGGGTAATACATATAACTAAATTCTGAGTACTTTCTGCGTTTTTAGGGTTGGGTTGTCGGAGGGTGGTAGGGGGTAGTTGACCAGTGGTGGTGGCAGGACCCACTCACATTTGACTATAGATTAGATAAAAAATAACATGCTTAATCCTGTTGTTTCTTGTTACAAAAGAAAAAAAAGGTAAAAGTATTTTTTTTAAGTTACTATTTTGTTATATAAAAATAACTATGCTTTTTTTTTTTAAACCAAGGTGTAAACCCCGTGAACCAGAAATTAACAGTTTCACTTTATATAACCTGCTAAGTATTTAAAAAACAAAATAATATTTATCTTCTCTATCGTTAGCAACTTAGCACTCTGATTTTTGATAAAAGAAACTTCTTTTTGTATTTAAACTTGACGATCGTTATATTTTTTTTTATCAGAATTTATACAAAGATTATTTTTTAGTTAGATTAACAATAACTATTTGATGTACTATTTCATAAACTAAAATAGTGAACGTAAAAGTGAATGAAATATAAAATATAATATAGTTATATTAAAGCATTGGTTCATGTATAGCTGATGTGGCATGATCCTATGGTCAGGGTACTCGGTATGGTGGCCACCGGGTACCATGCCATGTCAAAAAGCCGACCGCCAACTCCGGCACCCGATGTGGTACCCAAACACCACCACCTGATTGAGCTACCCGATCAATACACCTCTTCCTCTGCAACACACACCCGATTCGGCTAGCGAAGCCCCACTGAGCTACCCGAACAACCCTACTCGAGCTACCCGGGGCGGTGTAGCCGATCGGGTAGGGTGGTACCCGATGACTACCCGCATACCGCGTCCTCCACCCTTAGTTAACTGGTGACATTTTGCAGTTCTGCCACAACTTTCGAAATCAAGAAATGTCACTTTCCTAATATGTTCATCAGTTGTTTTTGGTCGTCTTTTTCATTATCTATAATTCTAATTATAACATTCGGTTATGCATTTCAGATGAATCCTCCAAGTTGAAACATGATGCCCCTGGTCTTTTAACAATGGCAATTTCTGATCGTGATTCACGCGGTTCTTTATTCAATATCACTTTTGCTGCTAACCGTCATCTTGATAGGTTTGTTAATCTTTAAAGTTTTAGTTTTTTTAATCCAGTTATTTTTTTCTTAAGTAATTTTTTTATGTTGGTCGTTAGAGTTAAAACTATTACATGCCTTGAACAGGAAGTATGTTATCTTTGGTAAGCTTGTGCAAGGAGTTGATGTATTGAAGAAAATTGAAAATGTGGGTGATGAAGATGGTAGACCAACCGTCACAGTGAAGATCATTTACTGTGGTGAAATAAGCGAGAGCGAGAATCAAAGTTCTGGTATGACAGATTATTTTTTTCGTATGTTGGGATTTTCGTCTCATATATGAAGTCTTTTGTGATTTGATTGTTCGTCTTGAAATTGTTATATTGTATTAGTGAGTTTCTCTTTTGAAGAGTAAACGACAAAAATTAAACAACTCATGTTGCGAAGTGGAAAGAAAATAATAGAAAATGAGAAAGATTTGGTTTCTTGATGGTTATTAACTTTACCAAAATGCCTGCAATTTAAATTTAAAAAGTTGGTTAATTTTTCTCTCCTAATTTTTTTGGTCTAAAAAGTGCTTTAAGTATTTTATTCATTATTCATTATGATTTTTATCATCAGAAGTCCTATTTAACAATAAAATTTATCCTACAAGAAGTTAAGTGTAATTTGCTCTTTCTTTCTTTCCAACTTGGGCACACAAAATAATTTTTTTTCCCCAGTGATCTGTCTATTTTTTTTCCTTTATTTTATGTATTAGTTTACCTTTTGTTTTTAATGCTCGTATAGATAAAAAAACAGCAAGCAAAAAAGCAGGCAAAGATGTTTCATCAGAGGTTCACAGTCATGAAGTAAGGCGGAAGGGAAAGCACAAGAAGTCTTCAAAAGACCGAAGGAAGAAGAGAAAAAGATATTCTTCAACTGAATCAGACAGTTCTTCAGACGTGGATTCAGAGTCATCTGATTCTGACAGTGAGTTTGACTCTGATATATCATTGTCGTCATCATCTGCTATCAGTTCTTCAAGTGATGATAGGCGTAAGAAAAAGAAGAGATCCTCTAGGAGGGACCGCCACAAACGAAGTAAAAGGAGGGACAAGAGACGTGAGAAGAAACGCAGAAAGCGTGATAAGAAGTCCAAACGCAAATCAAAAAGGTTAAAGTAAATTTTTTTTATAATCTGTACAAAATTTTTAACAATATGCCTTACACTTTCAACCTAGAAGACAAAATTACCATTTATGAGGTGTCAGTGTGTTATCAGTTTAAGTTGTCTGGCCTTAATGAAAAAGGATGAATATTTGGCTGGTTTCCGCATACATGATTCCCATTTATAAGTCGCCTCGTTTTTTTGACTATTAGGCATTAGCCGACATCTACATACCCCTTATCTGATGATATTTAATGGGCAAAGAGGTGTTTCTAAATCGGATTTTCACCATGAAAGGAAATGTAACAATAGTTTTTGGACCTCAAAAATGGATATTGTTGCCAGTGTTGTAAAAAACCGGGATTAATCGGTGGTTAATCGCTAGTCAGTAGGCTACTGAGTAAGTTTTCGTTTATCGGTTCATTAATTGTTAGTCAGACCTAGTCGGCTGGCAAAAAATCTACGATTCTAGTAAGATTTTGGCAAAAATCTGTAATTCCGGCCAACTTCCAGCCAAAGCCAGTGAATTCCGGTAAGTTTCCAACCAAACCATGTAGATTCTAGTGATTAATCATGTACACTTAAAACATGGGTCGAGGAGGGATTAAAACTTGTCTGTTTAAAATATTTACCTATAAAAAATACGTGTATACAAATTAAAAATTACATATAAAAATCCCAACCCGATTAATCCTGATTAATCGCTAGTCCCCACTGACCGACTAGCGCCTAGCGAGTTCTACAACACGGATTGTTGCCTTTTGTATTGATAAATACACTACGTCCACTAACAAATAACAACGTTTGGACTTTTAGAACATATTTGTTTTAAAAGATTCAACATGTTACACAATAGCATCATTATCCTGTCTTGTTTTAATTTCAGGGCTTCTGATAGCACAAGTGAGAGCGAAAGTGAACATGGCTCTGAAGATAATGGTGATGTTAGAAAGCCAAATCAGAAGCTTAATAACTCGGCTAAAATCAATGGTTTGTTGATGCTTTACTGTTTCTAAAGAAGTATTCATTTTAAAAGATACTTTGAAACTAAAATGGATCAACAGTTTTTGAACTTACATTGGAATTTTGTTTGGTTGCTACAAAATTTAATTATATTTACTTTTCTATGCACTTCTGAACATATCCAGATGGCAATCAATCTCCGTCAGCTGAAGTTGAAGATGGTTCTGTTCGTCATAAAACCGGAGGTGCATATGAAAGGGAGGACGGTGAGTATCCCAAAGAAAATGGTGACCGACCAAGCAATGGAGTTGACGTGAAGGTTGTTGAGAGACCAAATGTTGCAAGTGACCATCCACACAATTCTCGGTTAAGTGTTTTATTGTCATTTTACTTGTTACAACTTACATTGTTTGAAATTTTGTATTTTCTAATACATTGTTTAACAGAAGCATAAGCAGAAGTCCTCAAAGGGCCTTGAGCAAGAGCATGAGTATTAGTCCTAGGGGGAGCCCAAGTGTGAGCCCAAGGCGCAATAAGAGCAGGAGTCCGAGTGTCAGTGGGTCCCCTAGACGTGATACCTTGCAAAAAACCCGGAGCCCAGTTAGAAGTGAAAGCAGCAAGAGTCCAGCTAGAAGCATTAGCAGAAGTCCAATGACAGGCAAAAACATCAGAAGCCTAAGCCCGAGTCCGGTTAGACCCCGGATCCGAAAAAGTGTGAGCAAGAGTCCTACACTGTCACCATCGCCGCCTCGAAGTAGAAAATCTTTACCGAAGTCTGTGAGCAGAAGTCCTGTTAGATCTTCTAGAAGAAGTTATAGCAGAAGCCCGGTAAGATCCTCTAAACGAAGCTTAAGCAGAAGCCCGGTGAGATCCTCTAAACGAAGCATAAGTAGAAGCTCAGGTCGAGCTCCATTGAGGAGAAGCCTGAGTCGTAGCCCTATCAGGCCACCTGTTAGGGGCAGTCGGCGTAGTTATTCCCGAAGCCCTGTTGGGGGGCGCAGGGGCAGGTCACCTTCTAGAAGTGTTTCTCCTGATGGATCCCCTAAACGTATCAGAAGAGGTAGGGGTTTCAGTAATCGATATTCTTATGCACGTAGATACCATTCTCCAGATCGTTCACCGGTCAGATCTTATCGCTACGGCAGGAGCGACCGTGACAGGTAACAAACAATATGTTTTTGTTGATGTTAATTTTAAAAAACAATTATATGGAAAAAGGGGTAGGTGGCAGGTCAAAAGGGCCAGTGTCATTTATGGTTACCAAACTATGTCGTTACACTAATAATATTGGAACTTTTTTTATACAATCTTTTACATGTCAGATCATTTTCAGCCTGATTTACAAATTGAATATGTTTCAGTTTTGGTTAGTTATTCTGCTAAGCAAACATAATCTAAATCAACCCTTTTATGGACACGTCCTGATGGCCAGCATTTCAGATTAGATAATGGAATTTATTTATATGAATGCCTGACCTTGCTTGAAAATTTTACTGTGCACAAAGGCAGTGGCATGATAAATACTCATCGAGAATCATTTTAGGGAGACACCATATTTGTATACACACACGTATGTGACTTTCAAGTTCCAAATGAAACTAGTTTATTTATTTTAGTGGACAATTTCACATGCAGGTATTCAAGCTATAGGCGTCGCAGCCCCTTGAGGGACAGAAGTCCACCAAGGTATGCTGGATGCTTCTTTCAGATGAAAATAGATAAATTTTTGATTTTTTACCAAAATCTCATCATTAATGATGGTACTTGTTTACAGGTACAGAGCTAGAAGAAGCAGGACCCGAAGCCCAAGTGTATCACGAAGCCCTGTTCGGTACCGCCGCCGTTACAGCCGCAGCCGCTCTCCTGTCGAGACATCTCGATACAGGCCTTCACCACCGATTGAAAGGAGAAGAGCGCCACGTAGCGTAACCCCACCTTCTAGAAGCAGGAGCCCTTATGAACCAAAGTCTTCACGTTCACCATCTCCAAGAAGGACAGATAGGTCGAGATCAAAGTCAAAGTCAAAATCGATATCAAAGTCGAGGTCGAGGTCTAGGTCTAGGTCATCTTCTGGAAGCCCGCCTGCTAAGGGAGGACTAGTATCCTATGGAGACGGGTCTCCAGACTCTGGTCCGAAGTGATGGGTTTTGATGGTGCTTGAGTTATATTTGATGATAAATAGACTTGAGAGGCTGTAGGGTGTGTTTTGAATAACAGACAGACAGACAGACAGTGTTTTCTGCACTTGTTTTCTTGTTGCTAGACGCCTAGACGGATGGATTGAATGTCTATTATTAAGAGGTTTGGACGTTTGTTTTTAAAGTTTATCTTTATTGTCCCGTTTGTGTTGCAACCTACACAAACTGCATGCCATCCAATAATAATGCTGAGAAGAAGAGTCTACTTGAGCAAACAAGTCGATGGCCAAACGGAATTTGTTGAAAATGAATAACCAAACTGAATCAACTCCAACATTGAAGCTATCAACTTATCCTATACACCCTAACAAAAAGAGAGAAGATACAAAAACCACAATGTGCCACAAAATATAACCCAATATCAAGGTTTGATGAGACACAATGCAACATACAACAATATAACACAAATGGGTTCACCAACAATTAACTCTTTTTATTGAATATAAATAAATTCAAATCATTACATAACTATGCGGTTGAAAAAACAACTCTCACGAATCAGCCTTTGAACGGATCAGCGGTGACACAAGGCAGCTACAGAACCTACGGTGGCGGCGGTGCGTGGATGCGGCCCGACTTGTCGCGTAGATCGGCCACAATTTATGTTGGTAGCGGGCAGCGGTTAGAGTGGCAGTGAGAGTGGTAATGGTGTCAGCTTTTTAGATTTCTCATCCTCTACTAGTGTTTGTGATTTAAACAACAAGCTATTTGCACATCACCCCTTATAATCTTGACTTGTGGAACAAGGAGTTAGGCACACTAACCACTAATTTTTTTTTTTGAACGATCAACTAAAGTATTGCCGGGTACTCTGTACGCGGCCCCCAATGGCCGAAAGGGGCCCCAGACGGCCTCTAGTCCGTACGGACAGAGCCCTTCGGCCCACCCGTCTCCTGTTCCAGGGAAAACCGGCCCACAAACCCGCCCGAAGGCACGACGGTAGTGAACCGGTAAAACCTGGAGGGATCAGGAGTCGAACCCATGACCACAAAGGTCAAGGGTCTCTCCATCACTTCCCAATCACCTACCCCATCACAAGGGTGGGGGTATCCATCACATGTCTCCCGTAGGAATTGAACCCGACTCTCCCAAAGAAAGAACCGACCCTTTTACCACTAGGCCACATGATCAGGATACACTAACCACTAATTACCTAATGTCTTTAAACTTGGGGTGAGCAGAAACCCGAATTAACCGAATCGTAATCGAAAAAACCAAATCGAAATAATAACAAACGATTTGGTTTTTGTTTTTTATTAATCGAAAGTGCTAGTAAAAGATTATTCGTGTGGGATCACTTTACATTTGATAAGGTCACATGGAAAGCAAAATGTTCTCATTGTCAAAAGTGGCTGGCCGCCGGTTCTAAAACAATTGGTACGAGTCCCATGCGGAAACATTTGTTGAGAGCATGCAACAAGTCACCACTTTATAGAAAGGTAGATCTTAAACAATCTAAATTGAGCTTTAAGCCCAAAATTTCAGGTGAAGATGGTGATAACTTGTCTTCTCATAATTTTAGCCAAGAGAAATGTAGAATCTTTCTTGCTCGCATGTGCATAAAAGATAATCGTCCGTTTAGTATAGTTGATGATGAGGGATTTAGGGAATTTGTATGGCAGTTAAATCCAATGTTTAAGATTCCTTCAAGATGGACAATTGCTAGGCTTTATTTATCGGTGTACGAAGAAGAGAGAAAGAAACTAAAAAAACTCTTAAGAGATCAAAGTGTATCTCTTACAACCGACACTTGGACATCCATTCGAAACTTTAATTACATGTGTCTCACCGTACTTGGACATCCATTCAAACCCGACCCGTGCATACCCCTACTCTATACTATTTCTTAGTAATCAATTGTTAATTATTATCCACAAAACCTTATTCGTTTATTATTTATCAAATAAATATAAAACTAATTCGATTTAATTATTTCATAGATAACTAAATCACCAAACCATTGTTTTGTTATTGTTTCTCCAAACAATTAACTCGCAATTATTTCTTAAATATTTATCCGATGAATATCTTTTTTTTCAAATATCTAATTCTGCATTCTTATATCCGCGTTTCGTGATTGATATTATTTAAGAGGGTGTTTGGGATTGAGTTACAAAACAGCTTATTGATTTATTGGCTTTTGAAAGAATCTAATAAGTCAATAAGCTGTTGTTTATGTAACCGAAAACACTTTTGGTTTTGGCTTTTCAATAAGGGCGGAAAAGCTGTTTTCAAGAAGTCAGAAATCCTTGCTTTTGACTTTTGGTTATTTTACACTGATAACAACCAAACACTTTTTAAAAAACAACTTATTGACTTCTCCCACCACAAAAGCTAATTCAAACATTTTTTTTAGAAACTCATTTTAAAAAAAGTCATAAGTCAATAAGCATTTCTAATCAAAAGCACTTTTGGAGTTAAATAAACAATCCCAAACACCCTCTAAATATCACGACTTGTTCATTGTTTAAAACGGAGTTAATTGCCGATTTAGTCCCTGATGTTTGGCCAAAAATGCTTCTTTAGTCCAAATAGCTTTTTTTTTTCTCGTCTGTCCCCCTAAGGTTTCTCATTTTTTGTCACTCTCATCCAACCCCTAACCCCGTTAAGAAAAGTCAGTTAACTCAGGGGTATTTTGGTCACTTTGTATATATCTCTCTTTATTATATAATAATACAGTATAAGTTTTGAGTAGCAAGTAATTTAAATTAAATTAAATAAATCCCTAATTGGTTTGCATTTTCTCCCCTTTCTGAGTTGTCCATTGTCGAGTGTTGAACATGCTATTGCATCCTTCCCTTCAATTGTGCTTATTGCATTGAAATTAAGGTATATATTTTGGAATTGGAATTGGAATTGGAATTAATACATAACGCTTAGATTGAGTTTGGGTCCAAATCGGTTATCCAGAAGGGGGTGGCGGCGCAGCTTGTTGCCCGCCTACCTGCTATTCTTATGTAATTTGCCTCTTTTGTTGAAATGGAAATGACATGTTTTTGATAAAAAATTGGAAATGGAAAAACAACACATGACACCAGTCGCAAGGCCGGAGAAGACAACTCTGAAATTTCCTCAAGACATGAATCTCGCCGTCTTACTCTTACTGACGGGCAACAAGTAAGTGAAATTGCACAACTTCCATAAATACTCAACCTTCCACTCATGTTGTTATTTCAGGCATCTGGTCAAGTGCCACACCAGACAATTAGTAAGAAATCGGTACACTTTTTTATTTGAAGGTGTAGCTTTTGTGAATAGTAAGTAAACCACTCTTGGATGGTGTACATGTGACTTTGAAGGTCAAACATAAATATTTAAAATTTCAGGGTTGATGTTTTTTTTTGTTTTAACCCAAAATGTTAAGGTCATTTGGCACTTCAAACCTGACAGGCCAGTTGAATATAAAAAGTGGTGGTCTAAATCTTTAGAAAAGACCCAAGTTATATTTACGACTTTTGACCAAAAAAGTGAAACATTTGGCTTTTGTATCCTGCAGATAAGCAACTTTGCTTGCAACAGATGATTGACTTCTTGATTTGATGTTTAGTAAAAAGACCTTAGTAAAATCTGTTTACATTCTTTATAATTGGTGACTAATTGTCTTAAAAAATGATATAGACTTCCCGTGTTCTCACACGGTTTGCCCCAAGTCTATTATAATAAACCAATATAATTGGAACACATGTTATTAATTCAAGACATCTATTTTTTTCCTACTTAATTAAGGATAATATATAATCTAATATTTATCTCACTTAGCTCTCATATGATTAATATTATTAAATCATAATTTCACATTTATTTTTTATTTATTTAATGTTTATTTTCTTAAAAAAAATATGTTAGAACAAGTTTTTAACTTAAGCTATATAAATGATAAAGGAATATAGCTAGAGACATATGACATTTGGTTAGATCATTCTCAACCTTAAATTCCAGCAAATTCTAATACCATACTTGCTAGATACTATAGCAGTATAGCACATTTGTTTTCTTTAAGTTATATTGAAGCAATTCTGCACATGATACAAAAAATAGTTATGGATTTATGTAATTTATATCATTTGTAGGTAGCTAATATACGTTCTATATTAGAGGTATTTGTATGTGGGGGTTATAGTAATGTTGTTATATATACTTTTATGTTACCTATGTTGATGTGAAAAATAAGAACAAGCCAAATAACGTATTCTAGACATGATACAAAAAAGAGGTATGGATTTATATATGCCATTTATTATATCATTTGTAGGTAGCTAATATACGTTCTATTAGAGGTATTTGTATGTGGGGTTGATAGTAATATTGTTATACTCTTATGTTTCTATGTTGATCGATGTGAAAAATAATTACAAGCCAAATAACGTAGCTTCCAAGTAAGAAACATGTGTGAAGGGATATGGTACCAAAATATCATAAATACCATATCATCGCCCAACTAAAACAGGCATCGTCTGGTGTCCATCCGCCCGTTTTACGTCAGCTGATCGTCTAGCGCCCATCCGCCCGTTTTACGTCAGCGGAACGTCCAGCGTCCACCCGCCCGTTTTACGTCGGCGATACACCTGGCGTCGAACCGACGCCAAACGCAACATCACCCGCCCGTTTTACGTCGGCGATACACCTGGCGTCCAATCGACGCCAGACACAAGCTTGTCCGCCCGTTTTACGTCGGCGGACCCAGTACGCTTCAAAGCTTCCACAGCAAGCCAGATGAAGCTTCGTCAGCACGACTAGAAGATGCCTTCTGGGGCAGACTTGAGACTTACACCCCTGCCCCAGGCAACTGTTCCTGACGCAACAGGCTGCTCGTCATAGTTCCCCTCCAATCAAAGACTGCTCCTAGGGGTGTTCATGGTTCGGTTCCAAACCGTGAAACCGCCCAAACCGCTCATCGGTTTGGTTTCACGGTTGGTTTTTTTATTGATCTTTCGGTCGGTCGGTTTCAATATTTTGAAACCGTAGCCAACGGTTTGGTTTACGGTTTATAGCAAAAACCAACCGTAAAAAACCGGACCGGACCGTATGATTTTATTTATTTATTTTAAATATTTAATAGTATACATAATTTTAATATGCATCCATAGATAAAATAAATATGTAAACTATAATCTGTACAAACATTTGTAAAATTAAATTGGGCTCAACCCATTTTGCAACAATTGTCCACCAATACAATACAAGCCCATGTTATTAAAACAACTTAATGTAAGGATTATGGCTAACAATATTTATGATATCCCAGAATTGGACAGCTTGTGTTTTTTTTTTTTTTTTTTTTTTTTTTTTTTTGGTTCTATTTTATACTTAATCGCAAACAAGGCACAACATGCCCAAACCGCGAAACCAAACCGGAACCAAACCGGAATTAATGGTTTGGTTTGGTTCGGTTTAAAAACTCTACGGTTTGGTTTTGGTTCACAAAAGTAAAAAACCGTTACTAGCGGTTTGGTTTACGGTTTGACCCAAAAACCGCGAAAACCGGACCATGAACACCCCTAACTGCTCCCAGTCTGACATGCAGAAAGAACGATGATCTTCCGTTCCTCCTGCATCTGCTTGATCGAAGCAGGAATAGAGCCTACAAGAAACACAAACTATAAAAACAAAAACAAAAATGTATGATATACAAAACTCATACTTACTGCTCAGCTTCTGAAGGGCCTTCTTGCCAAACGACTCACGAACAGGCGGAGGTTCAAGCTCCAAACCCTGGGGCGGATCAGCAGTACCACCACCCTTCGCCATCCTCTTCGGAGACGAACCTCTTCGTCTTGTTCCACAGTCTCAGGAAGTTTCCGCTTGTGACCTACAACAAAGCAACCGGTTCAGCTTACAAAACGCAAACAAAGACACAAATACAAAGGTTAAAGTTACTTACCCTCAGCAGTCACTCCTTCAGCAACACTGGTCTCACTAGTCAAACCACCACCCCGCGGTCGCGGACGCACTACTCCCACCACCACATGCAGAGCGACGCGCACGATGAATTAGACCGGACGATGATCCACTAGACTCATCGTCGGACAAAAAACATAATCAACCCCAGCCGCCGTGCGTACGGACAACAACTCAGGGTTGATTAAAAAACCAAAACAGGCATTGTCTGGCGTCCATCCGCCCGTTTTACGTCAGCAGATCGTCTAGCGTCCATCCGCTCGTTTTACGTCAGCGGAACGTCCAGCGTCCACCCGCCCGTTTTACGTCGGCGATACACCTGGCGTCGAACCGACGCCAGATGTAACATCACACAATTTTTATATATATATATATATAGAACTCCCTCGTTTATTCATCTGATTCATGTTTACATTATCTTTCCCATCCATTTTATTAATTTTTTGTTTAAATAATGACTTATAATCAATATTAAATTGGATTTTATTAAAAATTCTGATTTAAAAACGTTAAAAAAAATGTTTGCCTGAGCCAGGATTCGAACCCGAGTCCCTGGCGGCTAAACCTTAACCACACCACACAAACCACTACACCATTTGGTGTTTTGTGATGTTAATTAAAACCAATTAAACGTAAACCCTTTCAAGGTCCCTTAGTCAAACCTGAAAAGTCAAACGTAGTCTCTTAGTCAAGTCAAGTCAAAGTGTTAGTAATTATGGTCTCCTAGTCAAGTCAAAGTGTTAGTAAATATGGTCTTCTAGGCAAGTCAAAGTTGTTCCTAAATTCTAGCCTAGTCAAAGTAGTCCCTAATTACAACTCCAATTTCTACACTATAAATACAATAGCCTACCATTCAACTCTTTATAACATTCAATAAAAAAAAACATTATTATCCCATCTCCCACATACTAAAGTTTTCATCCATCATTATCTCCTCTAGCTAGTTCCGAGTTTTCCAAGGCATTATTACTAAGTGTTTGCACGCTCAAGAAAACTCACGAACTCATTAAGCACCTAAGGTGAGTTTTACATAGCCCCTTTTCCATTTCACTATTTTGGGGTGAAACATGTTACAACATTCAATTTACAATTCAATCATAAGTGTCTATGTGTTATTCTATGTTGCATTATGTCTTAAACATTACTAGGGTAAGCACATTATTCTAGCATAATCATTAACATTGATCAGCCGACGGTATACAATGATAGATCTATTGGATTGACAATCCCACCCGGATACGTGTACCTCCTACATAGGTAGCGTGGGTGATTGTTATCGAATTTATAACATAATCGAGTGAACCATGAGCGTATGGGATGGACCACAATATTCTAGTCACAAGGTTTGATTATGCACTCGATTTACCCGATTGTTTTGTTTTCACATATGGACTAGACTTGCCATGACACTCGAATTGTACAAGTTTTTATTCAATTATCAAAACCTATGTAATTCTCACCAACTGTTGTTGACCAAAAATATTTTCAAACTTAAAATGTTTCAGGTTATGGCTTATTCGAAGATTAGAGTTAATGCTAGAAGATGCGTAGCTAGTATTTTTCATTTTGATATACAATTTTTTAGAACAATTGTATGTAATTCATTTAAATCATTTATTGAAATTTATTATTTACCATGAGCTACTGAACAATAATCAATACGTGACATCCCGATGTTTCCGCCATCGGTAGGGGTGTTACACCAGACGCAACCTCACCCGCCCGTTTTACGTCGACGATACACCTGGCGTCTAATCGACGCCAGACACAAGCTCGTCCGCCCGTTTTACGTCGGCGGACCCAGTACGCTTCAAAGCTTCCACAACAAGCCAGATGAAGCTTCGTTAGCACGACTAGAAGATGCCTTCCAGGGCAGACTTGGGACTTACACCCCTGCTCCAGGCAACTGTTCCTGACGCAACAGGCTGCCCGTCAAAGTTCCCCTCCAATCAAAGACTGCTCCCACTCTGACATGCAGAAAGGACGATGGCGTGGCAGTCTCTCAGCCAAGATATCTTTCTGACACCAGGCTTTCTCAACTTGTCTCGAGTTTCAAGAAAAAGGATGATTACCCACCGCCCTCGATCTACCAGTAGGCGGACGCCACGTGTCCGCCGCCCACCGGCGTCCACTCAGCGGACACCACGCGTACCAAAACCCACTTGCACCAATTGGGCTTAAGGACTTGGGCCGGAAACTTGGAGACGCCTCTACCTGGGCCGGGCCTCATCAAGGGTAGAGGATGGGCTGAGAAAGTGTGATGTCAAGGTACTACTAAAGGAGGAGCTCCTTCTCCTTTTGTTGGCATCTGATATTCACATACACTTTCATTCAAAAAGACTACGAACTCTCTCGTATCTTTTTCAGCCCATTGTTTATTGTACTAACATTTAGAGGCTGGGCTCTTCTAATCGGTAGTCTCCTAAACTCTTTGGTCTTGTTCTTAAGACCTACACGTCTTTTATAAACACTCTTCTATATAAAACTAGCTGATTACCCCGGGAGGGCCCCGGGGTTGAAAAATCTAATTTTACGTGATAACCTATTGCAAATGGCTCAAGTTAACTAACCACAAAATCTCTCAATCATTGCATGTTCATAGTATTTTAATTAGTAATAACTCATATTCCCTAATCTAAAACCTAATCAGTAATCATCTAAAGAATCACTTATGTAAGCTGCAACTATTAAAAAACTCATCACATCTCTCTAATTTCTCACATTCTAATGGCTCTTATAATTCATAACCTAATCAACTAAACGAACACTTAAGTTGAAAGTTGTAATCATTGCATCTCATTATGCCACGTGGCATAATCAAGAGATGGTTGAGGCAACCATTGAACGCCACGTCAGCAACTATCAATTCTTTTCGAGAGCGTCCCGGGGTTGAAAAATATAACCATTCTAATAATACTAATACTAATAGTAATAATTATTACTCTTGTAATTAAATAAATAAAAAAAATAACCTTGCTATAAGGTGACACCATGTGTTGCAGTGTTGCGCGATTCTTTCTCCTAACTTCTCTTGATGAAGTATACCTAGTAAAATTCCAATGATAACATGGCGATTGGGCTGATTTTCAACATCGTAGATAAGAACCTGGTTTAAAAGAAAAAACATGATTAATGAATAACATGAACACTTTGTGTGTTTTTTTCCTGTATGAACGAAACCCCACAAAAAATAGTCGATTTTTCTCCGTTTTTTATATAGGACTATGGTACTCGTTGGAAAGATAATAAAACGCTCGTTAATTTGGTGTAATTTTTTTTTCTTTAAAAAATCCCGTATATAAAAGATATAAACGTTTAAAAATTATGGGAGGAAACATGAGAGAGAAAATTTTAAATTTATTTTTAAATTCTTTTTTTTCCTAAAATAACTCAATTTAATTTAGGGTTTTATGTTTATCTTTTTTTTTAATTAAAAAAGAAAATAGATCAAAAACACTAAAATTTTTTAATTATGATGCCACGTGGCACTCTCAAGGGGATGTTGAGGCCTCCATTGCACGCCACGTCAGCATATACATTTTCTTTTATATATATAGATAGATACAGTTGAATCACTGTCAGGATTAGCGCCTATACGGTAATCCAGGATTCGTGTTTCTTCAATGTGGTATTCGGAAATAATTACTTCCCCGGCCAAAAACTTAATTGATGCTATTGTTGAATTGAGAAACATGTCATATTTTGATAATCGGAAATAATACACATTTTATCACTTAATATTAGATTTATGTATATCGGGGGATAAACTACTTAGATAAGATAGAGATGTATATTTTTACACCACCCAAACATGTTTTTGGGAAGACCTCGATCTCATATTAAAACAAAACGGCATCTTTAGTTTCTTTACTTATGTCTTAGACCATTAGGTGTGGAGAGAAGAGGCATCTTGATGGGAGGAGAGGCATCTTGATGATGGGCCTCCAAGGGGGTGGTGTGCACCATGATGACGGACCTCCTCATTGGTCAGAATTATTAAAAATAATAAAAAAATCAATTAAAAACCAATAAATAGGCCCGGCAATAACGGCATTGTGATGCCGGTCATGCCCATGCCGCCCCTAGGGGGCGGTGTAGCGAGGCCCGGCATGCGAAGGATGCCCCTATGCCGCCCCCACACCTAATGGTCTTAGGAAGACCACTTTATTTTAATATATATAGTACGAATATTATAAATGTTAAGAAAATGATGTTTTGTTTATTATATATAAGACTAGATTATACCCCGGGAGCGTCCCGGTTGAAAAATTAAATATGATACATCAATTTTACATATGAAATAGACTGATGTATAACTCTAATATTAATATCTAACCTAAAACAAATTAACAATGTACAACTCCAATGCTAACACCTAACCTAAAAGAATGTAGAACTTTAATGTAACTCTAATATTAACACATATCCTAAAGACTAAACAAATGTACAACTTTAACATACTAATATTGATACCTAACTTAAAACAACATATAACTCTATTAACCTATTCGGCTCTAGTTGAAAAAAAAAATTCATATTTACTGATTTAAACATAATTAGTGACTTGTCTATACATGATTAATGATTTACCTGAACACTTTGTGTTTTTTTTTCCTGTATGAACAAAACCCCACAAAAAAATTTATCCGTTTTTTATATAGCACTATGGTACTCGTTGGAAAGATAATAAAACGCTCGTTAATTTGGTGTAATTTTTTTCTTTTAAAAATCTCGTATATTAAAGATATTAACGTTTAAAAATTATGGGAGGAAACATGAGGGTGAAAAATCCAATTTTGTTTTTAAATTATTTTTTTCCTAAAATATCTCAATGCCACATGGGATGACACATGGCACACTCAAGGAAGAGAATGTCTCTTTGAGTGCCATGTCATTAAAATGGCTTTGGTTTATTATATGTATAGATAAGATAAGATTACATTACATAAAGACGAGGCTGATGAGTATTCAACGATTAAGAAGAAAACATGAAGCTAAATATTATAATTAAGACACAAAATCTAAGACGACATCTGTTTGTTACGGCTAATTTAATCTGTTTAGCAATTTCAGATCCACTGCCTGCTACTTTTCTTCACTGCCTAATTAATGCCACTGCAGCCTCAGATTTTGTGTTCACCCAAAACAACACTACAGAATATTCATCTCTTCTTCAGTCAACCATCACAAACCTTAGATTTTCCACACCAAAACCATTAGCTGTGATCACACCCTTAACATATTCCCATGTACGCTCCACAATCCTTTGTTCCAAACGTTTCAATATCCAAATCCGTATTCGAAGTGGTGGGCATGATAACGCAGGCCTCTCATACACTTCAAGTTACCAATCCCCTTTTGTTGTAGTTGACCTTAGAGAATTGCGGTCAGTAACCATCGAGTCGGGTCAGAACACTACATGGGTGGAGACTGGTGCAACCCTTGGCGAACTTTATTACCGGGTGTCCCAAGAAAGTCCAAATCTTGGATTTGCAGCAGGGACCTGCCCAACCGTTGGTGTTGGCGGTCATATAAGTGGAGGGGGGTTTGGTAACATGATGAGAAAGTATGGCCTAGCAGCCGATAACGTTATCGATGCTAGGATCGTTGATGCTAATGGGAAAATTCTTGATCGAAAATCTATGGGAGAAGATCTATTTTGGGCAATCAGAGGCGGTGGGGGTGGAAGTTTTGGCGTTGTAGTCGCTTGGAAACTGAAGCTTGTTTATGTTCCTGATAAAGTATCGGTTTTTAGCCTTTCCAAGACTATAGAAGAAGGTGGGTCGAGTCTTTTTAACAAGTGGCAGTACATCTCACACAAAGTAAGTCGAGATTTATTCATGAGAGTTATAGTATTACCTAAAGCTTTAAATGAGGCAGGAAACAGAACAATTCAAGTTATATTCAACTCGATGTTTCTTGGAAATGTGGACAAACTCATGGAAACCATAACAGATAGCTTCCTGAGTTGGGTTTACAGGAAAAAGACTGCAGTGAAATGAGTTGGATCGAAACCGTACTTTATTTTGATAATTATACAGTTGGGAGAAGCATTGATGTTCTTAAAGATAGGAATCCCGTCCCCAAAAGCTATTTCAATGGTAAGTCAGACTATGTGAAAGAGCCGATACCCAAAGAAAAGCTGGAAGAGATATGGAAATGGTGTTTGGAGGGAGACACACCGGTTCTTGTAATGGAACCTCACGGTGGAATGATGCATGAGATTGATGGCACGAGAATCGCTTATCCTCACCGAAAGGGGTATTTGTATAACATACAATATCTTGAGCAATGGCAAGATGACAGCATTGAATCATCCGCAAAGCGCATAAGTTGGATGAGAAAGATGTATGAAAATATGACACCATATGTGGCAAAGAATCCAAGAGCAGCGTATGTGAACTACAGGGATTTGGATTTAGGTCAAAATGATAATGCAGATAACACGAGTTACTTGAATGCCATAGAGTGGGGAAGCAAGTATTTTGGTGACAATTTTAGGAGGTTGGCTATGGTGAAAGGTGTCGTTGATCCAGATAATTTCTTCTTTTATGAGCAGAGTATCCCACCTCTGATTGTGAGTGAAGAGAAATGTGGCATTGGTTCCTACAAAAGCTTGTGACTTCTGGTGTGTTGCTAGATCGATCACGGGGCGCCTTGCAAGTATTGGATTGTTACTTGTTTTTAAAAGTTTGATGAATAAAGTTGTTTAATGATTAATTGGCTAGATTGGTAATATTGTAACCTAAAGTTTCTTCTAGTTTAATTGGTCATGAGTATGCTTTTCAATTGATTTTTTTTCATTAAAAAGGGTTTAATGTAACACCCTCAATTTGGATATAATAGTTATAAACGTAAGAAATATAAAATCTAGATTTCACCACGGTCGGCTCAACATTTGTAGAGAATGAGGCATTCTCAAATTTATTATCCTCTTAACACAACAAATGTCACATATTTTGAGCGAAAAAATTTGCCCAAAATCTCCAAAATAATATGAAAGCGTTCAATCAAGTATGGCCGTCATATAACCAATTGCAACTTGATTGATTGTACGTATGTATATCAACGACCGATAAAAAAAATAAATTAAAAAAATAGCAGCGAGTAGCTGCAAAAGCTTAAAAATCATATTTGCAGGTCCAAAACACATAACAAGTACATTAAACTTTCATTCAATATATATATATATATATATATATATATATATATATATATATATATATATAGGGTGAGGTTCCTGTACAAAAACCATTTTTCGTGAGAAGTGTGAGAAGGATTAAAAATTGATATGTAGGCATCATTTTTTGAACTTAGTCATGATGTTTTGGATTATTTTGCCTAGAAAAACACCAAACATAACAATTAAGAACCGAAATCAATGTATTTTAGGCTTAAAACTTAAAACACCATGCTAAGAACATTAAACAGTGTGTTTTAAATGTTAAGTAGTGTGTTTTAGCTGTATTTTAAATTTAATGACTATAATACATTGGATTGTGTTTTAGATTGTTGTGTTTGGTGTTTTTCAAGTTAAAACAACCTAAAACATCATTCTTAAATCCAAAACATGATGCCTACATGTCAATTCTTAATCCTTCTCACACTTCTCACGAAATATGTCTTTTATATAGGGGAGGGTTATCTTGAGAACGCTAAATATTGTGAGAACCGTGAGAACAAGTACAAAGATCAATCAAAATCAAATTTTTTTAATACAAATCCCATTATAATCAAAATACAACATTAATAAATGAATTTTCTTTCCAAATAATTCAGCTTTTCTTGCAAAAACACTTTTAAATTAACTTTTTACACATGTGTAAATGAAACAGTTTATACATGTATAAACAGCAAATTTACACACGTGTAAAAACAAATTATTTTCGTATACGTTTGAATTTTTACGCGTAAATTGTGTTTTTGAGATTGTATTTTAGTAATAAAGACAAGTGTAAAAAGAAATTTTGAATTTGAATGGTTTTAGATGCCGTTCTCACGGTTCGCACGAAATATATGTGTTCTCAAATTAACTTTCCCCTATATATATATATATATATATATATATATATATTATATATAAGGGATATCAGAAACCTCTAAAACGAGGAAACTCGGGAAACTCTAACTTCCCAAGCTTTTTATCATCTGAAAAAATTATGGTATGTAATATACATGATTTTAAGAGTTTTGAGCCAAAAAAATTAAAAAAGCGCCGAGTGGATATTTTTAAAAAAAATAAATAAGTTTTTTTTGTGTTACGTATGTTACACAAAAACAGACATGTTACATATGTAACACAAAAAACTTATTTATTTTTTTTAAAAATATCCACTCGGCGTTTTTTTGATTTTTTTGGCTCAAAACTCTTAAAATCTTGTATATTACATACCCTAATTTTTTCAGATGATAAAAAGTTCGGGAAGTCAGAGTTTCCCGGGTTTTCTCGTTTTGAGTGGGTTTTTATTTTAACCACCCCTATATATATATATATATATATATATATATATATATTTTCAAATGTGACTCTTTAGAATTTGTGGCCTAAAGCAAAAGCTTTGTTTCACTTACCTTGAAGCCGGTACTGGATTTCACGTATTTGGAGCAAGATTTTAAATATAAGATATTTTTGACAAGTATATAGTATTATAAGATACCGATTAATAATAATAACAATAATATAATATATTACCTTTTACCTTACTTCGTTTTCAATTAAACTCGGATAAAACAAAGAGAAAAATATGCTTGTCACAATGACATATCCGTAATTTTCTAAAACGTTATGTTTAAAAGTTATAAAAGAATAACGAGTTAAGCAACTGAATTAATAATAATAATTATAATATTATTGTTGATTGTTGTTTGAGGGTGGTGGTGTTGGTTGTTTGGGGGGACGGGTGATGTTGGTTGTTTGGGGAGGAGGTGGCGGTGGTCCAAATAAATATATATAATAAAGATTAAACTGTTCGGATGGTCCCTATAGGTAGTTTGGTCATTTTACGTGACTTAACTGAAAACTTGGATGGAAGTTAGCTAGTAAGGACCAAAATGTTATCTAATGTCAACGTTGGGAACTATTAAAAATAGATGGGGGCATCTATGTAATTCGTGCAAACCACAGGGACCATCCATGCAGTTTACTCCATATTACTAATACTCTTAGGCCATGAGAGATGGTGATTGTTGTTTGAGGGTGGTAGTGGTGGTGGTGTTTGTTGTTTAGGGGAGGATTGATGTTGGTTGTTTGGGGAGGTGGTGGTGGTGGTCCAAATAAATATACATACAAAAGATTAAACTGCTCGGATGGTCCCTATGGGTGGTTTGGTCCATTTTACATGACTTAACTGAAAACTTGGATGGAAGTTAGCTAGTAAGGACCAAAATGTTATCAAACGTCAACGTTGGGAACCACTAAAAATAGATGGGGGCATCTATGCAATTCGTGTAAACCACAGGGACCATCCGTGCAGTTTACTCCATATTACTAATACTCTTAGGCCATGGGGTGTACCTTAACACCAAGGGTGTTAAACAGTGATGTGGCATTTTAACATTCATCGTACATCACTCCATTCCCGTGTTAAGGGGCGTTAAAGTAGCCATAGGTTAACATGTTAACAAGAATCAAAAGAGAGAAAATTAAGGGATGAGGTAGAGTTAAAGGATGTTAAACCATTTCCTTGACGTGAAATAGTATGAAAATGGAAAAAGTAGAGGGTTTAACATCTAGGTGGAGTTAAAGTATACCCTATGGCCTTAAAGAACAAAGTCGGTGGTTCCACTGATTGGGCCACATGTCACTACCTAATTGCTCCACGTTTTTAGCTTTCTTTTCCTCTTTTTTTCTTTTGTTTTTTAAGTCATCCAAGTATCTTCCTTGCTCTCCTCTCCATGATAACAACACACACCCCAAAAATCTTAAACACCAGCCCTTTCTTTTGAAGATAAAAACTTGCAAAAAAAAAAAAATGCCATTGGGGTTGGTGGCCCAATGGTAGAAGCAAAGCTTCTAGGAACACCTAAGGGGAAGATCATGGGTTCAAGTCCCACAAGGAGTGAAATTTGCCATTCAAAAAAAAAAAAAAAAAAAACTTGCAAAATAAAACTCTCTGGTCGGCCGCCTTCTCCCTTCGGCAAGACGAGGGAACTCAATCGAAATTCACCGCGGCCTCATGATACCATTCTGACCTCCTCCACCACCATCGTACGTTGGTTGCTCGAAGACCCACACGCTAACGCCGTTAATTGTACACACCACAACACTACAGCCGCCCCTTCATACTTCCAGAGACCTTAACACAAGGTTTGTGGTGAGGTGGAAGGTTTTAGAAGGTTGAGTTTGGATTTAACGGTGAGGAAGGGGTGGGACCGGAGTCCGGTGCTGGTAGTGAAGAACTGGAGATCCGGGTTGGAAGGGAATGGCGGGTCGGGTATGAAAGTTGTCGTGGAGGCTTCGTCTCCGGTTTGTTCTACTCCGATATGTTTTGATATTGTTATTAGTTATATTATGCATTGGATAGTTGTACTCTGTACAGGAGATGCTTTGCGACTTGTACGTTTTTAGCTTTTAACATCCCTAAATCAGCCATTATACTTGGATATTTATTATTACTAAAAAAATCATTTAAAGAATAACATAATATCATTTGACGGTATTAAAAATAATCAAATTTATTGAATCAAACTTAAGTTTCAAACCTATCATTTTTATTAGTAGCATTAATTATATTAAAATTATGAGTTACAATTGTTAGAAAACAATACTAATTACTTTTTCATTTATGCTCCATTAGTTGCATCCAAGTTAGCATTTTATTATTATTATTATTATTATTATTATTATTATTATTATTATTATTGAATCGACATTCTTAAGAAACTATCAATTCTTTATCATTTAACTCATTTCAATTAAATAATAAATTTATTTTATAAAAATATAGGGTGTTACAACACTACCCCAAACGTTATGACAAAAAAAATGGTTTTAGGCGATTTTCAACTATGGATTATTGTTACTTTAGACCCCCCAAAGTGTTAATTAACTTATTAGAACATTTGCGAATGTTACATAAGGCAAGGGCAAAGAGATTGGGGGGGGGGGGGGGCTCAAAGGATCTCTTTGATGCACTCTGGTAGTAGCCCCAATACATTCATTACCAGCGTACAACCTGGCAGGCTGAGCGTAAAGGAACTGGACCCACCAATAGATAGACGGGAACACTGGTGGATCTTTCGGAGGAAGGTTGTTTGGTTGACCGTGTTGAAGGCATTGGAGAAGTCTACTGTAAGTAGAGCCAAGGAACCATCTGTATAAAAAGAGTTGAGGAACTTGTTCGCACTGTGAAGCACTTCATCTGCCCCATTTGGTGTCCCCACCCCAAATTGAAATTCCCCTAGGTACTGACCTTATTCATTGCCACCTTAGAAACCAACCTTCGCCAAATGCCCCCCACAAGAATAGGCCGAATTCCATTATCGGGGGGGGGGGGGGGGGGGGGGTAAGGGGCTGAGGCAACAAACTCGGCGCACACCTTAGGACTGGACCCCAAGCCATAAGTTGATGACTTCGGTAATGGCCGTGAATAAGCCCGAAGAAGTCATCGATCCCTCACCACCAATAGCATCCAATAGGTGTTGGGCCCGTATCCCATCCTACCACAAGACGTCCCTTTAGGGAAGGATCAGATACATTTGAGCACATAATCCCCATCTACCGATAGAGTGGGTTGGGCAATAGGGTTGGAAGACAGGGATGGCGGCACCACTGTGTGTTTTTTAACAAGGGCTTGCATGGTATGTTCACCTAAGGGGGGCAACCCCACTGGAGTATAGAACCTTAACCCAGCCGTGAAATGCCCATCCCTAACTTTCTGAAGACATTGTTTAATATTAGGGTCCTTTTACTTGTCTTCCTCCCTTTTGACTTCTCCTCTAGAAACCACAACCTCCCCACACTCTTCAAGAGAGAAGAGATCAAGTCTGCAAAGCCAGACCCATCTTTCCACATTGCAATTGCTTGCAAGATGCTACTACACTTCAGAGATTTCCTATTTCCTAATCTTCGTTCTTGCCTAGAGGACGGTCTGACCACCTGCAAGATACAACGCGTAGCGGTAGCAGTAGCAGTTGGACCTAATTGTCAACCGAGCCTGGTGACATCACCATCTTGCATAAGGCACCTATTAAAACCTGAGTGAACGGTAGACGACACCTTGCTTGCTTTTCCTTTTTAATTTATCAACTAAGTTCAACCTTCTAAGACTGTCACCTAGCTAGGTTTGGGTTTTTAGCTGCTGAAGAATGAAGATGTTTGCTGCTGATGCAAGATGCTAACTTGAGCTGTATCAAAGCGGATATTCGTAACAAAAAAATGGGGGAGTTACATGATTTAAAAAAAGATTAAATTGTTACATTAAAATAGTTAAAAAAATATATGTTATATATGTTGCTAAATCTTAAAATAACATTATATATTCCCATCTAAACTATCAGACTATCAGGTGTGGGGTCGGCTTCGGGCCGGCCTCGCCGTCAAGGCGCGTCATATACCGCCCCCAACGTCCCTCTCCGTCTAAAGCGGCCAAATTCAGACGTTGAAGACAAGCATTGTGATTGGTTTGTGATGATGGTGGGCCAGGTTAACGGGTATATGACCGTTATTATAAAAAAATTAAAACTTAAAAACATGCAACTGCCAAATATATGGTGGTAGTGGTGGTGGTGAAAAAGGTATATAGAGATATATATGTGGTGGGCGGCTCCGGTGACTGCTAATGAAGGCGGGCTCCGGTAAGCGAGAGATGTGGTGGTGTTGTGATGGTTGTGGTGTTGTGTGTGGCGGAACCGAGAGAGAGAAAAGGGAGGAAGGCGGTTTCGGTGACTGCTGATGAAGACAATGATCAATGGTGGTGGGCTCCGGTGACTGCTGTGTATGTGTGTTTAGTTGTGCGTGTGGTTGAGAAGATGAAGTATAATGTGACTTTTTTTTTTATTATTTATTTTAATTACTAGTTATAATTTAGAATTAAAATTTTTTTTGGACTAATAAGAGTAGAGAACTACTCAAAGAGGACCATTCTCACACTCTTGGGTAGTCCTCATATTGTCTAAATACAAGAGGGGCTATTTTCTGCCGACGTAACCAGTAGTCCTTTTAAGACCATGTGTAATGGTGGGTGAAATTTGGTTGGTGAAAGGGGCATTTTTTAACACTTGGCATGTGGGGTCACTTTGGTGGGTGAAAGAGGCTTGAAATGGGCAAGGGTTGTAATGATGGGTGAAATTTGGTGGGTGAAATGGGTATTTTTAAAAAATAAAAACAAAAAAAAAATGATTAGTGCCTTCATTGCTTTGGACACTTGGCAGAAAATTATTGGCCCATCAAAAATTTCACCTACGCGAAATTTTTCGCTTGGGGCAGGTTAACGCCCCTTTAACATGGAGGGGGCGGTGTAGCTAGGTGAATGGGGCGTCAAAATGCTCATTTCACGCCTAATTCACTAGCCATTACATATGGTCTATCTTGCAAGTCTTCTATATTTGCATAATACCCCAAACATTTATTTAGAAAGCCATCTCACATAATAACAACACTACGGGGCTGTTTGGTAGCCTCTTAATGAGGCTCTTAACCATTCAGTGCTGAATGATTTAGCATTCCGCACGTTTGTTTCAGCCTCTGAATGGAATGGTTAAGTCTGAATCATTAAGACTTGAGATGTTGCTGAACCATTAAGCACTGAATCATTAAGCACTGAACTAAACTGGACCTTAATGAAACACTCATACCAATATGGGACAAGAAAACTAACCATTAAGAGATCCAACTTAATGATTCAGCACTTAATCAACCAAACAGCCCTTACATGTTTTAAGTCTCTACCTAATCCACTAATAGTAATAAAATTAATTAATTAATATTAAATAAATGTCGACATGTGAATCCTTCAAGAAGGCATCAAGTGAAGAAGCGAATTCAAATTAAAGCAAATTAATTTAAAAGTTTTATCAAGCTTGGAATATGTCTAAAGTACATAGTAAGTAATGTACATAGTTGACTGATCATAATGAGATGCAGCCGCCACCACCGATCTCAAATATTATTATATAATATAATGGATTTTTTAATATATGTAGGTAGCTAAGAATATTTTGTGTATATAGATGAGTATTGTGAGGATTATTCAAGGATTCACAAGAAAACATAACATGGAGCTAAATGGTACACTAACTAAAATTCTACCATATCTTTTAGGGGCTCTCCTCATAGTTTTATCAACTTCACTAACCACAGCTACTTTTATCCAGTGCCTATCTCTGGACTCAAATACCACCTCAGATTTTGTCTTCACCCAAAACCACACACAATACTCATCTCTTCTTCAATCAACCATCATCAACCTTAGATTTTCCACATCTACAACTCCAAAACCATTAGCTATAATCACTCCCTTAACATATTCCCATGTACAGTCCACAATCCTTTGCTCAAACGTTTCAATATCCAAATCCGTATTCGAAGTGGCGGACATGATTACGCCGGCCTTTCATACACATCATTAGATCAAACTTCTTTTGTTGTTCTTGACCTTCAAGAGCTGCGTTCAATAACAATCGAGTCGGATCAGAACCCTGCTGCGTGGGTCGAAACTGGTGCAACCGTTGGTGAGCTTTATTACTGGGTGTCCCAAGCAAGTCCAAATCTTGGATTTCCAGCAGGGATCTGCACATCCGTAGGTGTTGGTGGTCAAGTAAGTGGAGGAGGCTTTGGTACTTTAATAAGAAAGTATGGTCTAGCGGCTGATAATGTGATCGATGCAAGGATCGTTGATGCTAATGGGAGATTACTGGATAGACAAACTATGGGAGAAGATTTGTTTTGGGCGATCAGAGGAGGTGGAGGTGGAAGTTTTGGTGTTGTAGTCGCTTGGAAACTGAATCTTGTTTCTGTTCCTGATAAAGTTACGGTTTTTAGTGTTTCCAAGACTTTAGAACAAGGCGGTTCGAGTCTTTTCAACAAGTGGCAGTACATTGGGCACAACCTGAGTGAGGATTTATTCATAAGAGTTATAATACTTCCTGGTGTAAATCAGGCTGGAAACAGAACATTGCAACTAATATTCAACTCCATGTTTCTGGGAAATGTGGATAACCTCATTGAAACTGTAACAGATAGCTTCCCTGAGTTGGGTTTACAGGAAAGCGACTGCAGTGAAATGAGTTGGGTCGAATCGACACTCTTTTTTGATAACTATCCAAAAGGGGCAAGCATTGATGTCCTTATAGATAGGACACACAAGGCCAAAAGCTACTTTAATGCTAAATCGGACTATGTGCAACAACCGATACCAGAAGAAAAACTAGAAGACATATGGAAGTGGTGCTTGGAGGGTGACAACCCGATTCTTATAATGGAACCACACGGTGGGAAGATGGACGAGATTGAAGAAACGACTATTCCTTACCCTCATCGGAAAGGCAATTTGTATAGCATACAATATTTTGAGCAATGGCAAGATGACAGCACTGAGTCATCAGAAAAGCGTATAAGTTGGATGAGAAAGATGTATGAAAATATGACAGCGTACGCATCAAAGAATCCAAGAGCAGCTTATGTGAACTACAGGGATTTGGATTTAGGTAAAAATGATAATGCGGATAACACAAGTTACTTGAATGCGTTGGAGTGGGGGCAACAAGTATTTTGGTGACAATTTTAGGAGGTTGGCAACAATCAAAGGCGTTGTTGATCCAGATAATTTCTTCTTCTATGAGCAGAGTATCCCGCCTCTGATTACGAGCGAAGAGAACTGTGGCAATGGTTCCTACCAAAAGCATGTGATTTACGTGCTGCTAGATCATGGGTCTTATAAGTACCGAATCGTTACTTGTGTGCAATGTTTGATTAATATATCAGACATTTGTTTGCTAGACAGATTATTGTCTCAAATAAAGTTGTTTCCCCTGCCTGCTTTGAATAAATAAATGATTTGGTTAACAATGATTTAAAAAATTTCAGCAGAAACTTTGATGCAGAATGTCAATTGTGTACATTGGGCGGTCATCACGATGATCACACCATCACATCCAATCTAATTGTGCCACCCCACTCAATCACATTTCATTACAAATTTCGCGGGGTGGTCATCACAATTTTTTTTTATTGTTCCGTAGTTGACCAAGTCGAAGACGACCAAATTAATAAGTCTGATTGAACAAAACACAAACCTTACAACCAATTGTGATTACACGAGAGAAGAATTATCCCTCCTCATCTTCTCGGATACGGTGTGAGTTACACATCCATCCAATATTTGCGAACTTTTCTTCGTAGTTCTCTTCGGTTTTCATTTCTAAACCGCCATCAGCCCAAACTATCTTTTAAAATCTAGCCCATGAATTAATTATTTGGCCCATTATTTATATTCTCCAATTCCAAATGAACAATAATTTTCATCAAACATAAAACTTTCTTCTAAAACAAATTATTAACTAGTAGTGTACCCGTCGCTGGGACGGGTTCCTAAAATTTAGAAATTCAAACCATGTGTAAATTGAAGATTTCGATAATGTCTTATTCAACTGAGATTGGCATGTGCAAAAGTTGGTTAATTACCATATATATTAACTCAAATTTTGTTATTTAGTTGGTGCAATTTAACATCGTTTTTTCATTGTGTATAAGCCGGAAATGTTTAAGGAAAAAAACAAACAATGACGAAGCATCTTCAAATGTATAATATCATATTTGAATTACAAATGCATAAAATAACGACAACAAAATGTAAAACACATGTAATATGCTTCACATTACTAAACACATAGTTCTAACACATGTATCCCAACCTCATTTGTTTATAAAAATTTGTCTTAGGAAGCACACCATTGACTAATGGCATGCCTCCCATAAGATTCACTAATAGTAGTAGTATGCTGAACATCCGTAATTCCATCAGTTTGAATAACAATATGGTCTTCAAAGTTTGAACATTCTCTTACTATTTTGACCTTGGCTATGCATAAACCATCATAGCAAGGCCTGGCATTAAGATCAATAATAGCCTCCATTGTAAAAGTGCTAATAATAAGCCAATACATTAAAACAACAAATTGAAATAAGGGGGCTCAAATTTCCTAATTTCCAAGGTAGATCAACAAATAAACCATATGCGATACTAAGGCCGTGGATTATTAAAAAGATTACTATCATTAGCTTTTGAAGTCTCCTTGTGCCATAATAGGGTCTAGCTCTATAACTCTTTTGGAATTGCATATCCCAATACCATAATATGGTTTTGCAAATCTATATTCTATAAATAAAAGAGTAAATTCCTTTTTGAGTCCCTGAGTTTTCTTGATTTTAACTACTTGAGTCCAACATTTTCATTTTTAACATTCTGAGTGCTTGTGTTTTATTTTTGTTATGGTTTGAGTCCAATTTTCTAACTCTGTTAGATTTTTTCTGTTAATATTTATAAAATGACCAAAATACCCCTACCATTAAAAATAAATAATTATTAAATATTATACTTTATTATATTATAATATATACACACATTATACACACATATCTACACCCTCAACATATCTTGAGAGAGAGACATAGAGATCTGAGAGAGGGAGAGAGAGAGAGAGAGAGAGAGAGAGAGAGAGAGAGAGAGAGAGAGAGAGAGAGAGAGAGAGAGAGAGAGAGAGATGCCGGAGTAAGGCGGAGCCACGGCGGCGGAGCTCCGGCCAGATCCTCCTTCTCTTCCGATGATACCCTTCCCCCTCCACCAAACAATAATCTAGAGTGAAAGGGACAGATCTTTAGAGAGAGAAACGAGCAGAGAGAGAAAGTGACGGATCTTTATGGTTCAGACCCGTTTTTGTTTAGGCATTAGGGTTCAGATCCGGATTTGGGGGTTAGGGTTCAGATCGATGTGGTGTAGTGGTGGTGGTTTATGGTGTAGTGGTGGTGGGATGGTCGATGTGGTGTGGTATGGTGGTGGTGGTTTATGGTGTGGTGGTGGTGGTCAATCTATGATGATTTTGACCAAGTTTGACTTTGATCGTATGAACCTGAGCAGCTTCATGATAAGAATGTCAATGAAATACTTAGAGGTTAGTGGTCAATCTATGATGATTTTGACCAAGTTTGACTTTGATCGTATGAAGTAAGTAATATTGTAATAGTTCATTTAACTGTTCTTATTTTACATTCATAGTCATGCTTTTAAACCTTGACTGTGTAAAAGAGACAGATCTTTAGAAGTCAGTTGCAGTGGGGACGGTTATTGTGGTGGGTTGCAGGTGGAGGTTGTTGTGGTGGGTTGTAGGTGGAGGTTGTTATGGTTCAGATCCGTTTTTGTTATGGTGGTGGTTTATGGTGTGGTGGTGGTGGTTTATGGTGTGGTGGAGAAGAAAGTGTGTGTGAGAGAGAGTGTGTTGTGTGTGAGAGAGAGCTTTATTATTATTATTATTATTATTATTATTATTATTATTATTATTATTATTATATTTTATTTATGCATTAAAGACTTGTACGTTATACTTTATGCATTACAGAGTTGTACCTATGTGTAAAATGACTGAGATACCCTTATAGTTAACTGACTTGGTTAACGACGTTAGAAAATTGGACTCAAACCATAACAAAAATAAAACATAAGCACTCAGAATGTTAAAAATGAAAATGTTGGACTCAAGTAGTTAAAATCAAGAAAACTCAGGGACTCAAAAAGGAATTTACTCTAAATAAAATATAATAAAACAAAATGACTTTGCCCACATGTCCCTCTCTTAAACCAATGTTTTTGCAAATTTCCCTCCTATTTTCTTTTGCCACGTGGCACTCATCTTTTCCCCCAGTGAATTCTTTTCATTCGCCCCCATCCACCTAAATTTTCCCCATCAATCAACCTAATTCCTTATGGCCGTCTCATCTGTGCATTCTTTGTATCTTAGATCTCATGCCATTCATCCTAATTTTTTCCCAATCAACCTAATATACGTGATGAGTGTTGCTACCTGCTTTAGAGTTAAGGTTGTCAACAATGAATTTTGTAACTTGCATCATGTATTATTGTTTCTAGATCTACAAAAGTCAATTAACCAGTGATTGGGCCAAACAATGTATTCTAAAGAAAAACAAGCTATACTTAGGCCTGAGCCATATCAAGTTTAGAAAACCCCATCTTTTTCATTCCTTTTTGTATTAATGTTTCCCTAATCGAACCCTAGAATTATGCCTCTGCATCTGATGCTCAAACAATTTATGCTCTCTTTCATGATTCATGTTAAGTGTTCTTATTCCGTTTTTTATGTTTGATTTTGTAATATTTCTAATAAAATTCTTTTGTTCATCTATTTGGGTTTGCACCTCTTTGTGTTAGAACCCTTAATATATCGTTGCTTCCTTTATCGACGAAACATTAGTCGTCATAGGTTTGTTTAAGACTTTTTAGTTTTTTCGTTTCAAATTGTTAGTCGCCTCTTTCAAGTTAAAACATGTTTTATTTCTCGGTACCTGAAATCTGATTTTGGGTGTGTGATTATGTGTAAATCTAGAACTGAGATGTTAAACATTTGATAATGAACCCTAAACTTCCCCCTAAGTTCTTGATTCAAACTTTACCTGATAAGATACTGTGATAACATCTTTTTTTTTTTTTTTTTTTTTTTTGCAACATAAATTAAGTTATTGTATGTACCTTGATATGGCTAAATTACATTCTTGTAGAAGATGAAAGCTTTCACCTTGAAGATCATGTGAGATTAGTGTGAATTCAATATTGTCTCAAAACTTGCAATTAGTTACTTACATATTGATAATTTTACTTGAAATAACAAGGTCAATTTATAGTATGCTTATGTTGTTGCAATGCTTACATATGCAAACATTAATTTGATATGTTTTTAGGCTCAAAACATGCATGTCATTCCAATCCATTTACTACGAATTCAAGATTGATAAGGTGTAATCATATGTTAAAGTTAGTACTGATGTTTATAGTTCATAAGATTTTTTAGAGGCAATGTTCTGGTTAACCTTACCTACGCGTTTCGTTATTGCACGATCCGTATTTTATTACTATGTAACTTTTTTGATATTCATATTCTGAAATAATAGATAAGTTTTTTTCAGCACCAATATGATAGGTACTTAATTTCTTTTTGATGTATTGTAATAACCTAAACCTAGGGCTTAACTTAACTATTGGTTGTTGTATAACCTTAATGTAATTAAAACATTTGTATACTTGAAATCATAATAATGAGTTCGAACCGGTATCCGTATCAAAATTAGTTTCTGCACACCCTGAATCTATAAAAACAGTGTGTACAAAAAAAGTTGTGTTTTGATCACTTTGTAGGTATAATGTTGGTCTTTTTATTTTGACCCATATTGGTAGTGAAGAGTTGTGCAAATTTCAAGTTGTGAATGACTTTTGATTTTTTTTTTTGATATTTCAATTTGGTTTGTTTTGAGAAACGTGCTCGTCTAAATTAACGACTTTATCGAGTACTATATGGGGTTTGATTGCATTTTCATGGTTGTAAAGGATCAATGATTTTGATTACAGGTCTTATTAGGCCGTAATAATGAATATCACAATGCAAACACTAGGCCTCAGTTTGCAGCCAATATCTACTCAAAGCTGTAAAATGAAGAACTTAACTATGAATTTATAGCAATTTCTGATATCACAATAGAAGATAATAGGAATATTGTTTTGCCCCGTTGTCGGAATGGAGTTTGCAAGATTTGTTTGGAATAATATCGTATGAAAAAATGAAAATCGCAAATGAATACTTGCTAAAGAACTGTTATTAATAGTTGTTTGTGTTGGTAAGAGTTGTCCTCCTTTAGTATTATTTGTACAACAAGACTATTGAGCTTGATAGAAAATGAATCAATTTGAAATTTTGGACACTTTCTAAATGATTTTTTTTAAGTCTAGCAATAAAAACGAAGTAAGCAATATGATTTTTTTTACTCTAAAAAAAGCAATATGATTTTTCAACATGGTTTATGTTTTAATTAAAGTAATCTTGGTATTTTACAACTTATTGCATGTGTGATATAGCAAGAACCATTTGGTTTGTGGTAGTGCCTTGGTGCAAGATTCGGCTTCTCATTTTGAGGAGGCATTAGCCTGATTAACTCTTCAATATTAGCCATGCAAAAAGTTTTGTAAGTGATCAAACGATGTCTACTAAAGATTTATTGAAGAGGTCAAAACAAGGGGTTTTTGTAAGTAAAACGGGACTTGAATTGGTCAAAATGGTGCAAATTGATTATTTTTTTGCTGCCCAGCTACTCGCTGGATATAAATAACATATCTCCGTTAAAAAAAGCAAGGCAAGAATGATATAAAGGAATAACCAGTCCTACATCTTATGCTTATTTCAAACAACAAATAATATTTATTAGATATAATTGCTATACTTTTTTTAACGGTTAATTTCCTCCCTTATTTTTTACACCCTTTTTTATTACACAGGTGTTTACACCCTTTTTTATTACACAAGTTTTTACACCCTGTTGGATTTGAACTCACATTCAGTGGCGAAGCTTGACCCGAAGGTTCGGGGGGTCGGAAGTCACCGGGGGGTCGGAAGTCACTAGTTTCAGGGGGTCGAAAACCAGTTTCGGGGGGTCGAAACCCTATATTTCCAAAATTTTCTATACGAATACTATATAATCGGCACTTCTACGCGAAAATTCGGGGGGATCGGCCGCCCCCGCCGGCCCCTACTAAGCTTCGCCAGTGCTCACATTCTCCTTTAAGAAATGATTTCCTCTCTACCACTCCACCACAAGGGTAGGGGCAATTGCTATGCTTTTAGACAAAAAGAGAAAGCTTACAAATAAACCAACAAATGTGGTGTACAAAGAAATCTTTAGAGACTTATGATTTTGCTTATATGTTTAATTTTACAGTAATGCACCATTTCAACTGTAATTGTAATTTCAATCTGCTTATATGTTTTTTGAAATAACTACACTATCCCTCCATTTTGTTTAATAATGTTATATAGATTATTACAAGTTATTTTTTTATATTTTATATATTGTATAAATATTATTTATAACTTCTCATTTACACATTTGATATTGTCTAACCCGTGTATCACACGGGTACTTAAACTAGTATAAAATATGATAGTAGAAATGATTGCCCTATACGATAATACGTTCTAGCCCTAGAACATCAACCCTGACTATCTACTTTTCATCTAAAGTAACAACTAAAAAAAATCAAGTCATTTGTATTTAGTACACAATCTTAGGTTCATTATACTGATTCAAAATAGCCAAATATTATAATCAACGTCATTGTAGCTAATGTGATTCATAAAAAAACAAGTAATGTCTATTTTATTAATCAAATTTTGCACAGTGTTCCACACTTCCACCAATAAATCTTCAACAACAAAACTTTTAAGAACTTTCCAATCACAATTTTGTCTTGATCACATGTCCACAATACAAATTAAAAAGATCAAAATTCAACCAATATCATACCACCAAACTAACTAATCTAGTCCAGTTTTTATCAACTGGGAAATTGAAAACGTGCAAGAATAGTAGACCTTCTTTCATGTGTGGCAAAATATGAGGACAACTTTATGAGCTTAACACCTGGACCACTGAGTTTTACATTTGAGGATCCTGATGCAACAAATAAACATGTCTCCACTTAGAGGATCAACAATGACTTTTATAACATTTGAAGAAGATTATTAAGTGATCAAGTGACACAAATCAAAATTAGAATATGAAAAAGTCACATGTTTCTAAACAATGATACCAAAAGGTAAAAAATATACATGTATATCCAACCCGCATTCCTTTAACCAAATCAGTAAAGGGGCCCATTTAGGGTGGGCTGTAAAGTCATAAATATTGGAAGATAAGATTTCATTTAGTTAGATGTAACGAAATGGGTGGGTTGGACGGGTTGGCTACCAGGTCAAAACTTGTAAAGTTTGTATTGGTCAGACTCATAACACTTTCTCCTTCCTTAAGCTTTATTAATAAGTAACACGTTGAATGTTTGAAGTAGAGAGATGGGGCTGTGGGGGTTTATAATAGGTGACAGAAGAAGTTGGTTTCTTGGTTGAAGAGGAGAACCGCCAAACGTGAGGGAGTTGTGCCTATTTTTTAGGAAATAGTAGGGGGAGTTGGGAAGTAACATAGCGAGATAAGGGGATGATTCGGTAACTGCTATTGTAAAAAAAACTGCCAAATTTGAGGAATAACTTCTTAATTTATAAGGTCAGTATTTAATCTTAGCACTAATCCTTTTGATCCGACGGCGAAGATTATTTCAAAAACGGTTGAAAATGTAAAAAATGGCGGTTACTTGTGTGATGAACAATAGTATAATAATTCCCCTATTCTTCAAACAACTCTGGTTAGAATATGCTTCGATACCTTGAAAGAAGTCATTTGCTTGGCGGATTCAATTCAAGTAGACAAGGAGAGCATACTATTCTTCACAAGCGTCATTCAAATCACACTTTGGGTGTTGTAGATAATCTCACAGGTTGGGTTCAGATCAACCGTTTATTTTAATAGGTTTTAAAAACTACATTTTATGCCATAATTTAAACCGCCTGTTCCAATATTTATAGGCTAAAATATAATTAAGTATCAAGTTTTATAGTACAAACTTAATAATTCTTTTACACACATCTCTTTTAGGTTGTAAATTACTGATTTTGGAAAAAGTTATGGTTTATAATGAACCCTAAAGCCCAAGCTTAGCCCACGGGCTCATACTAATAAAACCGTATAACAATATGGTCCAATAGTTTAAACAAGTTGTGCTCGTGGTGTGACTTGTTGGGACACAATTTGCAGGCTCTAGTTAAATATGCCATCCCACAAAACACTAGCACCCTAACCATGTAGTGATACTCAAGGAAACACTTTAATTTGGTGCTTTGGAGGCATATGAGCGTAGGGTGTAAACACACAGAGCCGGCACTACAAATAATATGGACAACAATATAAGTATGACTTACTAAACAAATTAAAAATTTTGCAACAATAATCTAGAAAAGAACCATTTTATTATCATCTCATTCCCTTCAGGATCTAGTTTATTAACGTAAGTAATGACTAACAATTCGATATAGTTAAAAAGTTAGCCATTCCCTTTGCTCATTGTAGAGGTGGAATGCTCTGCTCGAAATGGAAGAAATTTTGTGGATCAACCTTCCCCTTCACCATGGCTAACCTTCTGAAATTGCCCCTAAAGTACTTATTGCCCCACTGCATAGCTTTCAAGTAACTTGTGTTATTTGCATTACCATTTGAACCTAAATCCAAATCCCTGTAATTCACATAAGCTCCCCTCGGATTCTTTGACACGTATGGTGTCATATTCTCATAAATCCTTTTCATCCAACTTATACGCTTCTCCGATGCTTCAATGCTTCCATCTTCCCATTTCTCATAATATTGTATGTTATACAAATACCCTTTCCTATGAGGGTAAGGAATGCGCGTTTCTTCAATCTCATTCATCTTTCCACCGTGCGGTTCCATTATAAGAATCGGCTTTTCTCCCTCCAAACACCATTTCCATATCTCTTTCAATGATCCTTCAGGTATCGGATCTTTCACATAGTCTGATTTACCATTGAAGTAGCTTTTTGGCTCGGGTCTCCTATCTTTAAGAATATTAATACCCTCTCCTTTGGGATAGTTGGCAAAATACAGTACCGTTTCAATCCAACTCATTTCACTACAGTCTTTTGCTTGTAAACCCAACTCAGGGAAGCTATTTGATACAGTTTTCATGAGTTGATCAACGGATCCAAGAAACATCGAGCTGAATATGAATTCAACTGTTCTTCTCCCATTACCAACTTGAATAGGTTGTATTATAACTCTAATGAATATATCCTGACTTAAACTATGGCCTACACGCTGCCACTTGTTAAAAAGATTTGAACCACCTTGTTCTAAAGTCTTGGAAAGACCAAAAACAGTAACTTTTTCAGGAACATAGATTAGATTCACCTTCCAGGCTACTACAACACCAAAACTTCCACCTCCACCACCTCTAATTGCCCAAAATAGATCTTCTCCATTGATTTTCTGTCAAGAATCCGCCCTTTAACATCGACAATCCTAGCATCAACGACGTTATCAGCCGCTAGACCATACTTTCTAACTAAGGAACCGAACCCTCCTCCACTTATGTGCCCACCAATCCCTACAGTTGGGCCAAATCCAGCTGGGAATCCAAGATTCTTACTTTCTTTGGACACCCAATAATACAGTTCACCATTGGTTGCACCGGATTCAACCCATGCAGTGTTCTTGCCCGAGTCGATAGTCACAGACCGCAGTTCTTTAAGGTCAAGAACAACAAAAGGGGATGGATCATGTGAAGTGTATGAAAGGCCTGCATAGTCATGTCCACCACTTCGAATTCGGATTCGAAATTTGAAAGTTTTAGAACAAACTACTGCGGATTGTACATGGGAATATGTCAAGGGTGTGATTATGGCTAAAGGTTTTGGAGTTTTGGAGGTGGAATATCTTAGGTTGATGGTGGATGATTGAAGAACAGATGAATATTTTGTGTGTTGTTGTGTGAAAACAAACTCTGATTTTGTGGCATTTGAATTCTTTAAAAGGCATTGAAGATATTTATCATCAAGCACTGTTTGTGAAGATGCTGAGGAGAACACAACGGCCATAAGAACCACCAGGAGATATGGTACAAGTTTAGTATTAAAGTGTACCTCCATACTTTTTAGTATAGAAGAAAAGATAAAGATTGTTGGTTTTCTTATAAAACCCAAGGGGTATATATATTGGAATTGGATGATCCTTGGTCAACCATACTGATCCAAATGGACATATGTATGAACTCCATTTAATTTGGTATGAGTATATATAACTCGAAGTTTGGTCAAACAAACTACAACTCAAACAAATAATGTCAGCTATTTAAGCAACTAGTGATGACGATTCATAGGTGGTTGTCAAGGGATAGTTCATGTGAGCTCATAACAAGAAAAATGGTGCATCTTAGCCCATGTTACAGCTTGTTGGTCAAATTCTACGGCAAGAAACAACGGCTCCACTATTTTCTTGATCGAAATCTCATTCACGCTGGCCATATTTGAAAACATACGTACGTCACTTTTAAGTTTGTTCAAATCCCCGGCCGGTTAATATATAGTTGAGCAATATTCTATTTCTGGAAAAAGAACATAACCAAAAACTTTAGTACGTTAATTATACATGATAACAGAAATGAAAATTTGACTTTTAATAAGATCAAATATGCATGTTGATCATGTTTATACTCTCTCTATATATATATATATATATATATATATATATATATATATATATATATACACAATTACACAAACACTTGTTGCTTAATTGCATGTATATTATATGAAGTACTAAGGAAGAACTCAAGCTTTTCACTAGGTCCAAGTTTAAAGTATTAATCATAGCTTCCAAAGTAAACATAAAAACAATATATATATATATATATATATATATATATATAGGGTAGGGTTCAAATAGGAACCAACCTTTAAGTAGGAACTATAGGAACCAATCTGAGCCATCCATCTTCAATGGCATGATTGTAAATAAGTAAAACTTTAATTAATTGTTATTTTAATAAAGGGGTATTAATGTCTTTTGTTCAATATCATTTATTAGGTAATTAATAAGAAACTCATGTATATTTGGAAACAACAAATTAGTGTTTATGGTGTACCCAAACGTATTTATTGTATATACTATTAAAATTATATCTCGGTATATATACAACAGTGTACATTGGTGTATATTCGTTTTTTCATTCATCATCATCACCAACACAAGATATACATTGGTGTATATTCGTTTTTTCATTCAACATCATCAACACAGATATACATTGGTGTATATTGGTTTTTCATTCATGATCATCAACACAGATATACATTGGTGTATATTCGTTTTTTCATTCATCATCAACACAGATATACATTGGTGTATATTCGTTTTTGAAGTGTACATTGGCATGATTCAATCGAATTCAATCGAACGTGATTTTTTTTTATTTGGGATTAGAGATGATAATAGGCTGAGAGATTTAAGGAAAGTAAAAAAACTTGCATATTAATTGCAGGAAGATAATTAACTACCATATATAAAACTTTTAATTAAATTAAAATATAATATTTAATTGTCTAATTACATAACTACCCCCTAGATCAAGATCAAAGATGAATGGCTCAGATTGGTTCCTAAGTTCCTAACTAGGCTCTTGGTTCCTATTTGATCTTTTTCCTATATATATATATATATATATATATATATATATATATATATATATATATATATATAGGGGGTGGATATATAGGAAACCTCATCTTCATGAAAAACCTTAGAAACTCTATTGTGACCATTGATCAAGTTTGATCAATGGTCCATGATTAATTTCTATTTAATAATCAAAAGTAAATGGGCCACTATAATATAAAATTGGATAAAGGGCAATATGGTAATCTTACTAAAGCAAGTGGGCCACTTTAATTTTCTGAATCCTAGGTTTAAAAAGGTTGATTTGACACTTGTCAAGTCATCTCTCTCCTACTTTATGGCACTTTCTCCAGCACGAAAATTTAACATACGTTAGTGTTGTGATGCAAAATTCTGACCTCGTGTGAGACATCGGTAACATGTGTTACCAGGCATATACTAAAAGAACATAATAAAATATCACATAAAATGTGTATTTATTTAATAAATGATAAAAACGATCATTACAATCAATACTAAAAATGTATCAAAAAATTTTCATACATACATAATTATTTGTGAATGATAAAAAACTATCATAACAACATTAAAAAGATCTAGCTATGCTTCGTTCTTGATACCCATCTTCATCTTTGACACAAAACATCTCTTCATCTACAAAAAAAGATAACACGTGTTAGTTGGGCTCTCCGAAACATATAATGAGACATCACTAACATGTGTAGTTTATTCTAAAAATATATGTTTTACTGAAATAACGTATGTCATATGAATCCTAACACACGTTAGTTGGGCATATACTACATATGTCATATGAACCCTAACACCTGTTAGTTAGGCATATACTAGCATGTGTTAGCATCACTAACATGTGTATAAACAATACAAAATCTGCAATGCCATGTGTATCGTACTTAATTTGAAGTGCCAAGTGTATAATACTCAAACATGTGTATAAGCAACACTAAACGTGATTTTTACAACTATGTTAATACAACTACTCAAATACGATTAATATGGTTTGAAATCCAACAATACATCAGTAGCATGTGTTAGCATATTCTAAAACATATGTTTTAATGAAACTAATGTATGTCATATGGACCCTAACACCTGTTAGTTGGGCATATACTAGCATGTGTTAGCATCACTAACGTGTGTGAGCATACAAGACTCGGACTGCAAAAAATAGACACAATTCTAAGTGGTTCCTACTCGACACAAAAATCACATGGCTTTTAAATAATAACAATAATAATAATAATATATTAATGATAATACGATTAATATGGTTTGAAATCCTAACACCTGTTAGTTAGGAATATACTAGCATGTGTTAGCATCACTAACATGTGTATAAACAACACTAAATCTGTAGTGCCAAGTGTATCATACTCAATTTTATAACTATGTTAATACAACTACTCAAATACGATTAATAGGGTTTGAAATCCAAACAATAATAAATTTAAAAAAATCAAATCAGAACCAATCCAAATCCATATACCAAAATATTATCCTCATATTAATGAAATATATAATATAATAAAAGACATCAGTAGCATGTGTTAGCATTTTTAAAACACGTGTTTACTGAAAAAATAACGTATGTCATATGGACCCTAACACCTGTTAGTTGGGCATATACTAGCATGTGTTAGCATCACTAACGTGTGTGAGCATACAAGACTCGGACCGCAAAAAAAAAAAAAAAAATAGACATATACCCTATACGAGTTCATAACAATTTCACTTGCCATTCACCAAAAAAAAAAAAAAATAGACATGTACCCTATACGAGTTCATAACAATTTCACTTGCCATTCACCAAGAGATTAAAAATTTATTAAATAGAATACAAAAATTATTTGAACATCCCATTCACCAAAAGATTAAAAATTCATAATCTTTATAAAAAAAACATCACTTACCAATGCCACATCACCAACGCCGCCTTCTTCCTATAGCTTACATTCCTACACCTGAAAACCAACACTAGAACAGAAACACATGTTAGTTGGGCTCCTTAAACACATAAAAAGATTACACATTTATTCATCAATTACATGTGTTAGCATACACTAACATAAAAAGATTACACGTTGGTTGGGCATATACTACGTATGTCATATGGACCCAACACCTGTTAGTTAGGTATATACTAGCATGTGTTAGCATCACTAACATGTGTATAAACAATACCGTATGTCATATGGACCCTAACAATTGTTAGTTGGGTATATACTAGCATGTGTTAGCATCACTAACGTGTGTAAGCATACAAGACTCGGACCGCAAAAAATAGACATGTACCCCATACGAGTTCATAACAATTTCACTTGCCAAAAATTTATTAAACATAATACAAAAAATTATTTAAACACCCTATTCACCAAAAGATTAAAAATTTATAATCTTTATAAAAAAAAACATCACTTACCACAGCCACATCACCAACGCCACCTTGTTCCAATAGCCTACTCATGAAAACCAATACTGGAACACATACACATGTTAGTTTGGGATCCTCAAACACATAATGGGGCATCACTAACCTGTGTTAGCATATACTAACATAAAAAAGACTACAAATTTATTCATCAATCACATGTGATCTATCAACCTCATGTCCTCAATCTAATAAAAATCTAACATAAACAAAATAATAATAATAAAAAAATAAAAAAAAGGTTAACATAAGTTTTTTTTTTCATTCAAGCATTAGATCGAACACTTGGTATGCGAACAAAAACTATCCCCAAAACTATTATAATTATTATTCTAACAAAACCCAAAACCTAATATTTTTTGTTTTGTTTATAATAAATAAAACAAAACCTAATAAAATAAAGTCTAAACCAAAGTAAACACTAGATCCCCAACATTTATCAAACCAAAGTAAACCAAAAATAATAATAATAATAAAATAAAAACATATGAAAACATTTATGAAATCACATGAACTTTGACTTCCTCATAAATTAACAAATCCGTATACCAAAAATAAACTAACAGTTCAAAAAAATAAACTTCCTCATATTGTCTTTCTGTTCGAGAAAGTAAATAAATAAACAGTTCAAAAAAAACAAATTAATAAATCCATTCAAAACAAATAATAAATTTTAGATTTAGGAATGAGAACATACTTTGACTTGAAGTTCTTTTTTTTTTTGATCGGCACCTTTTGAATGTTCTTTTTTTTTTTTTTTGATCGGCACTTCTTCTTGTTGGTATAGCACCTATCAACTGTTGTTCAGCGTTCAGATGGCTGTGTTTGGACGGTGGCGGTGGCGGTGGCATTGGTTGTAGTGGTGGTTCTAGAGAGAGACAGAGAAGAGGGAGGGTAGAGAGAGAGGGGGAGTGGAGGGGAGGGTAGAGAGGATCTGAATTTGAATTTGTTTTTAAAAAATGATATGGAGAGAGAGGGGGGAAACATATATATAAGGAGAGAGAGAAGGGTTGAAATTGAATTGTCCATTATACCCTTATTAATATAATATAGAGTGGGATTGGTTTGGATGATGTGGCACCATAAGAACCAAGCATTGGGTTTATTAGAGTTTTTCATCTAAAGTGGGTTTCTTCCATATACTTCCCCTATATATATATATATATATATATATATATATATATATATATATATATAGGTTTAGGATCCTGTACAAAGTACATTTTTCGTGAGAAGTGTGAGAAGGACTAAGAATTGACATGTAGACATCATGTTTTGGATTTAGGAATGATTTTTTAGGTTGTTTTAACTTGAAAAACACCAAACACAACAATCTAAAACACAATACATTGTATTATAGTCATTAAATTTAAAAAAAAACAGCTAAAACACAATACTTAACGCTTAAAACACACTGCTAATGTTCTTAGCATGGTGTTTTAAGTTTTAAGCCTAAAATACATTGTTTTCGGTTTGTAATTGTTATGTTTGGTGTTTTTATAGGCAAAACAATCCATAACATCACGACTAAGTTCAAAAAATGATGCCTAAGTATCAATTTTTAATACTTCTCATACTTCTCACAAAAAAACCACTTTGTACACGATCTTGACCCTATATATATATATATATATATATATATATATATATATATATATGATAGATTCATGAGGAATTGGGCGCTCATTTTGTAGTTCTTGTTTTAGTTAATTTCTTTTCACAGTCCCTTCCATTAATTAATTTGGGTGAAGTTTGGCCTGTTAAACGATGAAAACATGGAGGATATTTCACCGCCGTATATACTTCTTGATTGTACTAACAATACAATTATTTTAATTCATACGTACTTGATCTTTCTTAATCCATGGTTAAATCCTCCTTTGAACATTCGCATTATATATTATATGTTGATACAAATCATAGACTATCATATATAGTTGAAATTGCTAAAAACTGTTTATATATATAAGGAAGTTAGAAATTTCGTAAGATATTGAAGAAACTGATAGACGATATATATGTCGCCAGCTGACTGGAGGGATCAGTTTAATTTTGTGTTATAAGGTTCTGAAGAAGCAACTGAAGCAGATATACTCTACGTACAAACACTTGCGGTAGTGGTAACCTCCAGGGAGGCTTGCCTCTTGTGGAGGGTGCAACATCTGTCAAGTGGCAGGTGACGGGAAATTTTCTGGGGGAGCCTTATGCCTACCACCACCCTAGCGTGGAACCAGTTCAGACAACATAGTCTAGGTGTGTGATTAGGGACAGGACCTGCAAAAGCGGGTGTGAAGTACTCTGACACCTCCGAATGAGACCTTCACTTTCAAAAAAAATAAAAAATAATAAGAGGATGAAATTGACCGCTGATTCGGTGGTGGTGGACGACAAGAGCTAGGTTGCTAATTTCGTGAAATTATGTCAAGACCATATCGTTAAGTGCAACAATTTCTTTCTTGATAAACAAGAGTGGTATATTATTCATAATTGAGGTAATTAATGTTGTTTGTAGTAACTAGTAATCTAGCTAGTAATTGAGGTAAACAAGAGTAGTATATACCTAGAACATATAGAATCGTTTGTAGTAATCTAGCTAGTAATTATACCTAATAGAACATATCGTTAATTATTATTATTATTATTATTATTATTATTATTATTATTATTATTATTATTATTTTTGCAACTTTTCTTGTGACGGTTCATCTCTAGCTTGAAAATATCCGCCTTTGGTTTTGTATTTAATGAAATTTGCCTTTAAAAAAAAAAAGCTAGCAATTTTTTATATGAATCGTAGAACCCTTTTTTATATGATGTATTAAAGGTTATAGAAGGTAAGTTGGTTGGAGCCAAATTATTATATATAACAATTCACAAACCTTCGCTACAGTAAATCAATAATAAAACCATTCAATTTCCCAGTATTTACCAAAATGACATTACATTGATTTCATTATTATAAATCCATAATAAAAACCCTTCAACTTCGCAGTAATTAAAAAAATACCATTACGTTAGTTTTATTATTAGAAACTTCAATCGTCAGTCGTCTTCTTCTTCACTCACTTCTATGACATTTGTAGCTTCTCACTCTCATCACATGACTTTGGTTTTGGACGCTTCTTTTTCCATCTTTTACATCTAACACACTCTTGGTGACACGTAGATTAGCAGACCCTCTTTGGTGTAACTCCGTTATTCGTCGGAAAAATCTGTAGCTTTTCAAGAATTGGTGCCGATTATGTTTGTACGCCGCGCTTAGCGTGACGCGTAATTTACTAGTTATATATATAACATTTCTCATCCTTAGCAATAGTAACCTCGCTAAACGCGAAATAAAAGGCCTTCAACTTCGAATTAATTACGAAAATGCCATCGTAGTAAATTTATTATTAGAACCAAAATAAAAAGCCTTTAGTTTCGCGGTAATTACGAAAATGTCATCGCTTTACTTTTATTAATAAATGCTCTTTTTTCAAGCGATTTAGGCGCTTTGCTCGGTGCAACGCGCACTGGCGTACTGACGGAACAATACGACTCTCTACGTTGTGTTATCCGATTAGCAGACCCTCGCAATACCGTTGGTGTAACTCCGTTGTTCATCGGAAAAAGCTATAGCTTTTCACGAATCAGCGCCGGTTATGTTTCTACGCCGCGCTTAGCGCGGCGCGTAATTTACTAGTTAAGATTCAAACCAAGATAAGAGTTGATAAAAGTTGCTAGAGATCTAGTATATTTACATGGCGAGATAGTTCTCTTGTTAAATTACAGTGCTCTTAATTACACAGGTACTTATAATCTCTGTTCTTAATTTTTCACCAAATAGTCAATCATCCAAAGGATATTATAAATAATATTGATGCCAACACATTGTAACCGTTTTATGTTTGAATTTGACGTTGAAACAAAAATGATCAATGTTATTCACATCCAAATTGACTTCTGCGACCACCACCAACTTCACATGATCACCTGCAACTCGTCACCCCTGACCACCACAATCACCAATCACCACCGATCACTCACAACCACCGTCGTTCCACCGTCCACCTTTAGTACGTCACCACCGACCTCTAAAACACCTCGGCCCCTGTTTCAATTTTTCAAAATAAAAGAATGAGGTAGATAAATGGTGGATGGGATGTAGTGAATTTTTAGTGTATTTTTTAAAACAATCTATATATATATATATATATATTGCAAAGGGATTAATCCTACATGTCATACTTTTATGCAATCTCTCCTTTGAGAGATGTCACATAAGATGTGATGTGGCAACTTTAAACCAATTAAAAAAAAAAGAAATAAATATGATTTAACCTAATCTATTATAATCTTTAACCTAATATATTAAATACCTAATCTACTAAATCTAAATATTAAACCTTTATTATTTTATCTCTCGTGTTTCCTCCTATAACTTTTAAACGTTAATATCTTTTATATACGAGATTTTTTAAAGAAAAAAATTACACCAAATTAACGAGCGTTTTATTATGTTTCAACGAGTACCATAGTGTTATATATATAAAAACCGGAGAAAAAAATGACTATTTTTTGTAACCCGACAGGTATTGTGTCGGGTTTTGGATTAGTTTAAAAAAATTATGGCTTTAGGTCGGGTCTGGGATTAGGTGATACCCGACCCGATTACCCGAAACAAAATACCCAAATACCCAAACTACATACCCGATCATATACCCATGAATTTTTTAACGCATCAAATAACCCTTAAACTAATGCGTTCGATATTTCAATAATTAACTTTTTTTTCTTATTTCATGTTAGTTCATTTTAGAATGTTCGATTACAAACTTCCGAATTCATTTGTAACGGCACTAGATTTATACCCGGCGCAGTGATTCATTTTTTTTATATTTGAATATAATAACTTATGGCAGAGATTTGTTTATAATAATAATAATAATAATAATAATAATAATAATATATTTTATTATGTTATATTAGATATTTCAACCCGGGACGCTACCGGGATAAAAACTAGTTTAATATAAATGAAGGTTTGATGTATAGGTGACATTTGTTTCATATATCATCAACGTCACAAGTTGCCTTTTTGAAATTAAATTAAATTAATAATCAAGTCTTTATTTCTCACTAATTTAGGAAAGAATTGAAGTAATATGCCGTCTGTTTTCCAACATTTGCTTTTTATATTTTATGTCGCATTTAGTTTTTTATGTTAAGACAGTTTTCATGATCTTATGTATGGGTCGGTTTCATTAAGTTTTAGTTTCTATGATGTCAGCATAAATTGTAGGTAGTAGCTAAAAAGATGAAACAGCCAAATTTTAATTTTAATTTAATTAGAGTGATGATACATACACTTGGAGACTTTTCTATAAAGAAATCACAATCATAGTAGGAAACCACCGGAATAGACCTTAGTAGGGGTCTCACAGTCATTTTCTAATTGAAATGTCATGACCTACAATCTTAATGCACTCAACCATTTCTAAATTATAAATCTAAGGTGGATCACATGATCATTAACTTTTTTTTTTTTTTGCCTGTGACCTTTATATAAAAGAATCATATATATTGGAGCCATTATTTGACATGTTACTGTTTAAGATCGGTCCCAAACAATTGAAGTGCTTAGTTGGTGCTTGAAGAAAAGTATGTTTATGTCATGATTTATATTTGTAACGTTTTAATATTGTTTTTTAAACACATTTTAATAGGGTGACTATTATCCGTATACTTTCATATGCATTACTCATCACAAGCGTTACGCCAAGAGCGACCGTGGGCAGCTGCCCCATCATCATCCATTTTTCCAAGGGCGGACATAGGGAAGAAGCAGCGGTCGCGGACGTTGCGGCTCAATTTCGCGCGCGTAGTGGAAAATTAGTGGAAAATTTGTTTTTTTTTTACGAAATTTGAAAAACGTTGCTACTAAAATGAAAAAAATGAAAAACGTTACTTCTGATTTTGTAGCCTAGATCCGCCACTGCATTTTTCCACGCATAATCTTGAACTAGCCAAAATCTAATATATCGTGATAACTTATATTGGCTTCACCACGTGCTAACCAATCGTCATTAAGAAAGTATATATTTTTATCAATATTAATATCATAATATGAATTGATTTTTTTTAAAAGAATTTAGAAATCTATCTCTCAATAAGCTTGGAATCCTAATGGACGCATTCTAATAAAGAAAAGTATAAAACCATTATTCACCCCACCCTTGTGGTGGAGTGGTATGGGGAAATGATGGGTAGAGTCTAGCTTTTTTGAGGTGTCAGGTTCGATCCTTCATCCCACCGGGTTTTACAAATTTTTCACTGTCGTGCATTCATGTGAGTGGGGGTCAGGTTTTCCTTAGAACTGATGGTTTGGTGGGATCTGGCTAAACGCTACTTGTAGAGGGCACCCGAGACGTATCTTCACCCATGGACGTATGATGTGCTTAATTTGTAACCAATTGCTAGGTACACTGGATAGTCGGGACATAATTAATTTGTTGACCATTCAAAAAAAGCCTTTCACGAAAACAATGGTTGATACTAAATCTTATAACATGGTACCTAGGTAACATGTTAAGACCAATATATTTCTACTTGATTAGCTAGCATGAAAATGATGATAGGTGCGCGCATTAATAGATGGCCATATTAATTACTAGTGGATTGTCCTGATTTATGGGGCTGGTGTCATTTTTTTTAAAGGTAAACTTCATTTACAAACGCCAAAACTTCAAGCCGGGACGGCGACAGAAACACAACAACAAACTATGTATAATTCATGAGATCAAACTTACACCAATCAACCCACTTTAAGGAAACTAGTCTAGCCCTAGATTTAGCCCATAAAAAAACCAACAGGTTGGTGTCGTTGATGTTTTTCTAAATAGCACAATCTAATCCGGTATGCTTTAAAAATTACTAGTCTAGCCCGAGATTTAGCCCATAAAAAACCAACAGGCTGGTGTCGTTGATGTTTTTCTAAATAGCACAATCTAATCCGGTATGCTTTAAAAATTAATTTTATTTTAGTGTTATTATAATTATAATTAGTAGGTTCTGGATCATATCTTCAGAACTCCACCCACGCTATGTAGCGAGGAAGATATCTTTTAATTTTCATGAACCCCACTACAAACGTACACCACTACGAGGGTGTTTGGGATTGAGTTACAAAACAACTTATTGACTTGTTGGCTTTGTATTGGCTTTTTCTAAAAGCCAATAAATCAATAAGTTGTTTGTGTAAACCAAAACCTAAAAGCACTGTTGGTTTTGGCTTTTCAATAAGTGTGAAAAAGTTGTTTTTAAGAAGTAAGAAATCCTGGCTTTTGGCTTTTGGTTATTTTACACTAATAAGTTAAACCAAACACTTTTTAAAAAACCACTTATTGACTTATCCTACCACAAAAGTTATTCCAGACACTTTTTTAGAATCTCTTTTTCAAAAATTAATAAGTTAATAAGCACTTCTGACAAAAAGTACTTTGAAATTAAATAAGGACAAAATTACACGGATGGTGCCTGTGATTTTCATGTAATAACGCCTTAAGGTACTAAGCAACTTTTTTAACTTCTTTAGGGCCCATGGTTTAGTTTTTGTAACGAAAATGGGTATTAAGATTTGTTTTTGTAACAATATTGGGTACTAATACTAACTATCGTTAAATTTTCTGTTAACTTTAGTCAAAGTGATTAAAATGCCTTTTTATAAACTAAAGGGGCCATTATGTATTAAACTTCATTTACAAAACCTTTAGTACTCAAACATGAAACGTTAGATAAACCACAGGGACTAACCATGTAATTAACTCATTATTTTATTAAATGTATTTATTTTTAAGTTTTATAATTAAATAAGGAATATTTAATTAAAACATTGTTTTATTAAATATATTTATCCCATTATTTATAAAAATAAATCCAAGTTATTAGATTAATAGTTGTAACCATATAGAAAACATTTAACTTAATGTTGGATAGACTTGTGTTATGGTTACAACTATTAATCTAATAACTTGGATTTAACTTATAAAAATGTTTTCTTTATGTGATTGAATTAAGTGTTATTTTTGGCTAAAAAGATGCAAACCCAATTCAAGGAATTTAAAAAAGATAAAAACAAACAAAAGTTGAATTTTTATAAATAAAAAAAGAAAGATTTTTTTTCTTCTTCAAGAACTGGTGGGCTTGGTAGGTTTGGACCTACAAGGAAAAAATCACTTTTGAATTTCATTAAAATCCATAAGTAAATTAATAACATTTAAAACGTTTTATCTATCTTAGAAGTGTATTTATTTTTATAAATAATGGGATAAATATATTTAATAAAACAATATGTTTTAATTAAATATTCCTTATTTAATTATAAATCTTAAAAATAAATACATTTAATAAAATAATGAGTTAATTACATGGTTAGTCCATGTGGTTTCTCTATAGTTTCATGTTTGGGTACTAAGGGTTTTGTAAATGAAGTTTATTACATAATGGCCCCTCTAGTTTATAAAAAGGCATTTTTATCACTTTAACTAAAGTTAACAGAAAATTTAACAATAGTTAGTATTAGTACCCAACATTATTACAAAAACAAACCTTAATACCCATTTTCGTTACAAAAACTAAACTATGGGCCCTAAAGAAGTTAAAAAAAGTTGCTTAGTACCTTAAGGCGTTATTACATGAAAACCACAAGCACCATCCGTATAATTTTGTCTTAAATAAGCAATCCCAAACACCATCTACATGTAACATATAAAATGATAAAAAAGAATAGCGTCAGAAACCTGTTTGAACCTATCAAATGAATAAAGTTCTAATAATGTAATTTTATTATAAGTAAATATATTTCTAGTTGATTCTCTTAGCTAGAATGAAAATGATGATAGGTGCGCGCATTATTAGATGGTCGTATTGAAATTAAAGTGATTGTCTCTATGTATTTAAAGAAATAATTGATTGGTGCATTAATCATAACGAATTAGAAATTTGTCACATCTCATTATCAAATAATTGATACCTCTATTGTCTCTAAGAGCACCTATAGTGGGGCGCGAATATAAGCGCTAAAACTAAATTAACGTCCTAAACACTGATACAGTAGGGCCTTAAAATTGCAAAATGGGCAGGACTCTTAAATCTTTAGCGTTGGAGAAGAAAATAAAAAACTCAATCAGTGTTTGCCACCTCATCTCCCCTGTTGTCTCTCCCTCCTTTTATTATTATTTTATTATTTTTTTAATTTAAAAGATAAAATAAAATATTAATAAGGCCTTAAATTTATAGTCCTCCGCTACACCTTATTTTGTTTTAATGCCCCCATGTGCCACGTGGCCCAATCATTGAAGGGGACCTTAAATTTAAAGCCCCCCATTACACATGGTCTAACACACGTAATGATATATATATATATATATATATATAATTTTATAGAGTGAAATTCATGTACAAAGACCATATTTCTTAAGAAATGTGAGAAAAAAATTAAAAATTGAAATGTATGCATCATTTTTTGGACTTAGTCATGATTTTTTAGATTGTTTTTCCTAGAAAAACACCGAACATAACATTCAAAACACAAAACAATATATTATAGGCTTAAAACACCATGTCAAGAACAGTAAGTAGTGTGTTTTAAGTGTTAAGTAGCGTGTTTTAGCTGTATTTTAAATTTCCATGACTATAATACATTCCATTATGTTTTAAATTGTTGTATTTTAACCTTTATATATAGTAGTGATTCTAAAAGAACACCAAGCTAATTGAGAACTGAGAAAAGTCGAAACCATTATGGACCATACATTTTTCTAAAGTTTTTTTTTTCTAACTCGCACTAGGCTAATTAAGAACTGAGAAAACACAATGCAATGCAATGCAATGCAATGCAATGAAGTGTATTATCATCAAGGAATTTAAAACACAGATAAAACAAGGTTCTTTACGATAATGGCTTGCTGCGCCAAAAAATATGCATACACGTAAATTTTTAATCATTCGCACATTTTTCGCTAAATATGATTTTTGTACAGAAACGTCACCCTACATACGTGTGTCAGACAAGTATAAAAAATAAATAAAGAATGATGATGTAAGTATCAGCAATCATAATATACTCATGCTTGAAGATGAAACTTTATAGGAAAAAATATTTCTAATTATGTATACATAAAAATTAATTTAAAGAAATCGCGTTAAAAAAAATAGTATTATGTGATATGAGAGCATAATAATAAACTTTAAAAATTTACTCACGTTATTTTAGATAATAGAACCCTTTCTATAGCCCAAAATCGCGTACCATTTTACAAATTTTCAATGTGTTGGGTAATAGAACAAGAGAATCCGAAGCACCATCCACTTAACTTACTTGAATATACTAGTAGAAAATCTGCGCGATGCGACGGGAGAAACACTTTTTATTGCAATACTTATTTCAAATTTTTATAGTATTTGTTGTAAGATCATTGCGGTGGATATACGTCATAAGTGTTACACATGTCTGGTAAGTAAAAAGATTTAACATTTAAATTGTAAAATACTTCAAGAAAAATTTAATAAAATAAAGTAATATACGTAAGAAAAAATAAGTATTAATAAATATAAAAGTTGAAAAATAAAAGCTCAAGTGTAAACTACTTGAATCATGAGATCAATTTAGTCATACTCCTTCCAAATATGCATGATCTCATCTACATTGTCTGATTATCCGTCATCAAGAACGATCACTAGAATTTCTTGTATATCTTCATGTTTTATTTTTATATCTTTTGGTGAGGATGAGTTTCCTCCATCTTCCCCTATTTGAAGTATCATCAAATACGTCTTTTTTATTATTTTTATCAGAACTGTCTAGATCAATAACTTGACTTTATTTCCTTTCACTGAGCCTCTTGGATCTCTTTCTATAAGTTTCATGCATCTAATCCTTAAAATAAATTAAAAATATTTAATACACAAGTTAATAGAAGATGAAATAAATATTGATATTACCTATTCACAAAATCCACGTTGAAAATTAGATTTGTATGGACTAAACATTGCACCATAAAAAATAATCTGAACACTATTATCACCGTTATTCTGCAATAAAACACATACAATATACCACATAAAATAACAACCATGTCAATATTAAAAGTTAAACATTAATAAATACAACCTTAGACGCTAGTATAGACGCTTGTATGGCTATTGGTTTGTTCATTTCCGTATGTTTTTCATCTAAATGAATATACAAAATAACAGTCAACATCATCACAATCATCAATCCTAAACTTACTCTTCTCATTATTGTGAATACTTTGACTTAATGTATAGTCAATAGTCAAGTCTTTAGTCAATAGTCAATAGTCAATACTTTGTATTAATGTATAGTCAATAGTCAATAGCTTAAACTTCCCCTTATGACTAGCTTTGTAATCAAGTATATAATGATAAATCCATCTCTCTAAAATTCAAGAGAGAATTCCTTGACTAATATGGTATCGAGCTAAACCATCCTGGACCTTTCTCCTTCACCTCCTTCGTGCTCCTACCTTCCTCTTCTACCTTTTTTTTCTGTCTTCCTGCGACTTCACCATGACCACCACCCCTACAACCGGAACCAAGCTTCCTATGGAAACCATCATGCACATGATAACTCTCAAACTCTCCTCCTCTAACTACCTTTATTGGCACAATCAAATGCTTCCCTTACTCGCAAACCAAGAACTCATTGGCTATGTCGATGGTTCTATCCCTTCTCCACCAAAAACCATTCTTGTCAAGTCCAAAGAACAACCCAATCCTGATTACTCGGCTTGGTTTCTCAATGATCAACAAGCCATCTTTATCCTCAACGCCTCACTTACCGAAGAGGCGGTGGCCGAAATACTCGGTCTTTCCACCTCTCACCAAATCTGGGCAGCTCTCAAAGCGGCGTATAGCGACACCATTTTAGAGAGGATGCACTTGCTTCGTGATACCCTTCGCCAACTTACCAAAGGGTCCTCCACCATTGCCGAATATGGGCGAAAGTTCAAATCCATTTGTGATCAGCTTTCGGCCATTGGCCATCCCGTCGATGATACGGACAAAACCCATTTGTTCTTATATGGTCCTGGATCCACTTTTGAAAGTTGGTCAACCGCTATTCGAACTACTCACCCCTCCTTGCCTTTTCGTGATTTATTGACAAAAGCGAAAAGTCAAGAACAATTCCTTGCTTCCCTTCACCCGCCCACCACTCCACCAGTTGCCTTTGTCGCCCAAAATCGTTCTTCTGGCTCATCACACGATCGGCCCAAATCAGGATCCTCTGGATCCAGGTCGTATACCCGTGGGAACAATCAAAACAACTTGGCCAAAGGAACCCGTAGGCCACCTCATTGTCAGTTGTGTCGCACCAACGGACATTATGCAAACAAATGTCCAAAACTCTCCTCCTTCGTTGCATCCACTTCTGGCAACGAAGACCTTGCCCGTGCATTCCATGCTCAATGTCACATTTCAAATGAGGATCGTCTCGATTGGACCGCCGACACGGGGGCAGATCTGCACATGACTGACGAAACCGGTAACCTAACCTCCTTTACTCCTTACACAGGAACCTCTTCTGTTACCTTTGGTAATGAACACTCTTTACCAATAACTCATAAAGGACGTGTAACCATTCACAAACACGTTAAACTAAATGATGTTTTGGTAGTTCCTTCTTTAACTAGAAATCTCCTTTCCATTAGCAAGTTGACAAATGATTACCCCGTTGATGTTCTTTTCTCTAATTCGTTTTTTGTGATCCAGGACCGGAAAACAAGCCAACTTCTCGCGGAATGTCGGTGTGAAAACAGTCTTTATGTGCTTCGAGACAAGTCTTTTGCTTTTTTTTTTTTGCTTCTCATTCATCTAATAAAGCCTCCTTTGAATTGTGGTACAATTGTTTGGGTCATGTTGCTTTTGACATTAATTCTATTATGAAAATACTTGGTCATTTGTCATTTACATCTATTTTACCTAAGCCTAATATATGTTCTCCATGTCAACTTGCTAAAGCTCACAAATTACCATTTGATACAAATGACAAACGTGCTTCTAACCTTCTAGATCTTGTCCATTGTGATCTATGGGGACTATCACCAATCATTAGCAAAGACGGGTATAAATACTATGTTGCATTTGTGGATGATTATTCTAGATTTACATGGATGTACCCTCTTAAAAACAAAACCGATTTCTACCCGGTTCTTCAAACCTTTTTACGTCTAGTTCAAACACAACTATCACGCAAAATAAAAGTTTTTCAAAGTGATGGCGGTACGGAATTTAAAAATAAAATTGTGCAAAAACTCTTTGATGAAAATGGCACATTTCACCGATTTTCATGTCCGTACACCTCTCCACAAAATGGACGTATCGAAAGAAAACACCGTCACATTGTAGAAACGGGTCTCGCCATGCTTTTTCACGCAAATGTTCCCATCTCTCATTGGGTCGATGCCTTTAGTTCGGCCACATACATCATTAATCGCTTGCCCACCAAGGTTCTACACCACAAATCACCTTTTGAAATGCTCTTCTCCGTCACACCCAATTATACAAATTTTCGTGTCTTTGGGTGTTGTGTGTATTTATACCTACGTGACTATGCACCTCATAAACTTGCACCGCGTAGTATCCCTTGTATTTTTCTAGGCTATGCCCCTCAATACAAAGGATACAAATGCTTTGATCCTGCATCGTCACGCACGTATGTAACCCGGCATGCTTGATTTGATGAAACTTGTTTCCCATTTGTGCGTGACTCGTCCTACACCAACTTAACCAATCTTTTTCTTTCTACCTTCCATGAACCAACTTCCTTTTATCCCACTCAAAGCCATAAATCTAAACCACAACCTACTCCACCATCATCACCTCACATTCCTGTTACACCTTGCACCTTGTGCAAAGACGATTCCACCACACCCGAAAATCAACCACCATCACCCAACCCATCACCACGACCTTACCCAATCCCAACTTAACAAACAATACCTCCACAACTAACACCACACCATCCAACATCATCCCATCCTCTTCCGCTTCTCATACCGATCACTCGGCCCCATCCCCTCAGGCCGAACCCTCGGCTCAAACTCCTACCGAACCTTCTCACCCTATGGTGACTCGTTCCAAAGTTGGAACCTTCAAACCCAATCCAAAACACATATCTTACCTTGCCAATGTCACGCATTCTTGCTTACATGCAACCCTCCTCACCAATACCATTCCAAAAGGCTTTAAAAGTGCATCAAAACATCCACATTGGATGCTTGCTATGCAAGATGAACTTAAAGCTCTTCAACGGAATCAAACGTGGACCCTTGTGCCACGCCCCTCCTCCACAAACGTTGTTGGTTCCAAATGGGTGTTTCGAACTAAATACCATTCTGATGGTTCTCTTTATCGGCACAAAGCAAGACTTGTTGCTCAAGGGTTTACTCAAATTCCTGGTCTTGACTTTAACCATACATTTAGTCCCGTTGTCAAAGCATCTACTATTCGCATTGTTCTCGCACTAGCAGTCATCAACAATTGGTCCTTAAACCAACTTGATGTGAACAATGCCTTTCTCAACGGGCAACTTTCTGAAACCGTATATATGGAGCAACCTCTCGGGTTTGTGGATTCTAAATTTCCTCACCATGTTTGCAAACTTAACAAGGCGCTCTATGGTCTTAAACAAGCTCCAAGAGCTTGGTTTCAACGACTTAGCTCTTTTCTCATTTCTTACGGTTTCAAATGTAGTCGTGCCGATCCTTCACTCTTCATATTTCACAATAGCAATTCCATCATGTACCTTCTTGTGTATGTAGACGACCTAATTCTTACGGGAGACAATAAGTCTCTAATCGAAACCTTCACCAATCGTCTACATCAAGAATTCGCCATAAAAAACTTAGGCTCTCTTAACTACTTCCTTGGTCTAGAAGTTGTTCATGACACCAAAAGCCTTTTTCTCACACAAACTAAATATGCTCATGACATCCTCACTCGCGCCAGGTTAGCCGACGCCAAACCTGTCCCCACTCCCCTCTCCACATCCGATACGTTCACCAAAGATGGCACCCCTTATTCTGACCCCACTCACTATCGCTCCATCGTTGGTGCGCTTCAATACCTAACCATCACTCGACCTAATTTATCGTATGATGTTAATCAAGCTTGCCAACACCTACACTCACCCACTGAAAAACATTTCCAATTGGTTAAGCGGATAGTACGTTATGTCAAGGGAACTATCTATCACGGTTTACTATTTACGCATCCCACGACGCCTTCCATCTTAGGTTACTCGGATGCGGATTGGGCACGATGCATTGAAACACGACGATCAACTTATGGCTACCTAATTTTCTTAGGCGGCAACTTAGTTTCCTGGAGCGCCAATAAACTACCAACCATAGCACGATCAAGCTGTGAATCCGAGTACAGGGCAATGGCAAATGCGGCAACCGAAATCGTTTGGATTACCCATCTTTTGCAGGAACTTCATGCTCTTCCACTGACCCGGCCAACACTTCTATGCGACAACAAGAGTGCATTATTAATGAGTCAAAATCCAATTTCTCACAAACGTGCTAAGCACATCGACTTGGATTATCACTTTGTACGGGAATTAGTTATGTCGGGAAAAATTACACACCAAGTTTGTTCCTACCAAGCTTCAACTTGCGGACATTTTTACGAAGAGTTTGCCACGACCTCTCTTCGAGCACTTTCGAGACCTACTACGTGTTCAATCACCGTCGTTTCGCTTGCAGGGGGATAATAGTCAACATCATCACAATCATCAATCCTAAACTTACTATTCTCATTATTGTGAATACTTTGACTTAATGTATAGTCAATAGTCAAGTCTTTAGTCAATAGTCAATACTTTGTGTTAATGTATAGTCAATAGTCAATAGCTTAAACTTCTCCTTATGACTAGCTTTGTAATCAAGTATATAATGATAAATCCATCTCTCTAAAATTCAAGAGAGATATCCTTGACTAATACAAGAAGTTAACATTTAAATGACTAATATATGTATAAAAAGGTATAATTAGTAAAATGGGACGAATGAAAACCATAAACTAACAAATAATCAATATTAGAAGCTTCAATCTTTGAATTCAGATTTAGATCCATGTCTAAGTATTTTAGCAAGTAAAATAAGTGTGCATTACTATATTTATAGGATAAACTTTAGTAGGTTAGTATATGGTTTAAATTTTAAAATTCTTGATTTTCCCACTCCTTTAAATTAGGAAATTGGTTCATATGTAATCCAATGCCTCTTAAATCAACAACGCGTTTTGGGGCTTAATGTTAGTGGTTGGGAGGAGAACTCCACAGTTAAGCGTGCTCAGGTGGGAGCGGTACCAGGATGGGTGACCTCCTATGAAGTCTCCACTAGGGTAACCAAAAAACAAATCAGTGACGAATTTGGGATGAATTTTGCAAAACCCAGGGATGAATTTGGCAAAACCCAAACCTCAGGGATGGCAAAAGTGACCAAACCTCAGGGATGAATTTGGCAAAACCTAAACCTTTTCAGGGACGAATTTGGCAAAAAAAAAAAAACTGAAGGACCCAGATGTAAAAGGTTTGGGTTTTGGACTGAAATGGCAAAAGTGACCAAACCTCAGAGACGATTTTGGCGGAGAGATTGTTTGTGAAACCGGATGAAATGGAAGCTACCGTTGAATTTGGGAACAGACTCGGAGTTAATTTACATGGTTTCGAACGGATGATTTCGGAATCGATTGAAGGTGAAGGGTTACAATCAGGTTTGTCATGAATTTCATGTCCATGAATGTTAGAGGGTTAGGGCGGTTGGTAAACCATCTTGGGTTAAAGGTCTGGTAGCTAAACATACAGTGGATTTTTTGGGTTTGCAAGAATCTATGATGGGTGACAGAGACAAAATTGACTTGGTTTCGGTTTGGGGTAACAAGGGTTTTGAGGTTGAAAGTATTGGGGCTAGGGGTAAATCGGGCGGTATCAATTGCTTGTGGAACCCGAGAAAGTTCAAAAAGATTACTGCAGTGAAGGAAAAGAACTTTATACTGATTTCTGGGAGTCTAGGGGAAGATGGTACTGTTTTGAATATTGTTAATGTGTACGCTCCCCAAAAAAGTTGGGAAAAAAAGGGACCTGTGGGTTCGGCTTCTGGGTTTAAAGTAGGGTTTGATGGGAAAGTGGTTGTTTATGGGCGACTTCAATTCCGTTAGATGGGTGGAAGAAAGAAAAAAACTCTAAGTTTAACTCTAGGGCGGCTTTGGATTTTAATAATTTTATTGACGAAGCTTGTCTTCAAGAATATTTTATGCAGGGTCACAGATTCACTTACATGAATGGTACCGGAAAGGAGGTTAAGTTGAGTAAAATTGATCGTATGCTGGTATGTCAAGATTTTTTTAATAGGTGGAATGGGGTGTGTTTAAGGGCGTTACCTAGGGAACTTTCTGATCACTGTCCTCTATTATTAGTCCTCAACGATTCGAATTATGGGGCAAAACATTTTATTTGGTTTGATTCTTGGTTGGATAGGGAAGGATGTGAAAAAGTGGTTAAAAAAAGTTTAAAGGCGTCACTGGTGAAGCACATCCGGCGGTTTCTTTATCTAAAAAGTTGATGGCAGCCAAGAATGATTTGAAGGCTTGGTGGAAAATGATATCTTTAAAAGAAGGGGAGGTTTTGGAAGTTTTAAAGAACGATATCTCGAAGTTAGAAAAAAAATATGGAAGATGGGGATCTAGAGGAAGAAGAGATGTGAGTTTGGAAGGAAAGCAAAAAAGAAGTGGATAGTTTGAACTTTTTAAAAAATATGGATTTGAAGCAAAGGTCACGAGTTAAATGGGCTTCAATGGGTGATGATAACTCCGCCTATTTCCATCGGTGTATTAATGGGAGGAAAACGACAAACGCCATTCCAGGTGTGATGGTAAATGGGTCGTGGATCTCTCAACCATCTTTAGTCAAAAGAGAGGTTTTTCGGTTTTACAGAGAATTATTTTGAGAGAAGATAAGTAGAAGACCGGGGTTTATATGTGAGGAATTGAAACAAGTAACGTTGGAAAATAGAGCGCTTTTGATCGCTCCTTTCGCCAAAGAGGAAATTAAGGAAGCTGTTTTTTACTGTGGCTCGGATAAGGCGCCTGGTCCGGATGGTTTTAATTTTCGGTTCATCAAGCACTTTTGGGATTGTTTAGAGGATGACTTTGTAGGGCTGTTTGAGAATTTTCATGAGACGGGTTCGATACATAAAGAATGCAGTTTGTCTTTTATTACTCTAGTTGCGAAGACAAAGACCCCTATAGGTCTAAAGGACTATCGTCCGATTAACCTTATAGGGGTTATCAGTAAGACAATTTCGAAGGTTATGGCAGGAAGAATTAAAAAAGTTATGGGAGATGTCATCTCCGAGTCGCAATCGCTTTTCTAAAAGATAGGTTTATTTTGGACGGTCCACTAGTTCTTAACAAACTCATTAGTTGGGCTAAGAAAGGTGATTTAAAGGCGTTTCTTTTCAAGGTTGACTTCGAAAAAGCTTATGACAACGTGAGCTGGGAGTTTCTTATTTCTATTATGGAAAAAATGGGGTTCCCGCCCAAGTGGTGCCTTTGGACGAGAGGAATTATTCAGTCGGCTCGGTCTGCGGTTTTAGTTAACGGGTCGCCCACGTTTGAGTTCATTTGTCAAAAGGGACTTAGACAAGGGGATCCGTTATCTCCTTTTTTTATTCTTGATTGTCATGGAAGCGTTGGCTTGTATGATCTTTAGAGCTTGTCGGTTGGGAGATATTGAGGGTATTTCGGTGTCGGGTGATGGGCCTATCATCTCTCATATGTTATATGCTGACGATGCGCTAATCATGGGGACTTGGCCTAGAAATAATATTATTATGTTAAATAGACTGCTTCAGATTTTTCGTATGTGTTCAGGAATGAAGATAAATGTTCACAAGTCCCTTTTATTCGGTTTGGGGGTTAACTCCTCGGAGGTAGGTAGTTTGGCCGAAGTCATGGGATGCAAAGTTGGTGAGCTTCCCTTTCAATATCTTGGTATTAAAGTAGGTGCGAACATGAACCGAGCTTCTCATTGGGACCCGATTGTTGAGACCATTCAGAATAGGCTTCAAGCATGGAAGGCCAAGGTGTTATCAATTGGTGGGCGGCTTACGTTGATAAAATCGGTTCTAGCTAGTCTTCCGGTCTATTATCTCTCGTTGTTTAAGGCGCCATAATTGGTGATTGATAAAATTGAGCGCTTGATGCGAAAATTCCTATGGACAGGTAGTAAAGATGGTAAAAGTATTCACTGGGTGGCTTGGGAGACAGTTACGAGACCTAAAAGGCTTGGGGGTTGGGTATTTCCAAGCTATCCGAGGTTAATTCAGCTCTTCTTGTGAAATGGGCTTGGAGATTTAAAACAGAGCATGATGGTATGTGGAGAAAGATTATTCTTAGTATTCATGGGGGTCGGAACAAGTGGAAGTTTTTACCGGTTATAAAATGTTTTCTAGGGGTCTGGAAATCGTTAGTTAACGTATTGGGCAAGATTCTCTTTAACGGTAGGAGCATCGACGAGTTGTTTTCCTGCCAGCTCAGTGATGGTAAACGGATACTTTTCTGGAAAGACAATTGGTTTGGTAACACGCCTCTGTCGGATAGGTGGCCTATTTTATATTCGATGGATAGGTGCAAGAATATTACAGTGAATAATCGGTTAAAACAAGACGGGGAGCGGATAGTGATCAACGAAGACTGGAAATTGGCGCTAATTCAGTCGAAGGTATCTCGGAGGTCCAAGATGTCTCGTACATGTTGTCCAACGTTCGTTTTAACAGCAGCAGGAATCGATGGAACTGGGATAAAGGTCCGAATTTTTCTGTTGCAGTTGTCAAAACAACCCTACGACAGATTTCTTTCGGGCAGTCAGGTCAGAGAATGCGTTGGGTGAGCTGGGTGCCGATCAAAGTTAACATTCTTGTTTGGAGGTTAGAAAAAGAGAGACTCCCTACTAGGCTGGAATTGGTTAAAAGAAGGATTGTTTTTACCGTCCACTAGTTGTCGATATGTGGAGTTGAGGAAGAATCTGTCAATCACCTATTCGTTTCGTGTGGTTTTACATTCGGCGTTTGGAGCAAAGTATGGAGATGGTATCTTTTGTTTCCAGCTTCTTTTAGTACGATTGAAGATCTTTTGGGTTGGCAAGATGGTGGATCGGTCACTGGCAAGGGCAAGAGGATTCTCCACGGTATTATTATGGTTACATGTTGGGCGATATGGAAACAGCGAAACAAGGCGGTCTTCCATAATTCGGATCCTAAGGTGGTAGAGGTAGTGGCGTTAGTTAAATCAATGTCTTACCTTTGGTTCAAATATAGATCGAATTGTGCTAGGATTGAGTGGAATGACTGGGTGAAATACCCGTTATACATGTTGTAATTAGTTTGTTTTGAGCGGTCCTTGATTTGAGGTTTTGCTCGGTGTGTTGAATGAAGTTTAGCTTTCAAAAAAAAAAAAAAAACATGTATACGTTCTGTAATCCAAATTTCACTTATATTTTAGTTTTTAATTTAATATCTATTCAATCTTTATAATATTTTCTCTTAAAATAGCGCGTTAGCTGCTTTATGTTACTTCTACATTAATGGAATGTACCTTATAACAATATTAGTTACATCTTTTAAAGTTTTAGCTATAAAACATTTCCTTGTAAGTGAAATTTGGATTCTTTCAGTTAATTAATAAATATTCATTTCTTTTAGATTCTTTCAGTTAAACATGCAATACGATAATCACTTGTATATAACGTATTTCTTTCTTGTACATTTCAATCTACACGTCGATATTGACTAAGACAAACATCGAAACGTCGACAAAAACGAGCATATGTCGTCACGGTATTTTTGAATGTTTTTTAAAACATAATAGTTTAAAAGTTATGATAGGATTAGAAAAAAATAATTATAACTTTATAGTGGATGAGAGAAAAATGTAACTACTAACTAAAAATGAGGGAATTAAAGTAACTAAAATGAGGTACTAAAGTGCAAAAATATTGAAATGACTATTTTATCCCCATTATAATGTTGTTAATGAAAATAAAGTTCTTAACTTTTAGGTTGAAATAAACAGTCTGAATGTTAAACCATTCAGAGTTAAATGGTTCAGAGCCTCATTAAGAGGCTACCAAACAGACCCTTAGTCTTATACTATAGAATAAAACTGTACGCTTTATAATTATACACTAGAAAGTAGAAACTATATAAGATAAAAAATAAAACATTATCTTGCTATAAATTGCATTATAATACCTTCTAATTAAGTATACTTTGCTGGTAAAGATTTTATCTATTTTTATTAGGGGTGAGCATACGAAAACCGATAACCGAAAAAAACTGAAATCAAACCGATAACCGAACCGAAAATAACCGAAACCGAATTAACCTATCGGTTACGGTTAATATATGGCCAAAAACCGAACCATTCGGTTACGGTTTCGATTTTCCCCTCTTTCAAAACCGAAATTACCGAAACCGAACCGATAGTTATATTCTTAACTATTTTTCATACATATATCCATGTATTTGGAACATATTTTCATGTATTTCCGGTATATTTCATATATCTTTCATGTATATCTATGTATTTGAAATATATATTTTGTGTAACTCATGTATTTTTCATGTTATCCATATATTTGAAGCATTTTTTTTATTTATTTCCTCGGTGGCTCGGTATTTCATGTAATTTTCTTGCTTTTCATATATATTTGTATTTTTAAAAAAGATCCAAACGCTTTACTAACTATTTTAAGTTTATAGTTTTGCACAAGTTTTATGTTTGGATATTAACCGAACATAACCGAAACCGAACCGATAACCGACATATTAACCGAATTAACCGAACCGACGTAAACCGATCGGTTATGGTTATGGTTTTTCCTAAAACCGATCTTCGGTTATCGGTTTCGGTTATATGTAAAAACCGAACCGAACCGACATTTGCTCACCCCTATATGATTATGATGTTGAATTGAATTTATTTTCTCTAACTTAAAACGGCCATCATCCTTGGATAGTTAAAAAGTACATAATTATTAGCCTACCCTTATGGCCTTATCACACATATATAATTGAAATTTAACATGAAATCTTTCAAATTTTCACTTGAGTGGTCAAAATCATATGAAATAATTTGGTAACAATAAAAGTAGCCTTTTGTACTTTATGATAAAAGCTTATAGGCTTATTTTGTGAAACAACAACAACAACATGCTTTATAATTTATAAACAAACTCACATCTTTTTTACATGACACATTGTTTTTTCTTTTCTACTTACATTTTATTTGTACTTGAAATAAACATAATATTAAGAAGAGGAAATTTCTTTAAAAATCCCCAATTAAGAATGATTGTTGTTTGTGATGACAGAGAATTATACAAACCGGTGGCTAAGCATTGACTATACAGAGTGAAGGTGGAGTTGAATTCCAGTTAAGCAACTCTTCAATCATTTGCATTACTGCTTTATTTTCTTCATCTATTTCTTGATCAGTACCTCCTGAACCACCCGCCTCCACCGCCGTAACTGTCTCCTCCACCGCCCCCTCTTTCCTCTTCCCACCAAGCTCCACCTTCATCACCCAACCCGACCCGGACCCTTTTCCGGGTCGTTTCTGCCACACTCCAAAGTGAGAGTTATCACTGTCAAGACGTAAACATGTAAGTGAAGGTGATGGATCTTTGCAGCATTTACGCAGTTTGGCGGCTAACGCGGCCGCTGTCTGTGGTGGTTGAGAGTGGTTGCTGTCGGAAAGGCTCTTGTTGGTTGCTGGAAAATTTGTTTTTGCGCTTTGGCCGTTCATTAAGATGGCTGCTTGGTCATATGCTCTTGCTGCTGCCTCTGCTGTCTCAAATGTTCCAAGCCAAATCCTTCTCTTTCTGTTGTATTCAAATTTGTACGTACATTATTCTTTTTAAACAAATGGTGCACATTTCTTCTTTTCTTGATTATATATATTAACATAATTAATTAGTTGATGGAACTAACACAGAATTCTATTAATATACAACAAGTATAAAAAATAGTACGATATTAATTAAGGAAGATATGCAGCAAAATGGTTGGCCGGAGAATGAAACAAATTAACAAGGAAATGGAAATGCTTACAAGAGAGGGTGTCTGATCTCAGATACCCAGGAGCCCCATTGCCTTTGCCTGACACCTCTGAACTTCTTTGATTGTACCATGATTAATATGTGTAGTTGCTTCATTGTCACAAGGAATTTATAGAAGAAGATATATCACGTACGTACATAATTAAAGAGGATACACTACTTGAAGAGAGATCATTAAATGTCAACTACTGTATATATACACAAATTTCATCTAAGAAACAATGAGACGAGGACACGTGTAAATGAGTAAGTTTAATATTTGGTGTGTATTTAATTTATTCCATTTACTTACACTATATGGTTTATGACACATATAGTAATATCGTGTAAAATGGATAACCACATCTTGTTAACATGGACAAAACCTATTGAGGGCGGGAGACCCTTTTTTGGCTCAATTAGTGTAAATTTATCCGGTTTTATCTAAAAGTTTTGTATTTTTTTAATTCCAGCCCCCACTGATTTGAAAATAAAAAAATAGTTCGCATGATCTTCAGCCCCTACTATCATAAAGTTCAAACTTCGCCACTGCTTATTAATGTGTGATCAAAACTCAGTTCAAACATAAGAACACATTTGCATCGTATAAGCTGACAAGGCACATATTTGTACCGTATATGATGATGCCGCCGCACGTGTAAATGGTATAATCGCACCATTATATCATAATTAAGTGCATTGCACAAATGTAACATTAAAAAAATATAACAATTATACTCATATAAATGAGAATAAAATTATTCTGATTTTTTAACAGTAAATTTCATTAAAAACACGACGCGCCCTTAAAGCGAGGACCACCTAGAACAACTACAACATGTACAGCGGATTAACAACCCACTCTTTCCAAACTACATCCTTGAATCTAGATCTATTTCTAATCCATAAAAACGAAGACGACTTAATCTTTGTGACCACCTCAACCACCTTCTGAGTAGACCCATTAAACACCTTCTCGTTCCTCGCTTTCCATATTTCCCAACAAGTCGTCATAACAATCCCCTTGATCACACTCTTTTTCCATTTATCACATTGGAAGGAATGATGAATCTTCAAAATATCTTCGAAATAAAAAAACGAAACAGGCGAGAAATTGCACCAAGAACCCACTTTTGACTACACGCCAAACGAGAAGCCATATTCCGTAAAAAGGTGCCCAACATCTTCATAATATGTATCACAAAGGCTGCAAGTGGATTCCTAAATGTTTATTCTTCTTTCAATCAACGCCTTCTTTGTAGGGATTCTACCTCTTTTCGCCCGCCAAATAAAAATATTCACCTTAATCGGAATCCATGTTTCCCAAGTCATAATCTGCTCAAAACGATTCTCCTAATCTTGTCGAATACTCCTTTTCAGCTCCGCAACAGAGAACCTTTTCTGCTTAGCTGGGTCACCCCACCACCATTGATCTTGCATACATGTTAAGAAAATATTATTAAAAAGAAACTGCATATCCTGCAGCTCCGAGAGATGTTCCACCGAAGACACTCCAACCTTCCAATTAGGCATAAAACGAATAGAGTCGTCCACCATCTGTAACCTATCCACCACTAAAGCATTCTTCCGTCTTTCCAAATCGAAAAGATTTGGCCACCACTTCTTTAAAATAGAGGAACCCACCCAAAGATCCGACCAAAACCGGATCGTCTTACCATCTCCAACACATGGCCGAAACATTAACTGAAGAGAATCGCCATGAATTTTTTGTTTAGAAAGATGTCGAACAATATTAGTCCAACACCCTCTAATACGTTTATTTAATGGGAGAAACTCCCACCGCCCTCTACCCCCATGAACACACTCTATAATCTTCATCCAAATGCTATTATGATGAGTTTTGAACCTCCAAGCCCACTTAGCCAAAAGTGTAACATCGCGAAATTTTTCCCCAAATTTTAATATAAACGCCCCTATTTTCGTTACGTTTCATACAAACGTGCCTAAGTCTCCATTACCCTAACTCATAATTTATATATATATATATATTTATATGTATGTATATATATAAAGGATAATAATAATAATAATAATAATGATAATAAAAATACCCACATTTTTTTTTAACCTATTATCAAACCCAAACCATGTCAACCCAACCCTTTTGTCATTTTCGGAAGCCCAACTGATGGCCCAGCCCACAGCAAGCCAGGCCCACTAACCCTTCCCCTCCCTTATCAGTTTTAAAAAAAATAAACCCTTTGCCGCTCCCAGGACTCGAACCCGGGTAGCCGGCCGGGTCACCACACACACACACAGGCATGAACCAACTGGGCTACGGCTCATTGTTGGTTTAATCAGGGTTCTTAATTTATATATATTCACGCAAACTTCTCTCTTCCCTTTTTGCCTGTACGAGCAGCAGCTGAATGAAGTTAAACAAAAAAAAAAAGTCTCCATTTAATCTTGGCTTAATTCACGCGTTAATGGACTAATTATCAAGGGATCACAATCTTCGGCCCTCTCTGACTAGGAAACACGTCTATAAACATTCCAATTGATGTAATTACGCGTTATTGTAATAACATGGTCAAACCTTCCATTTTGCTAATCCAAAGGTATCACTATAAATTGGACTCGTCCTCAGCTTCTTAATATGCCGAAAAACACATACACATTCTCAAAATCTTCCTGTTGTTCGCTAAATTTCGCTTAATTCAAGTCGTTTGACTTTTATGTTGACCCTCCTAATCGAGCTCTAAACCTTTTGTAAGTTTCAATTATTTACAAGTTATTATTCTCTGTTATGAGCCGAGTAATAACCCTATAATTTATGGGGTTATTGGTTGGTAATTCGCGTGATTGGAAATTTTAGGGTTCTTGTTTATAAATGGGGAAGATGACTCTCTGGTAATTATGTTAAATAAAATTCTAAATGATAGAAATCAACAAAACTGATTTGGATCAGATGGTTTCCACGCGTGTTTTAAGTCATAGGGGCCGGGTTTGACCCGGGTTCAATCCCCACAAAACACAATTCTTTTCTTTTCTTTTTGAAACCATTCTTTTTTTTCTTATATATTTATTGTTTCATCTTTCAAATTAATTTTAAAATACCAAAACCCTTTTATAAATTCTACAAAAATTATATCATGTTGATATGAGATAAAAGTTTAACTTACAATTTTTAGTTTTCAAAAATTTATTTATTTAATTTATATAATAAATAAATCAAGTTTATTCTATTTTATTTATAAAAATCTATAAAAATATCAAAACGATCTTATTAATTTCCACAAAAATTATCCTAAGTTTTTATAACATTAAGCTTCTCAGAAATGATTTTTATTTCTGAAAAAGCATTTATTTAATATTTTTAATCAATTTTTGTCATTTTAATCATATTTAAATCATAATAAATTCAATTTTTATTATTTTTGCACCAAAATTTTATACAAATTATTTCTGACCATTTAGAACAGAAATATGATTTTTAAAATAGAAATTCTTTAATTTTAGTATTTTTTAAATATTAAAGTTAGAGTTTGACAATTTGTAATAAATAGATTTTAAAAATCTATTTTAAGGAAAATAATTTTATAAAAATTATTTTTATACTTTAAACACATTCTTGTGACCATCCTAGATTTAACATTTATAAAAAGATTTTTAGTTATTTATTTACTAAATTTCTCTCAATTGGCGAATATTTTTAATATTAATCAAACGAGCAATTATCCCCAATTCGAAGCCCTAGAACTTATACATTTGTAGACTTGATAGACTTAGACATATTTATTACCTCATTTTAGGGTGATACTTGATACATTTGGTCAACACATTTCTCAACAGATATAACATTTTACCAAGGTGAGTTTTACATAGCCCCTTTTCTATTTATCACCATTTTTGGGGTGAAACATGTTATAACATCATCATTGCAATTCAATCATCAATGTGTCTATGTGTTTTCTATGTTGCATTATGTCTTGAGCATGATTAGAGTAAGCACCATTCTAGCATAATCATTAACATTGATCAGCCAGCGGTATACATTGATAGATCTATTGGACTGACAATCCCACCCGGATACGTGCCTCCTACAAAGGTAGCGTGGGTGTTTGTTATCGTATAACATATTGGACCATGAGCGTATGGTATGTATCATTTCATAACAGTCATCAGGGTTGATTATGCACTCGATTTATTTCTAGTATGTTCTCACATATGGACTAGATTGACATGACACATGAATTGCACATCATTTTTACTCAATTATCAAAACCTATGTAATTCTCACCAACTTTTGTTGACCCAAAACCTTTTCAACTTAACATGTTTCAGGTTCTATTTGTTTGAAGATATGAATTGATGCTTGAAGATATGTGTATAGTTTTATTCAATTTGATGTACAAATTCTAGAACTATTGTATGTAATTCAATTAAATCATTTAATGGAATCTATCATTCACCATGAGCTACTGAACAATCATCATTACGTGGCACCCCGATGTTTCCGCCATCGGTTGGGGTGTTACAAAAAGCGCCATATTGACATCTTTAAGTTTAGAAATTCCCAACCCACAATTCTTCTTAGATTTAGTAACAACACTCCACGCGACCCAATTTATCTTTTTATCATCACAAGTCCGGGCCCATAAAAAATTCCTCATTAGTTGTTCAATTTGATCGGTCACCTTCACCGGGGCTTTATATAGAGATAAATAATACACGGGAAGACTCGCTAGAACGGACTTTATAAGGGTTAGACGACCACCCATAGATAAAGTATTTGCCTTCCAAGACGCTAATCTCCCTTTAATAATATCAATGACCGATGACCAATTGTGACTTTTATTCATGTTTGCCCCTACCCTTATTCCCAAATAATCATAAGGGAATTGACCAACCGAACATCCCACAATAGACGCCATGTCCACAATCTGATCATCATCAACCCAGATACCATATAATTGTGACTTGAGAATGTTAATCTTTAAGCCTGAACATACATAAAATACCCGAAGAAGCCTAGCCATCTCTTGAATATTTTCACTAGTCCACTCCCCCACAATCAAAGCATCATCTGCATAAAGAATGTGAGAAATAGGTGGCCCCCCATTAAAGACACGTAAGTCTTTTATCAAGCCTAAATCACAAGCTTTAGTGACAATAAAAGAGAAAGCTTCCATAACAATAAGAAATAGAAAAGGAGAAAGAGGGTCTCCTTGTCTAATTCCTTTATAGCATTGAAAATCGAAAGTAGGAGACCCGTTAACTAGCACCGCGGATCTAGCGGACTGAAGAATGGCCCGAATCCAACCACACCAACGACTAAGAAATCCCATCTGAGACATAATAGATAACAAAAATCCTCAATTTACATTATCATACGCTTTCTCGAAGTCAATCTGAGACATACAACCTGGAGAAGCATTTAGCCCACACTTCATACTGATCATTCAGAAAATCCTCAGCTTCACAACACTTTTCGAATGTCAGCATCACTTTCAAACCCCCTAGATACCGAATAAACGTTCCAACAGCCGCTGCTTCCACCATCATCTCTTGTAGTTTTAGCAAGAGATCTAGTTCTTTCACTTCCCCAATTAATGACTTGAACTCCCAAGATTTCTTGGCGTTGGTAATAGGGGGGGGGGGAGTTCAATATGGTTAACACCCCAAACCGTCTTAGGATTACTCCCATGCTCAACACCTTTACCTTCCCTATCCAGGTTACCTCCCCCTTCATACTATAATCGTTCGAGGGCCCCAACCTGTTAAACACCGAAGACTGTTTTCTGAGCCACAATCTGTTCATTTCTGCTTCCATCTCTGTTAAATCTAGCTAACGAGATGTTGACGATGGCACCGTCCACATTGATACCCTGAAGTTTATCCAACCAGCTTACCACATCCACCACTCCCGAGAACCTGATAAAACCAAAGCTGTTACCCGCACCATCCACCTTTTTAGGAACAAAGGCGTCTTCAAGGTTTTGGAACTGTTGGAAGGCCCTCCATAGCCTCTCTCCATCGCAGCCTGCCGGTAGATTAGACACAAAAAATGTTGTAGCCTTACGAAATTTCTCCTCCCTCTGACGAACTTCTTCTGTCTTTGCGCCTCCTTTTTACTGATGACCATAAACCATTGCTCATCCTCGCCGCTTCTCCTGTTTTTCAGCTTCTGTTGTTCTTCAATCTTCCTTCTCCTTAGGGCTTGAAAATCCTCTTGAGCATGTCTGGAATGAAGGTGGGTCTGGACTGGAGTGTTTGGGCTGGGTTGCGGCTGCATAAAGTTGGCTGGCATTAGTTTTTCTGTCATGTTATCTTGCTTGGTGTTGTATAGATTGTACCCGTATTTTTGCTAGTATCCCACTAGCGTTTGGTGTTCAATAAAATGAATCTTTGTTGGCCGTTAAAAAAAAAAAAAAATGACCCGATTGCCATATCATCTACATGGACCTAAATGCACCCATTAAGTTTTGTTGGCATCGGTTAATGACCATTGGGTGTAGTGTAAAGGTTTAGGGAATATGCCACAATTAGTTTACTACTTTCATTCAATTCAATTCAATTCAATTCAATTAGATCTTTGTAATTGTTTTCTTTCAATGCAATTAAGTGAAGCACTGGTGGTGTGTTGTTAATCTTCTTTATCATTAATATGTTCTTAATTCTTTATATCTTCTCTTCGTTGTCATGAAATATGCTAAAATTAAATAAATGTAAAACAAACATGAGATGGACAATTCGGTCGTTTTTATCTCATACAATTTGACCTCAAAGTTAGTTTATTGTTCACGGCTGTGCATTGTACAATATTAATATTTAATAAGATTTTAGAAGATTTTGTCAATAATATACAATTCACCAATGATATATACACGCAAGGGACATATCGATGAAGTGGCTGGTGTAAGTCTTGTAAGTTACAAGTATAGATGGTTGATATGAATAGTTTTAGATTAATTTTGTAAATATAAAATCTCTCTTTTTAAATAGCCAACCAAACTGGAACTTTCTTATAATAACCTTATGTTAGAGCGGCACATGTACACAAAATAATTGCAAAATAACTGTAACAAGGACCTACAGTTGTCTCTTCTATGGTAGCTAGGTCTCTTCCAGCCCCTTATATCAATAATTGAAACCTAAATAGGGAAATGTACGTGTTTCTGAAAGGCTATATTGCAATAAAAGTCCACCTACATAAAGTGTAGTATATCTAAGTATTTATTTGGCCTTCATAACCACCATGAGTAAATGAGCTAGACCCTTCCGGAGCTCATCAAGACTTGTGTCCCCAGTCCCCTTCTTCTTCATTTATATTGTAATAAAAAAGCACAGACCCTACCCTTCTGGTAGAGTGGCATGAGAAGTGAATGATAGGACTTGGAACTTAAAGTTCTCAGGTTCGATTTTTAATCCCACCAAGGTTTTACTGATTCTTCACTGTCGTGCCTTCGGGCGGGTGGGGGTCAGGCTTTTCCGCGGATCTGGTGACTAGGTGGGTTTTAGCTACCCAACGTTTCTTGGGGGCGGACACCTAAGACGTGTCTTCACCCAAGGACGAATGGGTTGCTTTCACAATGATGGGTGCCCCGGGTAGTCGGGTCATCGAATTATTGGTCGTTAAAAAATATTATTGTAATTAAAAAATATATGGCAATGTATCAATGTTCTTAAAAGACATTGAACGTTATGGTGCCAATTTTCCTAACTACACTAACATGTATAAAACTAGGCAAAAATACTTATGCACGTGAAGTGGTTGGCTTTACAAAGGTCCAAAAACTCAAATGACACAATGGACTCCTCTTATCCGTCTTTATACTAAGACCACCCGAAGTGGGGGCGGTGTGACACCCGGCATATTCAGATTAATACTTTTCATACCTTAAATACATACGTTTCATACTTTGCATACATACGAGTCTACCTCGACGAAAACATTGAAAACAACTACTTAATATCATACTTGACCGGGTCGGTTGAGTTGTGTCGATGATTCGGGAATCATCGGGAGTCGTTACAATGGTCCGAGGGATCATTGGGTGTCGGTCCATAACCATGTGTACAAGGATTGGCGATTCGTGAAATCGTCGGGTTATTGCACACACGCAAGTCTTGAGTCCCGGGAATTGGTGATCGGATGGGAATGTGTTAGTCATCATGCATTATATACTTATAATCATTATATGACTTGTCGGTATGTGAAAACGTGCTTATATATGTTAAAAATAGAGTTTAACGCGCTAAAAACCGGTTAAACATGCTGCAGGCGATTAGTGTCACACCCTCAAAATCCACTTGCGGAGTTTTACCGCGAGGCGCATGACAAACCAGGATCCAAACCAACGATCACAATAAACAAGTCTAAATGAATTAAAATGCAATTTCAAAACATAGTTTAAAATCCCGTTTACAGCGGAAGCTTATTCAAAAACAGTACTCAACAATGAAATAATAGTTCAATGTTCAAAAGACCATGCAACCCTAGTAAGACGCCGTGCAGACGCGTGCGCCCTAGTCCAGTCGTGCTACCTTAGCGACCTGAGAAAACATGTAAAAGTTTACGTCAGCACAAAAATGCTGGTGAGTTTACAGGTTTTGTATCCAAGTACCAAGTCCACCTGTCCATACTATAACAAATAGAAAACCAGTATACGCTAGCTAGGCGTACGTTTGTTACTACCACGATTGGAAAACCATTACTAACGCGAATACCAAAAGTATGCCCGATGTATGTTCCTGTTGTTCCTGTTGTTCCTGTTTGAGACAATATGCACCCGCCGACCCTCCAAGTCGACGAGCGGGGTTGGTCACTCCCAATAGCGCTATTCACATTTCCCCGTTGTGCAAACCCGCACATTCATGGTTCCCCCCGGGACTTCCAAAGATCGTGTAGTACACAGTGTAAACCCATAGTATGACAGTAGTTCCCAAATATCGTTTTAACACATGTTTTCTCCCCCGAAAGTATAAAACCAGTTTAAAAGAGGGGCCGTAAACTCACCTTAAGTTCCGTTACTCCTTAACCCGAGTAAACTCAGCTGCTATGCTAGTCCCGTAAAGCGGCGACCTAACATACGACAGTTACAAGTACTTAGACTAATAACCCGCAGGCTAATTAGTCCCTAGATGTCCAGACCATAACCAAGTTCGTTTGAAAACACCGTGACTGTTTAACCGACCCAAAGTACAAGACTCGACATCCCATTGGTGACCCGAGACTCCCCGTGTTATGTTTACGCTCTAAAACATACAATAACGCAAGTACACTTAACATACGTTAACGCACAACAAGTTATAGCACATAGTTCATGTATCACCGGAATACATCCAGATATATGTTACCAAGTTATTAGACATGTTACGGGGTTCCTAGTATGTTACTACATGTCAAATCGGGTCTCGGAATGCTAATTTACACTTACAGCAGCAGTACACGCGATTAGGGAGGCTAATCGCGTGAATGACCACACGACTAGGGCTAATCGCCCCTAATGTTAAGCGAGTAGGGCTACTCGCCCTTAATGCCACGCGATCAGGGCTACTCGCCCTTTATGTTACGCGAGTGGGCTAATCGCCCCTTATGTCACGCGAGTGGGGCTACTCGCCCCTAATGTCATGCGAGTGGGGGCTACTCGCCCCTAATACAGGCGATTAGCAAGGCTACTCGCCTGTAACCTTGCTGTTCCGGTTTTTCGCGCGTTTAACGCTCCAAATCAGATCCAGAGCGTGTGTAACTACCCAATATCATCCCAACCACTATCCTAAACATGTTTAACCCAAAACCCTTCGTTCAACCTCGTAAAATCAGTCCTGCATGCAATCAAAGCAATCCAAATACCATTCACATAGCATGCAACATTCAAATAACGCATGTAATCATAACCCTATTATCCAATTACTGAGATTTCTATCATCATACTAACAATATTAATTCTGACCTAGCATGATAACACATCAAAACATCATCAAGATTCATAAAAATCCTATCTTTCTAATCATACATACCCATAACGCATGTTTATTAGTTATAATCCGATTAACAACCCTTATTGACGATTTTCAGAAAGCTTTTTCGTTTATGAACAGGTCTGGACCATTAGGGATTGATTAAAAACGTTTACAAAGTGTTATGGATGAGAATCAAACCTTGGAATTGTAAAAGAATGATGGTTAGACCTTGAAACCTTGTGTTTTTGATCAAAATCGCCTTCCAGAGGTTGTTTAAGTGTTTGGGGCGGTTATGGGACGACTAGGGTTGATATTAGGGAGTTTAGGAGGTTAAGTATTGTATTTATAGGCGTTTCTAGTCGTTCCAGCACGTTACATGCGATTGTGCAGCAGTTCATGCGATTAGGGCTGCTAATCGCATGAATGAGCATGCGATTGGGCCTACTCGCCCCTAACATCACACGAGTAGGGGCCTAATCGCCCCTATGTCCCTCTACTCGCCTCCCCTATGGGCGATTAGGCTTCCTAATCGCCTGTAGGGGTTCCTTTTGTGTGTTTTGCGCGTTAAACCCCGTTTTAACATATGTTACCTCATATTAATGTACCGACAAGTCACATAATGATTGTAAACACATAACACAAGTAAATACACATATTTACACTCGTTCACCAATTCCGGGACTCGAGACTCGTACGTTCCGTATGCCTGACGATCCTACCGATCGTTACCGTTTGTACACTTGGTTAAGGACTGACATCTAACGAACCTCTAGACCAACATCCAATGATCTTCTAGACTAACCAATAGTTCCCGAACCATAACCCGACTTAACTAACCCAGTTAAGTACAATATACGCGTGACTCGCTAAGGTAGACTTTCATCTAGACAACGTTGTTAACCCGAATTTGCCAGGTGTCACAATTAGGCCACAGTGGATAGCCTAATCGCCAGTAAGATGGGCGATTGGAGGAGTTTTTATAGGCGATTGGGCTAATCGCCAGTGGTTACACGCGATTAGACACCTTAATCGCCTGTAACTGCTGCACAATCGCCTGACGCGTACTAAACGCCTAGAAACGCCTATAAATACCACCCTTATGTTGTAAAACATCATTTGTGAAACCCTAATACACCCCAAAGCCACCCACACCTTATTCAACCTCTGAAACACGATTTTGATCAAGAAATCACATTTGCAAGCTTTACACCTCATAATCTTACAATTTCAAGGTGTGTTCTTCATCCCAAACCTTTGTAATGATATTGTTTTGATCCCTAAAGGTCCAGACCTGGTTTCTAAACATTTGTGTCTTTGAAAACTCATTCAAATTAGTTTCTAAACAAACCCAAACCTATATGCTTGTTATATGTGATGTATTCATGCAAGATATGATTTTTATTGTTTAAACATGGTTGTTCTTGTATTATTGATATGTTTCTGATCTAAATGAGTTGATATGATGTTAACCTAGGAGTTTGAAGGTTCATAGATGGGTATTATTGATATTAGGCGTTTTGACCCGTTTGAATGATTATGAAGGATTGATGATGATATGTTGTGTTTTGTTGATTGTTTGAGGTTAGGGTTTACTCTAGGATGATGCTAGAACAGTAGGATATTGTCGGACAACGTCATTATGTGATGAAATCTGGATATTTGCTATTTAGGGTAAGTTTTGCATGTTGATGTGATGTTTACATGCTAGTTATGTTATTTTGGGAAAACGCTTGCATTCGGGACGGCTAGGATGATGATAAATTAGGGGTTTTTGCTTGAAATAGTTGGATTAATGTTTTGGGTTTGATATTGGGTGTTTCCACATGTTTCGGTCTGATTTGGAAGGTTAAACGCGCAAAAAGATGACACAGTGCAGCAGGGGCGATTAGGGGACCCTAATCGCCTATAGTAGGGGCGATTGGCCCCCAATCGCATGTAACAGGAGGCGATTGGGAGCCCAATCGCCAGTATGTTTGGTGATTGCAATCCTAATCGCCAATTGACCCTCCTAATCACCAGTTGACTTTTCCTAACTGCATGTTTGATTCCTAATCGCGTGTACTGCTGTCATATGTGTATTTTGGCATCCCGGAACACGTTTTGACGCCTAGGAACATGTTAGGAACCCCGTGATATGTCCAATAACTTAGTTACACGTGTTCGGACCTGTTTATGCGTTAATTAGGCTTCATGCTAGATATAGTAAACTGTGACGTATACTAAGTGTTTGATTGCATATGATCGCATGATATCTTGCACTCGGCTAACACGTGGGATGTCGGGTCACCAATGGGATGTCGGGTCTTGTCTGGTGTGGTCGGTTAAACGTTTAAACATCATTTCAAATGTACACGGTTATGGTCTGGACTGTCGGGGACTAATCAACCTACGGGTTGTTAGTCTAACATCTTATACGCTCGTCATGATAGGTCACCGGTAGTTGGTGCCGTCTATTGAGCGGGTTTACTTGTCTTAGAGGGGAGGCAGTATCAGGTGAGTTTCACGGCCCCACTTTAAGTCTTTACATTTCGGGGGAGACACATGCTTTATACTTATTTCATAAATTATCATGTTATACTAGTGTTAATTCATTTACATACTATATGATACGTAAAGTCTCGGGGAAACCATGAATGTGCGGGGCACAACGGGGGAAATGTGGATAGATCTATTAGGACTGACAGACCCCACCCGTCGGCTGGGAGCCGGGCGGGTGCATATTGTCTCGGTCATAACGCTACCGTGGGACGGTAGTGCATATCGTTTCGGGCAAAATCATATATCGTTGTTTGTAATGGTTTCCGGTCGTAGTAGTATTATTCACGCGTCTAGCTAACACTATCATTTCTAACATAGTGATAACATGATGGCTTTCATTACTTAAACGTTTAACATAAAACCTGTGAACTCACCGGCATTATTTGCTGACGTTTTTAGCATGTTTGTCTCAGGTCGTTGAGGTAGCAGCATTTCATAGGCGCACGGAGTCTCACGGCGTCTAGGATTTATATGCATCTTATTTAGCATTTTCAGACTTTTATGCTTTAACTTTCGTGTTGTAATAAAGTTTTACGCTTCCGCAGCGATGGATTGTTTATAAAAACTTAATGGTTTGCTTATGTCGTTTTTACGTATCATATAGTGTCGTTTATTGTGACCGTTGACTTAGATCCTGTTTTGTCACGCCCCTCGCGGTAAAACCCCGCACATGGAATTTGAGGGTGTGACAGGCGGGAAGAAGGGCTTGAAGGGGGGAACACCGCCCCTAGTGAGCGTGGAAGAAGGGCGGGAAGGGGGGGGGGAGATTATCATCGGCGTAGGGGCACTTGCTTTTTGTTTTGATTGGTTGATTTTTTTTAACTTTAACACATTAATAATAATAATAATAATAATAATAATAATAATAATAATAATAATATTCCTTCCCCCTCCCACTCCCCACAATTTTCACCCCCAACCACTCCTTATTATCTAAGGGTGCACGTATCTGTATCAATATTTTATTTCTTATATATTTTTATTTTTATAACTGTTAATATATAATTCTTTATAAAAAAAAGGCTGAATATGGTGTTACTATGTATTTATTTTTATTTATATATTGATATATTTTTATAAAATAGAGTTGATTGATATATAAATTTGTCATATCAAATATAAAGTTTCATATTTGATACCCTAATCGAATAATTGATTGTTGGATTTAGCATAAACACAACTATTCATCAAATTAGGGTTTACTAGTTTCATTGAATAACACACAATAGATTACAAATGTTACACAAAAGAAAATATATCAAGAACAAGAATTCAAAATCAAGCGCTTCAATAATTAATAGTTAAAATAATAGCAATTAGTGTAATTCCCTGAGCTTCGCGGTAGTTTTTCGCCCAATATCTATTCGACTCGTTATTGTATCAGTATAGTACAGTCACTTAGTAATGTTTACTTAAAAGAAAAAAAAAACATATATGTTTAAAATGTATCGGCACGTTAGGTTCGTTGCCTTTTTTAGGGCTGACAAATCATGTTTTAGTGGGCTTAACATATCTTTAACAACTCATTTAACTAATTTACATCACATGTTTATAACACAGCTATATGTTTTATGCACCAACAAAAAAAAATGTATTATAGCTTTCTAATTCTAACTACTTATTCCAAGCCTTGCTTTTTTTAACCAAGTTTTAACTTAGATAAAAAAATATTAAGTTATTTAGTTAAAATTAACCTTTTAAATTACATTGTTCCTTGTAATTTTACAATTAAATATGCATTTCATGTTGAAAGATTAGATAAGAGACTTTTTAATAATTGAGAATCAAAAAGTTTTGCAGTTCTTTTAATAACCTAAAACTACACTTATGACTTCTAGACAGCTGGACCAAAACTGTGTTCTCAAAAATAAAGAAGGCCAAAATGAACACAATAGAAACTTTGTTGGCAAAAATCAACAACCACAAAAATCATGGCTAAAGTTAATAATCACAAACATAACTATTGCTCAAAAACTAAAGAAGGCTAAATTGAACACCTAGGGGTGTTCAAATTCGGATAATCCGGATTTCGGATAGCCAATATTGGGATCCGAATCCGAATTTCGGATTCGAATTCGGATCATCCAACGGATAATCTGAAACTTAAAAAAATAAAAAATAATAAAAAACGTTATCCTTTATGTCTAAAACGTGAACCTGTTAAAAAAACAAAAATCGAAGTTAGATAAACGAAATTGGAACAAAAAAAAATATAAAAAAACTCACCGTTTGGTGGACGGGAGTTGTGGAGGTCGGAAACGAGGTGGACGGAGGCTGTTATAAAGAAGAGAAGATGGAGCGACTGCTATGGATTGGAGGAGTATGGACTTAGGGTTAGGAGGATTGGGGATTTAGGATTGTGTATTGTGTTATGTAGTGTATATAATATTATATATTTATATATTTTTTTAAATATTCGGATTCGGATAATCCGATTATCCAAAAATTTTCAAAATCAGGATCCGAATCCGAATCCAAAATTTCGGATTATCCAATTTTCGGATATCCGAAAATAGGATTATCAAAAATTCCGGGTAATTCGAATTCGGATTTTTTGGATTCTATTGATGCATGATGTGGGCCAGGGTGTATCATTCCTAATTAAGGGGTGTATGGTTCCTAAAGGCACCTCTAATTCCAAGATTTATGAGTTACGAGTACCAATTGGTTTTCTTTTTGAACATTAACTTCTTAAAACTTGTAATGATTTAAACCTGCATCATATATTGTGAATGGTCAATATAGCGACTCCTAAACTATTGGAAGATATCAAACTTGAATCGTATTGGTGGATGTTAAAGCGTGGTAAAATGCCCAACTTGGAAAAAGCGAAATGGTGGGATTTTTTAGCCTTCGACAACGGTTAATAGTATGACTTTAGTGGTGATTTTAGAGGCCATTTGTATGGCATGTAACGTATTTTGGTGTAACTTATTTTGCCAAGGTCTGGGCGGTTTTTTGTGGTGGTTATCGTATGAATAAAAGTATGAATAAAAGTTTCGTTTGAATGTTAAAAAAAACATATATTGTGAATGACAAACGCCATATCACTAGACTGCGTATTGCCAACAAGAAGTTAATGAGAGGGGGCAGTATATCGATTAACATATAGTTAAGGGACAATTTATGTACATTTAGTAAGAAAACCAGATAGCTTTGCTGTAGCCGGCTGCTGAGATAACCCATCCGTCCATGTTCTTCCATAGGTTTGTAAAATTAGTAATAATATCTCTCCTGATTGGATTCGATTCGATACGATACGACACAGTTATTAATTTTGTCAATTGATTATACAAATCTTCACTGTCCATAATTAATTATTCGATCAGAGCATCAAGTTCATATCTTTATTTGTGTGTTTGCAGGTCATTCCTCACCCGATTCATCGTTCAAGGATCGATTCGTTTATAAAATGATCTGGGTTTCTGATCTTTAGATGCAAAGTTTCAGATCACTCACTTATTTCATCTTTCAGATTATTTCGCTCATGGGGTCTGTCTTTTTTTTTTTTTTTTTTTTTTACAATAATATCAATATCAATATAAAGATATAGTTTTATGATTTAATTGACATGGGACAAGATTTAATTTTAGGTTTTTATGTTTTAGGTTGGGGACTGTTAATGTTTGGTTAAGTTGTTGGTCCCATATTCTTTGCCTAGCTTCTTGGTAACCTTATCTACCAAACAGCTTTAATTATGTGGTTGCCTTTAAGTTTGTTTAGCTTTTGATTATATTTTGGAATCTGATGGTTTGCTTCTTGTGTAAGCAAAAGTAATAATTTAACAAACAAAATGTGGTTTTGGGCCAATTTAATTATCTTTCATGCTTTGCTTGTCCTGGTGAAGATATCATGTTTGGATTTTAGAATCAGATGTTATGCGAGAAAGCATGCGTATGAAGCGGTCTCTGTTTTTACAGTTGCATACGTTCTTAGGAAAGAGTTTTTGTTGTCTGGTTTTCGAAAATTTTTGTGCTTTTATGCGTTGGATGATGCAGAACTTGAGGGATAAACTTTGGTCTCTTTTCCATGTAAGTTTTTCATGTTTGCCCGAACAGTTATATATATAGGGTGGGGTTCCTCTACAAAGGGTATTTTTCGTACAAAGTGTGAGAAGTTTATATAGGCATTGTGTTTTAAATTTTAGGCATGATGTTTTATATTCTTTTGGCATAGTACTATATAGAAAAACACAAAACTTAACAATTTAAAACACTAATTAAAACACCATGTGAAGAAAGTAACCAGTCTCTTTTAAACTTCATGTCTACAATACATTTGATTGTGTTTTAAAATTTAAATTGTTATGTTTGTTATTTTTCAATATAATACAATGCAAAAGGAATCCAAAACATCATAACCAAAATTTAAAACACAATGGCTAGATAGACTTCTCACACTTTGTACGGAAAATGTCCTTTGTACAGGAATCTATACATATATTTTGTAATAAATTTTTTAAAAAACTATCGGTTTTGGGTGAGGTATGGTTACTGATTACACAATGGCACAAGGAAAGATGTGTGATGTGCATTTTAGTTTGAACTCGTTTTGTAGATAAACAATATTTATAACCTTGTTTTCTTTGTTTTTTTATTGTATAAAACTGTGTTATAGTTGGGCTATATTATATGTGGGTTGTTTGAAAATGACCCTAGTTATAAAATCGCTGCTTACATTGCGCAAACTGTATATTCCTGCAACCAATGTCACTTAGCATTAATATAACTTATTTGAAGTCGGGGGGATGTTTAAAGTTTTCTTATTTAAACAGATTTTCCGCCTATTGCATTTTATAAAAGCAAATAACAACTTCTATATTGTTTGGATGAAGAAAAGTGATTATGCTTATCTGTTTATTTTATGGTGACATAAGCTATTTCTTGTATGCAGTTTGAATTTGCTTGTTTTAAAAATGACGATTTTGTGTATATATGGTGTTAAAAGTTTACTTGTAGCTTACCCTAATCATTTCTATGGTTGTAAACCTTCTTTGCTACAGAACAGAGGTTGTCTTGGATGTCCTAAGGTTCCGTTTATGACAAATGAAAAAAAGCCAACTGGAATTGTTAAAAAAGAGTCATCTACAAATAAAGGTAGCGTGGTACAAGATTTTTGGAGTAGCAGTACATATGAGATGGATAACAGTGCTGGTCAGTCGCAGTTAAGTGCCTCATCAGTTAGCATGTCAAACCCTAACCTTGATGCCCACGGTAGTTCCGGAAGCAATCCTCCTGAATTTGTAAATCGTGGTACGTTGTATTTTATTTGCCAATACGAGTTTTAAAACAACTAGGGTAATATATTTATATTTAAGTTTTACAAAAGATGGTATTTACAGTGTGGGTTATGTAATATTTAATGGGTCAGATGCAGGTTGGAATGTATTCAAATGCATTTTTTTTTCTTAATTATATAGTTTTGTAAAGTTTTAAAAACTGTGTGGTTCAACCCATTGTTACCCGTTTGACCTCTTACCCCAATCTGAGAATTTTGCTACCATTATACCATTAGTTTGATGGTCTTGAATTCTGTTGTTTGCAGGTCTTCTTCTTTGGAATCAAACAAGACAACAATGGATTGGAGATAAGGGATCCGGCCACAAAAAGAAAGCTCGAGAACCTGCTATAAGGTGAGAATTTTAAAAAATAATTCACTAATAATTGTAGAACTAAGAAGAATAATTTTCATGATTGTATGATATACAACATGTAGGTTGATGGAAAGGTGTACGTACATTAAGAAGCAAATTTAATTATTTTATTATGCTGAAGTTTTCATGATTTAATTAAAAACCTATATGCACAAGTAATACCGGTGACTAACATCACGGTGTATGTTAAAGTCCGGGATTGTTTATTTCATAATATTCTATGGGGGTGAGTTAACCTACAAAGGAACCTTATCCGACGAAGCGTAAGAAGGATCAGTTCCAAAATTACGCACGCAGAAATCAAAATTACGCATGTGTATTTCTCCAAAATTACGCATGCATATTTATCAAAATTGCACATGCATACATGTAACTGACAAAATGACGCACGTTATAACACAAATTACGCACACTCTTTTTTCCTTCGCACATATAGACTCCTTTGTATTTTAAACTTTCTCATAGTATATGATCACTTATTGATTTATTTATTATTGTGTAGCTGGAATGCAACATATGATAATTTGCTTGGGAGTAACAAGCCTTTTCCAAAGTCAATCCCTCTACCAGTAAGTCTTCTTCCTATGCAAATGGCAACTTGAAAAGCGTAATGAGTTCTTTCTCATTCTAACAGCTTCACAAGAAAATAAAAATAGAAGATTAAATGTTATGTTTTTTGTCTAGGTAGAATAGAAAAGCGGAAATATGTAAAAAATATACATAATTTGCACAGAATATTAATAACATAATACATAATTTCCCAGGCTGGCTAAGCCTGTTTTTGAGACCCGTTTTTTGTTGGGTTCAGTCCATTGGCGTCTGGACAGTCTGAAATGTTGTGTATCAATATGAGAAGAGTACACAGAAAGAACAGAAAATAATTGAGAGGTTTAGGAGATCATTTCATAGCATTCATCACCACTCAATCATTCATGAGGATAATATGGTTGTTTATATAATAAAGAAACCGACCCACCAATTTACTAACCGACTTAAAGTAACCGCCGGCCCACTAACTCTCTACTAATGACTCACAAGAAAATACCATACTAAACAATTAAGAATATTTCATTAAGAAAAGAAGGAAGTGGTTATGTGGGCTAAGGTACATAACAGCAGACTGAAGCGCTTACCTTGCCTGCGCCTGGACCAAGACCCTGCCTCAATAGAGATTTAACTGCGAGCCTTGCGCTTGTTGGAACCTAGCATAGTGTTTTATAGCATAGGTAGTAGTGGACCTGATCCTAAGCATGTGAAGTTACAAAGATGGTCCTAAATATAAGCCATCCCTAAGATGTCTAGAACCCCCACACCCTCTCTCATGTCCCTGCCTCTTGATTTGTCTGTTAAATTGTCTGTTATTTGTTGCAGGAAATGGTGAATTTTCTTGTGGATGTGTGGGAAGAAGAGGGTTTGTATGATTAAGTTTGCCGCCGGACAAAAAACGAACATAATTGATGGATGTTTTTTCTGTGCAACATGATTATTGAGTTGATAGCAGTGTTAGTTGAATCAAGCTTCACCCTTCTTGGGCTACATTACAATATTTTGGTTTATAACGCTGGAAAATTCTTAAATTGAACTTGGTTTGAAAATGACTAGTCCATGATTGTTATTTTTTTCGCCAAAACCACCCAACCTTGCTACTAAACTAATTGTTTATAAAAAAGAAAAAAATTAATTTAAATTTATATTCGATATAAAACACTAGAATATAGATAATAGGAAAAATTACAGAAATTGTCCTTTATGTTTACCTATTTTTTCAGTAGATGTCCTTAAACTTCAAAATTGACGAGAATCGTCCTATATGTTTTAAAATCTTTCAAGTCTCGTCCTTTAGCACTAACGTGGTTAAATTTTCTGGTTAAGTTATGTCACGTGCATAACATGTGAGGGCATAATTGTCATTTTACCCTCTGATTCATCTCCCCTTTTATAAACCCATCCCTAACTACCCTTGTTCCCAGTTTCCTCCCCCCCCCCCCCCCCCCCCCACATTCTCTTGTTTTGGTCACCATCTCCGGCGAGACAACCACCACAGGCTTGGTTTTAACTCTTATGGTGGACGGATTTATGGGGTTTCGTTGTTGCAGGTGGTGGTCGATGGCTTGTTGATTGCAGGTTGTGGTGCTGGGGGTTGTTCGTGGAGGTTGGAGACAGCCATGGCTACAAAGCAGATGAGCAGCGAAGTCTATATATTTGTGTTCGTGGAGGTTGGAGTTGCTGTTTGTTGTAATATTTTTTTTATGGAAAACTCTTAATCAAATTGGGGGTTAAGGTTTGTTGAAAAATTAAGATTGAGGGTTTGTTAGTTATGGTGGGGGTGTCGGATTTGGTGGGGGTTTTGTTGTTGTTGGATTTGTGGGATTTCGTGGTGGTTGGTGGCACTATGGGGGCTGTTTGTGGCAGATTGTGATGGTGGCTGGTGGCACTGTGGGGTGTTGTTCGTGTCAGGTTTGTGGTGGTGGTAGAGGTTGTGTTGTGGTCTGGTGGTGGAGGTGGTGGTGCGACTTGGTGGCAGGTTGTAAGTGAATATGGTGGAGTTATGGTGGTGTTTTCAGGTTTTAATAAGGGGGAAGTAAGGATAGAAGGTGAAATGTCAATTATGCCCTCACGTGACCTTCACGTGACATAACTTAACCAGAAAATCTAACCATGTTAGTGCTAAAGGACGAGACTTGAAAGATTTTAGAACATATAGGACGATTCTCCTCAATTTTGAAGTTTAAGGACATCTACTGAAAAAATAGGTAAACATAAAGGACAATTTCTGTAATTTTTCCTAGATAATATGACAGGTTCAGTGTTTATAAATTATAGGATCCGTCCTCTAAAGAATTGACATTTACTCACTCATAGTCCTTTATTTGAAAAGTTGTTATGGGTTTCGTTCTTTTCACAAACGAATGTCATGTTTTTCAGTTAAGTCACCTCATATCATAATGTGTACTGTGTTGCGTTGTATGTCGGTAGTTTAGTAGTTTTCTTACCAAGGACTATATGTGTAAACATAATATACTAAAAATAATACCCCTCCGACAACAAGGATGAAATCAAGAATCCACAACAAAATAATTGTGAGTTAAAGTGAATTCTTTAAAGCAACTGTTCCATAATTTTAGATAACATAAAGGTCAAAAATTATAATTTACTTCATAAAACATGTGGACTTCATTTCATGTATATTTCATACTTACTTTTTAAGTAACCATTTTAGTTCCTTTTTCATAACTTATCAAAAAAAATATATGTAACATAATGGGAACATGTTGAATATAATGATATAGCAGCCAGCCACCCTCTTTTTGAGACAAAATATATTCCATCATTGAAATCGTTTTTCACATGCAGCATCTATGTACGTGTTGGACTCAACAAACCCCAATATTCTCAATAACAGTAAAACCAAATTACTTTAATTTCCTATTAGTTCTTCCATAGACCTCTTAACATTTACAAATGTTCAGATCTAATATAATAACTAGAAGATGCTTAATATTGATATTTTTTTCCTTAGTTATAATTATGGTCTAAAATGATTTTTTTACATAATAAATACAAGGCAACAAGGTTGAACATTAACTTGAATGTATTTTCTACTATCTTCAAGTCTCTAACATTATACCCTTTGACACTCTCTTACTTACATGCAACTAAATAGAATTAGTATTGCGCTTTTTAATCCGCTAGGCCAAGACTTTAGAAATGATTTTACTAATAATTTCTATGAGAGTAATAGGTTGATAATCCTTAAGGAGTACAGGATTATTTACTTTAGGAATTAAAGTAATAAAAGCCGAGCTACATCCCTTACTAATTTCACTGGTTTCATAAAAAACATTAAAGAGCTTCCCAAAGTCACATTACATAAAAACATTAAAAAATATTAAAGTTTTGCCAAACATACCCGCTATATTACATAGCATGCATCACTTGGAAAAAAGACACATTACATAAAAACATTAAAAAAAAGTTATATTTTACTCTACATATTTTGCTGAACAAAATTCGAACCTTATTTTTGGTTATTTCTCAATAAGAGTATTTACTTTAAATCACTAACTTTAAAAATTGTTGTTTATAGGTTTATAATAAGTCAAAGTTGTATTTTTGGACACGATCAAATAGCATAAACTAAGTCAAAGGTAAAAAACTTGGATTTAGTCCAATTCAGAGAGAGAAATCATCCTATTTGTTGAGAATAAAATTAAATCAACCTACAGGAGTTACCGGCGCGTTGCCTGCGGGGCGCGGTTACATCAGAGAGTCGATGCAGGGTTACATGGTTGCATGAATGGAAGACTCCTATTTCACACTTGTGCGATTGTTTTTACAATAACACGAGATATCAAAATCCATAAACATCTACTATTAATATAGGAATAGGAATTTTAAAACCATACAAAAAACAAACATGAAAAAGACACAAATTAATTAACATTTGGAGACAAGCACACATACACATCTATCGTGTCACTTTCTATTTATGTGTACGAATGAATGTGTGGCTGATGGTGGCACGACGGCATTCCGACGATGGTGATATTGAAGAATAAAGTTATAATAAGGTGATTAGATCCGCGTTTTTGTGATTGTTAGGCATGCACGTTTAACTACTAGTATTTATAGATAGAGAATACATACATACATATACTTTATAAAAAGAGACCAAACAATTATTCCAAAAGATTTGACTTGTCCTTTACATAAATATCTATTGTTAAGAAACCAACTTTTATTCATTTCAATTTGCAACATGACACATTTAGAGGGTGTTTGGGATTGAGTTTGAAAACAACTTATTGACTTATTGGCTTTTTGGAAAAGCCAATAAGTCAATAAGTTGTTTGTGTAACCCAAAAACACTTTCTGTTTTGACTTTTGCCTTTTGGCTTTTAAGGGTAGAAAAGTTGTTTTTGAAAAGTTAGAAATCCTGGCTTTTGCCTTTTGGCTTTTGACTTTTGGAAAAAAATTACCAATTTACCACTCATACAACCAATATTCACAATAAGTTAAGCGAAACACTTAAAAAAACAACAATTTATTAACTTTTTGACGTTTCTCATCCGAAAAGCTAATCCAAACACTTTTTTAAAACTCCTTTTCAAAAAGTCATAAGCCAATAAGCATTTTTGACCAAAAGCACTTTTGCATCTCCAAACTCAATCCCAAACACCCTCTTAATAAAAAGGTTTTTCACATAAACCTCATGATCGGTTTACACAAATTCCTCATACATCTTCAACTTTTGACCAAGTACTTGAAATTATTGATTCTGATGACACACAAATAATGTATGAAGATGACAAATGCAGTGAGTGAAAACCTCATTAAATTTATAAAATTACCTCAAGTAGCAATAAAGTTATATTTTTGTGAACAAGTTGGTTGGGGGTGGGGTACATGATAAGGAAATGAATGGGAGAAACATTGAACACACACTAAAAAAAGCATTTTTGGTATGGATTCATTGAACCCATTTCTCTCTCTTTCCTCGTTTGTATAAATTTATTTATTCATTCAATCAAACCCAACCCACCTTCTTCTTCTTTATTATTATTATTATTATTTCCCCCTTTTTTTTGCCCTAATTTCATATTTGGGTTTTCCTCTCTCACATGATTTCTTCAAGATTTTGATGCTTAATCATCTCTCTGTCTTCTTCTTGTTGCTGGATCTCCTCTTTTTTGCTCTCCTTCGAGGGTTTTCTTCTAGTTTCTTTCATCTGTACTCATGCAGAAATTCATTGGTAAGGAGGACCTTTGATCCATCTTTAATTTTGTTCATTTGTTGTAAAGTTTCAATTTTTATGCTAACTTATTAATTATTATAAATGGGTTTTCTAGATTAGTAGTTTATGTGACTCTTTCTTGAAAGATATTTTGCCTTAGAGATGATTGATCATTAATATAATAGCTGAAGTCTTAACCTTTAGGATCATATGATAGCTAGACTTATAAGGCTTAATCTTTAGATTACATATGCTTGATCAAGAGTAGAAAAGGAAGGACTTTATATCTGCTTCATATGATCATATATTATTGTTGGAATAAAAGTTTGTTATTGAGTTGCTTAGGAAAACTATGACCACAAGAATAGAATTGATTACTTTTAAGTAGCGGCACAACTTGTTGCTCGCTTACCCATTATCCAGATGTAACTTGCTTAATTTTGGTGTTAGTTTTTCTTGATTTATAATAATTGTTTGATTTGATAGAAAACATTTAAGAGAAGATGATTTGTTTCTGAAAAAATATGTGGTTCAATTAAGTCTAGATCTCCAGTATAGATTTTTGTTTTCTTGAGAAATTAAAAATAAAGTTTGATCTAATGTTTTTCTGTGTTGGTTTTTAGGGGAAGATGTTCTTTACCATGGTATGTCAAAATACCAAAGTCTTGAAGAATCAGATCTCTTCTTGTCCCTTGGTAAACATGTCGATGTATACTTTCCATCTCGCAAGAGGTCAAGAATCACCGCGCCATATGTGCTCTCTGAGCAAATTTTCAAGAAACGAAAAACTACCATTGATGTCCTTCCAGATGAATGTCTATTCGAGATCTTAAGACGTGTTGTTGGCGGTCAAGACAAAAGTTCGTGTGCTTCTGTTTCAAAACGTTGGCTCATGCTTTTAAGCACCATCCACAGAAACGAGCAAAAAAAGGCTCAAGATTTTGATAAAAGTGGTGGCTCTCTTACACGGTGCCTGAAAGGGAAAAAAGCAACCGACATTAGGCTTGCAGCTATTGGTGTTGGTTCAGGGAACCGTGGTGGATTAGGCGAACTTGCTATTTTAGGAAATGATTCTAGTAAAGTAACTGATTTTGGGCTCATGACCGTTGCTCGTGGCTGTCCTTCGCTCACATCTCTTACTTTGTGGAATTTGTCTTCTATTAAAGACGAAGGTGTTGCAGAAATTGCTAAAGAGTGTCACTTGTTGGAAAAGATTGAAATTTCTCAATGCCCTGGAATTTCAAACAAATCTTTAATGGCGATTGCAAACAACTGTCCTAATTTAACATCCCTATCAATAGAATCTTGCGCAAACATTGGGAACGAAGGCCTTCAAGCAATCGGTAAAAGCTGTCCTAATTTGAAATCAATTTTGATAAAGAACTGCCCGTTAGTTGGTGATCAAGGTGTGGTTGGTTTGGTTACTTCAGCAGCTTCCTCTCTGATGAGGTTAAGACTCCAAGGTCTAACCATCAGTGATATGTCTCTGGCTGTTATCGGACACTATGGCTTGGCATTGACCGATTTAGGATTAAGCGATCTTAACACTGTAACTGGAAAGGGTTTTTGGGTTATGGGCAGTGGTCAAGGGTTACAGAAATTGAAGTCAATTGCAATTGCCAACTGTAATGGTGTCACTGATCTAGGACTTGAAGCATTGGGCAAAGGCTGCCCAAATCTAAAGCAAATTTCTATTCAAAATTCGACCTTTTTATCGGACAACGGTATTGTCGCGTTTGCTAAAGTTACACCATCTGTTGAAACCGTAATTCTTGAAGAATGTCACACCGTTACACAGCTTGGAATCTTTGGGTTACTCGTCAACTGTGGTACTTTGAAGGCTCTTTCTTTGACAAAATGTTTAGGGATTAAAGATTTGCCTATGATAATCCCTTCAGGTTTATCTCCTTGCAATTCTTTAAAATCTTTATCCATTTGCAACTGCTCGGGTTTTGGAAATTTTAGTTTGGCTTTAATGGGTCAGCTTTGCCACAATCTTCAAGACATTGTGTTGACTGGGCTTCATGGGATTACGGATTCAGGGTTGACTTCACTTGTCAATAACTGTGAATGTGGTCTAACCAAGATCAATCTGAGTGGCTGTGTGAATTTAACCGACAAGATTGTTTCAGAAATCTCCATGGTTCATGGAGCGACACTTGAAGTGTTAAATCTCGACGGTTGCAGGTCAATCACTGATGCAAGTGTGATCACCGTTGCTCGAAACTGCTTTTCACTCAGGGAACTTGATGTTTCTAAATCTGCTATCACTGATTTCTCAGTTGCAGCATTGGCTTGTTCAGAACAGGTAAATTTACAAGTGTTATCAATCTCAGGATGCCAGGTGTCAAACAAGAGCCTACCGTTCTTGAAAAAGCTGGGTGAAACCCTAATCGGTTTAAACATGATGCAATGCCGTGGAGTCAGCAGTTCGGCAGTCGGTCTTTTGGGAGAACAAATCTGGAAGTGTGATATCCTTGTTTAAGCGACAGTAATATGTTAGTTTCGTGAAACAGTGTCAGTAGATTGGTATTTCTGCAGGTTTTTACAGGTCCGTGTGACAGGTTTCTTCATAAAATTCGGTTCGAAGCTCTTCTTTTTCCAAGGGAGTTGGGTGGCACATCTTTTTTTACAGTTTATTAAACTGTTGCAAGAATTTTGGCCTTCAAAGGAGGTCTTGTATTCTTGTCAGCCATATTTTCTTGAGAATTCCGATGCTTGGTTCTGGTTTTTGAAGACAACCTTTGGCAACAGGTCCTATTATTACTGTTGGATGTTTAAGTCTATGTATTATGTTTGTTGGTGTTGGTGTTGGTTTTCATAAGGTTACAAAAGGGTGATGGGTTCAAGTAGTGGTGAGCTTGTTGGGTTTTTGGGATTTGGGCATGACAACCTCTGTGAGGCCGTTTTTTTAGTTTTACCAAATCCTGTTTTTTCTAGGGTTACCACTTGTTTGTAAACTATTGATGTTTGTAACCATCTGTGATGGGAACTTGTAATGATATCTACTTGTGATTTGTGTTTAATGTTGTTTGAGGTTCTTCCGGTTTTAGTTACTTTATTTGCATATTTTGCTCCTCAAAACCATGTCCAGAAAATGTTTGTACACACTCAACTCTAAGACAAAATACCAGGAAATGTATAAAAAGATGCAAAATTTGACACTCAACTCTTATGACAAAATACTCTTGTTGTGTATTACAAAGAATGAATATTTATAGTCTATACCATAAACTAGATAAAGAAATACGCTAAATGGTGTTGAAGAAATATTGCTATGACCATTGACCATTGAAAATTTGCCTTGAAAGTCTTGATTGGTCAAAGATGTTGACTGATCAAATATTTCAACAAGCACGGGTATTGACAAGTAGGAGGAGGCGTACCACAAGGTTGTGGTGGTTGAATAGAAGTTCTTCCGCAGGCACATGTCAGGTCATTGAAAATTCTCTCAGGGCAAGGCGGGCAGTGGCCGCTATGACACAATAATCCACAATCATGCTGCCCACATCTTAGCTTCTTCTTACAAGGTTTGGAACACAAGTGTGGGACATTGTTGGAATTTAAAAGAGGGCAGCATTTGTCAACGCAATGATGTCTACCACAGCTAATCTGGCGCCCACAAGTTTTGTCACATGTGAATTCCACGGTCGTGTTGGAACATTCCACAGAGCGAGAGGTTGAGCCACAACGACATTTTTTAGTAACCATCTTCTGGCATGGTGGACAAGGCCCTGGATGACATGTCACTTTACAACCATGTAACCCACAGGGGAGGGTTTTGCCACATATCTGCGAGCAGGTCGGTATTGGATCCAAACAACTATGCCGCGGTTTCTCCTCCTGTAAAGACGAGGTTTTACCACAAGAGCATGATGTAACCCTTGCTGGCAACAAATCACATTCCCCACAAACGCCAGGATGACATGTTTCTTTGCAGACATGGTTTCCACACGCAAGCGGCTTTCCACAGGGCAAACCGCATGAAAAGAAACCGTCTGCCTCTTCATTTACTTGTCCTTTCGCCATAATCTTACCACAAACAACTGCCTCTGTCTTTTTCTTACAGAAACAGTACACATCGACGAGGAGGTCACAAAAATCACAAGGACCCACATGGCATGTCTTTTCACAATAATGGCGTAGGCACTCGATAGGTTTACCACAAGGCTGCCCACAAGTAAAGGAATTCTGATCAGAGCATCTTAAAACGACGACTTTTTTGCCACAGGGACATACTACTCTAAGTGGAGCATAAGCTTTACAAGGTGGGCAAGGTCCAGGATGGCATCGAAGAACACAACGATGACGACAAACATCATCTCTAGCATTTTCTTTCCCACAAGGTTCCCCACAAGAGTGTGGGGTGAGATACGGATCCCAAGGAGGATCGCGCCTCTTGCCACAAAAGCAAACATAATGCATATCCTTAGAGGAGATAAGCTGCTCGGACCGACAGCCAGGGCATCCCCAAGTAAAGCCTTCAGCCCTTGCCCATTTTTTAATACAATGCAAATGGAAGATAGAAAAACAGCAGGAGCATGACCATATGGGGCAGATCGACTGACGTTATCATAACATATCATACAGTCAACGGTACCCTTAATAAGTTTGTCTTGAATTTCTTCAACAAGCCGAGGTATTAGAACACCACCGATGCTCGCTGGCGGATGAGAGTTCATGTCGGCCACCTACGTACAGTACACAAATAAATACTAGCTAGTATTATTAAAACAGAACAGGCAACCATATTGTAGTGCCACGAAATATTAAGAGGATGAGTTTGTTTACCTGACGGGAAGTTGATGGCATTGTGAAGGAATGATAATGATGAATGGTTGGGTTGGGTGATCTTTATATCTATATATAAGATCACAAGAAACAAACAAAGTTGGAGAAAAAGGAAAATAAATTTAAAACAGGAATGAATAAAAACTATTAAAGAAACAAAATCTTTTCTATATATTCATATAGATTTCTTAATTAATTGATTATTATGTATGTAATACCCGTATTATTTACAGAATATATTAAGTTTGGTTATAAATGTTCAATATATTTAAAGCTATATAAAATACGTAACATATATTTTTTTATATATGTAAGAAAAAAGTTGATATGTATAAACTTGTAATGGTTCAACTAGATTGTTTCATTTCTATACAACAATATATATACATATACAAATACAAAGACAACAATGAGAAAGATAAATGCTCCTCTAAACATAAAGAGACTTTGACTCAATAATTACACGTAATTCTTTCACTTGAAACATTGACTCCAAAATTTATGCTGTTTCATCATTTCCATACCTTAGTCACTATCTTTAAAACATGACATCTGTATATGCTAGAAACACCTCATCAAATTTTGATAAATTAAATAGTGCACTATAAAACCCACACTTGCTCTTCCAAATATATATATATAGAGAGAGAATTCGTTTTCTCAAGATCACACCCTTTAACATCTTTGCGAACTCATTCCAACCTATACAGAAGTCAAAGAGGTAAAAAAAATTTAGTCCACCCGTTGTATATTATAATAAAATTATCGTCCCTGTTAGTATTACATTTTTTTCCCAACTTTGATTTGAGTTTTAATTATGTTCAACCCAAAGATATCCAATCCTATTTTTTTTTTTTCAGCCCATATTTTGATAGCATTTAACATTATCAAGTCTAGGTAAAATAATTCATATAGATTTTCTATATTAAATAGATGAAATTATTGCTAAAGTATCAATTAGATTTAAAGAGAAAATTGCTTGTTTGCCCAAATTTCACCTATAGTCCCTAAGTTTTCAAAATTACAGGCTTAGTCCCAAAACAGTGAATTTTTTGCACTCGGATAGTCCCTGGAGCTAACTGAGGTTAAATAATCCAGTTAAGTGGGTGTGAAATTACAAAACTACCCTTACTTTAATAAAAAAATAATAATTTTTAATGTGGGTCCCACACTTCATCTTCTTCACCTCATCACCTCCACAAACCACCACCACCCATCTCCACCCTCCACCACCACCGACATCCACCAACCACCCACTTCATCCTCCCCACCCACCACCTCCACAAACAATCACAACCTCCCCAAACCATCATCACCACCCTTTCTCTGCCACACCACAACTATCGTCTTACACCCACGTCAATTTCCGATATTTTACACTCTCCGACCATCTTCATTCCATCAAACACAGAAAGAAAAATCTATAAATATAACAACACAAACATTTCCTTAAATCAAACCAACACCAATGAAGCATCACCATTATTAACCCTCTTCAAATGTTGTATCTTCATCATCTACAGAATCAGTTCCATCACCACCGCCGCCACCATCCGTACAGCTACACCCCGACCAATATCCACCTCCCACCCTACCACAATCAACAACCACTATTGCCTCCCACCACCTCCTTATGGAAACATTCAGCAACAATTCGAACCCTAAACCCCAGCTACCGCCGCCGCACCTCTTCCAACCACCACCAGATCCGCTGCCGTCATCTTCTTCTCCACCGAGACACCAGCTCTCTTCATCTTCTCCTGTAATTTTGAAAACTTAGGGACTATAGGTGAAATTTGGACAAACCACAGGGACTATTCGAGCAATTTTCTCAGATTTAAATTTTATGAACCGGTGTATAACATATACATATTTCTTTGTTATTTAGAAATGATCACATCTAATTATATAAATTTATGTTCTTTATTTATGTTAACTATCAAGATTTGAATAAAATTATTTTATACATTGTGTAGTTTTAATAAATATTTGCAAATTAATAATAACATTTTTTTAGTAGGGAAGAGATAACGTACATATCAACCTTAACGTGAGAAGCGTAGGAAGTATTCTGGACCATTAGATTTATTTGGTGTCATGATGGTAATTGACAACCTTAATTGTAGTCGGCTTAAACAATCCAGGGGTAAATTAGGAAAAAAACGTCTAAAAGTTTTATTGAATGATTTCAAATCGAAACTTCAATTCAAACAATTTCAAATCGATTAAAACATTTCGTAAGATTAAACACAATCAAAATACACCACATCCAAAGCAACCAATTCATCTTCTCCTGTCTCGGCTCGTCCACACCTTTCTCGCAAACCTAACCCAAAATATTACAACCAAAACCTTATAAACCACACCACCTTTCATCCATTACCACCCACACTTGAACCCACCACTCACACTCAAGCATCTAAGGATCCATAGTGGCGTCATGCTACGGATTTGGAGTTTAATGCGCTTCTCCAAAAACAGACATGGGAACTTGTCCCCTCAAACTCCCACACTCCAATTGGGTGTAAATGGGTCTTTCGCGTCAAACGAAAACCCGATGGCTCTATCGACAAATACAAAGCCCGACTCGTGGCCAAAGGCTTTCACCAAAAAAAACACGAGAAGGACTACTTTGAAACATTCAGTCCTGTTACCAAACCCATCACCATTATACCATCCTTCTATTGCTCTATCGAAAAATTGGCCGCTACGGCAACTTGATGTTAACAATGCCTTCTTTAATGGCACTTTACACAAGGATGTCTACATGACCCAACCACTAGGATATGTCAATCCTTAATTCCCTCATCACATATGCAAGCTCAAAAAATTGCTCTATGGCTTAAAGCAAGCTCCTCGGGCTTGGTATAATGTGCTCACCAAGTTCCTCCTTGACTTTGGTTTTCGAAAATCTCTAGCCGATGCCTCCCTTTTCATATACCAAAACCAAAATGTCACTTGCTATTTCATGGTTTATGTTGATGACATTGTCCTTACCGGTAACAACACATCCTTCCTCAATCGTTTTGTTGAAGCCTTAAGCAAAAAGTTTTCCATCAAAGACCTTGGTATGATTCATCATTTTCTTGGTGTTGAAGTGATTCCCACACCAACTGGCCTATTTATGTCACAACATCGATACATCCAGGATATTCTTCAACAATTTAACATGGATGGTGCAAAAGATGTCTATACTCCTCTTGGGACCACCGAGGTCCTATCCATTTTCGATACCTCACCCGAAGTTGATTCTACACCATATCGCAAACTCGTCGGGTCACTTCAATATCTTGCCTTCATGAGGCTGGACATTTCATTTGCCATAAACAAACTCTCTTAATTCATGCATAGCCCACGCCAAACACACTGGCAATCTCTAAAACGAGTCCTTCACTACCTAAAGGATATGATTCACCATAGTCTCTTCTTCAACCGAAACTCCTCTCTTGATCTCTCGGCTTTCTCCGATTCGGATTGGGGTGGTATACATGATGCTAGTCGATCTACCACTGCATATATTATTTATCTTGGCAAAAACATTATCTCGTGGAAGTCCGCTTGCCAAAAGTCGGTCTCTCACTCCTCTACAGAAGCCGAATACAAAGCCTTAGCGAATGCCTCAGCTGAACTTACATGGACCAAAAAATTACTACTTGAACTTGGCTTCACTATCACCAAACTGCCATCACTTTTCTGTGATAACACAGGTGCAACATACCTCTGTGCTAATCCAGTTTATCACTTCGATTGAAGCATGTAGCACTTGACTACCACTTTGTACACGAACAAGTTTCGGCAGACAACGTACAGGTTCTTCATATCAGCTCATAAGAACAACTTGCAGATATGCTCAAAAAACCGTTATCACGGGCACCTTTCCTTCGGAACAGCTCCAAGATTGGAGTCTCTGACGGATCCTCCATATTGCGGGGGCGTATAAGGAATGCCTAATCATGGCCTAATGTTTAGCCTCTCTCTCATCCGTTTCCTTCATCTTTGCTGGCCCTTTATTGTTGTATATTTCCTACATTTAGAATAGTTAATTAGTCTATGTATTTCTCTCTTTCCATGTTGTATAATCCTCTATTTATACTCTTGTATTCAGTAAATAAAATCATCAATCATTCAAACATTATAGTGTATAAATGTTAAAACCATAAACCATGTGATGCCACTGCTTCGAGCCATATAACTTAATGTGCGGTGTACAAACATGTAACGTAGTGTCTAGTCGGTCTTTGTAAATACTCTTTGTTGTATAACTTAGTAATCACATTGCAAAAATGTTGCACATTTTCGTTAATCCATGAACATGATCTATACATCTCGATCGGAAAAGAATTCCCCTTCTATGTGGAAAAGGCCCGTATCAATAATTATGATTTTACGTATGGACAATTCCTCAATATCTTGTTCATTCGCAACAAAATATTTTTCTAAACATTTGTGTGAAGTCCTAGCTGACATAGCTAGATATTCATCGTATTCATCGGAAGGATTACTTGTTGCAGGTTGATGAATCGCGAATGTGCATTTTTGTATCGTTATGAACTTTTTCTCAAACTCCCGTCATAACCATCTTTATACCATTCAAATTGAGCCTCCATATCTCCTACAATTTTAATTCCTTGGATGAACGAAATCTCACTTTAAACGTCGCATCATTGTACTTTGGTTTTCAATGAAGTAATTGTTCAATAAAACTTCACTAGCCCATATCTCGGTCACGACGCATACTTTTTTTTATCGGTCTGTGTCGTCAAGTTCATTTGCTTCTATGCAAACCTGGCAAACCATTCAAGGGTGTTGTCGAAAGACTCAGAAGAACTTGATGACTCGAGTGAAAACGCAGTGTGTGAAACCTCCATCTATACTTTTTTTATTTTTGGTATTTTTTTTGTAGGTCAAAAATGGTTTGGGTTGATTTATTTGTGTGTAGACTTTTTTGTCACACCCAAACGGTCATATGACCATTAACACACGATCCCACACATTCCATGTTTCATGATCGTGGTGGTGGCCATCGTTGTGGGATCTTACGCTATACAGGAGGAGGTGCAACGATGTTTCACGGCCACCACGCCATCACGATACCCCACCATGTCACTACATTAGTATTGTTATATTCAAAATTACCAAAAATAAAACAAAGTTTTAGGGGTTGTTTGGTAGTCTCTTAATGATCATTCAGAGGTTGCCTCTTAGTGGTTCATAACCTCTTAATGGTTAAGAGGTAACCTTAAGTCTCAATGGTTAAGAGGCAACCATTAAGATGTTACCTCTTAACCATTCATACTTAAGATTACATCTTAACCATTAAGAGACTGTGAACCACTCAGATGTAGCCTCTTACGTTATGTTCCCGAGTTTCATTAAAGGAATGAAGTGGAAAGAAGTGAAAGGAAACAGAGAGAAAGTGAAAATATGTGTGTTCCAGAGTTTCATTAAAGGAAATGAGTGGAAGGAAGTAGAAGGAAAATCTTTCAATAAAAGTTCCCACCAAAATGGAATGAAGTGGAAGGAATGGATAGGAAAATAAATAAAAGGTTTATCATTTACTATTTTACCCTTATACTTAAACTACTATAATATACAATGGGGGGTATAACTTTAAATTTACACATTTTTCCTTTTTCCTTTCAACTCGGGTACACATAAAGTATTTACTTTCTTTTCCTTTATTTCGAACTCGAGAACACGAAAGGAAGTTATATATTTCCTTTCATTCTTTTTTTTTCTCTCCTAAGTTTCCTTTCTTTTCTTTTTCTTCCTGTTAGTAAACTCAGGAACATAGCATTAATGACAATTCAGAGCCTACCAAAGAGTCCCTTACGTACACTTTCAACTTGCGTAATAGTAACACATGTTAACACATCTATAATAAACTAGAAATATTCAAATGATCATATCTGAAATTTGACTAAAATTTCCATTAATTTGCTCGTTCCTCTTCAAAACCAATTTCGGCCGACTTTTCTTCGGATTTATCTCCACCATTAACTCCATGCTTATATTTATTTAAAACCAAATTCTTTAATCATTCTTCTCTCCATTTAGGGCATGTTTGGATAAACTTATTTGAGGCACATTGAAGTCCTGAGCCGATAGCAAGAGTTGATGCAGCCTCCGTTCCATGGTGGTCATGGTGCCTTCACTGCCACTGGCAGCAGCCCCAGCTATAAGGCCAATGGACTTGACATCTTTATGTTGTGGGGATTGTAAACTAGTGTACTCCAGTCTGATTGAGGCATGTAGAACGGTATTGAGGTGGTGCTTGATTGCGGCAAGACGATTGCCATCTATGCGTGTATTGGAGGATTGATCTGATATGTAGGCTACACAAGCCAAACGGGCATTATGGCTCCAAGCATGAGCTTCAACAATATTGCAGTGAAGATCAGCTAGGGCTGCTGATATCTCAGAAAACAGGCCTGGGCGGTCTGTGGCGGTCATTTCAATAGTGTCATTATACACTTTACTTGTTTGAGTTGTAATCTTTGATGGATCTACTACCCGTTTGGAACCTATAGTCTGTATTTCACCAAAAGACATGATATAAAATTACCTAGCTAATTAATTAATGCAATGCAATATTAATCATAAAGTCTGAAGTATATTATATATATGAAAATACCGGCCTGTTGGATGTAGTTGATGACTCTTTGGTCAGACACTTTCATTCCATTCTCCTCTTTGACATGGAATACTACAAGTTTTAAAAGCAGCAGAATATATATCATACATACATAAATATATATAATGTTTGTTGAATTTCAAAAGCTAGCTAGCTAGAAACATTAATTAGTGTCTGAGTTTGCAAATTGAGACTACTACAAATTGGAGTTTCTTACAATATGTTTATAAGCATATATAGGATTATTTAAAGATGTTCAGTGAATCTAATTTCGAGTTATTAGAGTTAATCAAATTAATTTCAATTCTTTTATAAATTAGAACTCCCATGCATATACTTGCTTAATTGGAATTTGAGTTTCGAATTGAATTGAAAATATATAAAAACTTTGAATTTGATTTGTAATATATAATTAGAAATCCAACTCTGAATAGATTGCAAATTAATTCTATTTAAAAACCGGTACCGTCCATGAACCATCCAGCATCAGAAGATATATAGCCTTTAGAGATAGTTAGGTTAACTTGTGTCAAAACCTGCACCACTTCCAGAAGTATCTCTGAGGCACTGTCGTTGTTGATGTAAACTCGTTGGACTTTATGTCCGGCTACAACGGCAGATATTATTATTGGTCCTTCCATAAATTGATCTGGTGTTACCTCTGGGAATGAGATTGCCTGTTATGTAAAGGAATCATTAAGAAAAAATGAACGTATTATTTGATCGTAAGTACACTTTATATGAGTGTAAATGTTTCATGATTTTTAAGTTTTTTAGTAACCTGGCTCATGAATGTAGAGAGGTGAGAGCCGGAACGCTTCATACCATGCGGTATGAGATGCCTGACCATATTGATCCCTACTAGATTGTTTATGTTAGGGATTGTTGCTGGCTTTCCCTCGTTTACTTCTTTTATAAGATGGGAAAGTTTCCCGGAGCGAACAACCTTTTCAATTTCTTGCCGAAGGGACCAGCAGTCATCGGTGTTGTACCCTTTCGCTCGGTGGTACTCACAATATTTTTTGGAGTTCCAATCGGCCGATGGCCGTTGCTTAGCTGGAGTGGGGAGTTGCAGATTTTCTGTTAGCAGAATGTCTCTCGGGGTTTTAGCCAGATCAGTCATGCCACTGAACTTTCCAGAATTTTTAGATTTGGAAGAGTGGTTTCGATCGGATCGATCATACGGTTGCTGCCTATTCTTGTTCCAGTGGGCATTGTGGTCGGCGTTGTGTGAATTTTTCTTCCAGGAGCTTCGGCTTCCAGAGCTTTTATAATCTCTTTCGGAAGACTGCCCGCAGGCACTCTTTCCCCAGACGAATGCTCTGGCTTTCTCCATAAGCACTTCCATCGTCTTCGGTAAGTCTTCATGTAACTTTTCCACCAGTTGATTGTTCTGAACCCCGTGGCAGAAGCCCGATACCCGGAGTTGATCCATTGCCCCATTAATCTGCATGCTCTCTTTGCTGAAACGGTCAATAAAGACTTCGAGGGATTCCCCATCTTTCCTCCGGATATTATCTATTTCTGTAATATCTTTAGAGCATCGTCGTTGGTTAGCAAAGTTTAGCAAGAATAACTTTTGAAACTCTATCCAGCTTGCTATCTCTCCGGATATTATAAAATAAATAATTTGTACTTGGGTGAAATAATGTTACTGTAATTTGGTTTATTTATTTTCACAAATTACAAAGAAAATTAATTTTTAAACGGGTTTATTTTTGTGTAAAATAATAAAAAAAAAGAACTTATTTTTTAAAACCGGGTATTAGTACCCGGTTTGAGTACCTGGTTATAGTCGAGCCCGTTTATACCCTAACCGGGTACAATAGTTCAGTTTTCTCTTCAATACCCATACCTGAACCTTGGGGTGAGCATACGAAAACCCATAATCGAAAAAAACCAAAACCGAACCGAAAATAACCGAAACCGAATTAACCGATCAGTTACGGTTAAGATATAGCCAAAACCGAACCATTCGATTACGGTTTTGGTTTTCCCTTATTCCGTAACCGAAATAACCGAACCAATAGTTATATACTTAAGTATTTTCATATATATCCATGTATTTGGAATATATTTTCATGTATTTTCGGTATATTTCATGTACCTTTCATGTATATCTACGTATTTGAAACATATTTTTTTGTGTAATTCAAGTATTTTTTTCATGTATATCCATATATTTGAAGCATATTTTTATTTATTTCATAGGTATTTCATGTACTTTTGTTGCATTTTCATATACTTGTATTCTTGAAAACGGTTCAAAAACTTTACTAACGGTTTTAAGTTTATAATTTTGCACAAGTTTTATGTTTGGTAATTAACCGAACATAACCGAAACTGAACCGATAACCGACATATTAACCGAATTATCGAACCAACGTAACCGATCGGTTTCGGTTATGTTTTTTTCCTAAAACCAAACTTCGGTTATCAGTTTCGGTTATATGTAAAAACCGAACCGAATCAACATTTGCTCACCCGTACCTAAACCTTACCCGATTTCTCTCATTACCCTATCATACCTGAACTGACACTGGGTATTAAAAAAACCGTATTTGTGCACCTCTAAGCTAAAGTGCGGATTATGATAATTAGTACAAAATCAACGTGAAGATAACATGGTGGGCTGTAAAAAATTGAATTAAAAGACGAGCCCAATGAATTATAAAAAGAATGATAATCACGTGGACTGTTCACTTAGGCTGCCTTATTGGGCTGGAAATTAAATTGGCAAAATATGTTGGCCCAGGTTATGTGGGTTTGGGCTACGGCTGTAGCATTTGATTCCACATTAGCAGGACACATACCCTAACAAGCAAATTAGCTTCAAGCCTCGAAGTTCTCAAATTAAGCACAACCTTATGTATCTACATAAAAAACGGTTTAGAAAGTAGGCTAGTAGCATTAGCACAAGCGTGTTAGAAACTTGAAGCACCAGTAATCATTGATGTTGATTAGATGGATCTGATTACCTTTTTTGTGTACTCGCAGGGTGCTCGTGTAATGCGATGGGAAATAAAACCATTCTTATAGGTATGCATGGTTCGGTTCAATTCAGTTATTAGCTTCAAATAAAACCAAAGTCATCGGTTAGATAATCTTATTAACCAATCGGTTAATTAGTTCGGTTTATTTAATTAGATTGTCGGTTTGCAGTCCGGTAAAGTTAATTTTGTTAATAACCAAACTTTGAATAAAGCATAATTCTACTAAAGTATGGGCTTAGGAGCCATCTTTTTTGGGACCCATTTTAAAATGTTATTTTAAATTTGTATTGGGCCTGTTTGTGTGGTACTGGACTGTAACGCATTCCCCAAAAAAAAAGGCAAGGCGATTAGTAAAAAATGAAAGCGGGAAAGTTGGGACTGAAAATTGAATCTCGTAGTAACAGTGAAAGATCGTACATCTGAATCGTAAAATCACAATCTTCAAAGTCCAACTATCTTCTATTGCATTCTTGTTCTGATTCTTTTTACAATCAAAACCGAGACCGAAATCAAAATATAAGGTGTTGTAATTAGCAACTTAGTTCATTCAAAATTATTGATATCCTACGCATTCAATTGTAGATTTGCTACGCGTCCAATTGTTGATTTGATACGCATCCCTTGAAGTTAAATTGACAATATACTAACTTTTATCATCCAGTTGTTGATTCTTGCAACTTACGAATTATGCAGATGAATTATTATATAATGTGGATTATAACTTCATTTTTCAATAAAAATGTTACGTCTTTATTGAATTCATATGTGATTAAAATTTCGTTACGCTTATATTATCATAATCATATATGAGACTTAGATTTTGATTCGTATTTTGCTTTCAACATTATGATGTTTTGATGTCATGTGCTTTTTAAAATTAGGTAAGTCTTTTAATTCTGATTTCTGCACAAATGCAAGTTTAGCAAACATATCAGGTTTTAAAGCAAACCATCGAACTGTTTTTTTAAGCTAAAAAGGACTCAAATTTAAAATTTGTTTTAGGCCCCAAAAATGGTTGAGACGACCCTAGTTAATCACGTTACCACATAACACATCAACTTTTTAAAATTAAAAAAAATAATATAGCAATACTATACTCAAATTAAAGAGAATTAAATGTCCGTTTTGTGATATGTTTTTTTTAATTAACATATAAAAAATTTATGACCGTTTAAAAATCGTGGGCGTGATTGCCTTAAAACAGGGAGAAAATAAAACTATTATTTAAATAAGCAAAAGTTGAAGGAATTAAAACGTAATTAAAATGAGATATTAAAGTGTAAAAGTGTTTGAATGACTATTTTACCCCTATTTTAAGGTTGTATATTGTGCATTAATGAGAAAAAAAAATCTTCATTATATATAGTATAGATTATTGTTCATTAATTATTTGATTTCAAGTGAATTACAAGTTTTGTCCTTTATGTTTATACTTGATTACAAAGTCTATCCTTTACGTTTAAAATTGATTGGTTATGTAGTTTATGTTTCAAAGTCATACGGGTTTTGTCCTTTGACGCTAACTTGGTTAAATTAGATGATATGGACCCATGTAAGGGTATTAGACTGAAGGGTGTGGTTCGGGAAAGAGGAAGGGGAAGGTGAGGTGACAACTTTCCCGAAGGGGAACACCCCCCCCCCCCCCCCCGACCTCACTTCGGCATGCTCGGGGACATTGTCCCGTCCTCCCCGTCCCAATTCCCCATAATTGTTTTTTGTCTTTTCTTGTATTAATATTATATATAGATATATTTTGTCTTTTTAAAATATTAAAATAAAGGAAAGGGGAAGGGGAAAGAAGGGGGAACCATTTCCCTTGTTTGGGGAGGGGAAGGGGAAAGATGACGTGACGCTGATGTAGAGAAGGGGAAGGAAAGGGGAAAGGGGACCATACCCCATAGTCTTATTGTCTTTTACTATTTTAATAATGTTTTTTTTTTATAAAAAATCTTAAAAATCCACTATATCCCCCCAGTACCCCACCCCTTCGTCTCTCTAGTATCTCTTCCCTGATAAGTCATCATTTTCTGTCCTATAGACCTGAAACCTCCCATCACAACCCCATGAAAATTTAAAAATCAAATCCTAATTCCTCTGCAATGAAGAACAGTTAAAAGGATTGATTCACATTGATTAAAGTGGATTGGTTCGCATCCTCTTCTAGATTACCAGTTAGTTTAGACAGAGACTTAACAACTTCCAGGTTCACAAACTTAATTTGTCCTACTTTGTATTTCATTTAATATCATTAGTCAAAGATAACTACTGTATACTCACTCTATTATTTAGTTATTGTGAATATAATCAGTATGTAAACATAACCATGGCTTATTCTCTCTTTACATGGTAATGGACAATAAAAGCTTCCAATACTTGACAATAAAAAACTATATAGGCTTTGAATTTTGGGTAGCTTGGGATCATGTCCAAAGTTTTAAAATATTATTTACAACAATTTATAAGGATTTTTAGAGCATACTCAAAATTTAACCTTAGGCCTTGATACAGAGCATACTTGATTAATTCATTAAATTCTTACCTACTCTAAAACTTATACATCAATTTATGAATATTTATCATCAAGACAACTTAATACTCAAGAAGACAAAAGTTACCTTTGAGTGGTTCGAAGAACCAGATCTGAGGGTCTGATCTTGAAGATGACAAAAGTGTGTTGGATCTGCTAGAAACCTGCAAAACTAGACACTGTTAGGCTCGTCACAGGGGAGAGGAGATGTCTCTCTGTGACCACCCTCCGGCGTAAGAATAAGTATGGTTTTAAGAACTTAAAAAGTATAAGAGAGTAAAGTTGGTTCGGACTAGTTAAGTTACCAAATGAGGAAATTTGGCGAGTATTTTTACTTTTTGTAATGGGCTTCGGCAGTTTAAGGCCCATGGGCTTTTTCACCGAAGCCTTGTTCATTTGGGTTTTAGGTTCGGTTCGGCCATTATCCCGATGGTTCGGCCTAAGACCTCATATTCTCTTCAGCAATCAAACCCGAACCCGATGGGTTTACCCAAAACCCGACATATTTGGGACGGGTTTGGGGTTGGGTAATCAGGTATGGGTCCGGATATGGGATTAGTTTTTATTTTTTTCGCGGGTTTGGGACGGGTTTTGGATTTGATGATATACCCGTTTACCCGACCCGATTACCCGATAAAGTATACCCGTTTACCCGATTAGATACCCAATATAATTTCTAATATATCTTTTTAAATATGTATACATAATCTATCTAATTGTCCATCTACATTGTCATCTTGTGCTAAAAATTACCAAAAATTAGCGTATACTATTTGTTATCTATGTCTTTGATTGTTTTTATATGATTTAAGTATTTTATATTTATACACTATAATCATTTACATGTATATTTAATAATGCTAAATGTAATTGGTTAATAGTTACCTAATAAATTCCCGTCAGGTTTTTGGTCGTATATACTCAATGAGTAAGTTTAAAAATTAATGGGTTTACCCGAAATCCGCGGGTATACCCGATACCTGATGGGTATTTACCCGACACAAACCCGACGGGTTTTGGGCTGGGTTTGGGACAAACATACCTAATCGGGTATATATGGGGTTGGGATTACCTAAATTCGTCCCAAACCCGACCCATTGCCAAACATGGTGATTATTAACAAAATTTAAGTAAAATCGTTTCTTGTAGAATACTTTATATAAGAAAAAGCAAAACCTTTGTAAAATCAAATGTAGGTTAACATATTGTTGCCAATCTAAACGTGTATACGTATTTGAGTATTGTATTTTTTTTATATAAGCTCAGAAATGAGTAAAAACAATTTGAATTTTTTTCACAAAATTTCTTTAGCCCTAAAAGTTGTCAAACATTGAAACTAGAACCTATTAATGAATTTGGTCATCATCTTCTTGGGGAGAAAAAAAAAAGACTGTAAATTTAATTGTAAATTTAATGCAACTTCTCATATACTAGCTCCTCTTTATACTACCTTCAACAACACTATATGTTGTTTTTGCCACTTCCAAACTAACATGTTGCATAATGATAATATATACTCATGTTTATGAATAAGAAACCACTCAAATACCCACGACGACCCTTTGATTCGGAAGCTTCTAAATCTCAAAACCAAAAGTAAAAAAAAAAAAACTAACGAAAGACTCGAAGCTCAGACTCTGTAACAGAGGCTAAGCTGATCCCAGATCTCCGTAACGAGCCTCAGATCATCTGGAAAGTCCGATCATCATTACCTTAAATCGAGTTGCGACGTCAGGTAGATTATAGTAAGTAATCAGTGTACTGTATATCTCTCTAAACATAGTTTTCACACGTACGTAGCATTTTAGCAAAGGAAACGCAGCTAGGCATGTCAGAACACGTAACGTTTAGCTTTGAGCGTATTAACTTCCCTCTCTCTCTCTCTCACACACAAGGGGGAAGTATAATATATATGACGTTTGAGCATACGAAATTGTGCAGAGACACACCCATGGCCGATCCACCAAATCATTTCTTCAAGTTCATTTCACCAAACTCCAAGTTTAACCTCGTAAGCTTTAATTTTCTATGCATCGCAATATACTTAGACCCTTAATTAGTATGTATATATTTTCCGGTAATTACATGTAATACTTTTTTTTATATTTGAATTAATTTGTAGTCGATTCCAAAATCTTTATTGACCAAGTTGGGAGGCAAGAAATTAGCAGCAGTACTTAGACGAGGGTGTCACAAGTGGTCGGTCGACATAGGCGATGGAGGGGTTTTTGGTGACGGTTGGCGGGAGTTTGTGGTGGAGAATGGAGTGCAAGAGTTTGACATTATCGTGTTCAAACATCAGGGAAACATGGTGTTTGACTTTTTGGTGTTTGACCCATCCGGATGTGAAAGACAATATCCATATTTACCTGACCATGTAGAAGAGCACATCCTAGAATCTGATTCACTTCACATACATGGTAATCTCACTTAACGTCACATGTACACATTCTTGTATCTTTGTTTTGTTTCCGCATGAATTCTTAAATATTACGTACCAGATCCCAAACGAAAACTTGTTGTTTGACGTTAATTAATTTTGTTTTAATATTTCTGATTAGAGAGGTCGAAGATATTGCTCAATAAACGTAAGAGGACTGACAACTCGCCTCATGGCAAAGATGAAGTCCGACTCGACAGTCTTCGTATTATATCTTTTTAACTCGTTCCTGAATGATTTAAACAAACGTGACAGATAATTAAGTCTTTAACTAATGCAATTTTTTTTTATGTTTACACCTGAACTTTATTATTGATTAGATATAGAAAAGAAGCCCACCAATACCCATATGCAAGTAAAGAAGGATAGTGCTAGCTCAACTCCTTACTTTATCTCTACTATGAAACCATATAGCTTCAAGAGGTCATGTTTGGTAATTTCTATATCTTTTGGTAAAACGAAATAAATAGCTGCTTATTGTATGTACATATCATTTAATTAGTCATTTACCTAGCTATGCTGGTGATCATGTCATTGTAGTATCTTCAGGCTGAGTTTTCAATACAAAATGAGTTAACAACGGGAGAAATGATTCTTATAGATGATAATGGTAGATCATGGAAAGTTCAACTCAATAAACTATGTGACAACCGATTATATCTTGGATGTGGCCTTAGAGATTTTCTGGTTGCGAATGGATTTTCCAAAGGTGATGAATACAAGTTTGAGCTCATTGAGAACCACAAGAACAAGCCTCCCGTTGTGAAATTTTCATGTAAGTCATTATATATATATGTCTTATAAATATTTATTAATTTATGCAGTACTTATTTACTAATTCAAACATAACTCATAGTCTAACAATTAGTGTTGTTCAATTTGTATGTTTACACGTAATTTTTATCATTCAGATCTAGGAAACAAGCTGCCTGTCACAAACCATACTCAAGTAAAGAAGAAGACTCGTTTGACCATAAAAAATGTGACCGATTCGGGTCAAGAAATCATCGTTGCTTTATTTCAACTATGAGGCTTTCTTTCAGAAGGTCGGGTCTGGTAATTACTTTTCTATAGCCAAACTTAATTTATATTATGGTAAATGAAAATTATTTCGTTCATCATAAATTTTCGTATTTGTAGTATCTCCCCGTTGAGTTTTGGAGATCGAATGGTTTAAAAGTAGGAGAACTGATTCTTCGAGACAAAAAGGGTAGATCATGGACAGTCGAGCTAAACAAACACGGTAAAAATCGGTTATATATTGGGCGTGGTTTTAAAGATTTCTGGGTTGGAAGCGGACTAACGGAAGGTAATGCGTACAAGTTTGAGCTAGCTGTGAACGACGAGGACAAGCCTCCTGTTGTGAACTTTTCGTGTAATTAAGCTATATATTAATTTTCGTCTTTGATCGTTCTAGTTGTTTATGTCTTCGAATTTGATCCAACTGACGTACTTAAGCTATTCTCTATTCTTTAGATCAAGGAAAGAGAGCAGTTAAGAACCATATTCAGTTGCATGAGACGAGGTCATCGATAAAGAAGGTTATTGATTCAACTCTAGTTCAGAAGGAGAAGTGCAAGCCTCACATCATGAAAGGTGATTGGTTCGAATCTGGTTATAAACAATTGCTAGCTCCCAATACGCAAAAGTTAAGCTCGTTTTAAGTTGAGTTTTTCTAGCCAATTCGCCACTAGACGTTAACTATTGTGCAACAAATAGAAGGTTTGTAGCATAGCGGTATCATGGAGTGTAATAAAGGTGCATCAGGTGGTAGGTTTATATTAGTGGATGTGTGGATTAGGTGTTTTTAAAATAAGAACTATATATTTTGCTACTAAGCATCATGAATAGGATATATTGGTTCAAGTCCGGTTAAACAAAGGTCTATTGGCTCTAAACTAGTCAAAAGTTAAGCCTCCATCTAGTTTATATATCACTTGACACTAATTAACTATATATTTTGTTAGTTATTTTAGATTATAAATGTGAAACATGTATGTTCAGAATTTTATTTGGATATGAGCTAGATCCACTCTTATGCACTAACAAAGATTACATATTGATGTGTTGTAGTGAATGTAGACACAACTCCATCTGAAATAGAAGACCGCCCATGCTACATCGGTGAAGTGAAATCCTACTACATAGAACAGTCTATGCTGGTAATTTGTTACATTTACTTACTTGTCCATTATAAGTTAAAGGCTCAATGTGCAATAGTCTTAAGTTGTGACATAATCCTGAAATATATCTCAAACAACTATGGTGAATGTAGTATTTTCCAAGCAAATTTGCAGTGAAGAATGGACTGTTGAACAAGCAAGAAATGATTGTAAAAAATGAAGATGAGAGGTCCTGGACAGTGGATATAAAGCGCACGGGGAACTATTGTTACATCAAACGAGGATTGAAAGACTTTTATAGCGCAAACGGTTTGAAGGAAGGGAATCTTTTCAAACTTGAGCTCATCAGCAATGGTGAAATACCTGTCGCAAACATATACGTTCAAAAGGCTCATTAGTTACAACTAACAAAGCTTGCGTCTCCTGTTGGCTAAAATTGTGTCGGTTTGTAACTTATTTTGACAAAACATATGTGTTGAACCACGTCTAACTTTTGTAAAACACTAAACTTTTGTGGTAAAAGTACCAACTGATTAATGCATCATGAATGATCAAACGTAGAGATGGAGACAATGGTAATTTGGTAACCATACTATATGGTAGCTGCTCTGGTCCATCTTTCCATCACTTTCCCTACCTTCACTAACAACTATCCCTAAGAGGTATATTATGATAACTGGTACAAATTACAAAATCACTAAGAGGGTAACATGGTGGGCTGTTAAAAGTTGAATATGTATATAATCATAACGTGGGCTCTTCACTTAATTTGTTTTGGGCTGCTCCATTGGGGTCAAAATTAAAGAAAAAAGGTTGATGGCCCAGATTACTGGGTTTGGTGGTTTAATTCTTGCCGCTTTGGACTTGGAGAAACCAAACCAAAAGAAAATATTAAAATGGACCACACCGCAACGAAATCATTCCGCGTTTTCCACACCAACCACACTACATAACACTATAGGGGGTGGAAGGGGGAAAGATGGGGTGAAGCGTCATGTGGCACTTGTGAAACCCCTGTGGGGGTAAAAAAATTGTGGAGAGTAGGGGGGAGAGGAAATAATATTATATTGTGTTAAAGTTTAAAAAAAAAATCCGACCAATGATTGTAACTCTAAAAAAAATTAGAGAGAGAGAGATTTGACTTCCGTAATCTTAGATTGCCCGGAAGTGCCATCTCATCGAATCACAACCAAACAAAGCAGCCACCTCGACCACACTTTCCACGTTTGAACAAACACTTTCTACGTTTGAACATGCTTTTGTCCAACTCATTGCACATGTCATCACTTCCGTAATCTTAAATTGCGGAAGTCCCAAAAACACAATTTGAAGTCTGATAACTACCAAAGTCACAAAAAGTTTGGAAAAATACACTACTTCATAAAATAAAAAAAAAAAAAAAAAATAAAAAAAAAACTCACTTATCTCTAAGGTACTCGCAAATAGGGTTAAATCAGTCATTGATACCGTGGTTTCTGAAGTACAATCCGGTTTTCTCGCTTCACGGAATATACTCGATGGCCCTCTAATTCTCAATGAAGTGTGTTCTTGGGCCAAGGCGTCGAGAAGGGAAGCGTTTATTCTTAAGGTCGACATGGAAAAAGCATACGACACTATAATTGGGGGTTCATCCTATCGGTTCTTTCACAAATGGGTTTCCCTTCGAGATGGGGTATGTGGGTTAAAGGCATCTTGGAATCTTCCAGGGCCTCGGTTCTAATAAATGGCTCGCCGTCGAGGGAATTTCAATGCTTTCGGGGTGTTCGTCAAGGGATCCGCTCTCCCCTTTTTTGTTCATTTTGGCTATGGAGGCGCTCACTTGTTTTATAAACCGGGCCAACGAATTGGGTTATATTAGCAGTCTACAATTACCTAATAATGGGCCTTCATTAACTCATCTTATGTATGCGACGACATTGTTTTTGTCGGCGAATGGGGCGAATCAAGTTTGAGAAATATTGTACGGCTTATGAGATGTTTCTCTTTGATTCCGGACTCAAGATAAACAACATGAAGACATCTCTCTTTGGTATTGGTATTGATTACGCGGCCATTGTACAAATGGTCGAGGTTCTACATGTTAAACCGGACAAATTTCCTTGCAAATATTTGGGCGTCCCGGTCGGTGTTAATATGAACCAATTAAAATATTGGGATCCGGTGATGGAGATGTTTCAAAAATCGTCTTTCAAAGTGGAAAGCGAGACATTTATCTTTCGGTGGACGTGTGGTTTTAATCCGAGCTGTTTTGGACAGCCTACCTTTGTATTTTTTCTCACTTTTTAAAGCCCCAATCGGTGTTATAAACTCGTTGGAAGCTCTTCGACGACGATTTTTTTGGGTGGGGATGAAGATAAGTCGAAAACCAATTGGATTGCTTGGGAGCGTGTTGTGGGGCCTAACACAAAAGGCGGTCTTGGTTTAGGTTCTTTAAAAACCATGAATGAAAGCCTCCTCGTCAAGTGGTGGTGGCGTTTTAAGAAAGAACCACACGCTTTATGGTGCCGGGTTATTTCTGCCATACATTTTCGCAATAACTCGGCTTCTTATTTACCAATCCGAAGAGGTGTACCTGGTGCGTGGAATGCCATTTGTAAAGTCGGCGATATTGTTTTGGAACAAAATCTAAACATTCCGACTTCTATCAAAGGAACAGTGGGTGATGGGGTTCGGATCAGATTCTGGCTCGACTGGTGGACGGCTGATGGACCGTTAAAAGATCGTTTCCCGGCATTGTTCGCCATTGAGGCCTGCAAATCGGTTTCTGTGGCTGTACGGCTCCAAAACTGGAGCTGGAGTCGTGCACCAAGCTCTAACGACGAATTGACGGAATTGCAATCGTGCTATGCACTGATTGCTGGTACCTTACTGTCACAAAATCGGGATAAATGGGTTTGGGTTGGGGCTTCTGATGGGCTGTTCTCTGTTGCCATGTGCAGAAATGTATTACAAGCTCACGCGATTCCTTTTTACCCGTTTCAATGGGTTAAAGGGGTTCCAAAGAAAGTTTCCGTGTTCGCCTGGAGAGCCGAGCAGAATCGTCTGCCTACAAAGAAAGGTTTATTAAAGAGGAGAATCATTCAAGGGACTGCAGAATGCAAGCTTTGCGGGGAGGCCGAGGAAGACGCCGATCATCTATTAACTTCTTGTTACTTCGCATCCTGGATTTGGCACAAGATTAGTAAGTGGTGTAAAATTCCTCCTATCTACGCCTTCACAGTAAGAGATCTTTTGAAGACGCATAACATTCGTGAAGTTCCGAAGATCAAACAAAAGTGGATACAAATAGTTATACTCGCAGGTTCTTGGTCAATATGGAGAGCTCGTAACGCTGCAATTTTCCAAGGAAAAAGGGTGACTTTGGACGGCATCTTTGGGGAGATACAAGCGATCTCGTTCAGTTGGGTGAATCATAAATGCAAACCGGCTGGATGGACATGGGAGAAGTGGAAAATGTTCGAAGTGCCGGTCACGTGATTTTTATATTGCTTTGAACTTAGCAGGTCCTAAGCAGAGGGAGGTACGGCACCTATAATGTTATGTCTAGTGTCTTATTAGTCGAGTAACATGTATTTGCCGTCGGTGTAAACTCTTGTATATATTAAGTTGGTGAAATAAAATGGTTGTTTGCTGATCAAAAAAAATATCCATCAATTAAATACTATTTATGATCAAAGGAACTTAACAGTCAGATTAAATATAAATTAAATCTTATAAATACTTGAATTAATTTCTTTAATATAAATGACCCTTGAGAGTATAACCTCATTGCATTAGCATACTTTGCAGCAGCCATGGCTAATCCTCAAAATCATTTCTTTAAGTTCATTCCATCAGGCTTGAAGTTTAACCTTGTAAGCTTTTCTATGCATCACAATATTATTTCATTTACATGCCATCAAATATTCAAATGCATCTAATTTTCATCGTCTAGCACGTACGGTTCAATCTCTATTATCATTGATAATTGGCATTGTTCAATATTACGCAACGCATGGTATAATAAGGTTAGGTGATCTGGACAAAAAAGTGAATCACACTTACTTGATAAATGTTAAAGAGATTCGCAAACAATATTCAATCTCAAAGTTATAAATGCATCCAACTTGAAAAACAAAATGAGTAGAGAAAGTAGTTATTGTTGGAAGTTAATCCTAAAACGAAGTTGAAAGAAAGTTGGAGGGTCAAAGTGAGTTATTTAGTTAGTTTGATTTAACTAGTTGAATTATCTAGTAAGGTTATGTTTTGAATTATCTAGTAAGTTTTAATTAGTAGAGAAAATTATGTAAGTTGGTATTAGATTATAATTAGGAAAAGTATTTGAGTATGATTAGTAGGGTTATGTTAGTATAAATAGATGGTTAAGGCGTATGTAATTTGTGTGTCAAGAATTATAATAAAAAGAAAGAGTCGATCTTGGCTAAGATCAAATTTGAGCCAAGATCAAATTTGGTTGTTCGTATTCTTGGGCCTGATCGCCAACAGTTATAACAATAATAATACATACTTTAATTACATATATATGACTTTACAGTCGATTCCAAAATCTTTTCTGACGAAGTTGGAAGGATGGAGAGGCAAGAAAGCAATACTGAGACGAGGGAGTCACAAATGGGCAGTGCACATAGACGAGGAAGGGGTTTTGGGTGACGGTTGGAAGAAGTTTTGTGATAGAAAATGGAGTGGAAGACTTTGACATTATTGTGTTCAAACATCAAGGAAACATGGTGTTTGACATTTTTGTGTTTGACTCATCTACATGTGAACGACAGTATCCAAATTTACCTGACGATGTAGAAGTCTCTCCCCCAGATTCTGATTCACATAGTAAGCTCTTCGATCTCTTGCTTATTTCTTGTATCTTTGTTGTAGATGAATTATTATAACCGTATCATCAAAAAAAAAAAAAATTGTCCTTAAAATGTTTATGTTTTTTCATTTGTTGATTAGAGAGGTCGAAGATGCTCAATAAGCGCAAGAGAGCTGACTTTTCATCTCAAAGCAAAGATGATAGTCGACTTGATGACAATCAATATTGTTTTGTGACCATAATAACGCCTTACAATATCAACACATCAAGAGTGGTAAGATCATGCATTTTAGGTCAAACACACAATCTTTTTTATGTAAAAGATATATATATCCGAAGTCATTGGCAAAACTAAGGGGGAAAAATTAATAATATTTTTCGTCGTAAATGCTTAGTAAAATCTAAATAATAGACACAGATAACCTTTTGTCGGAATTGTGTCTAAAACGTAATTAAATAATTAAAATTACATAATGCTGGAAATGTGTCGAAAAAAATAATCACAAAAAATGTTAAATCTTGTCCAAACTTTGTAAAAAAAACATAGAACATATAATATGTAAGTAACACAAAAACTTATATTATATATTTTTTCATAGCATTAATTTACAAATGTTTTGTAATTTATGATGTTGCACACTATGCTTTGGGAGTTTTTCAAAAAAAAAATGAATTTTAATTTCTAATTCAAAACTTTTCAACTCTTGCAATTTAACTTTTTGAGTTGATTTTTTTTCCTTTTATAACCTAGAGCTTTTCATCTTCTTTTGTAACTTAACCCACACCTTTTAATTTCAACTTTAGTCCCTCATCTGTTTACTTTCAACTTTGATCCTCACCTTTTAACTTTCAACTTTAGGTCTTCATACTTTTCATCTTTCACAATTCTTCATTTTACATATTATTCTACAATTTATGAGTTAGCATGCCACAACGTGCATGTGAGATCAAATGTTTTTCGTCTATTTTTCCCGTTTGAAAGGTCTATCTTAGCACGTCTATTTTTCCCCTTTTGATAGGTTCGTTGCAACGTGCAAGTCCTTGGTCGACTAAGTTATTTTTTCTATGCTATACGTGTCGATCTAATTTCTTCACAGTGACACGCCGCAACGGACGTGCATGGTTCATTGATTTTACATCTACTTTTTGTTCAGTGTTATTTTTTTTCTTTTTTAACTTATTTTGTTTTTACGACTTTCTCAGTGTTAGTGATCACACAACATTTGTGCTACTTGACACAGTTTAGCCCTCGTCACAACACATGGCCCTTAATACTAGTTATTAATAAAGTTAATCTTAGTAGTAAAAATAATATACGTGTAGAAAATCCCCTATGCCACAATTTTATTAGAAATACACTGTTGGGATTTTGCAACAAAAAAAAACGTTAGATCACGCACTTCCGACGATAATATGTGTAACAAACTTCCTTTAATTTCCTTGTGTTGGTGGCCGGTTATGAACAAATGTGGTTGCAGCATGTTCCAATGAAATTTGCTAGAACAAACGGATTAATATTCAAAACAAGGCATACACAAATGGTTATAGTTGACGAGGCAAAGAGGACCTGGCCAGCCACACTCGATAACAAGCCGAGGCAAATTCATATAACTGGTTGTTGTAACCTAATGATAGAACATGACTTGAAAGTTAGAGACACTTGTAGGTTTGAGCTAGTAAAAGCCGGAGAAGTGCCCGTTTTCAATTTCTATAGTACGTATTTCGATCTCCAACTTTTTCTCTTCCATCAAAAATGTTATTTTGTATGTTTATGCCTAATTTCTTTTGTTCACGGTATACAAATTTTATCTACAAACGTGACCTTAAGACCATCAAAATTGATATAATATTGTATATATGTGAATACTTTTTTGTTCACAATATACATATTTTATCTACAAACGTGACCTTAATTAAGTCTATAGAAATGCTATTATGTATGTTTATACGTTAACTATATATAATTATTCAGATCTTGGAAAGAAACCTATGATCAACAACCAAACTCAAGTAAGTAAGCAAACTGATTCCACAGCAAAGGAGAGTGGCTCATCAACCCGTAATTACTTTATTTGTACTCTAAAGGCATATAGCAGGGACAGGTCAACGCTGGTAACTTCTAACACGTACCCATAAATCTTTTGGTAAAATGAAATAACGAATTGTATATATGCATCATCTAATCTAATATATATATATAACTTAATTAATTAATGGGTGTCTTTGTAGTATCTTCCGCTTGGATTTTCAATAGCAAATGATTTAAGAATTGGAGAAATGATTCTTCTAGACGATAAAAATAGATCATGGAAAGTCAAGGTCAACAAACACGGAGGAAACCGATTTTACGTTGGACGTGGTTTTTAGGGGTTTTTGGGTTGCCAACGGACTAATGGAAGGTGATGTCTACAAGTTTGAGCTAGCTAACAACCACAAGGACGACCCACGCATTGCCAACTTTTCATGTAAGCCATTTAATTTTATTTTCTTTATCAATTATCATTAATTCAGTTGTTTATGTCTTCGAATTTGATCCAACTTATGTTAGAAATCCATTTCTTTGTGAACTTTCGTGTAAACTATTATAATTTGATCAATGTTAATTAGTTATTATATTCTTTATATATAGATCTAGGTAAGAAGCCAGTCAAGAACCATATTCAAGAGACTACTACTTCATCGATAAAGAAGGCGATTGGTTCAACTTTGCTTAAGAATGAGAAATGCAAGCCTCCCATCATGAAAGGTGATTACTTCGATTCTGATTATAAAATAATCTGCAATTAACTCCTAATGAATCAAAAGTTAAGCTCTTTTAAGTTTGAGTAGACATTAACTATTGTAACAAAAGTATGTATAAAGCGCGTCCAAATTTTCAAGCCTCGTCTTTTGTAACAATAGTTCCCAACTAATATATAAGTTGGCCGGTAGACATTAACTGCCATTAACCAAAGGGCTTGACGCATAGCCGAATCATGGAGTGTAGTAAATGTGTTTGTCCCCAATTCGCCAGGGTTCTAGTCTCATGGTCATGTAGATTTAGGAATAGGTTTTATGGGTGTATCGGTTAAATGTTTTTAAATAAAAACTATTTGGCCACTAGGCATTGTGAAAGGGTTGTCTACATCTTACCCTTCTCAAACCCTACCTTAGCTTTTGCTATTGGTGGGATTAACTGAGTATGATGATGATATTCTGAAAAGGATTGGTTCGACTCTGGTTAAACAAAGGTGTGTTAGCTCCCAACTAATCAAAAGTGTAAACTTCCATTTAGTTTGTCATTGGACACCAATCTACTATTTTGTTAGTTGTTTCAAATTATAGATCTAAAATATATATGTTTAAAGTTTATATATGGGTGTGAGCTTGGCCAGTGGCGAAGCTTGAACTTTTAGATGGTGATGGCCGAAAGTCACGTGACCAAAAAAATTTAAATTGGTGAGGGCCGAACTCATTATATTGAAAAAAAAAATTACGAAAAAAGGGAAATTTACACTAGTGAGCAAAAAATCGGTGGGATTCCCCCCCCCCCCCCCCCCCCCCCTCTACATAAGCTTCGCCCCTGGCTAGAGCCACTCATATGCACTAGCAAGTATACGTGACCTAAATTACATATTGATCTGTCGCAGTGAATTTTGACGCAACTCCATCTGGAATAGAAGACCGCCCATACTACATTGGGGAAGTCAAGTCTTACTACATAGAACAATCGATGCTGTAATTTCGTATTTTTGAATTAGTTGTCATTATAAGTTAAAAGCTCAATGTGCAATAATCTTAATTTGTGACATAATCCTGAAATATATCTCAAAACAATTGTGGTGAATATTGTAGTACTTGCCAAGTAACTTTGTAGTGGAGAATGGATTAATCAACAAAGAAAAAATAATTCTCAAAAACGAAGATGAGAGATCATGGACTGTGGGTTTAAATCACGTTGGCAACTGTTGTCACATAAGACAAGGATTGAAAGATTTTTATGGTGCAAATGGCTTGAAGAAAGGGGATCATTTCAAACTTGAGCTCATTAGCAATGGTGAAATACCCGTAGTAAACTTTTACGTTCAAAAGGTCCATTAGTTATAACTGACAAAGCTTACCTTTCTTGTTGGCTAAAAGTACGTCGGTTTGTAGTACTTATTTTGACAAAATGTTTGTGTTAAACCATGTCCAACTTTTGTAAAACACCTAAATTAAATTACGTTTGTGGCAGCCATAGCCCATACCACCACCTTATCCCATCTGCAAAACCTTGGTTGTTTAGCACCAGTACTAGTAGCCGCTCAGGTAGTTTTTATCATCTTACATACCTTCACTGACAACTATCTCGAAACCCTTTCAGTATATAGTGATAGAGAATAAGAATGGCATGCTTTATATATTATGATTTTGTGTTGAAGGTTTTTAACTGAAGGAGATTATGAGAAGTTGAATAAAATGTAAGGTAAGACCAAAAAATAATAATAAAACAACTACAATTATTTTCCTTTAAAATATTTAAATTAATATGTCCTAAATTTCACTTATTAATTGAACCATTCATATTATATATATGCTAAGTTTCGGAAGAAAACCTATTTTTTATAAAACACAAGAAAACCAAAGCTATAACAAGTAATATACAAGTTTTTAAGAGTTTTGGGCTAAACCATTAAAAAAGCGCCGGACAATTTAAAAAAAAATAAGTTTTCTAGTGTAACATATATTACACTGTAAAACTTGTTTATTTAAAAAAAACGCTTGCCGCTTTTTTAGTTTTTTTTTTTTTTTGCTCAAAACTCTTAGAAACATATATATTACATGCTCTAAAATTTTCAAATAAAAAAAGTTCAGGAATTAAGATTTTCATAAAAACATGTATACACACTTCATTACATGTTACCACATTAGTTAAATTCATTAGTGTTGGAGGGTTAGGATCAAATACACAGTGAAAGAAAAATAGGAAGTCGTAGGAAGGATATCAAACGGACTCCGATTGAACCCATTCAAGCGGCATTGGAATCGTCTTATCGAACCCTACGTCGTTAGTTTTTAGGTCTTCGTTTTTTTGGGTTTTAGCTTGTAGTTTTTAGAATATGCGTTATATCATTGTGTCTTTTATATACCATTGTGTGTTTTTCTTATTTTCATCGTTGTGTCATTTTTTCAATTCATTGTGTCTTTTTTCTTCAGCATTGTGTTATATTTTTTGACACTGTGTTATATTTTGTGGCTTATTGTGTCATATTTGATGAACTATTGTGTTTTTTGTATCATTCTCACCCTTCTCATTTTTTGTAGCCTTTGTAGAATAACTCAACCCTAGTGTTGGATATAGTCATGTGGTGATAAGGTGACTTCCCTCTATTCTAGAGGTAATGGGTTTAAAGCTCTTTAAAATTTAGAGTTTGTTTCTTTTCTTTGTTAATTGCATTCACAACATACCTCCGTAGCTACTTTATTTTTAAAAGAGAAAATTGTTGCCTTTTGACCTTACTTCACTCGAATAGTCTCTAGAGCGAATGAAGATTAGATTATCCAGTTAAATAGGTGTGTGATATTACCTATCTCACTCATTTCATCTTCTCCCCTCTAACTCACCCACAACCCATCTCCACCACCTATATCCACATTTATTAAGTTCTTTAATGTTAATAGAAAATTAATAAAGATGCAAATAGTAAAAAAATAACTATTTTTAAAGATATTAATTGGCACTTTCAACTGTTCTTTTATGTGAGTGATCAAAAACTACTACAATCTTCTTTACTTAAACATTGGGTCGTTGCTAGGGCTGCAAACGAACTGAACTTTCGGCGAACTGTTTGGTGGGAAATTTGTTTGTGTTCGTTCGTTTAATAAAGAACGAACAGGGAACAAAAATTTTTGTTCGTTTAGTTAAACGAACGAACATGAACAGAGGCACGCCCGTTCGTTTATGTTCGTGAACATTCAGTAACGTGTTCGTTTGTGTTCGATAGTTTAATAGGATTTTAATTTTTATACTTTTTTATTTTCTTTTATTTTTATTTATTTTACCCAGATAAATAAATAAATAATATATGAGATCAATAGACATACTTTTAGTATCCACGCTCATCATATGTTTCAGCGTCGACGCCTTCCGCCATGCACCTCCAACGCCCTCCTCCATTCACCTCTGATGCGAATTTAGTTTTTTGAGACGCTACTTTATTATGTTTACCTATATCATGTTGATACTAACTATGTTTGGATAATTAAGTTATATTTTGAGACGCTACGTTCGTTTAATAAAGAACGAACATGAACAGAGGCACGCCCGTTCGTTTATGTTCGTGAACATTCAGTAACGTGTTCGTTTGTGTTCGATAGTTTAAATAGGATTTTAATTTTTATACTTTTTTATTTCTTTTATTTTTATTTATTTTACCCAGATAAATAAATAAATAATATATGAGATCAATAGACATACTTTTAGTATCCACGCTCATCATATGTTTCAGCGTCGACGCCTTCCGCCATGCACCTCCAACGCCCTCCTCCATTCACCTCTGATGCGAATTTAGTTTTTTGAGACGCTACTTTATTATGTTTACCTATATCATGTTGATACTAACTATGTTTGGATAATTAAGTTATATTTTGAGACGCTACGTTCGTTTAATAAAGAACGAACATGAACAGAGGCACGCCCGTTCGTTTATGTTCGTGAACATTCAGTAACGTGTTCGTTTGTGTTCGATAGTTTAATAGGATTTTAATTTTTATACTTTTTTATTTTCTTTTATTTTTATTTATTTTACCCAGATAAATAAATAAATAATATATGAGATCAATAGACATACTTTTAGTATCCACGCTCATCATATGTTTCAGCGTCGACGCCTTCCGCCATGCACCTCCAACGCCCTCCTCCATTCACCTCTGATGCGAATTTAGTTTTTTGAGACGCTACTTTATTATGTTTACCTATATCATGTTGATACTAACTATGTTTGGATAATTAAGTTATATTTTGAGACGCTACGTTCGTTTAATAAAGAACGAACATGAACAAAGGCACGCCCGTTCGTTTATGTTCGTGAACATTCAGTAACGTGTTCGTTTGTGTTCGATAGTTTAATAGGATTTTAATTTTATACTTTTTTATTTTCTTTTATTTTTATTTATTTTACCCAGATAAATAAATAAATAATATATGAGATCAATAGACATACTTTTAGTATCCACGCTCATCATATGTTTCAGCGTCGACGCCTTCCGCCATGCACCTCCAACGCCCTCCTCCATTCACCTCTGATGCGAATTTAGTTTTTGAGACGCTACTTTATTATGTTTACCTATATCATGTTGATACTAACTATGTTTGGATAATTAAGTTATATTTTGGGTAGATATAGCTTACGCCTTAATGTATGTGAATTCGATCTTATTCTAAAGTCAATATATGTCCGTTTATGTGTTTTTCCATTCATGAACACTTCTTTGTGTTCATTAATGTTCGTTTGTGTTCATGTGCGTTCATGAACAAAATTAACAAACGGACACAAATGAACACGAACACAAGTTTTTTCTTAACAAATGAACACGAACATAAAATCTCGTTCGGCAAGTGTTCATGAACTGTTCGTGAACACATAATTTCCTTAACAAACGAACACGAACAAAGTTTTGTTCGTGTTCGTGTTCGTTCGTTCGTTCGTTTGCAGCCCTAGTCGTTGCTTAATTTTAAAAACAGGCACACCACATCCTAGATAGGTCACCGATCATCTTCTTCATTCTTTATTCTCACCATTTTTTTAGCACAACCGCTCAACGTCCACTTGCGATAAATGCCAGCTATCTTGGTTTCACTCTTTCTTTTTTCATCTGACACACTTTGTTTTTTTTTTTTTTTTAAACGGCCAACGAATCAATTTCCGAGCACTCTCGGACACCCTTTTGGCGAATCAGGTACTCGAGAGTACCCTTGCCACCAATTCCCGGGAAAACCCGACCACTCACCCGCCCGAAGGCACGACACTGAAATAATCGGTAAAACCGGTCGGATCAGGACTCGAACCCAAGCCAATGGCCGGTCATCCCTCATTTCTCATCCACCAATGTCCTCCAAATGTAGCTAGTGGGAATTGAACCCAAGTCTCCCATAGAAAACTTTAGGCCCTCAACCAACTGGGCTACAAGTGTTGGACATCTCACACACTTTGTCTCTGACTACATTAATAGTGAATAGTTTGGCTATGAGCATCCTAATATTTACTCAAGGATATCCTAATGCATAAAACAAAAAAAAAATGCATTAATTTTGTACTTCGCCTAGAAAGTTGAAAGATAGCCCAATTAGCTACCACTAATAACAGGCTAGATCCGCGCGACCCTGCTATGGTACATTATAACCAATTGATGTAAACATAACAAAGGCTTGTTCTATCTATACTTTTAAGAAAACTGGTAATGGACAATTGTTTACACGAAATAAGATTTAACTTAGGGGCTGTTTGGTAGCCTCTTAATGAGGCTCTTAACCATTTAGCGCTGAATGATTCAGCATTCAACGCGTTTGTTTCAGCTTCTGAATGGAATGGTTACGTCTGAATCATTAAGATTTGAGATGTTGCTGAACCATTAAGCACTGAACCATTAAGCACTGAACTGGGCTGAACCTTAATGAGGTTTTCCTACCAATGTGGGACAAGAAAACTAACCATTAAGAGGTCCAACTTAATGATTCAGCGCTTAACCATTCAGACCTCTTAACCATTCAGACCTCTTAATGATTCAGCACTTAATCAACCAAACAGCCCCTTAGTGTTATGTCTAACTAATTACAAGTTTTAATACTTGGTAATATATATATATATATATATGTCTTTAAATTTTGTGTAGCTAGGTCAAGTCAAAAGGTTAAAAATATTATATTTAATTTAAAACAATTTACAAAGGAGCATGTGGTTCATTGTAAGAAGTTGTCTGGGTTCAAGTACTGACATGACTGGTTCGGGATGTTCTTTGGGACATTTTGAGAAAAGCTAGATATCAACCAAGAAGGAGGCTCCTGTGAACTTTCTGTCGGACCCCGTGGAAGGGAGATTCACCCTGCGACCAGCAGACTTGCTTGTCTTTGGTGGGTCACGCTTGTGTTGACTTAACAGGCATGTCCCCTCTAGCTGATTTGAGAGACAATGGGTTTGTAGCAGGACATGCAGTTCGAAAAAACCGAGACGAAGAAAGTAAAAAAGCATGTTAAAGCCTGTGAAGAGAATCAACACGCTTTCGTCCCCCTGGCTTTTGATACCTTTGGGTCTCTGGCACCGGAAGCTATCCGTTTTTTTACCAGAGTCCAACGGGTTATACATAATAATGTCTCGACCGCAGGGAGCAATGATTTGTTTTTAGTAGACTAGGGTTCGCCATACAGAAAAGGGCGACGGCACAACTTATTGCCCGTTTACCTATTATTGTGATGTAATTTTCGCTTTCATGTAATGCAAAAAAACTAATAAAAAAACTACGTTAAAAAAGGATTTTTAGAATACTAATTGTTACTCAAATTTGACCTTTTGGTTGATATAGAGTATAGCTGATTAAATGCTTACTGACTAAAACTTATACATCAATTTATGAATATTTATGATCAATATAACCGAATACTTATACTTAATAAAATATAAATTAACTCGTTGATATTTTATGATGAACTTTTAGAGTTTATAACCTCATAGCACAGCAAACTTTGCAGCAGCCATGGATGATACTCCAAATCATTTCTTCAAGTTCGTTCCACCAGGCTTCAAGTTTAACCTCGTAAGCTTTTCTTATCCATCACACGCTTGTACATCAGCCCAACTAACATTTATCTGTAGCATACTTCATACTCTTTTATATATCTTGGATTTCAATGAACGGTATAATGGATCATTAACAGTATTGAGGTAATTCGGACACAGGTCACTCTTTGAAAAATGTTTAAGAGATTTGAAAACTTTGAAGTTACAAGTCCTTAATTAATGCATCCAACATCAATATATAATATATAGAAATTGGAAAACGTACAGTTATAATAATACATATATACTTGGTTTATGTGTGAATTTGTAGTCTATTCCAAAGTCTTTTTGACGAGGTTGGACGGATGGAGTGGCAAAAAGGCAATAATACTGAGACGAGGGTGTCTCAAATGGCCGGTGCACATAGACGACGGAGGGTTTTTGGTGACGGTTGGAAGAAGTTTGTGGCGGAGAATGGAGTGCAAGAGTTTGACATTATTGTGTTCAAACATCAAGGAAACATGGTGTTTGACTTTTTGTGTTTGACCCATCTGGATGTGAAAGACAATATCCAAATTTACCTGATGATGTAGAAGAGCACATCCCAGAATCTGAATCTGATTCACTTCACACACATAGTAATTTTACTTGATTTATTTTTGTAATAATGTTTCCACATGAATTATTATGTACCAGATCCCAAACAAATACTTGTTGTTTGACGTTACATTTGTTTTGATATGTTGATTAGAGAGGCCGAAGATGCTCAATAAGCGCAAAAGGGACGACTGTTCTTCCTCGAAGCAACGATGAATTTCAACTCGAAGATGATAGTTGTTTGTGTCTATAATGACACCTTATATTATCAAAACGTCAAGCTTGGTAAGTCAGCTTCCAATTAGGTCCAACAACAAAGAACAAATGTAGTATGTAGTTTAACGTTAAGAGTCAAAATTAATGTAGTACTTATGACAAATGTACAAATGTTATATATACTTGGCTTTGCAGGATGTTCCGGTGAAATTCGCTAGATCAAACGGATTAACTTCCAAAAGAATGCATACACAAATAGTTGTAGTGGACCAAGCAAAGAGGACTTTCCCAGCAAAACTCCGTATCAATACATATAGAATTCGTTTGAGGGGTTGGCGTAAACTCATAATAAAAAACGACTTAAAAGTTGGGGATGTGTGTATGTTTAAGCTCGTAGAGGATGGACAAGTGCCCGTTTTCAATTTCTATAGTACGTTTATTCCAACTCGATCCTTTGGAAATGTTTTTATTTTTACCCCAATTTTCCTACTAAATCGGGTGTTTCGTTTCTCATATTTTACTCATCTGGGTACGTTTAGCCAACCCCTTGTTATTTTGTATATGTTTACACACTATCTTTGTTATTTAGACCTAGGAAAGAAGAACACCAGCAACCAGGGTCAAGTAAAGAAGGAGAATAGATCTACGATAAAGAAGACGACCGTTCGAGTCTCGGCAATCATCCTTACTTTATTTTAACTATGAAGCCTTCCTACAGAAAGGCGGCTCTGGTAACGTCTATATATAAATTAATTAATCTTGGCTAGATCTTTTGGTAAATGAAAATTAATTAGTTGATGTTGATCATATATAACTAATCATATCATTTGTACTTAATTAGTATCTTCCGGTTGAGTTTTCGAAATCAAATGGTTTAAAAGTAGGAGAAATGATCCTCAGAGATGATGAAGGAAGATCATGGAAAATTCAGCTCATGAAAAAAAAAAGAAAAATATTTGTGTTTTGGACATGGTTTTAAAGTTTTCTGGGATGCAAATGGATTAAAGGTTGGCGATGACTACAAGTTTGTGCTCGTTGAGAAGGAGAGGTGCAGGACTCCCATCATGAACGTTTCTTGTACGGTATTTTCTGTTTCTTCGAATTATGGGTTTTTTTTTTTTTTTTTTTTTTTGGGAATGCGGTTCGTTTTAATTAATTAAGGTTAATTACGTTCGTTTTATATTGGATTTGAGTGCTTCCAGTGATCAAAAGATGAACTAAACAACATTAATAGTTAATCAATCAGGTCTGTTTGGTATGGGGTAATGGAATGGAGAGGCAATGGAATGGACGAGGTAATGGAATGGACAAGGTAATGGAATGGATCATTACCATTCCATGTTTTGTTTGGTTGTCATGTGGGAATGAAACAAAACATTACTTTGTGTTGTTGGTGGTGATTGGTTGTGGTGGGTGGTGGTCGGTGGCGGTGATGGTGGGTGGTGATATGTGGTGGTAGCGGTGGTGGTGGGTGGCAGTGGCGGTGATGGTGACGGTGGAGGTGGATGGCCGTGATAGTGGTGGGCGACGATGGTGAGTAGTGGCGGTGGTGGTTGGTGGTTGGTGACGGTAGCATGGTGGTGGGTGGCGACGACAATGGTGGGTAGTGACGACGACGGTGGTGGGTGGTGGCAATGATGGCGATGGGTGGAGGTGGATGGAGGTGATGGTAGGTGTGTGACGATGGTGAGTAGTGGCAGCGATGGGTGGTGGTGGGTGGCGGCAGTAGTGTTGGGTAAAGGCAATTGTGGTGAGTGACAGTGGCAGTTGGTGGAGGCGGCGATGGGTGGGTGACGGTGGTGGGCGGCGTTGGGTGGTGTTGGATAGCGGTGCTGGTGGGTGGGTGACGGTGGTCGGTGGTAGCAGGTGGTTGCGATGGTTGGTAGCGACGACGACGACGGTGGTGAGTGCTGACGGCGATGTTGGGTGGTGGCGGTAGCGGTGGTGGGCGATGGTGGTGGGTGGTGACGGCGGTGGTGGGTGGTGACGACGGTGGTGGGTGGTGGGTTATGGTGTTGTTAGTAAAGGGTGAATGAGGGATGGAATGAAAAAAAAAACATGGGGGGTGGATGGAATGGTTTTGAAGGAATGGAATACCTTGTGGAATGAGTGATTCCATTCCTTTAACCAACCAAACACACTATATTTCATTACCTCGTAATGGTCCATTCCATTCCCCCTTCCATTCCATCATACCAAACGCTACCTCATAGTTAACAATTGAAAAATATGTTCGTTTTAAGTTGAATCGTGACGTGTATTCTATTTCTTCATTCATCATGAGTCATCCCCAGCCTGACACGATTAAGTAAACGAGCCAAGTCGAGCCTGAGTCTAACTGGACTTGAGCTCGGCTCATCATGCTTTTACGAAGCTCGAGCTTGAGCTCGAGCTCGGCTCGAAAGTAAAACCCAAGAGCTCGAGCTCGACTCGGCTCGACTCAAAATAATTTTAGAACAATTTTAAAGGAGCTAAAAGTTTGGCTCGAGCTCGCTTCAAAGCTTAAATAAGCCCAAACCCGGCTCGAGCTCGGGATCGACTCGATTACTAAACGTGTCATGTTTCATGCTTGAGCTCGGGCTCGTTAAAGCTTAAATAAGCCCAAACCCGGCTTGGCTCGTTCGAGCTTTTTACCAAGTCGATCCCAAATAGCTCGAGCCGTTGCGCATCATTTACACCCCTATGCTATATATATCGATCCCATTTTAGAAACTGGTCGTATATGTTCAATAGACATCAACTAAGTTCCTTCTGAGTTCAGAAATAACCTAAAATTTCTCAAATCTTATGATCGTGGTTCACACTATGCTTGTAATTAAAAAAAGATACTAATATATATTCAGAGTTACTCAAGTTCTCATTGCTAAAAATTAAATTAAGTTGAGCTTAAACGAATCCAAACTTTTTAAACCAAGTTTGATTAAGCTTGCAAGAATAAACAACGTTATCATTAACATGTTTATATATATAATATATATATATATATATATAGGGGGCGGTTATTCTACAAAAATAAAGAAACGTGCGAAGGATGCGAAGGATATTTATACATGATAATTACGTAATGATAATTACGTAATGTTTTTTATGTTTATGAAAGCATTGCGTAATTATCATTACGTACGTAATTATCATTACGTAATTATCATGCATTTGTACATGATAATTACGTAATGATAATTACGTAATGTTTTTTATGTTCATGAAGGCATTACGTAATTATCATTACGTAATTATCATTACGTAATTATCATGCATTTGTGCATTACGTAATTATCATGTACAAAGTGATCATTCGCACGCTTCGCACGATTTTATATTTTTGTATTTGATCCTGCCCCTATATATATAATATAAAATTACATAAACCCAAAATCATGTGATAAAAATAAATTAACTATATAAATTAGGTTATATTAAATTAGAGTTGTAAATATATTTACAAAATAATCATTTGTGTATTCGAGTTTGTAACATATTTATAATCTGAGTTCAAGCTTTAAAAATAGAACTTAAAAAGAGTCACACTTGAGCTTCAATGACAACTCGGTGATTTACAACCATAGTTGACACTCTTATTCACTTAAAAGTATATGTGACAAAATTGTATATTTGTTGCAGTGAACGTAGACTCGGCTCTTTCTAGAAAAGAAGAACAACATGACTTCATCAGCAAAGTGCAGTCCTACTGCTTGGTAATTCAAAATTCACATCAATTAGTTGTCGCTATAAGTGTATGTGTAGTGGTGGGGGGTTATGAGGGGTTGTGGGTATTAAAATATTAAAAAGTAATAGAATGGGGGTTATGGAAAAAGAGGGTGTAGTGGGAAGGGGGTTATGAGGGGTTATAAAAAAGAGGATGTGTTATTATTTGATTGGGTGTAAAAGAAGAGGGTATGAAAACTGATTAAAAAAAATAATATAAAATTGATTTAGAAATCACAACGTCCGTCATTGTCATAACCCTCTCCCCCCATAATGCCCCATAACGCCCAAGGGGGCGGTGTTGGGGGCGTTATGGGGGATTAAAATATTCATAACGCCCTATAACATTTCCCACTACACACACTCTAAGAAATAAAACGTTGCAACAAATAAACTGTTGAAAATATGGGTTATTAACATCTAACGAGTGTGGTCCATGTAGTATTTGCCTAGTGAACTTGTGAAGACGAATGGATTACTCAACAAAGAAAAAATGATTCTCAAGAACGATGATGAGAGGTCATGGATCTTGGATATAAAGCGGGAAAGGAAATATAGTTACATAGGACGAGGATGGAAGGACTTTTGTGTTGCAAATGACTTAAAGAAAGAGGATCTTATCAAACTTAAACCGATCAGTAATGGTGAAATACCTGTAGTAAAGTTTTATGTTCAAAAGGCACATTAGTGGTATCTAACAAGGTTTGTCCTTCCTGGTGCTAAAAGTATACGTGTTTGTAACTTATTTTGACAAAAACAATTGTGTTAAAAAGTACTTCTCTTTTGTGAAGTCATTCAAACGTTTGTAGCGAATGGTATGCTTTACTTTAAAATGACGTTTTGTTGAACTTTCCTCAAGTGAAATAGATTGTGAGAAGGTGAACAAAATATAAGGTAACAAGTGTTTTGTTATATAAAAACTACATATATTTGAATTTATATATTATTTATTTTGTTGAGAAGGTGAACAAAGTATAAGGTAACAATTGTTATAGATTCGGTTTCAACTTTATGTCGATATATATATACTTTACATGGATAATAGATGAATACAATTTCTCTACTTTATGTGTGTTGTTTTTAAATGTTAGGCCAATGTTTTTAGAACCGGACCGGAAGCTGAATCGGTCTTTTTACAGGTTCACTGGTCGGATCGGTTCAACCGGACATAAGAACCGGATGACGTTATAAATATTATAAAAATATTTTTTGTTTTAGAATTCAATTAGCATCTTTTAATTTTATTTAGGGGAATTGGATTATAATAACCTAAATTCACTGAAATTGGTCACTGGCACCCCCAACTAAAAAATTGGTCGTATATAACCTGAACTATTAACTTGTTGGAATCTAGCACCCAATTGACTGACGTGACATGCTGACTTGTCAATCCACATGGCATTTCATTAAAAAAAAAAAAAAAAAAAAAAAAAAACACTTAGATGGAGGCCACCTCAACATCATCATCATCATAAAAAAATAAAGGAGAATTGGATTTTAATAACCTGAACTATTTGAAATTGGTCACTGACACCCCCAACTAAAAAATTGGTCATATATAACCTGAACTATTGGGAGCACCCGCTGCATTGTATAAAACATTTACGTGTAAGAATCATCTTAAAAATTCAAACTTTACGAAAAAAACATCATCAAATGTATGAACACTTACCATATAATTCAAGCATCTCTTCATGTGACAGGTTCTTACGAACCCTGAATCTTAGTCGTCGAGTCTCTTCGTCATCCATAATATTGTTGATTAAGTTAGGGTTTTGTGGGATTGAACGTGGAAGATTAGGGAGTAATTTGGGGAAGACGTTGGGTGTGAGGGTTGTTATCAGGAATTCAAAGGGGGTTCTATAGCAATGGGAGATGAATGGACAATAATACCCCTGATGGTATTGAGGTTAACTGAGAAATCTAACCCAGTTAGTAAAAAAGGACATAAAATGCAATAAAAATAAATAAATTTTGGACATAAAATGCAAAAAAAAGGACACGTTTCATTATTTGATGATACATTAAGGACACAAAGTGTAATTTTGTCTTATTTAAATAAGCAAAAGTTGATTAAAGTTGAAGGAATTAAAACATAATTAAAATGAGATATTAAAGTGTAAAAGTGTTTGAATAGCTATTTTACCCTCATTTTAAGGTTGTATATTGTGCATTAATGAGAAAAAAATTCTTAAATTTTAGGTATCTTAAAGTACCCCACCATCCATTATCTATACATATAATAAACCAAAACCATTTTAATGACATGACACTCAAAGAGACATGGGTTCAAGTCCCACAAGGAGTGAAATTTGCCGTTCAAAAAAAAAAAATACATCATTGTATTTCATATGTAAAATTGATGTATCATATTAAATTTTTCAACCCGGACGCTCCCGGAGTATAATCTAGTATATAGTATAGATATAGATTATTGTTCATTAAAATTATTTGATTGCAAATGAATTACAAGTTTTGTCCTTTATGTTTATACTTGATTACAAAGTCTATCCTTTACGTTTAAAATTGATTGGTTATCTAGTTTATGTTTCAAAGTCATACGGGTTTTGTCCTTGACGCTAACTTGATTAAATTAAATGATGTGGACACATGTAAGGGTATTATTATCTTTTACTATTTTAATAATGTTTTTTAATAAAAAAATCTTAAAAATCCACTATATCCCAGTACCCCACCTTCGTCTCTCTAGTGCCTCTTCTCTCAGTCGTCATTTTCTGTCCTATAGACCTGAAACCCTCCCATCACAACCCCATGAAAATTTAAAAATCAAATCATAATTCCTCTGTAATGAAGAACAACTACAAGGATTGATTCACATTGATTAAAGTGGATTGGTTCGCATCCTCTTCTAGATTACCAGTTAGTTTAGACAGAGACTTAACAACTTCCAGGTTCACAAACTTAATTTGTCCTACTTTGTATTTCATTTAATATGATTACTCAAAGATAACTACTGTATACTCACTCTATTATTTAGTTATTGTGAATATAATCAGTATGTAAACATAACCATGGCTTATTCTCTCTTTATATGGTAATGGACAATAAAAAAACTATATAGGCTTTGAATTTTGGGTAGCTTGGGATCATGTCCAAAGTTTTAAAATATTATTTACAACAATTTATAAGGATTTTTAGAGCATACTCAAAATTTAACCTTAGACCATGTGTAGTGGGGCTTTATATTTATAAAGCCCCTGAATGTGATTGGTCCACGTGGCTGCTGAGTAAGCGTGGAGAGAGAAACTGAAAAAGGGGTGTAGTGGTGGGGCTTTATTTATAAAGCCCCAATTAATATTTTATTTTAACTTTTAAATTAAAATAATATTAAAGTAGAGAGAGAGTGTGAGGTGGCAGCCATTGATTGGAGGGGGCAAATTGAATCTGGCGTTATATATATGGAGCCCCAAGCCTGATTTGAAAAATGGAGCCCCCCTGTAATGGTGTGGGGGGCGCCATTTTAGTGCCACGTGCGCAAGGGCGCTATTTTCCAAGCCCCACTACGGGTGGTCTTAGGCCTTGATACAGAGCATACTTGATTAATTCATTAAATGCTTACTGACTAAAACTTATACATCAATTTATGAATATTTATCATCAAGACAACTTAATACTTAAATTATTTTGTGTAATATTCTATGACCTCTGAGATTGTAACCTCATAGCATTAATTAGCACACCTTGCAGCAGCCATGGCGGATCCTCCAAATCAGTTCTTCAAGTTCATTCCACCAGGCTTCAAGTTTAACCTAGTAAGCTTTTCTATTCATCACACACTTGTTAACTAATAGTTATCTTATAGCATACTTCATACTCTTTTATGTTGGATCATAGGTATGAAGTTATTTGGACACAGAGCACCCTTTGATAAATATTGAAAATGGAAATTAGTTAGTTATAATAATGCATAGCTATTCTTTTTTACATGTGAATTTTTAGTCGATTCCAAAATCTTTTTTGACAAAGTTGGACGGATGGAGAGACAAGAAGGCAATACTAAGACGAGGGCGTCACAAATGGCCGGTGCACATTGGCAACGGAGGGGTTTTTAGTGACGGTTGGAGGAAGTTTGTGGCGGAGAATGGAGTGCAAGAGTGTGACATTATAGTGTTCAAACATAAAGGAGACATGGTGTTTGACTTTTTTGTGTTTGACCCATCTGGATGTGAAAGACAATATCCATATTTACCTGACCGTGTAGAAAAGCACATCCCAGAATCAGATTCACTTCACATACATGGTAATCTCAGTTCTGTTGTACCCCTTGATTTAAAAATTGTATTTAACTTATTGTACTTTTGGTATGTTGATTAGAGAGGTCAAAGATGCTCAAAAAGCGAAAGAGGACTGACTATTCGTCTCAAAGCAAAGATAAACAACGTTTTCGAGAGGATGACGATAGTTGTTTTGTGACCATAATGACACATGATAATATCACAAGCTCAAGATTGGTAAGTCAGCTTCGTGTTAGGTCGAACAACAAAGAACAAAATGTAGTTTGAATAAATGTACTTACACTTTGTTTTTCAGAATGTTCCGATAAAATTCGCTAGATTAAACAGATTAACTACCAAAAGAATGCATACACAAATAGTTCTAGTGGACCAAGCAAAGAGGACTTGCCCAGCAAAACTCCATATCAGTCCAAAGCAAATTCGTTTGAATGGTTGGCGTAAACTCATGACAAAAAACGACTTAAAAGTTGGGATGAGTGTATGTTTAAGCTCGTAGAGGACGGAGAAGTGCCTGTTTTCAATTTCTATAGTACGTTTCTAGCTCTCCAACTCCTTCAAACATATTGTTATTATTACTCCACTTTTCCTACTAAACCGGTTATTTCGTTTCTCAACTTTTACTCATATGGGGTACGTTTAGCCAACACCTTGTTATTTAATTTGTATGTTTACACATTAATTACTTTGTTATTTAGAGCTAGGAAAGAAGAACACCAACAACCAAGTTCAAGTAAAGAAGGAGAGTAGATCTACAAAAGAGATAAAGAAGACTGATTCGAGTCGCGGAAATCATCCTTACTTTATTTTAACTATGAAGCCTTCTTACAGACGGTGGTGTTTGGTAACTTCTATAGATGAACCTTAGCTAAATCTTATTGTAAACGAAAATTAATTTATGATACTGATGATAACTAATTTTCTCATTTCATTTGTAGTATCTTCCAGTTGAATTTTCAAAATCAAATGGTTTAAAAGGAGGAGAAATGATCCTCAGAGATGATAAAGATAGATCGTGGAGAATTAAGCTCAGGAAAAAAGATGAAAAATATTTGTGTACTAATCGTGGTTTTAGAGATTTTTGGGATGCGAATGGATTAAAGGTTGGTAATGAGTACAAGTTTGTGCTGGTTGAGAACGACAAGGGCAAGCCTCCCATCATGAATGTTTCTTGTATGTACTAGGATCTTGAATCATAATTCATTGGTTTTTTTAATTTATTTCGGTACGTGTTTTAAGTTTAAATTTCTCTGTAGCTAAACATGTCTCTTCATGTAATCATTCCTGACATATTGAAACAAACATGACGGTGAAGTCCGTACGTAACTAATGCTTACTCCTTGATTAACTTCATTATCCAGATCTGGAAAAGAAGCCCACCAACACCCATATGCAAGCAGTGTCGTAAAATTCGGCCTAGCGTTTTGGTGATTAGGCGGACCTAGACGTTGGTGTTTTTTTTAATTCCACAAATTTCTAAGTATTATGTGTATATATATATATTAACATATTTTAAAAAAAAGGAAAATGGATTTAGATACTCCTAACTATCCCCTGTTGGCGGATATCACTCCCAACTTTCACTTTGGCCAATAGCACTTTCAACTTAGTTTGTTCCATCACCCCCAAACCAACGGAGGTCTAACCCAGTTAGTATTCGTGGCCAAAATGTAAAAACCAAAACTTAAGGACCTTTTTAAACATTTTATATTATTATTATTATACACACACATACATAACTGATATCATCATCATCTTCCACAATCGACCTCAACCACCACCATCGACCTCAATAACCCCCCCCCCCCCCCCCCAATCAACATGAAACCACCACCATCGACCTAAATAACCCCCCCAATCAACCTGCAACCACCACCGTCAACCCTGAATTGGAGAGAGAGTGAGGTAGAGAGAGAAAAAAGAGAGGAAACCAACCTGCAACCACCACCATCGACCTCAATAACCCCCCCCCCCCATCAACCAATCGACCACCAATTGACCACCTATCACCACCAATCGAAGGTATGTGAATCAGGCTCTGTTTTTTGGTATCTAGTTAAAAATGCCAAGACTGAATGCTCACCCCTTTTGTTATTCTGTCATTTTGATGCAGAAAGAACAGCTTGGTAAAATGTTGGATGAAGATACGTCGCTTATGGAAAAGAGGGAGATGTTAGCCAAGAGACTTAAGTTGTACAAGACGTCTAGAGACGAGATTGATTCAGTCGTTTGGAAGTGAGTGCTGAAACTGGGTGGTGGGTTGTGGTTTAGAGAGAGAAAATGGGGGGGGGGGGGGTCTGTCACAGAAGAGAGAGGGTGGGAGTGGGGGGGGGGGATTTATAAAAAAAAGATTCAAAAAATGCCCTTAAGTTTTGGTTTTTATATTTTGGCCACATAGAAGTTTTGGTTTTTACACCTAAGCAATGCCACGTCAGCTTCAGTTAGCCACGTAGGATAAAAACTAACGTCGTTAAGTCTGGGAGTGATGAAAGAAAATAAGTTGAAAGTTTGGAGTGCTATTAGCCAAAGTCACGAGATGTTTCTGCAGTCTCTCCATGGAAGCATCCCACCTCCGGCTGCCTTTAATGCTCAGAATAGGCATGATTCAACGCCAAGTCGTGGCCGCGGTTCCTCTTCTAGAGGAAATTATTCCTGGTTTTCTTCTACAAAGGGTCGTGGAAATCGTCGCCCTCCTCACTGCCAGTTATGTCGCACCACTGGCCATTATGTTTCGGCGTGTCCACAACTTCGCACCTTTGCAAATCAATCTCCTACTATAGATGAGGACATGGCAAAAGCATTCCATGCTCAATGTCATGTTCACAATGATTCGCCTGACTGGACCGACGATTCTAGTGCTAATGATCATATGGCACCCAATGAGGATTGTCTTCACAATACTGCCCCTTACAAAGGTACAAATGAGGTTAATTTTGGTAATGGTAAGAAACTACCAATAACTCATACAGGATCTTATAAAACTTTGTAACAATATTACTTTGCGTAATGTGCTTGTTGTTCCGAATCTTACAAGGAAATTATTATCTATAAGCAAATTAACTCATGATCATCCTGTTGATGTCTTATTCTCTCGGCATTATTTTCATATTCAGGATCGGAAGACAAGACAGGTCCTGGCTCGAGGGAAATGCGTTGATGGTTTTTATTTGCTCAAGGATGAACCCAAAGCCTTTGTTGCGACTGTTTCTAATAAAGCTTCTTACGAGTTATGGCATGCTCGTTTGGGCCACATTTCTTTTGATGTTATTTCTGTTTTGAATAAACATGGTTTTTTATCAGTTACTTCTTTATTACCTAAACCTGATATTTGTGCATCATGTCAACTTGCTAAGGGACAGAGATTGCCCTTTGATTTAAATGAAAAACGTGCTTCTTTTCCATTAGATTTGGTGCATTGTGATTTGTGGGGCCCTGCTCCTATTACTTCTGTTGATGGTTTTCGTTACTACGGAGTATGTTGTTTTTATCGATGATCACTCCAGGTTCACATGGCTATATCCTCTTAAAACAAAATTGGGGTTTTATGCGGTTTTATCTGCTTTTATAAATCTTGCTCAAACTCAATGCTCCAGAAAAATAAAAGTTTTCCAAAGTGATGGCGGGACTGAGTTTGTTAATCACACTGTTCGCAAGATCTTTGAGGATAATGGAGCCTTTCATCGCTATTCATGTCCATACACGCCACAACAAAATGGACGTGCTGAAAGGAAACATCGTCATATTGTTGAAACTGGACTTGCTATGTTATTCAACTCTCATGTTCCGGCTCAATATTGGACCGACGCTTTCATCTCGGCCACCTATATTATCAATCGAGTACCAACTCCCATACTCGACAATAAGTCGCCATTTCACGTATTATTTGATCAAACGCCGTGTTATGACAATTTTCGAGTTTTTGGTTGCCAAGCGTTTCCTTATTTGCGTAATTACACTAAGCATAAACTTGAGCCAAGAAGTCTTCCATGTGTTTTCATCGGTTATAGCTCTACTCATAAAGGTTTTCGATGCTTGGATCCGGCGACAAGTCGGGTTTATATTACTCGCCATGCTCGTTTTAATGAAACACTATTTCCCTTTAAAACCTCTACTCCACCTTTACAACCTCCAACTTTAAACCTTACTACTTATCATGATGACACTCCTAGCAAAAATACTTCACCTACCATTTTCAAAAGCCCAAAACCGACTGACCCACCACCTCCATCGTCCAATCATCCTCCCTGTCCACTCTGTCATCCTACAAGCCCACTACATCCTACCGCTCCATCTCACCAACACAGCCCACTACACCCCACCGCCCCATCTCCTCCACACAGTCCAAACTCCACCGGCCCATCTCATCATACCAGCCCACTACATCCCACCACCTCATCCCATCCAAACTCAACCGACCCATCCCATCCGCAAAGCCCATTCCCTGGCCCATCTCATCAAAACAATCCACTACACCAACCTGGTCCTTCGTAACCCACATGCTCACCCTCCAATACTTCCCAAACCGATCCTATACCCACTAGTGCACCCTTCCCTATTGAACCCATTGCGTCCACACATATTGAACCTGAAAACCCATCCCCAAACCTGCCCGACCCTCCACCTAACCCATCCACCTCAAACACTCATCCTATGCAAACACGAGCTAAGGCGGGTATTTTTAAACCCAAATATCAACCGGATCTTACTGCTCTCTACTCGCATGCTTTACCAAATGCTGTATCTTCTGTTGTTAAACCACGTGGCTTCAAATTCGCTTCTAAAGATCCGAAATGGCTTGCCGCAATGAATGATGAGATTACGGCCTTACATCAAAACAAAACATGGACTTTGGTTCCGCGACCTGCCGTTGCAAATGTTGTGGGTTCTAAATGGGTATTTCAGATCAAGTACCATTCTGACGGCTCTATTGAACGTTACAAGGCTCGCTTAGTGGCTCAAGACTTTACGCAAATCCCTGGTTTAGACTACTCTCATACCTTCAGTCCTGTAGTTAAAGCTTCCACGGTCCAAATTGTTTTATCTCTCGCCGTTCTCAACAAATGGAAGTTGCATCAACTGGACGTCAAAAATGCTTTTTTGAATGGCAACCTTAATGAAACGGTGTTTATGGAGCAACCCTCGGGTTTTGTTGATCCACAACTTCCACATCATGTGTGTAAGTTATCTAAGGCCTTGTATGGTCTTAAGCAGGCTCCTTGTGCTTGGTTTCAACGTCTCAGCACATTTCTTCTTTCATATGGTTTCACATGCAGTCGCGCGGACACCTCACTTTTTGTCTTCAAAAATGATCACTTCATAATGTATCTTCTCGTTTATGTAGATGATCTTATCTTAACAGGGAATAATGAAGCCGAAATTCGCACATTTATCACCCATTTGGACCGTGAGTTTGCCATTAAAGATCTTGGGGATCTAAATTATTTTTTGGGTTTAGAAGTTATTTATACCAATACTGGGCTATTCCTTACACAGGCCAAGTATGCCAAAGATATTCTTCTCCGTGCAAAACTATATGACTCTAAACCTTGCAGCACTCCACTTGCTCCTCATGAGTCTTTTACTGCTAAAGGAGAACCACACTCAGATCCTACTCTATATCGATCATTGGTTGGGGCCTTGCAATACTTAACTATCACCATACCAGATTTGTCTTATGCTGTAAATCAGCTATCTCAATTTCTTCATTGTCCGACTGTTGATCATTTTCGGGCAGTTAAGCGTCTTTTTCGCTATGTTAAAGGAACACTTTCCTTTGGTCTCACCTACAGTCGTCCTCACACCCCTCCTGTTGTTGGTTATTCTGATGCTGATTGGGCCCGTTGTCTAGATACACGTCGCTCTACTTACGGTTACTCAATATTTCTGGGAGGAAATTTGGTGTCTTGGAGTGCTAAGAAGCAACCTACTATTTCTCGCTCCAGTTGTGAGTCCGAGTATCGTGCAATGGCTAACACTGCAGCAGAACTCGTTTGGATTACTCATCTCCTACGCGAGTTACATGCTCTTCCTCTCACCCGTCCTACACTTTTATGCGACAACAAGAGTGCCTTGTTCATGACTCAAAATCCAGTTTCTCACAAACGTGCAAAACATATTGATTTGGATTATCATTTTATTCGGGAGCTCGTTAACTCAGATAAACTTTATACCAAGTTCGTTCCAACCAATCTTCAGGTGGCTGACATCTTCACCAAAAGTCTTCCGCGTGCTCCATTTGAAGTCTTTCGCAACATGCTGCGCCTTGGACCGCCACCAATCAGATTGAAGGGGGTATAAATGGAAACCATTACCATTAATTTGTAGTCAATGTAAATTAATACAATTCATTACCATTCATTGTCCATTATTGTATTACCATGTATTTGTAAGTCTTTTATTATAAATAAAGGTTTCCTAGTCACCTCATATTCATTGAGGTTGATTATCTTTTATAACAGTTATTCATTGGAGTCTATAATTTTGTTTAGCGTCATAGTGCTTTGGCTATCCCTTAGCACCCAAGTTTCAGGCTTATCAAAATGTCATATTAAGAAATAAGAAAATTAATGTACAGTGGAAGCTTATTTGGTAAAACATTTTTTTTGTGGCTTTGATTCATTTTTCTCGCACCAACAAAGATGATGTTATGATTTTCAACCATGGTCTCTCTTATGCTTAAATCCAAAAAGTGATTAGGTAAGTCTTTTAATTTTGATTTCTGCACAAATGCAACTTTAGCAAACATATCAAGTTTTAAAGCAAACCATCGAACTGTTTTTTTTAAGCTAAAAAGGACTCAAATTTAAAATTTGTTTTAGGCCACAAAAATGGTTGAGACGACCCTAGTTAATCACGTTACCACATAACACATCAACTTTTTTAAAAAAAAAAAATATAGCAATACTATACTCAAATTAAAGAGAATTAAATGTTCGTTTTGTGATTTTTTTTAATTAACGTATAAAAAAATTATGACCGTTTAAAAGTCGTGGGGGTGATTGCCTTAAAACATGGAGAAAATAAAACTATTATTTAAATAAACAAAAGTTGAAGGAATTAAAACGTAATTAAAATGAGATATTAAAGTGTAAAAGTGTTTGAATGACTATTTTACCCTTATTTTAAGGTTGTATATTGTGCATTAATGAGAAAAAAAATCTTCATTATATATAGTTAGGGCTGGCATAACAGGTTACACGAACCTGTTAAGACACAAACACGAAACTTGTAAACACGAACACGACACGAAATCTAATCGTGTCATTTTTTTCAAACACGAACCTGTGTATAACAGGTTAACACGATAAGACACGACAAGACACGATAAGGAACACATACTAAAATAAATTAACACGACAAGACACGATAACACACGATAAGAGACGACAAGACATGATAAGAAACACGATAAGGCACGACAAGACCTGTTAAGACACATACACGATAAGACACGAACACGAAGCAGGTAAACACGAACACGACACGAAAATAAACAAGTCTTAACGTGTCGACCTGTTATAGACACGAAACCTGTTAAGGCCAAACACAAAACCTGTTAAAACCGTGTAGGTTCGTATCAGGTTATCGTGTTCGTGTCTAAATTGTCAGCCCTATATATAGTATAGATTATTGTTCATTAATTATTTGATTTCAAGTGAATTACAAGTTTTGTCCTTTATGTTTATACTTGATTACAAAGTCTACCCTTTACGTTTAAAATTGATTGGTTATGTAATTTCTGTTTCAAAGTCATACAGGTTTTGTCCTTTGACGTTAACTTGGTTAAATTAGATGACATGGACCCATATAAGGGTATTATTGTCTTTTACTATTTTAATAATGTTTTTTTAATAGAAAAATCTTAAAAATCCACTATATCCCCCCGGTATCTCTTCCCTGATAAGTCATCATTTTCTGTCCTTTACAGCTGAAACCCTCCCATCACAACCCATGAAAATTTAAAAATCAAATCCTAATTCCTCTGTAATGAAGAACAACTACAAGGATTGATTCACATTGATTAAAGTGGATTGGTTCGCATCCTCTTCTAGATTACCAGTTAGTTTAGACAGAGACTTAACAACTTCCAGGTTCACAAACTTAATTTGTCCTACTTTGTATTTCATTTAATATCATTAGTCAAAGATAACTACTGTATACTCACTCTATTATTTAGTTATTGTGAATCAGTATGTTAGTTGTAAGCTTTTACTAGTTACTATATATAAAAAGTTGATGTAAACATAACCATGGCTTATTCTCTCTTTATATGCTAATGGACAATAGGCTTTGAATTTTGGGTAGCTAGGGATCATGTCCAAAAGTTTTAAAATATTATTTACAACAATTTATAAGGATTTTTAGAGCATACTCAAAATTTGACCTTAGGTTGATACAGAGCATACTTGATTAATTCATTAAATTCTTAGCTACTCTAAAACTTATACATCAATTTATGAATATTTATGATCAAGACAACTTAATACTTAAATAAAATATAAATTAGTTCATATAAAAGACTTGAATTATTTTGTGTAACCTCATAGCATTAATTAGCACACTTTGCAGCAGCCATGGCGGATCCTCCAAATCAGTTCTTCAAGTTCATTCCACCAGGCTTCAAGTTTAACCTAGTAAGCTTTTCTATTCATCACACAGTTATCTCATAGCATACTTCATACTCCTTTATCTTGGATCATAGGTATGAAGTTATTTGGACACAGATCACCCTTTGATAAATATTGAAATTGGAAATTAATTAGTTAGTTATAATAATGCATAGCTAATATTTTCCATGTGAATTTTTAGTCGATTCCAAAATCTTTTTTGACAAAGTTGGACGGATGGAGAGACAAGAAGGCAATGCTAAGACGAGGGCGTCACAAATGGCCGGTGCACATTGGCAACCGAGGGGTTTTTAGTGACGGGTGGAGGAAGTTTGTGGCGGAGAATGGAGTGCAAGAGTTTGACATTATAGTGTTCAAACATAAAGGAGACATGGTGTTTGACTTTTTTGTGTTTGACCCATCCGGATGTGAAAGACAATATCCATATTTACCTGACCGTGTAGAAAAGCACATCCCAGAATCAGATTCACTTCACATACATGGTAATCTCAGTTCTGTTTTACCCTTTGATTTAATAATTGTATTTTACTTATTATTTTACTTTTGGTATGTTGATTAGAGAGGTCAAAGATGCTCAAAAAGCGAAAGAGGACTGACTATTTGTCTCAAAGCAAAGATAAACAACGTTTTCGAGACGATGACGATAGTTTTTTTGTGACCATAATGACAGCTTATAATATCACAAGCTCAAGATTGGTAAGTTAGCTTCTTGTTAGGTCGAACAACAAAGAACAAAATGTAGTTTGAACAAATGTGCATACACTTTGTTTTTCAGAGTGTTCCGATGAAATTCGCTAGATTAAACGGATTAACTACCAAAAATATGCATACACAAATAGTTCTAGTGGACGAAGCAAAGAGGACTTGCCCAGCAGAGCTCCATATCAGGACAGATCAAATTCGTTTGAGGGGTTGGCGTAAACTCATAATAAAAAACAACTTAAAAGTTGGGTATGCGTGTATGTTTAAGCTCGTAGAGGATGGAGAAGTGCCCGTTTTCAATCTCTATAGTACGTTTCTCTCCAACTCCTTCAAACGTATTGTTATTATTACTCCACTTTTCCTACTAAATCAGTTATTTCGTTTCTCAACTTTTTCTCATGTGGGGTACGTTTAGCCAACGCCTTGTTATTTTGTATGTTTACACACTAATTACTTTGTTATTTAGATCTAGGAAAGAAGTCCAACAGCCAAGTTCAAGTAAAGAAGGAGAGTAGATCTACGATAAAGTTAAAGATAAAGAAGATGACTGATTCGAATCTCGGCAATCATCCTTACTTTATTTTAACTATGAAGCCTTCTTACAGAGATTGGGGTTTGGTAACTTTTATAAATGAACCTTAGCTAAATCTGATTGTAAACGAAAATTAATTTATTATACTGGTGATAACTAATTTTCTCATTTGTATGTAGTATCTTCCCGTTGAATTTTCGAAATCAAATGGTTTAAAAGTAGGAGAAATGATCCTCAAAGATGATAAAGATAGATCATGGAAAATTCAGCTCGGGATAAAAGAAGAAAATTATTTGTGTGCTAATCGTGGTTTTAAAGATTTCTGGGATGCGAATGGATTAAAGGTTGGCGATGACTACAAGTTTGTGCTTGTTGAGAACGACAAGGGCAAGCCTCCCATCATGAATGTTTTCTTGTATGTATGATCTTGAATCATTCATTAGTTTTTTTTAATTTATTTCGGTACGTTTTAAGTAGGGGTGCAAACGAGCCGATTTGAAGATTTGTTTTCAAAGCTCGAGCTCGGCTCGTTAGAAATTTCTTAAGCTCTAGCTTGGCTCGAGCTCGGCTCGTTAGAAATTTCTTATGCTCAAGCTTGGCTTGGGCTTGGCTCGTTTACTATCTATTAGTTAATATATTAAATAAAAATAATATAAATAATAGGCTCGGAGCTCGATAAATGAATCTCAGCTTGGGCTCGTTTTGTAAACAAGCTTAAATGAGGGGGTAAATGTTATTAAATATTAATAAAACTAATATTATACTAAAGTTCGACAAGCTCGAGCTCGGGCTTGATTAATAAACGAGCTTTGTTTTAAGCTCAAGCTCGACTTGGCTCATGAGCTGCTCGGCTCGTCTGCACCCTAGTTTTAAGTTTAAATTTCTATAGCTAAATGTATCTCTTCATGTACTCATTCCTGAAATATTGAAACAAACGGGATGGTGAAGTCCATAACTAATGCTTAGAGCATCCACAATGCTTTGATTGTGGACAGTTTGGTCGTTTCAAACGGACCAACAAAACAAATTCATGCATTGTAGGAGCATTGTCTGGTTGTAATGGTCCGCTATAACGGATGATTCGTTTGGGGTGGGGTGGGGCGGGTCCCTTGTACTTTAGTGATTAAACAAAGAAAAGGTTTTTTGTGTGAGGTATAAATTAAATAAAAGGAAAAGTAGGTGATGAGTTGGAGGTTTGAAATGGTTTATGGTTGGAGGAAAAAAATGAGTTTGGAATGATGTGGCATGATGACGTGACGGTTTGGAGAGGTTTGATTCGGCTAGCATTGTAGATGTTCTTACTCCTTGATTAACTTCATTATCCAGATCTGGAAAAGAAGCCCACCAACACCCATATGCAAGTAAAGAAGGGGACCAGTTCAACTCGTTACTTTATCTCTACTTTGAAGCCATATAGCTTCAAACGCTCACGTTTGGTAACACTTCTTCTAACACCTTAAATTAACCTTTTCTAGAGCAAAATAACTAGCTTGTATATATCATTTTAGTCATTTACATATGGTGATGTCATCATAGTGTCTTCCGGTTGAATTTTCAATGCCAAATGATTTAAGAAGGGGAGAAATGATTCTTATAGACGATAAAGGTACGTCGTGGAGAGTTCAACTCAACAAAACTGAAGAAAAACGATTTTATCTTGGAAGTGGTCTTAGAGATTTCTTGGTTGCAAATGGATTAACTGAAGGTGATACGTACAAGTTTGAGCTTGTGGAGAACGAGAAGGACAAGCCTCCCGTTGTGAACTTTTCATGTAAGCTATTATATATTCTTTCTCTGGTCGCTTTAGTTGCAATATATTAAAAATTTACATGCTTATGAGGTTTATACTATGGTTGTAAAGAGATAGCCATTCGTGAGTTACTCGAGCTTAAATTATTAAAAGATAGAATCAAGTTGAACTTGATTAGACAAGTACAAGCTTCATATACCAAGCTTGACTGATCAACTTGCATGACTAAACAAACTTTATCATAAATTATTAATTTCATATAGTAGATATATGATTAAAACCTTAAGTTGTGTGATAAAAATAATTTAATGATATAAATTAAGTTATATGAATTTTCAAGTATAAATATATAAAAAAAATATTGATTTATGCATATAAATAAAGTAATTAAAAGTTTGAGCATGAGGTGGGATCAAGTTGGCCTGTAAAATACTTACGATCTGAGCTCAAGTTTTATTAACAGAAATCAAGGGAGTCAAGCTTGATCTTAGATGTGCTAGGTTGGTTTACAATCCTAGTTGATACTTTTATTCGATCACTTACAAGTATATGTGACAAAAAAAAAAATGCATGTTAATTTGTTGTAGTGAATGTAGACTCGGTTCCTTTGGGAAAAGAAGATACCACGTGCTACATCGGCAAGTGATCAAGTCCTATTGCATGGTAATTCAAAACAATTAGTTGCCACTATAATGAAAAATATTATACAACTTGCTAGAATTAACCGTTTAAAAATATCGACTATTTACATCTAACTATTTGTGGTATATGTAGTATTTGCCTAGTGAATTTGTGTGAGGAATGGATTACTCAACAAATAAGAAATGATTCTCAGAAACGACGATGAGAGGTCATGGACTATGGATATAAAGCGTGACAGGAACTACTGTTACATAGGACGAGAATGAAAAGAATTTTGTGCTGCAAATGGCTTGAAAGGAAGGGGATCTTGTCAAACTCAAGCTGGTAAGTGATGGAAAATCGTAAGTTTTACGAAAAAGATCCACTAGTTACAACCAATAAGACTTGTCTTTCTGGATGACTAAAAGTACATCAGTTTGTAACTTATTTTGACAAAACGCCTGTGTTAAAGTTACATTACAACCATCTAAACGTTTGTGGTAAAAGTACCAACTAATTACTACATCTGGAGTTAAGGTGCTTGTTCCTTTGAGGTCAATGGTTCAAGCCTTGTGAAAGACGGATTGGTGTAAAAATTTGTTGTTTAAAAAAAGCGAATGATAGATAGTGTGCTCGGAATGCGCTTTGATCAATTATTTTAGGGGGAAGGGGCGCCTCTAGTAAAAAGAATTTCACTTAACTGATTTTGCCCAATCCTGCTCTGCCACAACACTTTACTAATACATTTTTTTAAGAGGCAGCATTTCACTTATTCTTTTATTTATTTTCATTTAAATTCAAAAAGTAACTGTTTATTTAATTTTCAAACGGTAATTAATTTTTAACCGTTGCAACAAAACGGTTACATTTTTTACACCTATAAAAACCCCATAATTTCTAATACCAAAATCACACCAAAACCGGTTATCATATCGTAAAAATGGTCCCGTAAAATGTAAATGAGAAGATCACGTTAGTGAGGGCGTATTTGGAAGTGAGACACAAATCATCATACCGGTTTACGATGGAACAACGTATCGGTGGAATTCAACCGAATAACCGGCACAAATGACCGCAACAAGGATTCGCTCATTAGTAAGTAGTCAAATCTCTTCGCCAAGTGTAGCCGATGGAACCCCCACTTTGAAGCCACGATGGTGCGACACCCTAATCTTCAATAAGACATTGGAATCCTAGTCACGCGGGCCGACTATGTGAATGCACATGGGAGTAACTTTTGCCATGTTGCGGCATGACAATTGTTGCGCGATAGGTTTTAATGTTTAATGTTCTTTAATGTTTAATAAAGTAACCGTTAAAAGAAAAAAGAATAAATTGCCAAAATGGCCCCTGAGAAAAGTCATTTTGGTGCCATTTTGGCCTTTTTTTAACTCAGAAAAGTCAGTTAAGTTCAAGGGCAATTTTGTCATTTTAGGACAAAACTTAAAACACACATATTTAACCCCTCTTCACACCCACTAACACACCCACACTCCCTTCATATTTATCCCTGCGCACGCACACACTCCCCCCCCCCCCCCTATGGTTTTTTCAACTCGAATTCAACCTCTCAATTACACAGATTTCATGATGATTATTATTATTATTATTATTATTATTATTATTATTATTATTATTATTATTATTAGGGTTTTAACCTCTCAATTACACAGATATTATGCTTTCTTCAACTTGAAGGAGATCGAACCGAGCAACATTGACGATGAGACCTCATATGCCCACCTAATAATTTCCCACTTATAAACCTTTTATCACATAACTTACACACAAACCTTAATTCATCAAGATTTTCATCCATCTTGATTTCTAGATATCAAAATCAAATTTTGACAAATACCCAATTGAAATAATCATAAAACTAATAACCCACTAAAGAAATCATCAGTTTAATGTAACCTACATTGTTGATTTCTTATAAACATCTTTAGGGCTCAAATCCCCAAAAGTTCATTAAATTCAAAGATTCTTGAACTTTTTAAAGTAGATCAGTTTGTACCCGGTTCAAGATCAAACCAAAACGGAATAAAAGCAACACGTAATAAACAATTTCAACAAATCTTGAACAAAAAAAAAGTCTAAAAAAAACACATACAATAGTCTGTTAATGTAAATGCTGAAATGGGTCAAAATAAAATTACTAATCTTGCAAAAAAAGGTTAAGTTTTTAAAGGAATAAAAAGGAGACAAGTCTTATTAGTTGCAACTAGTGGATCTTTTTCGTAAAACTTACGATTTTACCAGATGTAGTAATTAGTTGTTGTGGACCACAGGCTGAACAACTTTTACTTATTATTGTCATTCCATGTGCATGATTAGATATTTTGCACACACTATACCCCCTAGTCTGGTAAAGCATGAGTTATTGAGAAAACTCGATAGATTATCCGTTTATGCACACAACACCCGGACTATACAATACAATTGGCGTTGAACAGTCAAGCCAATCACACGCTCAACAGAGAGCAACCGGATACCCGATTAACACACTTGTACAAAATAGCAATACATGTGCCAATGTCCAAGTGGAAAGTTACACAATCCACCCAAAACCAAATAATCACAAAGTGTTATATGAGGCTACCTCCCACTAACACATGCATGTGAATCACATAAACTACCATGTGTTAACACCTAATAAACATGTGTTCATAAAACTATAACTTATGGAACTTGATACATGTTAATATCGTCATCTAACACCCTCACAAACCAATTGAAACCAAGGCGTATTTTCATAACATAGTCGAACATAGTCGATTATAACCTATACTAACTAGAATTTCATTCAATCAACACTATACACCACATATATTCATTCATGCCCGGCCATAACTATGACTATGCATATACATATCTATATAGTAACTATGCCTATGAACCATGTGTGTGTATACAATCGGCCACACAACCCCGAAGCCATATCCATACCATATCAAACAACTTATCTATGCCCACACTTGTAGTTAAACCAACCTACATATATATATATATATATATATTCGGCCAAACATATGTGTAAGTGTATCACTAACCAAAACAAGCTTCTTTTCCTCCTTGTCTCTTTGGAAGAATGCATACAATAGACTCCCTCGATTGTCCCTTTCAAGAATGTCCAAGAGATACACCAAAATGGCATGGAGTTGTATTGTGCACACACCTTCTCAAGTAGTGATCATACCCCCAAATGGAAGATCTTTTTCTTTATCTTCATTTCTGCAGAACCCCATCCCAAGCTACCTCATGTCCCTTTCATTTTATGTGTCACAACCTTGCATGTTTATGGCAAGAACAACTAAGTCTAGAACACCTCCCAACACCAAGAGATTTCCCAAACTAATAGACACCAATCGGATGCAAGAGGAACAAGGGATCAATCGCTATCATCAAGTCAAGACAACTTATGTTTCAATGACTAGTCCCTATCTCCCACCAAGGACCTTTCGGTCGATCCATATGCAGCCAAACACACATGATTCAATTATCAATCTATGATGTAATCAATCATGGTGATGTCACAAAGGAGGCTTATACCAAAGAAGGCAAGATGACAAGGGTTGTAGCATTTCCAAGGCAAGTCAACTAGCCTCATGTTTGTATAATTTGCCACCTCAATCGGCCCTTACACATCTTGCATCAATTGATGATTAAAGTCACTAATCATGACACCAAACTAGATTATGATCTTACCCCTTTATGTCTTGATCTCCTACCCTTCGGCTACTATAAATAGAGAGCATCAAGATCATCCAAAACCACGCTTAACCTCCGTATTTCTCTCGACTCACACCCACCGAAACCCAACCCCTTTTTCCATCTTGTGCAAGCTCCAAATCGGACAAGAGTCTCAAGGTCAGTGATCAAGTGATATTCGTGAGCAAAACTTCGGCATTGTTGAACCAGGTAAGATAACCTCACCCTTCACTCATTTTCTTTCAGCCTTAGCAAATCACCCGACCCCGGCCCATTATACACCATGAACCGGCCCTATGATCCACAAGAGTTTGTTGTTCCAAGAGTATTATGTGATCATTTTTTATATATGCTTGACACACATATGTTTATATACACGATCGCACCAAACATGAATCAACTTACATAATACAACCCAACTCGAACAATGCTTCAAAAATAACATACAACTTTATTAGTCGACCAAGGAACCGATTTTATAACTATACATACACCTTGTTTATAACCGGAACAACTTCACCTTTTTGTGGATGTATATAATCGATTTTTAAACAAAGATACACTAAAACACATTTTAAGGCTTCGATTATACCTTGATAAGCAAGGATCGACCACTTTTGATCCCTTAAACAATTGTAATTGAGGCCACGTTATGCAAAGGATTCAGCTACTATATAATAATGTATGTTAAGAAATCCCTAGCATAAGTTAACACTATCTTTTTGTTATTAAAAGGCATAAACATATGTTAAAACACTCGTTTTGCCATAAACCAACCACACGTGTTAGATTGGGGACAATTTATAGCCCATGACAACATGTGGGGCCCGTTTTGTTCACAATAGATACCATTTTACAATAAAACGTCCGGGATTTTCGGAACTGTATGTTTTACAAGTACATAAATCGACTAAAGATTTTCATGTGCATAAAAACATGGCACACATACACTAATGCAAGGGACCACAATGTCGGTTGAACAACTTACATGATAAACGACAAGAACATGCAACTTACTATATTCTTGACAATCATAGGGTACCGATCGTCGAGATAGTAGCCATTCTACCTTTCAGCTTTATCAGACCATATCTATAGTCACCAGGTGAGTTTCACGGCCCCGTTTTACAATTTTCCATTTTGAGGGATAAACATGCTTCATTTCTAGTACATTTCATTTTGTGTGTTATTCTATCGTGACTACCATGTGGAAACATGAGACATTTGATTCATGAGCTCATCAGTCGTCGTAATTACATTTACACTATAACCATTAACTATCAAAATCCATGGAACACTTTAATAGATCTATTGGGTTGACACCCCCACTCTTGGTTAGTCGCTCTAACTGGTTACATACAAAAGAGTGTTAGTATTCTACTATACATACGTTGTCTTTATTGTACAATGCGCGAGACACAACAGTCAGGAGGTTTGGTTATGGAACTCATGGTTTGCACAGTAATCATTCGCCTTGCTAGCCTATGATTGGTTATACACGAATTACACGAGCACTTTACATAGTACATTAAAACCTGTGAACTCACCTACATTATTAATGTAAAATTGTCTTATATTTTGTGCATACACAATCATGCACTAGAATCTCACTAGTTATTTATTACAACAAAATTAATTGAAGAAAAGGCATGTTAACTTTCTTTTATCACTATGCTAAAAGGAAAGGTAGCACAATACTTGGAACCAACCTCAATATATTAGTCATATAGAGAATCGTCTGTATGATAGGTCAGATTAGAACGATTTACTTGATCGATTGGTCTATTACTCTTGAACCGTTTTTATTTAGGCATGTCCTATTATGGGTCGGACAGGTTGAGCCGACAAAGAAATTTACAGGTGCACAAAAAACATTGGCCTCAAACCCACCTACGGCTATAAACGAACCAAACGAACACAACATGGCTTTGTTCGTGATCGTTGCTAAGGAAATAATGTGTTCACGAACTGTTCATGAACACTTACCAAACGAGATTTTTTGTTCGTGTTCGTTTGTTGAGGAAATAACGTGTTCACGAACTGTTAATGAACAGCTATCGTACGGGGTTTTTGTTCATATTCGTTTTTGTTTGTTAAGGAAAAGAACGTGTTTGTGTTCATTTGTCTTTATTTGGTAATTTAGGTGTCGGACAAAAGCGAACACAAACAAACACCAATGAACGTAAATGAACACTACATGCATTAATGAACAATACCGAGCACAAACTAACACATACTAAATTCCAAAAATTTCATCACAAACATTATCCGTCCAAAATATACTAATCCAGGTAGCCAAATATACTTGACATAATCTTGATCACATAATGTCTCCTAAAAACACAAAACTATTATATGAAACTTGAAATCCTTGTTTAATCCATCCAAAATAACAGTTAATCAAAATAGTTAAACTAATATTAATATGTGATTGATGTGCTCAAAGTGGTTTAGTAAAAACTAACTAAATTAACCTAAACTAGACACTCTAAGTTTTAAATTTATAACCTAAGACTCTCTAAACCTAAACCACACAACCGGCAAGTGTACCGGTCAGTGCAGTACAGCTAAAGTAAGTCCGAGTATCGAACCCACGAGACTCTACTAGAAAACGTAAACTAGACTCGATAACTTATCTACAAACTGACTTAAATTGTTTTGTTGCTTAAGGGGGGGTTTTCTAACAAACTAATTTCAAATAAATAAATAAAACTTAAATAATTGAGGACACAAGCTGGGAACTAGAATTCGGATCAGGTGATGGGAAGGCACTACCTAGGCTAGAATCCTACACATGAATGACAAACTTCTAATGGCCATGGAACTGGTGTGGAACCGGGATCTTAAAATACTAAACTTACAGGATAAACTAGAGGACCCTCGACCCTTCTCAAGGAGAAACCTAAGGTTACCTATAAGCCGTTAAACCACCGGTTGAGAGGTTACCCTTACAGGCTTACCTACTCGAATCTTAAAGTACCCGCTAGACAGTCTACCTTACAGCGCGAAAGTCACAATACACCCGAAAGTGCAAGGGGTAACTACAATATTTCTGATAAGACTTGGCCTACAAGGAATGCTAGGGAAACTGGGAAGATCTTCTTACAAAGCCTCTAGAACTAGCAATTTAACACCCTAGACAGACCAACAATCTCGCACCTTACAGCTATTGAGAATTGGTAGAACACTTAGAATTACCTAACTAACAATTACAACTCCTATGGATAACCAGTAGAAATTAACCATAAACTAGTCGCTAACACCCAGTCCGCAACCTAACCCGCATTCATACACGAAAGACATTCACAAAAACGCAAGTGGAGTTTATAAAAGTTATTTAAATAAAAACTAAATATGCATACACATCAGACCAGAAAATAAAGAGTTCTTTACTTTAAAATTCACCCACAAACCAAAAGTTCCAAAACCAAAAGAAACAATAATCAAATAAGTGTATTCATCATCGCCTAGGTAGCATAAAGGTTTAGCCACTAAAAGTCTTGATAGTATCAAAACAATAAAAACAAATAATATTCATGGCGTTCACAACGGGTTAGAATAGAATAAATAAATAAATATTGAATTAGAACCGACCCGTGCTCGCACCTAGGCTTCAACCCTTGACCTCCACTTCTCTTAATGTGCACTTGAGGCTGCTTTCTGTCGTGATCCCCTCCAATAATATTTATGTTCTGCTTTGTCGTCGATGTTGTGTCCTCGAACTCCCCGAATAATATATGCGGCAGCCTCATAAATAATCCTCCTCACAAGATGGAGCCCTCCACCTCTTGGGGCTTGGGCCGAACAAAACTTTGTTTTTGTGAGTTGTGACATCAAAGTCACGTATTATCATTATAACATAATATTATTATTATTATTATTATTATTATTATTATTATTATTATTATTAACTATACTATTATTATTTATATATAGTATTATAACTCCGTGTTCTTAACTCGAGTGTTCTTGACTTGACCAAAGTTGCTCGTTTACGCTCCAACGTCCATGAACACCTACCAAAATATAAAATGAAATAGATAAATACTAAAAAAGACACAAAACTAATAAAAATATATAAAAAACCTATACTAAATCAAATAGACCGGTACAAGCCTAAAACTAATAAAAACACTATCTAAACGACTCGAAAACTATACAAACTTTACACTGGAAATAGATGTATTTTACAATACATCAAATATCCCCACACTTATCTCTTTTTCGTCCCTGAAAAAGAATTATGCTATGGAATCACAGTTAGGTTTACATCCAGTTTCAAAACATAGGTTACTTAATTAATAATCTACTAACATGTTGATTGCGATTGCAGGTATACTGATCCTCTTAAACCCAAACCGGTCTTCAAGCCCCTTTTTATTTATGTTAAGTTCATGTTGATTAGTCTATCTAGGGTCTCACTCAAAGGAAGCCACAGTTCCTCCTAATCCCGCCTCAAGCTTATGAAGCTAAAGGAACGACCAATTGACTATTTCCCAACCGTCTTATGTAAAAAGCCAAGAGAATTTAAAACCACTTATTTTTTTATTTATTTTTTCTTTTTTTTTCAGCATACTTAACTCAGAGGGTGTGACCAATCCAAGTCGCTATCCCAGTGACCAGGCACCTTAAGCTTCAGCATTTTTTTTTTCATCTCAGCATACTTAACTCAGAGGGTGTGACCAATCCAAGTCGCTATCCCAGTCGCCAGACACCTTAAGCTTCAGCATTTTTGCTTTGATTTCTAATTTTTTTTAAGTGATTAGAAATTCTAACGGTTTTTTACTTATAACAGTGCTTCTTATACTATTTTTGGCGGTTTCAGTCTCCCCGTTTCTCCTAGATGAGAACCCACAAAATAGCCTAACATAATTAATTTATTACTTTTCAAAGGAAACCTTTCTACCGGCCGAGCCTACCCACATATCCCAAATCAGACACGTTTTCAATCAATTTTAATCTCTTATTATACATACTATTTGAAAACCGGACACCTAACTTTACCTATCATTTTCCATATTTTATATAATGCAAACTTTAAAATCAGGGACTTTTTTTTTTAATTTTTTAATTCTTTTTTTTGAACTCAAAACGACCCTATATACAGACTAGACGACAGTTTCCATCCCTACACTTAAACTCTACATTGCCCTCAATGTAGGAATAGAAAACGACTCAAAACAAAAAATAAATTCCGAATACAAAAATAAAAAGAAAAGGGCAAATTGGAAAGGACTTAGCTGGTTTATTTACGCGTAAGCTCCAAAAACTCTAGTCCAATCCAGCTCGATCGTATAGCATTTCATTCGCGATCGGCTCTGACACAATAGTAAACTCTGGGCTTGCTTTGATAAATGATAACAGCTCCGGAATCACCCGAATGGAGATTGAGTACGGGCGGTGCAATCCAAACCTGCGCAAAACGAAACAAACAAAACCCGAGCATAATACCGAACCATACAAAAATAAAAAAAATAAAAAAGACTCAACTAACTTAGACTCATAATATATCAACAAACAAGAAGACGTACCTGCTTGGCAAACTGGCGGTGTATGGTGGTAGAACCAAATGGGTAGAAAGAAAAAAAAATCCGGTTCTCGCTCAACGTGAAGGACACTGGTGATCGCAACACGCGTTGCAAGCGAAATAAAATATAACTTTCTGGGGTAATAGCTGGTCGCATGAGGCGAACAGGTCAGCCCAGACTCCTCACGTTACGTGAAAAGTCTTTTTTCACATAAAGTTAATTAATTTTATTTTAAAGAAAAATTCTCTTATTACCCAAACCTTTACCAAACCTCCCACTTAAAAAAATATATAAAGACAATACATGGGATCCGCTCATGTGAAATTTCCTAAAGACACAAAAACAAAGATAAAATAGAAAGTTAAAAAACCTAGGAACCACTACCAAACGATAGACCACAAATAAAAAAAAATGAACAGCTAGAAAAAAAATAAGTATAAAATATAAATTTACAAACTCTACAGAGCCTCCCCACACATAAACTTAATCAGGGGCTTCTCTTTTATCTGGACCCGATCCAACCCGTTTAATTCCACCCGGTCCTTATTAATTAACAAAACTATACTAGCGGAATTGAAAAATATTTTATTGAATTTAAATGGGTCGGACCACCAATATTTAAATTTACCTGGACCAAACCTGATTCTTGGCATGTAATGCGGGGACTTGTTGTCCCTACAACACTTGGCCCTCAGCCTGTGTCGGTCCACGTGCCTCTTCGCCTTCTCCCGTGATTTTGGGTGATCAAGTGGCACTCTATCTTCTAAAGTCTTCACGGGCCAGCAGTGGTGCTCTTCCTCTTCAACCACTTCTTCTTCAACTTCCATTGGTGACTCTTTTATTTCCACAGTCGGGTACCCTTCCAATAATGCCTCTAAGATGTCGAGGTCACCCACTGGGTCAAAATCTCTGTCTACATCTAGAGTTGGCAAATCAGCCAACTCGTCACCAAACTCTGCCTCCCATGATAGTTCATTACTTACCTCATCTTCAACCATCACTACTTCCTCATCCGTTTCTTCTTCATCATAGTCACTCTCGAAATCATATATAGTAATTTGTGGCACCGAAGGTGGGACTTCAATGTCCATTTTCGTCTCCGGCTCTAATTGTGATTCAGGGGGAGCGCTACAAACTGGGTGCAGATAAACTGTTTCCATCTCCACTGGAGGCGGATTTGTTCCTGGGGAAGTGGGATTAGCGGGTCGGAGCCAACATGATGACCAACTAAGTTCCCATTTTTATCATAGCAAGGAACCTTTAGAACTATGGGACTTGGTCTATTTAGACGCTCGATTATGGCCTTACGTTCCCTATCTCGCTCTTCCCTGTATGATCTAAGCCATTCATCAAATTCCTCTTTTGTGTTCAGTTCTGTCCAATGATGCTGCAGGAAATATGGCGTGGTATACGTATTCGCACGATAACCTGGGGGATACCTTGATGCATTTGGGCATTTCACAGTAAAATGGGGTCCTCCACAGATCTCGCACATGATTAATACAAAAAAAAATTAAATACAATTGTATAATAAAAATAAAAGACAGACTCAAAACAAACAACAAGTAGCACGGATATAGCAGATAAGTGTAATCGAAGCTAATAAACGCAATCGCCTAAGAGTCCCCGGCAACGGCGCCAAAAACTTGATGTGCTCAAAGTGGTTTAGTAAAAACTAACTAAATTAACCTAAACTAGACACTCTAAGTTTTAAATTTATAACCTAAGACTCTCTAAACCTAAACCACACAACCGGCAAGTGTACCGGTCAGTGCAGTACAGCTAAAGTAAGCCCGAGTATCGAACCCACGAGACTCTACTAGAAAACGTAAACTAGACTCGATAACTTATCTACAAACTGACTTAAATTGTTTTGTTGCTTAAGGGGGGGTTTTCTAACAAACTAATTTCAAATAAATAAATAAAACTTAAATAATTGAGGACACAAACTGGGAACTAGAATTCGGATCAGGTGATGGGAAGGCACTACCTAGGCTAGAATCCTACACATGAATGACAAACTTCTAATGGCCATGGAACTGGTGTGGAACCGGGATCTTAAAATACTAAACTTACAGGATAAACTAGAGGACCCTCGACCCTTCTCAAGGAGAAACCTAAGGTTACCTATAAGCCGTTAAACCACCGGTTGAGAGGTTACCCTTACAGGCTTACCTACTCGAATCTTAAAGTACCCGCTAGACAGTCTACCTTACAGCGCGAAAGTCACAATACACCCGAAAGTGCAAGGGGTAACTACAATATTTCTGATAAGACTTGGCCTACAAGGAATGCTAGGGAAACTAGGAAGATCTTCTTACAAAGCCTCTAGAACTAGCAATTTAACACCCTAGACAGACCAACAATCTCGCACCTTACAGCTATTGAGAATTGGTAGAACACTTAGAATTACCTAACTAACAATTACAACTCCTATGGATAACCAGTAGAAATTAACCATAAACTAGTCGCTAACACCCAGTCCGCAACCTAACCCGCATTCATACACGAAAGACATTCACAAAAACGCAAGTGGAGTTTATAAAAGTTATTTAAATAAAAACTAAATATGCATACACATCAGACCAGAAAATAAAGAGTTCTTTACTTTAAAATTCACCCACAAACCAAAAGTTCCAAAACCAAAAGAAACAATAATCAAATAAGTGTATTCATCATCGCCTAGGTAGCATAAAGGTTTAGCCACTAAAAGTCTTGATAGTATCAAAACAATAAAAACAAATAATATTCATGGCGTTCACAACGGGTTAGAATAGAATAAATAAATAAATATTGAATTAGAACCGACCCGTGCTCGCACCTAGGCTTCAACCCTTGACCTCCACTTCTCTTAATGTGCACTTGAGGCTGCTTTCTGTCGTGATCCCCTCCAATAATATTTATGTTCTGCTTTGTCGTCGATGCTGTGTCTCGAACTCCCCGAATAATATATGCGGCAGCCTCATAAATAATCCTCCTCACAAGATGGAGCCCTCCACCTCTTGGGGCTTGGGCCGAACAAAACTTTGTTTTTATGAGTTGTGACATCAAAGTCACGTATTATCATTATAACATAATAATAATATTATTATTATTATTATTATTATTATTATTATTATTAACTATACTATTATTATTTATATATAGTATTATAACTCCGTGTTCTTAACTCGAGTGTTCTTGACTTGACCAAAGTTGCTCGTTTACGCTCCAACGTCCATGAACACCTACCAAAATATAAAATGAAATAGATAAATACTAAAAAAGACACAAAACTAATAAAAATATATAAAAAACCTATACTAAATCAAATAGACCGGTACAAGCCTAAAACTAATAAAAACACTATCTAAACGACTCGAAAACTATACAAACTTTACACTGGAAATAGATGTATTTTACAATACATCAGTGATACAATAATATATATTAAATAATCTATCACTGGGACATTTGAAGTACTTCAATTAAACATCAAAAGTTAAAAACATGAACTATCGAACACAAACAAACATAAATGAACACATTAGCAAATGTTCATGAACATAAATAAACGACCGTGATATCTGTTAATGTTTGTTTGTTTAACTAAACGAACACAAACGAACTTCCCTCCGAACATTTCATGGACTATTCGTTGAACGTTTGGTTTGTATACAGCCCTAAACCCAGCCATAGGGTTGTCATTGGACTATACCCTTAGACCTTGAAATCGGTTTGAAATAAAGAACTAGGCCGAAAACCGAAATTGTTTTGCCAAAAACTAGGTTTGACTTTCTTTAATCCAACCCAACCCGATATCATCCTGAACCGGTTGGGCCAAAAGCCATTATTTATACACCTCTAAAGAAGACTTGGCAAGGTCATACCCAGTTGGTGCTATGTGGCGGGAAAGGAAGCAAAAACTTCAGGATTGTAGGGGAAGATCCTAGAATTCAGGAGGTGGAGTGGGGTAAAACTGCCATATGTTTAGTTTTATTAATTCATAGAATTATCTAGCTTTAGTGTGCACTTTTTATGAGTTAACTACTCTACTTGTTTGTGGAGATTAACCAATCATGAATAAGGTCTTTATCTTGTAATCTTTAGGTTCTAGAAATTGAATAATCCGATTATCTTTATTTGATTTATGGGTTCTATCAAATCCAGTTAAGCAAGTTAGTTATACGGCTTGCATTGAAATAATATGTGACTTCAAATATCTACATCATTATTGTTATATTGTATTATCTATATGGTAATCGCATTAGGGTTAGATCCACCTAGTTAAAGAGGAAACAATTAGTTCATTGCTGAGTTATAATCATAACTTTTTGACATATCATTGCCCTTTAGTGCTTTCTAACTTATATATATATATATATATATATATATATATCTTTTGTGACACCATCTTCATCTGTTTTAGCGTGCTTTGTATGTGGATCGCCTCGTTCACCAATATTTTTCACTATGCCAAAGCACGTGATTCTATTCCTGTTATGGATCGATCATATTCCCAATAGTATACCTATTCCAGGTGTAGCACATCGTAGCCAACAACTTGTTCCTGTTTTTATTCATGATCATGTTCCTATTCCTATCCATTATCATAATGATTTTGTCAAAAACGCCAACTGCTGCATAACTACATAGTTAAAGGAGCTAGAGGCTATTGAACTTCAGTTTCCTGCCATGCAAATGGTTATAGACAATCTTGCTTCCAGAAAGTTTGCAATGTTGTCCACCCATAAACAAATTATATGTTATGGTAGAAAACCTGTTAAAAAGGTAATTTTCTCTACCAAAAAGTCAATAAATCTGCTAATTCTCTATACCCAAAAGCAGGTAAACCTGCTAGTTCCCTATACCACCATAAAACCTTCAATACTGTTAATTCCTGTAACCATCAAGAATAGTGTAAAGTTGGAAAATCTCACTACTGCCAAAAAAGACTTTAAAGCTCCTCATTCCCTCTACCAACAAAAAAAACTGGAAACTGCCAAGCCTCTTTACCCTAAAAAAAGAATTTATTAAACAACCAATACCATCTACCAGAAAACCCCTGTCAATCGCTTCTACTCAAAAGCCCATAAAACTGCACTCTACCCAAAAGTCGGTAAAGTTGCCTACTTTCATTACCACTAGAAACTTTGTAAAGCTGCCAACTTATATGACTACCAAAAAGACTGTAAGGCTGTCAAATCTCATTACCACGAAAAAGACTTTAAACCTGCCAATTCCCCCTACCAAAAGAAAAAAAACCCTCTGAAGCTTCCAAGTCTCTCTACGAGAAAACCTGTTGAACAACCAGTCTCATCTACTAGAAAACCCTTTACTCATAAGCCCCATAAAACTACCAATTTGCTCTACCCAAAAGCTAGTAAAATTGCCAACTCTCGCTACCACTAAAAAGACCATGAAGCTACCAACTCCCGCTACCACCAAAAGGAATGAAAAGCTCTTATTACCTTTACCATAAAAAAAACTCGATGGAAGTTTTGATGTTTCATGAGAATCAGAATCAGAATCAGGTGAGTTTTTTATGGTTATCCTATGCCGATTATTTAAGATCGAACCCAGGTTTGGTGACAACTTCAAATATTACTACTCAAGGCCAACGGATGAAGAAAGATACACGACAGACACATGTGACAGTTATCGAGGGCTCGTGTGAGGAAAATAGACCCGTGGTTGCCGTGGAGAATGAGTGAATATGAGAGGATGGGTGTAGCCAGGAGCTAAGCAGTTAACTAGACCGATATATTGGTTATATATCACCAATGTATCAGTCATCAGACTAGAGGGATTATAACGGGGAAAATCTTGGTACCAATAATATTGGCGATATATACAGATATCCAATATTTTACTTCATTAATATCAGTGATATCACCGATTTTCTCATTTATGCTTTTTTAGCCCATTTTAGTACCAATAGCTCAGAGGGAAGGTTAGAACTTATGATCGGAAGAGTGAAAACCAGAATTGATGCTGCGGTGTTTGGTCAATTTATGCTGATGGTCGCTGATTAGCGTTCCATATCGTATCATCTTTAAATGGTTGTTGTTACTACAATAATGCAGTGTTTTGAAATAGCAAAGAGAGAGAGAGGGAGGGAGAGAAAGAGAGAATGTTGGTATATAGGTTGACGGCTTAAAAAATGAATTGTAGGGTTTGGTTTGTTATATAAGAAAAAGACAAGTTGGGCCTATTGTAGGGTTTGGCATGTAAAAGGTTATTTGAATTGGGTCATTGACTATTCGACTTGGGCCTATTGGATTATTACAATTGGTAGTATCCAAAAGTTACACACACACATATATAAATTCTTTAATTATTGATATATCACCGATATCTCAAATATCAGTCCTCAGCCGATATCCGATATTTTACCGCATTAGCTGCTTAGCTTGTGTTGGTGGTTGTACAACTTATGTGTGTTAGTGGCTGTAGTATAACTTCATAGAAGTTTCTAAACCAATTTTACGATAAATTTATAGTTTAAAAATGGGTTAGGTGGGCTTTTTTTTAAATGGGCTATCAATCTATTTTTAGTTTTAAGACAACGGAATCATTTATTAAAATATCTTACAAGTTATAAGACAACCATATGAACATGTGTTTTTTACCCTATTTATTTTTATAATATTTACATGTAAGACTTGTTCCATATTTAATATTATAATAAGACCACAAGATGGTACTTACAAATATTTCCTTAAAGAGTGCGAGTGTTACCAAAAATTCTTATAAGACAATTTACAAATCGTTACTAAATTCTTGGATTCAAATGTATCATTAACTACAAAAACTACTTATTGAATATAGACAAAATAAGGAAATGCCACCAATCGGATCACGAGAGTGTTCGGTTCCTTTCGTAGCTTAATCTTCATCCGGAAACATTAAGTTTTTAACCTACTCGAAAACCTAAGAAAAACGGCTATAAATCATGTTACGAATCAAAATTTAGAAAGAAAACAATTTTCCAAACCTGACAGTTATTCGTGTACCGGGAAGAACTTAGCAAAGTTCTTCGTGGTACGAGAAGAACCTAGTAATTTCAAAAAAAAACTCGCCGCGTACCGCGAGGAGTTACCCACGGTTCATTGGAGAGGCCCTTTTCACATAAAGTTTCTAAACTCTATTGCATTTCACCAGTCCAATACTTAGATGATGTTTTTGCAATTTTTGGCTGCAAATTCACAAGAATTCGGAGCCCAATATTTCAACCTTTCGAGGACTTTTACCGCCTCATACCAGACCCGAATTACAGGATCCGAATTCAATCAAATTACCCTCAATTCATACTTTCCATTTATGCATTTTGACTCCTCCCAGGTCAATCTGACCCGTTGGCATTCAAATGTCAAATTTTTAACTCATTCTTAGCGCACATTTCTTTCTGATTCACGACCATAACTATGTTTGGTCGCGCTAGGGTAACACCTCTACCTCTATGACCCGCGAGTCATTTATACTTTGGTTTTACATGCCCAAATTCTACTGACTGTGACCTTAAGGCCCATGACCATTCCGAATTGTATTCAACACACCTAACAAGACTCTATGGCCCTATGTGATGTTTCCATTTACATCACTAGTTCTAATTTTATCCCATTAACGCATTCATTTAACCACTAGGCATCACGTCAGCTCCTATGACAGCGTAGGTAATTTATGCTTCGGTTTTACATACCCATTTTACAGCTTTTCTTTCCAAACATTATTATCATTACCATTCCCACGTATCATCTAATTCATCTAAACATACAACTTAATTGCACAAATGTAAAGTCATAGTCGAGAGGGAATTACCTCAAAGATAGCCCTTTTAGCGCGTCTTTCACCGCTTGGCTTCCTGAGCTTCGCTCACTTTGCCTAAAGTTTATAATCCATTAGGTTGTTAGAACACACACAAACCATGGTTCTTTTCATTTATGTTTTTTATCATACATCCTCAATTCAACTGCCATGTTTTTCAATACCTAACTACACTCAAATTTTAACTAGACTAGTGGGTTTACCCTCGCGTTGCAGCGGGATCCACAAATAGGTTGCAATACAACATTATGATACTTAGGTTTTTTGCTGCAAGTTACGCAAAAAAAATATAAATGTGCACACTATGTTTTAACAAGTATTCGTAGAAAGAAAAGAAAAGAAATGTGCACCGCCACTTACAACTGATTGCAGTTCACCACAAAAACCATGTACTCATTATTGAACAAGTCTTAATAAACCAAATGTATGTTACTGTAACAGACCAATATGAACATAAACATCACTCTTGTGTAAGTTATCCAGTCATTGCATATCTACATAGCTGTGCCATTGAAGACACAGTTAAATAATAAAGTTCATTTACATGACAAAAACATGTAGTAATAATATGATATTGTATACACTATCATATGAAGGTCACTGTCCATTAATTTAGAAATTAAAAGTTGTGATTTGTAAGTTTGTAATAGACTTGTCCAACCTGACCAGCAGCTAAAAAATTGCCCAATGTAGCCAGTGAGTCGAACCATCCCGTCCACTTTGCCGCTGGGTAGACGCATATATATGAAAAGGGTTTATAATATAAGTATTATTATGGCAAAGTTTTAAAACTCGTACAAGTTTAGCTGAGATAAGATTATTCATTGTGGTAACATAAATTATTATCTTTCATCGGCATTATATGAAATTTGTTAAAAAATATTGTTATCCTGTGTGTTTATTTAGTTTGGTTGAGTTCTATTTTCATATAAAAGTTGATTATCTTTTAGGGGTAATTAAGGAAGAAAAGTGGTAAAATTTAGAAAATTGTAAAGAAACCCTTGGTATGTCATCTTAACTTTGGATAATTTGGACATATTTGCCCATGTCTCCTCCTTTATAATGTAGTACTAGTGGGAAACCCGCGCGTTGCTGTGGGACGGTTAAGATAAATATATTTTGTTTGAACAATGCACAAGCATAGCCGTGTTAGCACACCAAGCTGTAGGAAAAGTATAAAAACGTAATTGTCTTTGAATGCGAAACGATATATAGGAAATTAATCCATTTCTCTTCATTGGTTAAACTTTGAAAAGAAACTATATTTTTTTATATCCAACATATACGTTCTTATAACTTTTCATGCCACACTATGTAAATTGTCCAACCATATGTCTTTAACTTCCAACATCTAAGAGATGATGTGTACACAGGACACCCAAGTATAAAAAAAGATTTCACTATATATGAAAATGAACTTTTTTGACCATCAAAATTCAGTCATCAGCACTGTTATCAAAACAAAATATGAGCATAGATAATTTTTATTCCCAAATCTTTCTATATAATTTTTCACAAATTTTGACCAAACCACCATATGTTAACGTATTGTCAAGCATGAACTCAAAACCAAATATGAGCATAGAAACCAAAACAGAGTAGATAAAGCAAAACACAACCATTCGATATCAGTATAAACAAGTAAACAGAGAAGTAAAGAAGTATCAACAAGACATTTATTTTAATAAACAAATCAAGTTTAACCTGGAAGATGAACTTGCAGATACAATCCACTTTCGGATTGTGTCGATGTTTTGCCAGATTCGTTACAACATTATTACTCTTTTCAGCGTCCTCGGTCGCACCTTGTCGTTCTTATTAAATAATTAAAATAAAAAAACCTTATCAATAGAAAATCAAAACGTACCGTACTACTTGGTGTTGTGTGTGCGTCACTTCGTACCACCATTAACTCTCTGCAAAGGCAAAGATAAAGATAAAGTAATTTGATTCATCAATTCTCATGATGAACGACACTGTATATTTATATAAACATATGCAATTTTAAAGAAAGAAAGAAAATGTAAAATTAATATTTGTTGAATATAATTATTTGAAGCTTATGGTCATACCACATCACATGATATTATATATAACAATTTGAACGGATTTTTGTGAGCAAATATAGAAACTTAATGTCTAGAAAATAAACTTTTATTTATCTTTACTACATGGTACAAGTATCTTAATGCATTGAAGGGTAATTTGGGGAAGATTTATATGACATTTGAGGGTTGAAGCACATGACTTTTCACATCTCATCTTAACTTTACCAAGTTGGACATTTTTGCTCATTGCTCACTCTTTATAATGTAGTAGAGATAGATATAAAAGTTGATTATCTTCTATGGGTATTTAGGGAAGAAAAGTTATAAAATTTAGGAAATTGTAAAGAAACCCTTGGTATGTCATCTTAACTTTGGATAATCTGAACATATTTGTCCATGCTTCCTCCTTTATAATGTAGTATAGATATAGATATAGATAGTTCATAAACACTTGGTGGGCATCATTTTTAACAACCATTTCTACTATTAATTTCATCACGTTATTTATGCATTTCTCATGAAGCATCATTCCCACAAACATGCTAGCATTTAATTAATCAAAATCTTCAAACTAAGTACACAATTTAGTACTAGGTATGAGTGCTCGTGCGTTGTCGCAGGTATGTAGAATTGAAGTATGAATGACTGAAATCGTTTATGAATAGAGGGCCGAATTGAACGCATGTGATTTTATATATTAGTTCAAGTGATCTTTGATTCAAATTGCTTTAACAACATACAAAATATATATTCAAAACTAAACCAGTGTCTTTAGAATCAAATCAATTTAATAGATGAATACATATATATTATATGTGTTAATTTTTATGCTAATGGATGTTAAAGAAACTTGAAATAGTCATTTGCAGTTGTTTTTATTTTATCTCACATAAGCACATGCATATGACTAAACAAAGTTAAGTGTACATCACTCTAGTCTATGTCATCGCCTTACATGTCTCAATTGAATAAAAATTTACTATTAAAATTATGAACTACTTTATATTGTATGCATGACAAATTTCAACCAATCACATAATTTAAACGACCTAGATCCAACCTTTTATTTTAGAATGGCCACATGTAGAGTTAAAACAAAGTTATTGAATAGTGCCAAATTGCTAAAAGTTGTCGCTGCAACCGAGCTACCCACCCAACATATCCGGTTTAGTTTATTGCAACCCAAAATTGTAGTTAACATTTAAAAACCAAAATACTCATCAACATCCATAGAACTATTATATAATGCCACGACCATGCTAATTTACATAAAACAATTTAAGACCATCCTAATCACCTTTAATGAACCAAGAAACAGTGTTGTACATGATGATATCATGTATGTTGTTGATAATTTCTTTACTTTAAAGTTTATGAATAAATTAATTCATGAAACTACAAATTATATCAATCATACAAATTATATGTTTAAAATTCCACCATCGTATCTTCTTCTTTTTTTGTATACGGGTGGCGGCAACTCTGCTAAAATAATCACAAAGACATCAACCAACTTGAAAACAAACACAAAAAATGTTATAACTTCTTATCGGTTTGCAATAAATATTCACAAGAGTTTTTAATTATTATTGAAACAAGAAATGACTGAATAATGATTTACTTAATTCCCAAATAAGTCTGATCTGTCGGGAAAGGCAAAGCAACGGTTCAAATTCTTCATCTGGCCCAATTAAAAAGAAGACCAAAAACAAGCCCACTAGTGGGGATCCCTTTGATTTAGATGACATAATTGGGCCTATGAATCCAACTCAGGTTTTAGCCCAATTCCGTAAGTCTGGTGGTCAGTCCACACCTTTATCGAATGAAGATGTCTCTGGAGTTAATCTGGAGAGGCAGACCTCATCAGGTTTAAAGTCCTTTGAGCAATTACTTGGGGAAACGGAGGATGAGGGAGAACATTTGATGGGGGTTGAATCCGCGCCGAAGGAGAATAACTTGTTGCCTCATATTGGTGATTCTCTTGAAACGAGTCATGAAGTTTGTGAAGTTGAGGAGACAATTAAGCTCGGTGTCTCCCTAGGAGCTCAATTACAAGACAGAGTCGATTTGGTTACTGGTGTTATCGCTGAAGAAGGGTTACAAAAGGTTCAGGTATGAATTTCTTATCGTTGAACATTAGGGGTTTGGGAGTTAAAGGAAAGGATTCATGGGTCAGACGCTTGAAAATAGAAAATGGCGTTTCTTTTGTGGCACTTCAGGAAACCCAATTCAGTAATTTGTCAGACGTTGATTTTTCTAAGTTTTGGGGTAATGAGTCGTTTGAGATGGACATGGTGGAGGCCAGGGGTCGGTCGGGAGGGTTGGTTTCTATATGGGATCCAAGCAAATTTTCGAAGATTTCCTCTTTTATACACCAGAATTTTATTGTTGTTAAAGGTATCTTGAAAGAAAACGGCTCTCAGCTTAATGTATTAAATTTATATGCACCTCATAAGTTGAATGACAAGCGGCCGATATGGGATTTAATAGAAAACATTATTAGCGATTCTTCAGGGATGTGGTGTTTGCTTGGGGATTTTAACTCAGTTCGAGGTAGTGAAGAACGCAAGAATTCTTTCTTTGATCAGTCTGATGCCGATATGTTTAACGCTTTCATTGATTCTGCGGGTCTCTTCGAGTATGGTATGAAAGGAAGTTTGTTCACTTGTTTAAATAAAAAAGGTTCGTCTTTTCGCTTCAGCAAAATAGATCGAGTAATGGTTTGTTTTGAGTTCTTGAACCGATGGCCTGAGGCTTGTTTACGAGCCTTACCTAGACATTTGTCCGATCACAGACCCTTATTATTTTCTTTAGTGAATGATAATTTTGGATCCCGTCCTTTCCGTTGGTTTAACTCATGGTTAGACAGAGAGAGTTGCAAGTCTGTGGTGTCTCATACCTTATTGAATTATGAGGGTATTGGGGCTGCGGATACTGTTTTAACTGCAAAGCTGAGATATCTAAAGACGGTTTTAAGGGATTGGAAGAAACAACTTGATGCTAAAGAGGGAGAAGAGATCAATGCTATGAAAGCCGATTTAGAGAGACTCGAAACAGAGATGGAACAAAGAGATTTATTAGAGGAAGAAGAGTGGTCTTGGTTGGAGTGCAAAAAAGGCATTGAGGAGGGAGAGTTTTGGCAGGCTAAAGATTTGATGCAGAAATCTCGGGCACAATGGGCAAAACATGGGGATGATAATTCAGCTTTTTTCCATAGCGTTATCAATGGTAGGAAAGCCACTAACTCTATTCAAGGTTTAATAGTCAACGGGGAGTGGGTGACTAAGCCGTCTTTGGTGAAAAAGGAGGTCCTTAATTTTTTCAGCAAACAATTTAAAGAAAATATGATTAATAGGCCTCGGCTTGATTGTGAAGAAATAAAGCGAGTTCCATTACATTTGGTGGATGCCCTCATTGTTCCGTTTACCAAAGAGGAAGTCAAAAAAGCGGTCTTCGAATGTGGTAAGGATAAAGCACCGGGCCCGGATGGCTTTAACTTTAATTTCGTGCGGCATTTTTGGAATCTGCTTGAGGAGGATTTTATGAAGATATTGTCAGAGTTCTTTGAGTCTGGCACGATTAATAAAGGGTGTGTGTCTTCTTTTATCACCCTTATTCCTAAGGTCAAGAACCCTCTCGGTTTAAAAGACTTTAGACCCATTACCTTGGTGGGAATCATTAGTAAAACCATATCTAAAGTCCTATCTTTCAGATTGAAGGTTGTAATCGGCCATGTTATTTCAGAAAATCAGTCGGGTTTTCTTAGTGAGAGGAATATTCTTGATGGCCCCCTCATGGTTAATGAAATATTGTCTTGGTGCAAAAGAAGGTTCAAAAATGTATTCTTTATGAAGATAGATTTTGAAAAGGCCTACGACAATGTCAATTGGTCTTTTCTTTTATCTATCATGGAACAAATGGGTTTTCCGGTTAAATGGAGGTTATGGATAAAGGGTATTTTGGCTTCAGCTAGATCGGCAGTTCTTGTTAACGGGTCGCCTACTTTTGAGTTCCAATGTTCTAAAGGGCTTCGCCAAGGCGACTCGATTTCGCCTTTTCTATTTTTAATAGTTATGGAAGCTTTGACTTGTTTGTTTAACAAGGCTGTCAAGATGGGTGCTTTTGAAGGGATTACTTTGCCCTCAAATGGGCCATCTATTTCCCATTTATTTTTTGTGGATGATGCGTTATTAATGGGGAAATGGTCCAATGGTAACATCAAGACGGCCGCCAGAATTTTAAGGATCTTTCACCTTTGTTCGGGTCTCAAAATAAACATTAATAAGTCCTTTCTATATAGCACGGGAGTTGTGGATGAAGAGGTGGGGAACATGGCCGAGGAAGTGGGTTGTCGTGTGGGATCTTTCCCCTTTGATTATTTGGGAGTGTCGTTGGGGGCGAATATGAATAGAATAAATAATTGGAGGAAGATTGTCGAAGTTTTCGAACAAAGACTCTCGTCTTGGAAAGCTAGATTACTATCAATGGGTGGGAGGCTTACTTTATTAAAATCGGTTTTACAAAGTCTCCCCATTTATTTCTTTTCTTTATATAGAGCTCCCGGGGGTGTCATCAACAAACTGGAAAGTCTAATGAAACGGTTCCTTTGGACCGCTACTGGTGATAAAAATAAAATTCATTGGGTTTCTTGGGAGACGGCTACTAGCGATAAAGATAAAGGTGGATTGGGGATTAGTCGTCTTAAAGATGTGAATGAAGCTATGCTTTCGAAATGGGCTTGGAGGTTCAAAGTAGAGGAATGGGCTCTTTGGAAAACCACTATATTATCGTGTCACCAAGGTAGACGACGCTGGTCCGGTCTTCCTAAAGCTTCGGGGACGAGTGGATGTTGGTCGGCTATAGTAAAGTCTTGTGAGAAAATAACTTGTGGGGATAAAAGTTTTCTCGATCTCATGCAAGGGAAGCTTGGTAATGGGTGTTCTCTTCGGTTTTGGGAGGATATTTGGCTGATAGAAGTTCCCTTAATGAAACAATTCCCTTTGCTTTACAAGACATCAAATACAAAGAATGATACAGTGAGAAAGTGCAAAGTCGATGGATACTGGGCCCCTGTGGACTATACCCGATCAATGGGTATTGCAGAAGTCCAAGAATGGATGGTCTTGGCTGACCTGTTGGGCCAGGCCCAGTTCACGGACAAAAAGGATTCTTGGGTTTGGGATGGTTCGGCCTCTTTCACCGTGGCTGAGGTTAAAAAGAAGTTGAAGGTTCCTCCGATTCTGGTTCGTGGGTTCAAGCTCAAGTGGGTTTCATGGGTTCCCTTGAAATGTATATTGTTCGCGTGGAGGGCAGAGATGGACAGGATTCCAACGGTCGAAGCTCTTCGTAAAAGAAATGTTTTTGTTCCCAATGATAGGTGCAAGATTTGTGATGTTGAGACGGAAACGTCGAAACATATCTTTTGCGACTGTGGTTTCTCATGTGGGGTGTGGATTCATATTGGGAAGTGGTGTGGTCTCAATGCTACTTTGGCAACTCATCTGAGCGATTTTCTCTTATTATACAAACAAGCGAGTGGTGGAAAGCGGGGAAAGAAGATCATTCATGGGATTATTTTGGTTACGCTTTGGATGATTTGGAAAGCACGAAACAACAAGATTTTCAACAAGATAGAGCCAAAGATACGTAGTGTTATTGGTAGTATAAAAACTACCTCGTTTCTGTGGTTAAAGAATAGGTCTCAATGTACGGATTTATCTTGGGAGGATTGGTGTAATAACCCCGTGTACATGTTATAGTTTTGGGTGCTTGTCCTCGCTTTGAGGACTTCCCCTTGTTTTAATAAAAGTCAACGTTCAAAAAAAAAGGAAGCGGGTCAAAACGATTTATGTGTGTATATACATATTTAAATATTTAACGATAAAAGAAAAGGTTTTTTTTTTTTTTTTTTTTTTGAACGTTAACTTTCATTAAAAACACGGGGGCGTCCTCAAAGCAAGGACAAACACCCCTAACTACAACATATACAAAGGGTTATTGCACCAATCCTCCCAAATCAAATCTTTGAATTGGGACCTATTTTTACACCATAAAAACGACATCGACTTAATAGTACCCACAACCCGCGGCACCTTGGGTTCCAAACCTTTGAAAATTTTATCATTTCTAGCTTTCCAAATGAACCAAAGAGACGATAGGATAATGCCATGAACAATCTTTTTGCCCCACTTGCCTCCCGATGCTTGTTTATGAAGGTCTAAAATATCTTTTGTGTGGAAAACGAAGACTGTCTTTAACCTGCACCAGTTCCAAATACTAGCCCACACCCCATGCGAGAAACCGCAGCCCGAAAAAATATGATCCGTAGTCTCGAAGACAACGTCACATAGATGACATCTATCATTGGGGAGAGTCACATTTCGTATACCCAAAGCCTCAACCGACGGGATCCTATCCATCTCTGCCCTCCACGCAAAAACATTGCATTTTAACGGAACCCACCCAACCCACTTGAATTTGTAAAGAGAGCCGTAATCCCTATCTTCATAAAGTTTAGTTTTAACATGGGCCACTGTGAATGATCTGTTGCCGGCCCACTCCCATGCATCCCTTTCCGCCGTGACATGGGCCTGAGTAAGCAAGTCCGAAAGCCCAGACCACTCCTCCACTTGTTGTAAGTCCATTGGAACAGAAAAGTCAACAGGAGACCAACAACCGTATGACCTGCAATTGCAAATAAGGGCTCTTTTGCTGCTAGAGGCTCTGTACAAAAGAGGGAATTTATGCATAAGGGGAACGTCCGCAAGCCAAGAGTCTTCCCAGAAACGGATGCGACTACCATCTCCAAGAATCCCTCTCATAAGATCCAAGAACATCTTATCTCCACATTTAAAACGTTCGCAAGACTTCACGATGTTAGACCAAACACCAGAAATCCGAGGAAGCCCGGACCATCTACTTCTACCATTGTGACAAGCCATAATAATGTTCTTCCATGAGGAACCTTCCTCCACGCGAAAGCGCCAAGCCCATTTCGAAAGCAAAGCTTGATTAGTGTCTATAAGGCGAGTGATGCCCAAGCCCCCTTTGTGTTTAGAGCGAGACACCCTTTCCCACGAAACCCAATGGATTTTGTTTTTGTCACAAGATGCCGACCAAAGGAAACGTTTCATAAGCCTCTCTAGCACATCAATGACCGCTACTGGCGCTTTATAAAGGGAAAAGAAGTAAATAGGAAGATTTTGTAAAACCGATTTCAATAAAGTGACTCTCCCGCCAATAGAGAGTAAATTAGCCTTCCAAGAAGAAAGCCGCGTCTCAAAAACCTCAACCACTTTTCTCCAACTATTTATTCGATTCATATTAGCACCAACAGAAACGCCCAAGTAATCAAAGGGGAAAACACCTACTCGGCACCCCACTAAATTGGCCAAGGACAACACTTCTTCATCTTGAACCCCCGTGCCATAAAGAAAGGACTTATGGATATTTATTTTAAGGCCCGAACAAATATAAAAAATGCGAAGAATCCTAGCCGCAACCAAGATATTCTCCGACGACCACTTACCTACTAAAAGCGCGTCATCCGCAAAAAAGAGATGAGAGACGACCGGGCAATTTTTTTCAAGCGACACCCCTTCAAAGACCCCAATATTAATAGCTTTATTGAACAAACATGTTAAAGCTTCCATCACTATAAGAAACAAAAACGGAGATATGGGGTCGCCTTGACGCAAACCTTTGTGGCATTGAAACTCAAAGGTAGGCGAGCCATTGACAAGAACCGAAGATCTCGCCGAGGCTAGAATACCTTTAACCCAAGAGCACCACTTACTTGGGAATCCCATTTGGTCCATGATAGAAAGAAGAAAACCCCAATTGACGTTGTCGTATGCTTTTTCAAAGTCAATCTTCATAAAGAATACATTCTTCGCCCTCCGTTTACACCAAGATAGAACTTCATTAGCAACTAAGGGCCCGTCAAGAATATTCCGCTCACTTAAGAAACCCGTTTGATTGTCCGAAATAACATAGCCGATAACTTTCTTAAGCCTTAGAGTCAAGACTTTCGAAATAAGTTTGCTAATGATTCCCACCAATGTAATAGGCCGATAATCTTTTAAGCCAATGGGATTTTTTATCTTTGGAATAAGTGTGATAAAGGACGAACCACATCCACGACTAATTGTACCTGATTCAAAAAATTCCGCAAAAATCCTTTCAAAATCCGGCTCAAGGAGAGTCCAAAAATGGCGAACAAAAGAGAAAATAAAGCCGTCCGGACCCGGTGCTTTATCTTTGCCACATTCGAAAGCCGCGAATTTAATTTCCTCTTTGGTAAACGGCGTTGTGAGACCGCCCACCAAATCGGCTGGAATTTTCTTCAAATCATCACAATATAGCATCGGTCTAGAGGGAACCTCTTCTTTAAAATGTTTACTAAAATGCTTCAACACCTCTCTTTTTACCAAATTCGGTTTCGAAACCCACTCCCCTTCCACCATTAAACCTTGAATAGCATTCGATGCTTTGCGGCCATTCATATGCCTGTGGAAATAGGCAGTGTTATCATCGCCAAACTTCGCCCAACTAACCCGCGATTTCTGCAAGACATCCTTGGCGTGAAAAAATTCAATAGATTCAATACCTTTCTTGCATTCCTGCCAAACCCACTCTTCTTCTTCTAGCAAATCACGATGTTCCATATCCGCTTCCAACCGCTCTAGATCATTTTTCATACTTGCCAACTCCTCCCCTTCCGTTTTCTCAACCTGTTTCTTCCAATTAGAAAGAGAAAATTTCAAATATCGGAGCTTGGAAGATAGTGCAACATCCGCGGCACCCGACATATGAAATTCCCCCAAAGTTTTATTAACCACCAGTTCACAATTATCCCTATCCAACCACGAGTTAAACCACCTGAAGGGACGTGAACCAAAATTAACGTGTTCCACCGTCAAAAGGAGCGGACTGTGATCCGATAAATATCTAGGCAACACCCGAACACATGCTTCTGGCCATCGATTAAAGAAACACGCATTAACCAATACTCTATCAATTTTACTTAATTTCAAAGCTTCGCCTTTTTTAGTTAAACAGGTGAACATGCCCCCTTTCATACCGTACTCCATAAGATTCGAAGACACAATAAAGGAATTAAATACATCCGCGTCCGACTGATCAAAAAAGCAATTCTTTCTGTCATCACTAAACCGCACCGTATTGAAGTCTCCAAGGAGACACCACAGACCATCCTTTTCTCTAATAATTTGCGATATATGATCCCAAAGAGGCCGTTTTTTGGCCAGCTTATGAGGGGCATAGATATTCATAAAATTCATCAAAGACCCATCCTCTTTCCAAGAGCCACTAACAAGAAGAAAGTGTTGGTTTTTAAGAACAGAAGTCATAGAAAACTTGTTAGGATCCCACATCGAAATTAAACCACCAGACCGACCCCTGGCCTCAACATAATCTAACTCTTTATATAGCATTATTTTACACACTAATTAAAAGTTATTTTACACACTAATTATATAACATTTAATCATTTCATTCAATATCACAAAAATGTATAAGTTGTTTTTGCAAACAGGGATAGTATTTGAAGAATTTTCATGATATCTTAGGTGTGAAACAAAGAACTCTTCGTATGTCATCTTAAAAATCATTGGAAATTATTGTTATAACCATACTCTTTATAACGTAGTATAGATAACCCTGGTTTTTTCAATTTTAGCTTTTCTTTTTTTTACAAGATCTAATATGTAGATAGTTGGTTGTAGTTATGAAATGAAAAGAGTAGAAACGTTACAAGGTTAGGTAGTAGCTGTCTAGTTAATACATGGTCAAAAGTCCACATAAAGCATGGTTAATTAATTTGGGTTATGTAACAAACAATCATCCATCTAAAAACCCTAATCCTCTGAGAAACTCGGAGGCGGCAACGGCGAACAGGACTTCTGGAGTAACATGGCGGGCAGAGATCGGTACAAGGAGGACACGTGGTATGATGCTCCTACTAGGAAACGCAGGAACGGTAAAGGGACGCTGATTCGAAGGATTTCGTGGCTACAAAGTTTTTTGTATCCAATCTTCCTGAGGGTTGCGCGTCGAATGATCTTTATGGAGTGTTAAAGGGGTTCGGGAGTATACATGGGATTTACATAGCAAGGAAGTATGACAAGCTTGGGAAAAGATTTGGATTTGTCTCGTTTGTCAATGTCAAAGAGCCGAGTGGCTTAGAGAAGGAGATGAAGGACGTATGGATCGGATCCTACAAGTTGTTTATTGTATTAGCCAGGTTCGTGGATGAGGAGCGAGTGATGAGGAAGGAGGAAAAACGATGGGTGCCGGTGGAGGAGAAGAATGGTGGGGATAGGGCTTCGACAGAACAGGAACCTCCGGCTCAGGCTGGGGCTGAGACGGTGTCTAATCAGGCTGACGGGCGGTCGTTTCGGGATTCGTTGCTGGGGGTTAAGAGGACTGAGGCTACGGTAGACATAGTGGTTGATGAGGGTTTTGTGGGTAAGGCGTTATGGAAGGGGTGGGCTTTGTTTGGGATCACCAAGGATCTGGAAGCTTTAAAGGGGCTGAAACGGTGGCTCGTTGAGGTGAGATTGGTGAACGTGAAGATTAGATACGTTGGAGGGTTGACAGTGGTTTTGGTGTTCGAGACTAAGGAGAGCATGATGGACCTGGTAGGGTCTATTGATGTCTGGAACTCCATGTTTTCATCACTGGTACCGTGGGAGGGGCAACAATCTTCCGATGATCGTATTGCATGGCTGAATGTGTACGGTATTCCTTTGTGCCTTTTTGATGATAGGGTGCTTGATTTAGTAGGGTCTCAGTTTGGTAGAGTTATTAAGTCTGCACAAATTGATGAGTCTACGGAGGATTTTTCAGTTGTTACGATTGGTGTTCTTGTTAAAACGGTGCAACGGATTCGACAGTTGTGTAAGTTGGTTTGGAGGAACGTCCCATGTACGGTTTTGGTGGAGGAGGATATTGGCGAGTGGGTGCCGGAGTGTATTGACGTGGATGAGGAGGATAGTGGGTGTGATCGGTCGCTAGATAAGAGTCCCATGAAAGGTGTGGTGTCCCCTGTGCGAGTTGATGTGGATGGTAGGGGAGGGTCTACTAGTGAAGGTAACTTGCATGGGGTGCATGGGAATGGTCCACAGCATATTCTGGTTATTATACAACAAAGTGTTAGTAGGGATACCTTGAAAAAGGATTATGGGTTGGGTTCTACTATGATGGAGGAGGGTGCTGCTTCGGGTTCTAAGAAAAAGAAACGTGGTTTTCTCCGTAAGAAGTCTAGATCGGATAAATCGCCTTCGCCTACAGGGGTGAGAGACCTAAGAAACGTGCTAGGGATGGGGAAGATCCTTATGATATCGACCGATTTATTTTTAATATTCAAGAGGGACAAAAACGGTTGGAGGATATGGTTGTTGATCAACTTGATGTTGGGGTACAAGGCCGTATAGGGGAGGATGTGAAGGATGGGATTGAAGTGAATAATTTAGAAGTTGAGATAGATAAAGAAGTTGGTCAGACAGTTAGCTTGGGCCAAGCCTTGGGTGCGACTGGATTGCACGAGTTCGAAGAACCGCTACGGAAGATGATTGGTGATGAAGGCTTTCAATCGGTGTCCTCATGAATTGTCTGTCTTGGAATATTAGAGGGCTGGGTTCCGCGGGTAAAAGTTCGTGGATAAAGAATCTTAAGGTTAGTAATGAGGTTGGGTGTGTCATGATTCAAGAGACGCAGTTCCAGTCGCTTGATGGGATTAACGTGGGAACTTTTTGGGGTTCGGGAGATTTTGAGTTCGAGCACGTTGATGCGGTGGGTCGGTCCGGGGGTTTGTTGTCTATTTGGGATCCTAAATTGTTTGTGAAGGATTCGGTTTTTAAGCACAGGTACGTTCTTGGGGTTTCGGGTCACTTGAAGAATGATGGCCAGAAAGTCTCGTTTGTGAATGTGTATTGTCCGCAGAAGATTGTTGATAAAAGGGCGGTTTGGGAAGTGCTTAAGGGGTTGATTTCGAATGATGAAGAGATGTGGTTCGTGGTGGGAGATTTTAACTGTGTTCGGGACCGTTCGGAACGTCGGAATTCTAAGTTCAATGAAGGAGAGACGCGCGAGTTCAATGATATGTTGGATGATATCGGGTTATGTGAATATATGTTGCGGGGTAGGCGATTCACGTACATAGCGGGTAACAAGCTAAGTCGATTAGATCGTGTCTTCGTTTCTTGGCCGGTTATGAACAAATGGAATGGGGCGGAGTATAGAGTGTTGGACCGGGTTGAGTCGGATCATTTTCCTTTGTTGCTTAAGATTGAGACGCGTAATTATGGGGCCAAGCCGTTTAGGTTCTATAATTCGTGGCTAAATAGAGAGGGCCTTCAAGAGGTGGTTGAGGACGCTATGGGGGTGGTTCAAGAGGGTGACGTTCCTGATCGCAAACTTATGGGGACATTCCGTGTGTTGAGGTCTAAAATTAAAGATTGGATTGCTAAACAAAAAGTGTTGGAAAATGAGGAGGAAGTGATACTTAGAGCTGATATGAACTTTTTGGAAATGGAGTTGGAGAATCGGGAACTAACAAAAGCTGAGGGGTGGGTTTTGGATGAATCGGTTAAGAGGCTCAAAGAGTTAGAAGGTTTACGGGTCCGAGATTTAAAGCAAAAGGCGAGAGTGCGTTGGGCGAAAGAGGGCGACGAAAATTCCTCTTACTTTCACGGTGTCATTAACTCGCGCCGAGTGTCTAATACGATCCCAGGTTTGATGATTGATGACGCTTGGGTGACGCAACCGAAGGCCGTTAAGCGGGAGGTGTTAAGATTTTTTAAAAATAAGTTTGTTGAAGACTTAAAGGTTCGGCCGGGTATTATAGTGGAAGATATAAAGACCTTGGACCCGTTGTCTGCGGAAGGTCTTATAGCGCCGTTTTCCGAGAAAGAGATTAAGGAGGCGGTGTGGGATTGTGGGAGTGATAAGGCGTCGGGCCCGGATGGATTTAATTTTGGTTTTATTAAAAAATTTTGGCATTTGTTTTCAGGTGATTTTATTGAGATTATGAAGACTTTTGCAGTGGATGGCAACATAAGTAGAGGTGTGGGTTCCTCCTTTATCACATTGGTTCCCAAGGTTAATGATCCGGTGGGGTTGGGTGATTATCGCCCCATTACTCTTATTGGTGTGGTGAGTAAGGTGGTGTCTAAGGTGTTAGCAAATCGGCTCAAGAAGGTTATAGATGGCTTAATTTCCGAGTCGCAGACGGCTTTCATAGCTGGAAGATACATTCTGGATGGTCCGCTTATTACTAATGAGGTGCTTACTTGGGCCAGAAAGCAGGGGAAGAAGCTGTTTATGTTTAAAATTGATTTTGCTAAGGCCTATGATAATGTCAATTGGGAGTTTTTATTGTCCATTATGAGACAGATGGGGTTCCCGGAGTTGTGGTGTAGGTGGATTAAAGGAATTTTGTCATCGGCTAGATCATCAGTGCTTGTCAATGGTTCCCCTACGTTTGAGTTCTCGTGTGAAAAAGGTCTGCGCCAAGGTGACCCTATTTCCCCTTTTTTATTTATTATAGTCATGGAAGCTTTAGCAGGTATGATGAGAAAGGCGTGTGGTACGGGTTGTTTTGATGGCGTTAATCTCCCGAATAGTAATGTGATGATTTCGCACTTATTATACGCGGATGATGCCATGATTATGGGTGATTGGTCTACTTGTAATTTTGATACGTTACGGCGGGTTCTTAGAGTTTTTCATTTATGCTCGGGCTTGTGTATTAATATTCATAAGTCTACTTTGTTTGGAGTGGGTATGGGTATGGACGAGATTGGAGCTATGGCGAAGACTCTTGGGTGTCGTGCGGGGGAGATCCCGTTCACCTATTTGGGGATTAGTGTGGGTGCTAATATGGGGAGGATTAGAAATTGGGACCCGGTGGTGATGGTGGTAAAAAATTGATTATCCAAATGGAAGGCGAAAGTTTTGTCGATTGGCGGTAGACTAGTGTTGATTAAGTCAGTTTTGGTGAGTTTACCGTCATATTACTTCTCTCTTTATAAAGCTCCGGTTGCGGTTATTGATTGTATTGAATCGCTTATAAAGAGATTTCTATGGGGTGGTGACTCGGATGTTAGGAAGGTTCATTGGGTGGCCTGGGAGAAAGTCGATTTGCCTAGATCGAGTGGAGGGTTGGGCCTTAGCCGCCTTGGAGATTGCAATAATGCGTTTATTTTAAAGTGGCTTTGGAGGTATCGGGTGGAAGCGGGTTCTATGTGGAGGCGTGTTATTGATGCCATCCATGGTTCGGCTCGTTGTTGGGAGACATACCCTAGTAAGTCTTCTTTCTCGGGTACGTGGTCTAAGATTGTAAAATGTTGTAGTAAAATTAAAGTTGGTGAATCTATTGGGCTTTATATGATTCGGGGCGTTTTGGGTAATGGGTTAAGTTTAAGGTTTTGGTTGGACCCTTGGATTAAAGGGGTGCCGCTTAAAACTTTATTTCCGAACCTATTCCGGCTTGAGAAGAATAAGTGGTGTAGTGTCGCGGATAGGTTAATTGGTTTTGAGGGATCTGGGCCGGTTTCGTGGGAATGGAGGAAGTATCCGGTTGAGGCCCAGCAAGTGATAGAGTTGATTGAAGCCCATCGGCTGTTATTGGGCCACGCTCTTACCAGCGAGCCAGATAAATGGGCTTGGCAAGTTACAGGCCCAGTTCCATTTACGGTCTCAGAAGTTAAGGCTTGGTTGATTTCTGCTCGGGTAGTTGGTCAGTCCAGTCCGGGTGGCTTTCAGTGGTGTAAGTGGGTTCCTCTTAAGTGCAATGTTTTCATGTGGCGTATGATGCTTGATAGCATTCCGACTAAGGTGGCGTTAGGGAGAAGACATATTTTGATTGGCGATTTGACTTGCGATTTTTGCAATGGTGAGGAAGAGAGTGTGGATCATATTTTTACGGCTTGTGGTATGGCGGAAGGGGTTTGGCAAGGTATTGCTAGTTGGGTGCATCTACCTCCGATTTTTCTTTTTTCGGTGGTAGATTTGTTTGAGGTGGTTAACTCGTCGGGCTTCAACAATAGAAGGAAAGAGATATTGATTGGCATTTTCTTGGTGGTGTGTTGGCGGCTCTGGAAAGCTAGAAACGATAGAATTTTCAACCAAAAGTCGGCTACCGTGGTAGAGCTTGTGGCGGATATTAAGGCGTTAACGTTTTTATGGTTTTGTAATAGAACGAAATGTATTGGGGTGGATTGGAAGGGTTGAAAGTCTTTTTCTTTTGATGTTATGTAAATAGTTGTGGGGCTCCCGGCTTGGGAGTTTTCCTGGTTGTGTGTTTAATGAAGTTTGCCTTTCAACAAAAAAAGCTGTCTAGTTCATTTCCTTGGTATACACGACACACAGATCCACTGATCTGATTCTTATGTTCCTTCTTTAACTGAATTTAAATCTACCAAACAAATCAACCCAACATCCATTCCTTTCCCATCACAACATAACACTGTTAACATCTATCTATCTTCCAACAAAAAAAAAAGAAAAGAAATGGAGAAGGGCCCTCCTCCATACTACAATAAGGAGGGCTTACCACTCATATCATCTAAATCCTCCGATAAACAACGCTCCAGATCATCATCTTCTAGATCTTCTTCCATACCCTCTATCTTCTTCGCTTTCTTTTCTTGTCTCGCCTGGCTTTACATCGCCGGCAGGTATCACTTTATTTATTTCTATTGATCCTCTTTATTTCTATCACTCTTAATTAACTGGTTATTAATTGGATGACTATCGATCTTACTTATTGAATCTGGGAATGTTCATTTTAGGGCTTCTATTTTAAATTATCATGTTTTTCCATTTTTATTTAGGCTTTTTATTTGGTCCTCATTTTTACCTTTTGAGGAATATTGCCAACTAAGGTAGCAGCAGCAGCAGCTAAAACATCCCATTTTTTTATGATAGGGGTGGGTATTAACTAGTTTTAGACTCAAATATTATTATTTGACACATTTTGAATCTTCAATTCTAACTTTTTACAACCTGCCATACTAGTGGAATTCACCAAATTAAGGAGTCTGATATACTTCACTTTTAACCGAACTCACTTATTTTCATTTCGGATTTCTATTTCCTATTTATCTACTTTTGTGGGTTGCTGATAAACTTTCCAATTCTGGAATGGATTAACTGCATCAATTTGTGTAAGACTGTGTAGTGGCTTGGTGCCATTTGCCGCCACAGCGCTTCTAGGGCGTTATTTGGGGAGGGATTGTAGGGTTTACGTGCGCAAATGGCTTGGGGTGTGGGACCAATTCACAATCAAACCATGTTACTCACATTTCATATTAAAAAAAAAAAAGGAAAAGATAAATGTGTTTTTAGTTAAACCAATACACCTTTGAGGGAAAAGTTAATGAGAGCCCTATGTCTACATTGCAGACGCCTTTTAGTTAAACCACTACACATAGTCAAGATTGTCTTAGGGTATTTATGGGTTTTTGTCATCCCATGCCAAATTCAAGATTGTCGCGTTAATTATGAACCTAAATGACTTGGTTGTATTTTATGTTCTCTAGGTTATGGCAAGATGCTGAGAACAGAATGCTGTTGGCTAATCTGCTTATGCAGAACTCCGCAGAGGTTTGCTTTAGATCTACAATTGTCCAATATTTTTTTATTGTTACATAAGTTAGTTATCACTAAGTATATAGGTATATATAACTTAAATTTTGTTAAAATGAAGAAAGAAATGTTATATTTTTCATGAGATAGAAGGAATATGGTATAGTTTTTATAATGATTTCTTCTGTTAACTTCTTTATTGTGTTTTATGGCAGAGACCAAAGGTTCTTACAGTTGAAGACAAACTTGTGGTCTTAGGATGCAAGTAATTTTTGGTCACTTTTTATCTGTGTGTAAAGTGTGCTTAATTTATCGTCTTTAGAATAACAATTTGACATTCTAATTCTATTTTTATTATAATGTTTATTATTCAGGGATTTAGAGAGAAAAATTGTTGAAGCAGAAATGGAAATAACACTAGCAAAAAGTCAAGGTTTTCTGAAGGACCGGTTAAAACAACCTGGTCTTTCTTCCAGTAAAAAACTGCTTGCAGTAATTGGCGTTTATACTGGATTTGGCAGTCGATTAAATAGAAATGTTTTCAGAGGATCTTGGATGCCAAAAGGTTGGTTGATATTTGGAAAACATTCTAATCATTTATTTAATATGAATATAGAGTGGAGAGTAAAGTGCTAATTTATTTGAGCTTTTACAGGTGATTCTTTGAAAAAGCTTGAAGAAAGAGGAATTGTCATACGTTTTGTAATTGGACGGAGGTTGTCTACTCGTTCTGTTTATTAACTTTTATTTTCTTAGTTTACATTATTTTTTTTTCGTGGATGAAAACCTTTATATTCACCATCTTGACAGACAAGAAACCTTTAACCAATTTGACAAATATTTTTATAAAATATTTGCAATGTAATACATATGATTTTAGGAAAAGAAAAGTCTTCACTTGAATTGCCAACGGGGAGAAAAAGATAACGGTTTCAACAATATGGCTAAAGTTGTAGACTTGTAATACAGTACTAAAGTTTGGCTAAGTGGCTAACGATCTTTAGTAGATACTTCATTTTGGCAACTAACCAAATCTCGTTAAACTTCGAATTTTCAGTCCTAATCGTGGTGATAGCTTGGATCGCAACATTGATGAGGAAAATCGTACAACAAAAGATTTCTTGATTCTTGTAAGTTAAGAGTAGTAGGTTTATCTTCAAGTTATGTATGATGATCATATAAAACTTAATATTAGCTAATTACCTAAATACGATTTCGTCGTATATAACCATTTATGTTTCCTAATATCACATGGTTGAATCTTAGGATGGTCATGAGGAGGCTGATGAAGAATCACCAAAGAAAGCAAAGTTTTTCTATAGCACTGCAGCTCAAAACTGGGATGCGGAGTTTTATGTAAAAGTGGATAACAATATTGCCCTTGATCTTGGTAAGAATCATACCATTTGTTGTTTGTCGTACATGTTGGAAAATTGTTGTATTTATCAATCTTATTCAACTTTTAAGAGGGGTTGATTGAACTTCTTGAAAGCCGCCGTGGTCAAGATAGTGTTTATATTGGATGCATGAAATCGGGAGAAGTGGTTGCTGAAGAGTAAGTAGCCTTGCCCTTTTTTACCAACTTTGTTTATTTTTAAGAAAGGTTTTTTTTTTTTTTTTAATCAGTTGTCCAAAATAACCTTTATTAATGACTAATGAATGGATGTTTTCTACCCTATATCAATTAGTGTTATTAGATTGTAACGAGAACTATGTCCAAGCATTGAAATTTCAAAACTTATTCATTTCATATATATATATATAGGAAAAGTATAAATTTAAAACCCCCTTGAGTTATGAAAACTCATGTTACAATACTTTTTTCTTTTTGAAAAAAGTACACGATGTAACAAACATGTTTTTAAGAGTTTTGAGCAAAAAAATCAAAAAAGCGCCAACTAGATTTTTTTAAAGAAAAATTGTGACTTTGCTGTAACATATTTGTAACCTATAAGTAACATAACAATTTTTTCTAAGTTCTAACTATCGGCGCTTTTTTGAAATTTTCCACTCAAAACGCTTAAAAACATGTTTGTTACACCGTGTAATAGTTTAAAAAAAAGTTTTCTAACATGAGTTTTCATGGGTTTTCTCTCTCTCTCTCTCTCTCTCTATATATATATATATATAGAGAGAGAGAGAGAGAAGGAGAGACGTGTGTGTGCGTGAGCTAGTTTTTATTTATTGTAACCCAATTATGTTTACCAATTGCCAGGGGAAAGCCATGGTATGAACCAGATTGGTGGAAGTTCGGTGATGAGAAATCGTAAGTATTATAACTTATAAGTAGAATAATATAAACAGCCCTTTAAACGACAATGTTGATACTGTGATTACTGATGTATTTTGTGGTTTAATATCGAAATGACGTTTGATCCTCCATTTTGCTTTTTATATATGTGATACAAGAAGAAACTAAGATGTTTACTTTGTTACCTGACTTGTACCCATCTGAAAGTGAAGACGGGACCCAAAAACGCCCTCTCATTTTTTTCATGTCAAATTAACTAGGACAAAACCAACTTTTTGTGCAGGTATTTTCGGCATGCAGCTGGATCACTTATTATTCTATCAAAAAATTTTGCTCAGTACATAAACATAAACAGGTAAGTTACATACCTACCTGATTACCAATATGTCTTTCCATTGTTTCCGTCTAGACTTCCTTCTAGAAACTTCTGTTTCCTGTCAATGCGTGAAAGACTAGTATGCCCTTCAATTATTTTGTTCCTTGCAGTGCGTCTCTAAAGAGTTATGCTCATGAAGATACATCCATTGGTTCATGGATGATGGGCGTACAAGCAACCTATATAGACGAAAGCCGTGTGTGTTGCAGCAGCTCTAGTCAAGGTAAAGTGTTTCCATTGTGCTGCTTTGGCAACTTTGACCCATTGACTTATCAATGGGTCAATTCGGGTTCTGCTACATGTCTTATGGGTCAAATGGATAAACCTTAAAATTTGAATTTCCAATTTTGATTAGGACCCCTTTTGACCCTTGGTTCATTACAAATAATAATATTAATTTTGTTACACAAGCTTGAAAGGGTATGTTAAGAGGTTTAATTAACATTCAAACAATTTGTTTCCAGATAAGGTGTGTTCGCTGGCTTGATTGGGGTCAAGAGGTTGTGTTATCGGTACTAACACGGGTATAGCACCCCAGCAGAATTTACAAGCAGCTTGTTTCCATTTGGTAACAATAGTTTATAGTAAAGTTTTAAGCTGGTTACTCAAGTATAGGAGTTCAAATTTTGGACTTTATATTTGTATTTTATGTTGACCCACCCATTCCAAGGGGTATCCATGTGTTGTGGTTTTATCTCATTCTGAACAAGATAAGTTCTTTTATTGGTTACAATATTGCTTGTGATTTGGGGTATTATGGGTTGCTGGTTGGCTGGCTGAATTGTTTAACATGAACACGATCTATATTTTTATTCGTGTAAAAAGGATCAACTTTGATTTGCACACACGTGAAAATGTGTAGTCCGATCACAGCTTATTTTATATGTAAAAACTTGTCAAACAAGTTGACGGGTAACGCTCAAGTTGTAAACATGTTAAAAAGATCGATGAGTTGTAAAAAATAGGTTAACAGGTCACCTCATATAGTTGAACATGTTTAATAGGCCAATCCCAGGCATAACATGTTTACTTAAACAGTTAAACACATAGACTCATTTGATTAGATGGGTTAAGACATGACAACCCAAAATCTTATTATTTTCATGTGTTGTTTTGGCTCATGTCAGAAATTGTTAGACAAACTTATGATTTGGCTATAGGTCCGCGACACAGTGAGTTGTAAAAGCAGAAAGGCTTATTGCTTAGACCATACGTAGTGGATAGTGAAATGGGCGTTAATGCCCATTTTTCGCGCCCTTTCACCAACAAACACCGCCCCCCATGCTGTTAATCGGGCGCTAATGACAGCCAAGCGAAATATTCCGCGTAGGGTGAAGGGTTGGAGAGCCAATCATCTTGTTCCACATGGAGAAGACCATTTGAAAAAAAAAATTATGCAACGTTCGAAAATTTAACCGTTGGCACAAGAGTAGCCGTTCAAAATAAAAAAAAGAAAATTAATTCACCTCAACTATATAAACTTCACCATTTTATCTTTTTTCACAAACCATTTCACCTCAACTTTTGTAAACTCCCACTCATTTTTTTTTAAAGCAAACTTTAAAAAAATGCAACCATTCCGCCCACCTTTCGGTGTTCCATCTCGCCCGGAAAACACAAACACGTATCGCCCGAATACCACCCAACCTCAACAACCGTTTAACTTTCAAGAATTGGATACGAGCAACATGGGGTTTTCACAATTACTAAACATGCCCCAACAATTTTTCCAATGTCCGATGGGATATGCTAATATGAATATTAGCGTTGGGGATATGTCGGGTCTCAACAAGAACCCGAGCAACTGCCGGAGACGCAACCTGAGCGACAACCCGAAAGCTCCCAACCCAAAAAACGGTCGCATAAAAAAAGGGAGAGCCGGCCAAACCCAAAACATGAAAGCCGTATCAAGCATGGACCAAAGAGGAGGAGTACGCGCTCGCACGAGCGTGGCTAGACATTTCGGAGGATCCCGCAGTTGGTATGTTTCTTTTCTTTTTTTTAACTTTTAAAAAAAACTAGTCTTTTTAAAAAAAATAAAACCATAAGTTTTTAATTTTTTTTAAGTATGTATTTTTTTTTAAAAAGGTATACTAATATATGTTTTATAATTTTTTGTAGCAAGCTATCAAAATTCACATCTATTTTGGATAAGGATTCCGGAGACGTTTTTCAACGTGATGAGTAGAGGAGAATATCAGGATAAGGACTCGATTTCGGGAAAGTGGATCGACATGAATAAAAAATGCCATGGGTTTCAAGAATATTTTCAACATATGAAGGATAACTGTGATAGCGGTCGTGGCGATGTTGATATTTTGACGAAAGCGTTGGAAGAGTACAACGCCGATCGTGGGATGTTCCCGTACATGAGGTGTTGGGAGCTTCTAAAGGGAAGCGCTAAATGGGCAAACGTACCAGGCATGACGGCGGGTAGGCGCAAAACCAAACGGTCGAAAACCTCTTCTTCGATTGATCTAGATACGCCCACTTCAGATGCTCGGACCATGGGTTTAAATGAAGAGGTTGAAGGAGGAGGAGGAGGAGGAAGAAGAAGAAGAAGAAGAGTTGCCTCGACCGCCAGGTAGAAGAAGCGTGCGAAATGGTGGACGTGCGGAGTCGTATTCGATGGTTGTCGAGTTGAAAGACGAATTTGAAGAGATGAATCGACGTCTTCGAGATATACGAGACCTTGGAGCAAAGCGGTTGATCGAGTTTTTGTCGAGGTCGTCCGAGGAACTCACAGAGATGCCCTAATATTGTTTAACCTTCGCACGCAACAAATATGGCCAAAATACCATCTTTAAATTGTATTTTTTTAGCATGATCGTTATTTTTTTTATATTTCCGTATTTTTTTAGGTAATTTCATGAATTAACGTAATTTTTTTATGTCTAGTTTAATGAAATATTTAAATAAAATATTAGTTTACTGGTTACTTTAGTCATCCTTCGGAGTAGTCTAAATGAATAGGAATTCTTCACACCCAAAATGCATCTACACGTCTGGTATATCTACGGTTTGGGAGTTGATAAGATAATATGAGTGAGCCATAACAATAAACGAGACAGAACAATTTTCTTCAAAATATCATGAAGCACTTCACAAAATAAATAATTAGTTAATGTAACCAATACTTATCATGACCTAATTAACATTTCTCGACCATAAATTATTATTCTCTAAACTAAGTCATAATTACTTTTCTTCAAAATATCATGAACCACTTCACAAAATAAAAAATAAATAATTAGTTAATGTAACCAATTATCATGACCTAATGAACATTTCTCAACCATATATTTGTTCTTCAAAAAGGTTGTATCCCAATAGTATCAAGATAATTGTTAAGGTATGGTTCTTTTTAAGTTGTGAGTATTCAGTTGATCAAGTCTTATTGTGACTTGTGAGCAAAATTAAATACCTAGTAGTAGGTTAGTTAGCCGTTTAAGAGAAGTCGTTACTTTATACACTTATATAGATACATGTTATTGTTTATGAATCGAGATACATATGTTAAAAGCTTAAATCAAACCATGCAAACGAGCTAACACCCAAGCTCAAAACATTACAACAAGTTAGTTCAATAGATAAGTTCAAGCCTAAAAACATGCATGTTTAACAAGTGGGCCCAAGATTCATATACCGAACACAAACTCATGCGCGCATTTCATACACATATAAAAATATAATAACTTTAGTCAAATATAGTAAGTATATATTATATAAACAAAGTAACTATACATAAAACTGTAAATATACATATATAAATAAACAATCATACAAGTTTACAAGTAAAATACTTAAAAACCAAAGGGGCAGTGCTCTAATAGTACCGAATGACTTTCTCTAAAAGATGCTGTCAATTGGAATCTCATTCATGACAAAATGTCATGCATGAACCAGGGGTTTTACCACTATAGGCCTTTGGGTGGCGTGTTTCCTCTGAAATTGGTAACGGGTAAGGACGCCAACGTTGTTTGCGATTGCGGGCATGAGTGGCCTTTTGTCTATAAGGATACCCAGGTGGCCAAACTTTGTTGAGCGTTATAAAAAAATAATATACTTAAATACTAAAACATTAAAACTTACCGGTAGTCAAACCCAAGCTTCAAATATAGGCCCTGATACAAAACTAAACAAACGGAACTTGAGCAACTACTCATTTCCACTTAAAAAAATTTAGATTTCAACAACTCATAACATTATTGGGTCAAAGAGGATTGGCAAGCCTATCAACCTTAGTCTAATATCTTCTTTGCAACTTTTGTTAATAGACAAGTGTGGAAGAAGTAAGGGAAAGTTCTGATGAAGAAAGAAGCTGAATAGAAGTGCTGAAGACTAAAGTCCTGAAGATGAACCAGACAAACATTCAAAGAACAACTTTGATGAATTACTCATCAGAAGTTGTTTACTCTTCAGCAGTTTCAATAGAAGCTTCCTACCGCCCTTAACTTCAGCAGTTTAGTATTATATTAGTTTTTGATTACTTTTTGTACAAGTTTCAATACTATAATAGCATGTTGTAGTATTTTAGTATTAAATTTATACTTCCCATGTACGGTTACTTATGTCTATAAATAGATGGGTTCACACCATCTATTACAGACACACTTAGACAGATTTCCACTTTCTAATATATGTGAACCATTCAAAAAAACACAACTGTTTTATCATTTACTATTATGTTTCACATATACATTTGTTCTATTTTGGTTTATACATTGAGGGGGAGCATTTACTAATCTTAAAAGTGAACTATTAACTTAGAACAATTACCATTATGCTGCATTTACTTCATGTCTTAAATTGTTCTTTAAGATTCTGTTGAACACATATAGATCCAACAAACATTTTACAATGACTTGTTAAATTTAAGAGGTACATATTTAAGTGCTTATGACACAATACACAATGCATATAATACACAATGGGCGGGTTAGGGGTTGGGAATCTGGATGATATGAACATGGGGCTCTTGGTGAAGTGGTGGTGGAGGTACAAGGCGTCACAAGATCAGTTATGGGTTAAGGTTATTGACGCATTACATGGGGGTGCAAGGAACTTGACGTTTATTCCAAATAAGAAGACACCGGCTGGAGTGTGGCATTCCATTGCTAAACTTGAAGAAGATTTCTTGAAGGGGGAATTAGCGTTGGATAATAAGCTTGTATGCTCGGTAAAGGACGGGAGAAGCGTCTCTTTTTGGGGAGACGACTGGATTACGGGTGGGAAACTCAGGGACAAATTCACGGATTTGTTTGCTTTGTGCATGAAAAAGAAAGCGAAAGTTATAGATAACTACCATAAGGAGGGGGAAACAAAATCACAGATTTCATGAACTGTTCGCGAACACATATTTTCCTTAACAAACGAACATGAACAAAGCTGTGTTCGTGTTCGTTCAGTTCGTTTGCAACCCTACTTGATAATACTATATATAAATCGATGAATCAATAATAAAAGATTTGTTTTTAATCCTGGGGTAATGTTTTGATTATGAAATTATTACGCTATAGTCATACACAGAAACATGTTTAATATGATCTAAACTGTACGGTCACTGGATTATATGACCAAAGAAGGAAGTTTCTACTTATAATGAATTTTTAACAAAGTTATGGTTATGTTCATAGTACCTATGTCGATTATAAAAGCTAAAAAACATTAAAAAAGCAAGACCATTCGATGTCATTCATATGTGAATCGCATAGTTTACAATAAATCTCCTTTTCATTATGCATGTTCATATTGTATTTTTTTTTTTTATTTTGAATCAATTTTCTTTTGAACGTACCATATTCTTTTAATTTAATCAAATCAACCTACTGAATTTTTTTTATATGAAAACCCATCTTACGCTAAAATGTTTAGATAACATTACTCAAAGTTTTGCTTATAAAAGACTTATAAAGGAGAGGATAATAACAATTTTTTTAATAATAATCGGTACTTTTCTTGAGTACTTATACTCAAGTTAAATTTTAGTTTATTAATCGAAATCAATTAGACCCAATGTTCATAACCGATTAACCAAATCGAAATATGTGAAACAATTCGGTTTTTAAAATATCTTAATCAAAAGTGTTGGTTTTGGTAATGGCTCAGAACCGAATTAAACCGAACATCAACTTATGCACACCTTTAAAACCACCAATCGATGTGTTGTGGTCCCCGTCACAACGCGCGAGCACCTCACTAGTGACATGTTATAAAAGTATAAAAAATAGAAAAAGGCAAAGTTTTGAAAGGTCAATTAAAATATTCATTAAAGCCCCCACCCTTGTGGTGGAGTGACATGAGAAATGATGGGCAGAGTCTAGCCTTTTTGAGGTGTCGGGTTCGATTCTTTATCTCACCGGGTTTTACTGATTTTCCACTGTCGTGTTTTCGGGCGGGTGAATGTCAGGTTTCCACGGAACTGGTGTCTTGGTGGGTTATAACTACCCAACGCTAACTGTGGGCGAACATCTAAGACATGTCTTCACCCAAAGACGTATGAGGTGCTTTTGTAACAAATTAGTAGGTACATAGAGTGGTCAGGACATCGTTTGTTTTTTTGCCGTAAAAATTTTTTTATTGAAGGGAAAATAATGAAATTATTTATTTCCATGATTTCCGATAAGATATTAATGATTTTAATTTGAAAAAGTGAAATACAATAAAATATAATAAGATACACCCTTTTGTTCAAAATATATTTTTGTATTATTATTAATACACACACAGACACTGCCCAACCCAGATCGGTACATACAATCAACCAGAGGCTCGGTCGGCGGCAAAATAATAATATTTATCAGGTACCGATACTATTATCCTTCATCATCCATCCATCGATCGATGTGTTCTGTGACTCTTAACTCATGTTTTGTTTTGCCTAACATTTCTAGGGTTTTAGAACTGGATAGCCTCCTTTTGACCTTATTGATTTATTGCATGGACGGCGACTTTCAAAGTTTACGTCTTTTGATTTCATTCCGTAGTTTGTGAATTTCATCGTCTTTTCATTTTTATGTTTTCGTATCGTGTAATTGGATTTCAGAAGTTTGATATGCTTTTATTGGACGATTTTCAAGTTTTCTAATTGATTTAGTAATTAGGTTATTTTCAGTGGCGTTGATTAATTGTGTAATGGATTATTTATGCTTGGTTAATGAAATGTTTGATAGTAGATCATTGGTGAATGCATTAGCATAGTTGTCCAAGGCGCTTAAAAAGCGAGGGCTTTTTAAGGCCAGGCCTGTAGTATAAAAATACAATTTTAGAGGTTTTAGACATGTTTAGGTTGATTCCAGGCTTGTTTATGGTTGGTATAATTGTTTCTGACCTGTTCAGACGATTTTTGGCCAGAATTTGTTGGAACTTGGTCTGAAAAATGCCCCTGAGTGCCTGAAAAGTGGGCCTAGGCGTGCAACTTGGTGAGCCTTGAAAACAGAGTGCATTAATCAATATTTTTGGCCCACAGCTTGTATTTCTTGCCTGGTTGGTTGTTTGTCAGATGATGCTCGAGCTCTGATGAATTGCACAGATATTTTTCTAGTAGATTAGTTGGAAATCTTATGTGTACGTTTTTATGAACTGGATACCACGGAATATGTTAGAGGATTTACAATTCTTGGCTTTTTACTGGAAGAAAAGGATCTATTTTGCCAAATGATCTATGGAGTGTATCACAGTGATGATGCCAACTCTTGGTGAATTGAACATACATTTTAATCAGGAGTGGACTAATAATACCAGTCAATGAATTGGACATTGTATTCTGGATTATAGTGGTCATTCAGTCATACATTTCTAGCTAACAGTCATGAGCTAAGCAGTTAATATCGGCGATATATCGGTTATCTCGGTCCGATATATCGGTTATCGGTGGTTTAGGTCTGTATCGGTCAGAAATCTCGGTCATAATATCGGAGCCGATAATATCGGCCGATATGACTGATATTTCGGCCGATATACACATAAAAAATATCGGTTGTCCAACCGAGATATCGTTTTGAGCTTTTTTTGGCCCATTTTATATAACTTCTACAGACTAACTAAACTTACAGAAGAGTAGAGCAGCAGAGGAGAGGCTGATATAGGTTCCATTGATGTGCAGAGGAGCAAACGAGCAGAGGAAAGGCTGAGAAGGGGTCGATTGTTGCTTCAAGTCTTGCTCTTGCTCTTCTCTGAAATTAGGGTTTTGTAACCTACATGACGGCTTTATGTTTTGCAGCTTTATGTTTTATATGGTTATGGGTTATTAGGAGTTTAGGGTTTCTATTGGGCCAAAAACCCATCTGAATTTAATTGTTTTTATTGGGCCTCTTAACTATTAGTATTATTACTATATAAGTTTAAGTGTTGTACATTATATATACACACAAATATATATACACACACAATATAAAACTACCGATATCTCACCGATATCTCACCGCGAAAACCGATATATCAAATATCGGTCCTTGACCGATAACCGATATTTTACCGTATTAACTGCTTAGGTCATGAGATATATAGTCAAGGAAAAAAATTTAAGGACCATAGGGTAAGATAACTAAAGAAAACCAAAGACTTTTAAAGAAGGATTTCTTTTTTGGTATTTGAACTGTATGTGCACCATGTTGAATCAGTTAAAACCATAATGAATGATAAATTATTCATGGAATATCACTTTAGAATCGTTGTTGTACATGCCAAGTGCAATGTGTTTCTTTCAAAGAAATAATTTATAATTTTCTCACGATGGCAGTGTTAGGATAAGTTCATCAAGTTCATTGCAATAGATTTCTATGTTTTTTTGGTATAGTCGTATGCAAATTTTATTTTATTTTTTATGAGAATTAGTCTTTATTAGTATTGTTAACCTTGGAGCCGAGGGTCTCTCTGGAAGCAGCCTCTCTATTCCTAGGGATAGAGGTAAGGCTTGCCTACATCCCACCCTCCCCAGACCTTGCTAATAGCTTTGCTATTTGTGAGATTTTATTGGGTATGGTTGTTGTTGTTGTTGTTGTTGTTGTAGTCTTTATTGGTATTCTAATATACACTGTCCTTGAACTGAGAATAAATAAAAACCTTAACTGTTCTAGATCTACAAGCATTCTCAATATTGATAACCTTGAACTTTTGAATCGTCGCTGCATTTTGATAAATTGATGTCCTTTTTGTGATTCTTCATTTTAAGCATGACATGCTTTACTTTAGTTTTTTACACAAATTATGATTATAATTATTCTCATTGATTTATACAATTGATTTTCTTTTAACTTATTATAGGTTTTAAGCAAGAATTGAGACCATGGCAAGCAATCACGGTGGCAAGGGTGTTGTGGATTCTGGGAGCACTGATGGTAACAGTTCTGAAACCACTGTTGAGATAAAGATAAAGACTTTGGATTCTCAAACGTACACTATGCGAGTAGATAAATGTGTAAACACTGTTTTTCTTTCCTTGATATTTCATTATATTATCTTTCCATATGTAATCCTTTTTGCAATCAAAACTTTAGTTCAAAGGGATATATACATATTAATAGAAATCATTTTGTCCATTCATGAATCATTTGTGTAAGGTACTCCCCAAGAAACAAAAAAAAATTGGTTATCTGGTATCTCTAGTAGAAGTCCAATTCAATATTACTTCATAGTTATTTTTCTGACTCTTCGTAAGTTGTTTTCTTTTTTGCGCTTCCTTAACTCTGTATATCTTTATAGGTACCTGTTCCTGCACTAAAGGAGCAAATTGCTTCAGTTACTGGTGTGTTATCTGACCAGCAACGGTTAATATGCCGTGGCAAAGTTCTAAAGGATGATCAGCTCCTTTCAGCTTACCGTATCCTTAATAGTTTCATAAAAAGTAATTATTATTAAATCTTCCCACTGGAGCTCCTTAACGAGTATGAACTATAGATGTGGAAGATGGACACACACTGCACTTGGTTGCTCGGCAGTCGATTAATCCATCACTAGCAAGCTTTCCAGATCTTACAGGTTTGATGAGTTTCAAGTTTTAACAATTCTAAAGAATAATACCCTCTTTTTTCTTGTTACGTAATGTTGAAAAAAGGACAAAATATGTATATATGATAGGACATTGTACACCTTCGTTGTTTTGTTAATTAGGTTGTTGCGGTAGATTTTTCGGTAAAAGGCTTCTTTTATTCTATTTTTGTGCTCAACCACCTATTATATATTAGTTTGAGCCTTACGTATTCTGCATTTGCAGAAAGTGATCCAGCATCAAGCACCAGACATCCCATGGGCAGCCAACATGGGCCCAGTATGGTGGTTGGAACATTCAATATATCTGAACAAGGTGATGGGAGCCTTCCAGATTTTAGTCGCGTAAGACTATGAATATTAATCATGACAAATCTTTACCCCTTTTTAAACGCTAAACTAAATTAGTTAATTTGTGATGTTTTATATTGGTAGATTGTTTCTGCTGTTCTTGGTTCCTTTGGAATGGCAAATGCTGGAAGCAATGGTGAAGCAGTAGATTTGCAAGTAAGTTGGCCACTGGTCTATTTCATCCTTTAATAATTTCGTTTTTGTTTCTGTTAGTTTGAAATAAGGTTTTAAGTCGTCTGTTTTTTTTTTTTTTTTTTTTTTTTTTTTTTGCAACAGCAACACATCTCTGAAAGGCTTTCACGAATACCTGGTCTGAACCAAGTAAGAAATCCCACTGGTCAACAACCTGAAGATGCTTCTGCAAGAAGTCAACCTAATTTTCAAAATGTTGCATCCATGCTCCCAACTGACGTTTCTATGGAATCTCTTCAGCTTCCTGTAAGTTCAATATTAATTATTCGTTTATTCCCAAGCATATGATATTAACATTTAACACTACCAAACCTCAAACGTGTGATGTCCAAGATTTCAAGTTTTAGTCATTCAGACCAATGTTTTGGAGACCAGATCGGACTGGGCAGTCCGACCACGGTTCGTCCATAGCACCGGTCTGGTTGATAGTGAACTTTTAGATCTTCAAAAACTCATCCAGTTCGTGCGAATTGGGGGTCGGCCTATCGGACCGGTAAGGTGTTTGTTTTTGAAGAGGTAAAAGGTCTGCAGTCTGCGGACCACATCTGTAGACATCTGCAGGAGAAGAGGTTGACTAAAGGTCGGCAGTTTGCAAGAAGAAGACTGCTTGTTTGTTAACGTTTGCAGCGTAACCTAACCATAAACATAACCAACCACAACCCACCATAAGCACCACCGTAACCACCGTAACCACCGTGAACCACCACAACCCACCATAACCATAACCCAATCCTACTAACACCAAAGCAAAACCGATCCTACTAAAAACAAAGGTCTAAGGGGTAAAAAAATACATAAACTTAAGTAACAGAATTATAAAATAAAGTTGTACAGTCTAGAATGAATATGGATCTGAAAAGATAAATGAATGGAAGTGATAATAATAATAATAATAATATTGTACCGGTGAAGTTGTGGAGTTTAATGTTGGCTTGGGCACAGTCGGAAAAGAGGTCGGGATTGGTGGGATCGATGAGGATGGCTTGAGAGTAGACTAGTAGAGGTCAACGGCCAGTTCGAAGTGGTCATCGATGAAAGCTTCCTTGGCCTTGAGAGTAGAGGAGGGCCATTGAGAGTAGAGGAGGGCGACGGGGAGGAGGCAGCGGTGGAGGGCGCGTGGAGGAGGAGCGGAGGAGGAGAAGAAGAAGAAGAAATGAGTGATGATGATGATGCTGAGAAGAGGAGAAGAGGAGAAGAAGAAGAAGAAGGAGGAGGAGGAGGATAAACAATCTGCAGATTCCAAACGTCGACGTGTGTCTGCGCGGCGCAGACAAAAGAGGTTGCTTATGAGCAAAAAAACAAACACCATCTGAGTGTATATAACTCTGTTCTTTATCCTTGCTGCTTTACCCTAAACCTTACCATCTCTTTTGCAACATCTGATATTTGATTTCATCGAAGAAGGTATATAGCTTCTGTTGTTATTTCTTAACTTCTGATTCAGCAATTTCTGATTTCTGATTTCTGATTTGATTTAATAGTCTACTATTCGTGGGATATACTGGGTATGATTGATTGATTGATTGATTTGATTTAATAAGTTATACTTATACCTCCTGTTCGACTTCTGATTCAGCAGCTTCTGTTCTGTTATTATTATTATTTTTTCCGTTCTCTTATGTTATTTTTTTACTGCATTTTTTTAAAAAAAACTTTAAAAATCTTGCGATGGCCATTGGATATCAGAAGAAAACGAACACTGCATTATATATATATATGTATATATATAGGTAGAGGATTTGAATCTCAAATTTACCCACTTCTTCACATTTAATTATTTTTCTTTGCTATTTTGACTTTTGAGATCTTATTGTTTAATCGTTTATCCAATTGCTAAGTCTGTTAACTTCCTTAAGAATTAGAAATCAGAGACATGAATGTGTTGGATTTGAACTTTGACATTCCATAAATATTTAAAACTTTGTTATATTTTATATATAAATATAATATTTATGACGTTACCCGGTTCTAAAATCCAGTCCAACCAGTGAAACAGTAAGGCATCCGTTTTGTTGTCCGATCCAGTCCTGAAAACATTTATTTAGACACTATTGATTACTTTTTCGTGATTAAAAATATATAATATCTTCTTGACAGGTTATTCCTGATTCTCTGACCACCTTGTCCCAGTATTTAAGGCGGTTGAGGCAAGAATTTAACGAGAATGGTCAGAAATTTATATTCTTGAACGCTTTATACCTTTAATTTCTTATTTTAGTTACATACAATGTGAATTTGATATTTGGTGATTGGCAGTTAGAATCCAGGGCAACAGTGGGGGAGAAGAATCATCTGCTGCATCACATTCAGCCGCTGGTCAGGGTGGATTGCCGACACCAGCTGCTTTGAGTGAAGTGACTCAGTCTACAAGACAATTACTTGTTGAACAAGCTGGAGAATGCTTAATGGTATGTATCAGTCAATATAATTAGGATTGTTAGGCCCGGCCCTATTATGTATATAGCCGGCCCTAGTTATGTAATCTACATCTATATATAGCTGCTGTTTATTATCATTGTAATCACAATCAATCACACAATCAATATACAATTATTTACCAAGTTTATCTTGGTATCAGAGCCTAGGGTTCTGCACCTGTCTCTTCCAGCCGTCACCCCTCTCTACTCGCTTTCTACCATCTCCAATGGCTGAACAAGAACAACAAATCACAGCCTTTACCACCACAGAAAAAACATCTCATAACTCTCATAAGTTTGCTTTTACCCTCTCCCCTTCCAACTATGGACACTGGAAACTTATGATACAACCCTTTCTCGTCACACACAGCCTATTCGGCTATATCGATGGCAGTATTCCATGCCCGCAGCCAACTATCCCTCGTCCTGCTGCTTCCGGTAAAGAGGCAGAAGGATCAGCCCCTGTTTTCCAAACCAACCCGAACCATACAAACTGGTTATGTAATGATGCACATGTCCGCATGCTAATCCTATCCACCATCTCCGAATCATCTTTTCAACATGTTCAAGGGGTCACCTCACGTGATCTCTGGCTCGGCCTTGAACAAGCATATGCCCCACACACTTCCTCTAGAGAGTTTACACTAAGAACACAACTTTTGAAGATCCAGATGAAAGGAGATGAGACTTCGGCTGCCTATCTTGCTAGGGCACAGGAATATGCCAATGCTCTCGCTAATATTGGCCACCCCATGCCAGACAAAGACATTGTTATGCTTGTTGTTGCAGGTCTTCGCGACGAATACAATGGAGTTAAACAAACTCTGTTTGCTAGACAATTTACAGCAGTCTTCAACGAACTTCCAGGTCTCCTTGCAGATCATGAATTTTTAATAAACAAACCAATCTCTGAATCAACACCTGTCCAAGCTTTCACAGCAGCCACACCAACAAACTCAGCCTCTACAGACAACGTCCAGGCTATTCAGCAGTTGGTTGCTCGCTTAGGATATCAGCTGCAACCACTTTCTGGTTCTTCACAGAATCCCACACCCCAAGCCTTCTACACAAACAGGGCTGGCTCTTCTTCTTACACACGCGGCCGTGGCAACCGCGGTGGTCGCAGTGGACACCACAACACACACAATAACCGCAGCCAGGGGACTCGCAACTCCGGTCAGTTTAGTTGGGCATCTAATCAAAATACTGTTTACGGATCTTGTAACAGGTGCGGGATAGGACACGTCCCATCTCAATGCCCAAACAGAGACCCATCTACCATTCGGTCAAGACAACTGTCTGCCAACTATGCAGACCATCGCTCACAAGCTTCCACCACCACCTGGCTTCCGGACACAGGTACCAATGGTCATGCATCATTAGATACGTCCAGTTTAGACTATGCCGAGCCTTACTTTGGTGATGATAATCTTCATGTTGGCAATGGTATGGCCCTTCCTATTTTACATATTGGTTCTAAAACTTTTACCTCCCCTAACAAAACCTTTTACCTAAAAGACATTCTTCATGTACCCGAACTCAAAAAAAATCTCCTCTCTGTCCAAAAATTTTGTCTAGATAACCATGTTTATTTTGAATTTCATGCCACTTTTTTTGCTGTGAAGGACAAGTCTACACACATTACCCTCCTCACGGGTCCAAGTAATGGTGGCCTTTACTCTCTTAAACTTCCAGCAAATCAGCCTATCCCAAAGTTTGCTTTTTCAACAACTCGTGCTACAACAACCACTTGGCATCAACGATTGGGACACCCACATCCTCAATTGTTCAAGACTATGCTTTCTAAATATCATTTACCTGTTTCTGCTAAAACTTTTGATTTCAATTGTACTCCATGCTTAGTTGGTAAATCTACCAAACTCCATTTATTATCTTCTGATTATAAAAGTGCTCGTGTTTTGGATTTAGTGTTTTGTGATGTTTGGGGTCCTGCTCCTGTGACTTCTTGTGATGGTCACTCCTATTTTTTATTATGTGTCGACCATTTCTCTAAATTTATGTGGTTGTTCCCTTTGAAACGCAAGTCTGATGTTTTTAGCACCTTTAAACAATTCGTTACTATGGCTGAAAGACAATTTTCCACTAAACTAAAAACCGTACAATCTGATTGGGGAGGGGAATTTCGAAACCTCTCCTCCTTCATTACCTCAATTGGCATTATCCATCGTCTTTCCTGCCCCCATACCAGTGAACAAAATGGTATTGTTGAACGACGTCATCGTCACGTCGTCGAGACTGGTTTAACACTAATGTCACAGGCACATGTTCCCCAACGTTTCTGGCATTATGCCTTTGAAACTGCTGTCTATCTGATTAACCGTATGCCCTCCCGAACACAATCCACAATTTCTCCATTTGAACACTTATTCAAACGTAGGCCTGACTTCTCATTTCTACGTGTGTTTGGTTGTCTGTGTTTTCCCTATCTTCGGCCATATAACCCTCACAAGATGGATTTCCGCTCTACACCCTGTATCTTCCTTGGATACAGCACTGCCCATCATGGATATCGTTGCTTTGACCCCCTCACCGAACGCATGTATATTGCGCGACATGTTCGGTTCCAAGAAAACAACTTTCCTTTTGAAGTCAAACCCACCAATCATTCAACCACCCCGTCACAGCCCGACCAGTATGTGTCATCCTACCCAACCGACAACATACCTTTCCAACCTGATCTTCAGCCACCAGCACCCGAAACATGCACTGCACCAGGCCAAAACCCACCACCAAATTTGACTCGATCTACCACAACCCAATCCCCACAACCGGCCCAATCCACAACATCACCACTACCTGTAAATTCCACACAACATGCCCAATCCACCACCTCTCAAACAACCCAAATTTCAACAAACCCAACTGAACCCACTACCCAATCAGCTCCGCCACCAAACACCTCAGATCCACCACCACAAACCTACTCTCGTCGGCCTGCTACTAGTCCGAACTTAGCCCCAAACGCCTTTGACCGTTATTCCATACCTCCTGACCATACCACCTCCACTCACCAGCCACCCAACACTACCCAACCTGTTCCACCACCAACTCGACAACGACCTCCAAACCTTCGGCCCAACCCCAAACAAACCAACACTTATAAGCCCACTTCTTTTCATACATCCACTACTTTCTCTGACATTGAACCAACCTCGTTTACCACTGCCAACAAAGAATCTCACTGGCGTAAGGCTATGGCGGAAGAATATTCTGCACTTATTCGTAATGGTACATGGTCTTTGGTTCCACGTGCTCCCAATACAAATATTGTTGACTGTAAATGGGTGTATAAGGTTAAACGGGATCAACATGGGGAAATTAAGCGCTACAAGGCGCGTTTAGTGGCCAAAGGTTTCAATCAGCAGGCTGGTCTAGATTACACTGAAACCTTCAGTCCGGTGGTAAAGGCTACTACCATCAGAGTTGTCCTTTCTTTGGCTGTCACGAAACAGTGGCCATTGCGACAACTCGATGTTCAGAATGCGTTCTTACATGGTGATCTAAAAGAAACAGTATATCTAAAACAACCGCCAGGTTTCGTTGACCCTATGAAGCCGAATCATGTTTGTCTTTTACATAAGTCTCTGTATGGTCTTAAACAGGCACCTCGGGCATGGTTTGAAAGGCTTTCGGCTGCCTTGACTGCATAGTTGTTAAAAGCCATCGCCTCTTGCGCCTAGGCCCATTTTTTAGGCGAGGCGATGCATTTGCGCTTTGAGTCGAGGAAATTGCGCTTTAACTCTCCAGGCGATAGTTTAGGTGCAGATTTCAGCTAGGTTCCCAAATTCCGGAGAGTTTCCAGCCAAATTCGTTAATTTATAGCTAGATTTGAGTCAGATTTCTACTTTTATCTAAGGAACACTACTTTTATACACTAATAGATCAATATTTCAAAACTTTTGATATTAACTAGATGAAAAATAGTATTATTTTAATATATTTTTACTTTATTATCTTGTTCGCTTTTTTTATCTCATGCCCTCGCTTTTTTTGCGCCTCGCGCCTAGGCCCCAGGCGAGGCCTATGCGCCTTGAGTGCGCCTAGCGCCTTTGATAACTATGCTTGACTGGTCTCGGCTTCAAAGGATCTAAAACTGACCCATCTTTATTTATCTATTCACATAAGGGGACTCTTTTGTACATGCTGGTATATGTCGATGACATTATTCTGACAGGTAATAACAGCCGTGCTATTGATCACATTGTACGGTGTCTTGGTCAAACATTTGCAATACAGGATATGGGGCAGTTATCTTACTTTCTAGGCATCGAAGTGGTACGCCACGGGCCTGATATCATTCTTTCTCAGCAGAAATATATTACTGAGTTGTTGGCGCGTGCTAACCTGTCTAAAGCTAAACCGGTACCCTCTCCTTGCACCACCAGCGCCTCGCTTTCTCTTGGTGATAGTTCTCCCTTCGATGATCCAGTCAAATACAGACAAATGGTTGGGGCATTACAATATGTTACACTCTCTCGGCCAGATATCACTTATGCTGTAAACAAAGTTTGCCAGTTCATGCATTCCCCTACTGAAAACCACTGGTCTGCTGTTAAGCGTATCCTACGGTACTTACACGGGACATCTAACCATGGTCTTTTGATTTCCAGTTCTTCTTCTTCAGTTCTACATCTACACAGATGCCCACAATTTAACGGCTTACTCTGATTCAGACTGGGCTGGCTGCCCAGATGACCGTCGATCCACAGGGGGGTATGCTATCTATCTTGGATCAAATCTCGTTTCATGGTCAGCTAGAAAACAAAGGACTGTCTCTCGGTCATCTACTGAGGCTGAATACAGTTGCTGAACTAACTTGGCTTGAGACACTATTAACAGAACTTCGAGTTCCAATGAGGATGACTCCAATTCTATGGTGTGACAATTTGGGAGCCACATATTTATCTGCCAATCCAGTGTTTCATGCCAGAATGAAGCACGTAGAAGTAGACTTTCACTTTGTTCGAGAAAGGGTTGCACAAAAGAAGTTGTCTGTTCAATTTATCTCTACACATGATCAGCTTGCAGACGTGTTCACAAAACCATTATCATCAGATCGCTTTCTATCTCTGAAGTCCAAGCTAAAGGTCCGGTCCCAGCCTTAGCTTGAGGAGGAGTATCAGTCAATATAATTAGGATTGTTAGGCCCGGCCCTATTATGTATATAGCCGGCCGGCCCTAGTTATGTAATCTACATCTATATATAGCTGCTGTTTATTATCATTGTAATCACAATCAATCACACAATCAATATACAATTATTTACCAAGTTTATCTGTATGTACTAAACAATACAAAATATTTTTATAGCAACATGGCATATTTTTCATGTCACAATAACTTTAGTCTTAATTTATTTTTTCTGTAGCAATTGACCAGACAATTACGGGACCAAACAAGTGTAACCGATCCTGTAGCACGGTTAAGGATGCAGTCGAATGCTTTGAGAGCAGGTGCACTTTTGCAAAATTTGGGTGCTTTTTTGCTGGAGCTTGGACGAACAACCATGACACTTCGAATGGGACAGGCACCGGTGTGTTATAAAGTTTTAAATCTTTAATTTCTTGAATTTGCTTATATCTGACATGCAAAAGTATCTGTTCTTTTTCAGACGGATGCTGTGGTTAATGCTGGGCCTGCTGTTTTTATATCCACATCTGGTCCAAATCCTATTATGGTTCAGGTAATTTAATTGATTTAAGAGGCGGAAGTTTTGACCCCTTTGCGGTAAACATATCGATTTGGGTTATGTTGTTTTTATACTGGTCAAAAAGGCCATATAAAAAGTTTAGTTAAAAGGAAACAGGTTGATAGTTGGCCTTAATGCATTTAACCTCGTAAATCATTCTATTAAAAATTTAGTTAAATACTGTAATACTTTGGTTATTTTTAATCTTTTAAAAGCACTAAGCTAAAAATTTGGACAAGATTGTTTTCGGCCAAAGCTACCCAACCTAATTATGACTTGTGCAAAACTACTCATTTTGATCCCTTACCCAACTACTCCCTCCCCCAAAATAAAAAAAATAATAGAATTACCATCTTTAATTTTTCCTACTCGTTAAAATTAATCCTTCTCTTTAAATTGGGCAATTGTTGAAAAATATTCCTATGGCTTTTCAGCGAATTCACACAAAGGTACTGCATTTTATTTTCTACATGATTAAATCTTTTAAACTCTAAAGCATTTTGATAGGTCCCTGAACTTTATATTTCAAACAGGTCCTTTATCGTGTGAGTAAATCCTTTAACTTCTTACAATTCAACGGGAAGGTCTGTTTTGCATGATAAAATCCCTAAACTCTATAAAAAAGGACCTTTTTGGTGATTTATAAAAGCCAGCAATTTAATCATATACAAAAAATAGTCTACGGAGTCGTATGTATTTTAGAGAAATATCATCATCAGGTTTTCAACAATTGCCCCTTTTTATTATTATTATACTATGCCTGATTTAACCATGATGCAGCCTCTGCCTTTTCAACCTGGAACAAGTTTTGGAACTACACCTACGGGTGCTGGCATTGGTTTACGCCCAAGGAATATTGATATCCGAATACGTACTGGTAGTAAATAATAAATTATTATTCTGATTTATAATTTAAATGACTATTAAATTACTAATTTCTTTTCATGTTTACTATGTGTACAGGCTCAGTGTTGGCTCCAGCTGTTAATCAAAGGGAAGCAAGTGGTGGTGAGCGGCCAACGGCTTCTGATGGTGGCATTTCAAATCATCAAGCTGCCCCTAGAAATATGTCTCAGCCCACGAGTGCTTCCGATGTCCGCATGGTTCCAATTAGGATTTCTACACTGCCACCTGGACTTGCACCTTCTGAATCGTCTCTTGGTTCTGTGAGTGTACTATATCCAGTGGTAGCAAGAAATGACATTAATGGCCATGTGTCCAATGGAAGCCAGGATCATAACACTGAAAGCAGACCACATTTGGTCCCTAATTCTACAGCTCAGCAGCAACCACCTGAAGTTCCTGGTAAAATAATCATAAACTTGGTTTCTATATTGCGTATTACTTTCGTTGCTAAACTTGGGAAAAGTTTAATGTTTGTTTCTCTTTTTTTATTCATAAATTAAAGATTTTACATTAAAGTTTAAAGCCAAACATGAAGGCTTTTAATCTGATGCAGGTACAACTCATGGTTCATTACACAATGGTCAAACCTTTTCTACAGAAATTCCGAGTGGACTTGATCAACTGCTGAGAAATTTATTTCCTGATGTTGACACGGCTCCCGCACCTATCTTTACCCAAGAAACGCCAGCTGTCAGTGATGAAGGGGCCTTTTTGTCAAATTTGCTACATCAGATTATGCCTATTGTGACTCAGCACCTCAATGGTGGAGCTGATGGGGAAAATGGAGCTACCCAACCTTCTTCAAATGTAAGTCTGTTTTTCCAACTGTATATTTTTTGAAATGTAATTATTTTTCTTAAACTTTTAGATACATGTAGGTTGAAGAAAACCATGATCGAGGTGCATCTTCACGACAGCTGGATGACCCTTCGTCTCCTCCGTCCTCGAAACGGCAAAAGGTACTTTTTAAATCAAGATTTATATGATTGTTTTACTATGTGGATGGCCTCCAAGGGGTTAAGGAAGGAAAAACAATGAAAGTGTGAACTTTGAATTTGAATTTGAATGTGATACCATTCCAACCCTTGAATCAGGCGCTTACCCTTGCACTATCTTTAGAGTTTAGCCCCTTGACCCAGGTGCTTACCATTGCACTATTTCTACCTCGTGAATCAGGCGCTTACCATTGCCCTTATGACTTAAGATTTGGTTTTTAAATACCCCTTGGATGGTTAAGATTTATATAAAACTTATTTTTGCAAATTTCAATTTTTTTTTTTTCTATTCTTGATGCAGACAGAGTAAATTATTGCAAGAGCAAGTTGAAGCCTCAAAACGAACAAAAAAATGGGTTTCTGCAACAGATATCAAGATCCCTATACTTGGTTTACTCTGGACAAATTTCAGTTGACCGCCGATGCATTGATGGACGAGAACCCAAGTTCAATACTATTGTGTTTCGAATCAACTGGGAAATCTCTTAGTGTTTTGAGTAAACAACTGCATAGTAAAACATTTGTTTTTTTTTCTTTTTCCCCTTAAATTTGATTGAGTATAATATATGCCCATTTGGGTAGACTTGTAAGAATCTGAGAGCAATTTGAGCATTGGTGTTTACTTAATCTTGGAATGGGTATCTGTATTTTGCGAGGCGTTAAATTGTTTGATACGATGATATGGCTTAATAATGTAGCATAAAAAGAAAGGTAAACCAATTATTATGCCACATTATCATGTTTCTTGCCATATGATAGCTTTGATGGTACCATATATCTCTACACAAAAATATGTGCTGTCTTTTGAACTTCTGGATTTTGTAAATGCTACATATTGGGGGCTAGAATCAAAATTAAGGGTCTAATTCAGTTGAAAATTCTATTGGCTCATTATATATATGAGTAATTTTTAGTTGAGCAATGTTAGGATTAAACATACGTATCTATTGTAACACATGTGACGATGATTAGGCTTATATGTTTTATGATAGATATATTTGTTTCATTTGCTGGTTTCTTTCTTTTGTTACTATTTCTTTCCTATTTGCTAGTTTGGTTTGGTTGCATGCTATTTCTTTCGAGTCGGGGGTCTCTTTGGAAGAAGCCTCTCCATCTGTAAATGATAGAGGTAAGGTATGCCTACATCCCACCATCCTTAGACCCTTATAATGTTTTGCTATTTGTTGGATCTACTAGATATGGTTATTATTATTTTTCTATCTATTGCCAATACATGTTACATAACTTACTCTCTCTTACTCACCTATGAATATAAATGTTTATGTGGTACTTGTCGTTTTAAATTGAACGCCCAAATTAAATACATATCGAGTAGTATAGAAAGTTATATTTACTTGTTATATATTTTAACGACGATTTTTTCTCCCCTGAAGTCTTGTCAATAAGTGCATATGAGTGCTTAACGTAAACATAGCATATAAGTGTTTAACATTATATATTTAATTAAATAAATACACTCAAGACATTGTTTAAAATAGTTGAAAATAAAACTATTCACCATTTCCAATTAATAGATTTTGTGGTGGTTTTAAGAGAAGAGAACGTGAGGTAGAGGAAGGGAGAGTCCTTGTTCAAGGATGGACTCAACAACTTTTGTAAATGGAGGGAGAGAATAGAGAAAATATTATTGTGTTGATAATTCACTAATCATCATTAGTGATCACTATAAGTAGATTAAATTTAGCAGATTGTTGGTGATTGTTGGTGTGGAGTGGCACCCCATGTCAACACCGTCCGGGAGGTGCTAAGGGGCGTCAAAGACCCTCTTGTGAATGCAATAACGAACATGAAGGGGTGTCAATAGTGGACCCCATTTCAAAAAGGAGGGGGGCGTGATACCACACCCCCTAGCCTTAGGGTGCACGAATTGTAGCTCAAGTGACCCTGAAGACCGTGCGGTAAGGCTATAGAACATTGCTCCATGGTGTAGGTGGCCTAGCAAAAAGCTTTTAATTGGATGTTATCCACCGCATATCTCGAGTTCTTTAACAATTTTTAATCGAGGGTGTTTAGGATTGAGTTTGAAGAAAGCATATTGGCTTCTTCAAAAAACAATAAGCCAAAGAAGCCAATAAGTTGTTTGGCTACAGCATAAACACTTTTTGTTTTAGCTTTTTGATATGGGTGGAAAAATTGGCTACAGCAGAAAACTGAGGTTTTTTGGCCGACTTGTAATGGGGTGAAACTTAGGGACGGGCTTTTCCCCAGTGGGATTGGCAGGCCAGAAAAAGGGGTGAAGCTCCTTGGAGGGGCTGTTAGTCGGGACTCTTACTTTATACGGGAATTGGCAGTGCGGCAAGCCTCGCGCGCGGTCGATCTTATGAAACTTTTGCCCTGCCTTAGGGATCCCCAAAGTGAACTCCTCTTGCTCAGATCTTGTATGGGGGTCGCTAAGTTACTTTTTGGCTTGCGGACCTGCCAACCCGTCATGATGGATGAAGCGGTATCATGTTTTGACAAGGGTATGCGGGAAGCCATTGAAGACATAGTGGTATGTGGGGGCCCGTTCTTTGGTGACCTACAGTGGCGACTAGCGTCCTTGCCGATGCGTTTGGGAGGATTAGGGCTCCTCTCAGCAAAGGATGTTGGGGTGTATGCTTTTGTGGCATCGTGAGCTCAGTCTTGGAATCTCCAAGACCACATCTTAAGGAATAGCGGGGTTGTCGACATGGACTTGGACTACGTGCAGGCCCTTGAAAGGATAAATGATTATCTCCTAGGTTTTGGTATTGACAGTTTTTCTAACAAGGACACCCCCCCCAAAGCCTCAGAAAACTTTGGCGAATGACCTTTTTGGCAAAATCGCACAGAGCCTGGGTGAAACTTTTGATTTGACCCCCCGCCAAAAGGCAGTTATTGAATGCTTGCAAAGCCCCCATGCCCAAGATTTCCTGAATGTTATCCCAATCGAAGGTTTGGGCCAAACCATGTCCAGGGTTGAATACATGGCAATTCTTAAATATCGTTTGATGATCCCCATGTACCATGAAGATGAAGTCTGTCCGATTTGCCGTAAGGCATGCTTAGACAAATACGGGGAACACGCGGTTCACTGTAAGGAGTTGCCTGGTTTCAAATATAGGCATGACTGGGTCCGGGACGTTCTTTGGGACATTTTAAGAAGGGTTGGGATCTCAGCCAAGAAGGAGGCTCCTGTGAATTTCCTCTCGGACCCCGCAGAAGGGAGATCCACCCTTCGTCCAGCAGACCTGCTTGTCTTTGTGAGCCCCATTCCATGTCGTGAACAGACTGGTCATCACTTTCCTCCACTTGTGTTTCTTCAAAAAAAAGTGTTCTCGTTGTATGCCATAAATAACTGATCATGAATATTTCATTTCCTTATAAAGTTATGGATGGCGAAACACGTAATCACTATGTCTCTTGGTATTGGAAATGAAAAGGGGGGGGGGGGCATTTGTTTTAGGATTAGGAATCTTGCCTTCAAAACACCATATGCGCGCTCAATCACGTTTCTGAGTTGTGCGTGAGCACGGTTGATTTTTTCTTCTTTAGTCAATGCACGCTGTCGTCAAAAATCGGCTAACAAATATCTCGTATTACGGTAAGGAGTCATAAACCCACGAGTGTTGGTGTATGCAACATCGCAAAGGTAATACTTGTCTATAAACGTTAGTATGAAAACTATTACATAAAAAGCTAGATAAAAAATTGATGAGCCGGTCGTTACGGGTCATGCAAAACCTAATTCACCTAGGTAGATAGGGTAAATAGGGTATCAATCCAAGGAGCGTGTGGTTATTGAATGTTGTTTTAGTTGATTAAACGGTATTACTTATGAAGATGCTATAAATAACTGATCATGAACAGACTGGTCTGTCTTTGTGAGCCCCATTCCATGTCGTGAACAGACTGGTCATCACTTTCCTCCACTTGTGTTTCTTCAAAAAAAAGTGTTCTCGTTGTATGCCATAAATAACTGATCATGAATATTTCATTTCCTTATAAAGTTATGGATGGCGAAACACGCAATCACTATGTCTCTTGGTATTGGAAATGAAAAGGGGGGGCATTTGTTTTAGGATTAGGAATCTTGCCTTCAAAACACCATATGCGCGCTCAATCACGTTTCTGAGTTGTGCGTGAGCACGGTTGATTTTTTCTTCTTTAGTCAATGCACGCTGTCGTCAAAAATCGGCTAACAAATATCTCGTATTACGGTAAGGAGTCATAAACCCACGAGTGTTGGTGTATGCAACATCGCAAAGGTAATACTTGTCTATAAACGTTAGTATGAAAACTATTACATAAAAAGCTAGATAAACAATTGATGAGCCGGTCGTTACGGGTCATGCAAAACCTAATTCACCTAGGTAGATAGGGTAAATAGGGTATCAATCCAAGGAGCGTGTGGTTATTGAATGTTGTTTTAGTTGATTAAACGGTATTACTTATGAAGATGCTAGAAACTTATGAAGTTTGCAATTGGTTCATTTAAGAATTTGATTGGAAGGTTTTGTTTATAATACTAAGATTTAAATTGAAATTATAAGAATAAAAGTAATGAGGTTTGTAAACAATTTAATTAAAAAGATCACACTAGGGTTTCAACAATTGAATGATAGGGATTTCACAAATGAGTAAACAATAGTAATGTGCTTGGTGTTAACGGAGTGATTGCTCAATAGGCTTAGGTGTCAAGTTTTATCAATATCGAAGATAAAATAAACTACACTTCATTACCTAGAGCATACAATCCTATGTTTGTGTCAAAGCAAGGAACCATGTTCATATCATTAGAAATTGGCACAAGATCAATTAACTAAAATGAGTTCAACATAAGGTTAATCACAATTCAACACAGTTAATTCAAACACAAAAAAACACAATCAATAGTTTAAGAACAATACCCAATTTGCTAACCCTAGTCCTTCAAAAGTTTACATCCCTAGTGTGATACAAATGATTTAGCCAAGCATGGCCATGGTGTTCTTCTTCAATCTTTTGTCTTGAATCTTCATCAATTAATCTTGAAAGGTATTGGAAGGATGATTGTGGAATGAATCTTGGTGAATGAGAATGATAGGAGGTGCTTAGGAATGAAGGAATGATGTTTCTTGATCCCCAATTTTCGACCTTTATGAGTTTCCTTCTGATTCCCGGTCGAAAAAGGAAAGCATTGACTTTTGCCCGCTGTTGGCGTATCCTACGCCAATTTTGGCGTAGTGTACGCTAAGTCAATCTTGCCTGAGCTACATCCTGCTGTCCTACGCTAACTCATTTGATCCTGCCTACGCCACTGGCGTAGGCTACGCAGTTTTGGCGTATCCTACGCCATAACCTTCTCCAGCCTTGGACTTTGATTTCCCAGCTTGTTTAGGCTCCCGTATCTTGCCCGAGCAACTCCAAAGCGTCATATTTGCTTCTTTTAATCATCAATACCTGAAATAACATAATAATATCAAAGTAACACCATTCGACAACTTATCATTCCTTAGAATTCATTTATAGACGTGTTTATACACATCTTTTAACCAACCCATCAACAATTACATCAAAGTTAAGGAATGGTTAAAAACCTGGTGGGGGGGGGATTGAAAGCTGGAAGTCGGATTAAATGCAACTTCTTTCAAAACACGTGAATCTTGTGCAATACCCTCCTATCTAGCCCATACGAATGTGAATTTCATATAAAAATTGCAGATTCCTAAGACATTTTGAAAGCATTCACCCTTTCCTCTTCCCCTGTAACGAGTCTGTTGATCAACAGGTACGAATGCATGTACAAGAGTTCCATCTAACGCACCTATTGCTCCAAGAAATATATTTGTTAGCCTTCTATGTTTTTCTGAAGCATTCGCGATTGGATTAGAATATGTCGGAACTATATCTTCTCTTGCAAAAATCATCATTGCAATTAAGACCTCATGAAAACATATATGAATTGTTTCTGTTGAGTGTTGAAACCTTCGCTTAACCATTCGAAATCGCTCATTATGTCCTATGATAATCAAACACATAGCCATCTTTTTCTTCAAAGGTTATTGACCTACTACTCTGCAACCAATTTCTTTGCCTAAAATTATTGCACAATAGTACATACACATCACGTGACATGCGCATCATCTCATAACATTGTGTAGAAGTGCTATGCAACAATTCTTGTGTGTACTCATGACCGGTCAATGCCGAATTCATATCTCTTATCGTTTCATGACCGGTTAATGCCGAATTCAGATCTCTTATCGTTTCATGACCGGTCAATACCGTGGCTAATTGTAGCCAATGCCAACAAAGCAATAAGAAAATCATCATCTCCTCATCCGAGTCCATAGGCTACCTGTCATCCAAAATTATCAAAACAATAGAATCCAAATTAACATTTCATGAACATAGAATTCAAATAACATTCCAAAACATAGCATACAAAGTTTAGCATCCAAAAGACATCTAGAAACATTCTAAAATAAAGTTTAGCATCCAAAAGACACATACAAACATAGCTCAAAGTTTAGCTATCCAAAAAGACACATACAAACATAGCTCAAAGTTTAGCTATCAAAAGGCAACTAGAAGACAACATTAAAATAATCCATACTTCGCTTACGTGTTCTTAACCCACATTTCACAGGTGCGCGGCTCAAGTCGTAACCACACTTTCCTCATATCAGCACTTTCACCGAAAAACAAAAGCGTCGTTTGATGTTTCGCCTCAAATTCTCCCCGTCCTAACGTCCCCAGCTTCTCCATGCATGCATCTATGTCATTAGACTTATTGTGTTTCTCAAGCAACATCTTTTCCACCTTCCTAATATCCTCCCTAACTTCTATGAGATGTGAACTCAATGTTTGTTTCCCTTTTTAGACCGATTTGTTGACTCATTACTAACACCTTGAGTTGATGATTTTCTTTTTTGTTTAGACCGATCGGAAGACTCTTCACTAGCCCCATGTTCCATTTGAGTGCTATTAATGTCCAAAAGAGCTTTCTGATCGATCACTTCCACACAAGGATGCGAAAATGTAGAAGATGGCCCCCAACTAGCAAAGCCATTTGAACTAGATCCTTCAAACAATTGAATACACAAGTCGGGATAATCAAGTGGCGCTCTTCTCAACTTTTCTACGAATTTGTTGGACTATGTGGAAAAAAAATTAAAAATTATTATGAGGTTATTGAAATATATATGTATATATAAAGAAACACCTTGATCTCAAGTTGCCATTCCTCTTCCGTTATGTTAAAGGTGTTTGTTAGAGGGTTATAAACATTTCCAGTTTTGTTCTTAAGCTTTGACCAAGCTGCAAATTTTGATTTCAAGTAATCATAGCGGTTCTTCATTTGTTTTTGATCCACTATATATAACCCGAATAACCGGATAACCGAAAGCCAAACCTGATGAATACCCCTAAATCACATTTTCTTCATTTAATATTTATGGAACCTATTAACAAAATGTGGAAACAAACAAAGTACTAAACAACAAAAAAGTACAATAAGGTTATGCAAAATGCTACTAAACCACCTTAATAAGGAGCACAATTAAGAAACAAATGGATAAAATCATTTACATACTTTTTACTCTTCTTGTGTTGATTTCAATAATCAGCTCAATAGGCTTTGCTATCAAGACCAAATATCAAATGCCTAATTGGTGGTACAACCCTCACAATGAGGTTTTACAAGCATTGTTTATAAACCAGGATATACACATGTATGATGAAGAAACAAAGTACATAACAACAACGTACCGGAAGGGAGGAGACTGGTCGCTGCCGGTGGTGGTGGTGGTGGCCGGCAAAGGTAGGAAGGGAGGATGCTGGAAAGGAGAAGGTTGTGGGTAGGAGAAATGAGCAAAAGAAACCCTAGGGCAAAGGGGGAAATATCAATTCTTATTTCTAGTCAGATATCCCTTCAAATCTGACCCATTAAGTGCCTATTCAGAGCCATTTTTCATTCAGACTTGCCCCAACCAAACACCCATGTCTGACCGAGTCAGACCTATATGTCTGAATGGGGTCATTAAGACCCAACCAAACAACACCTAAACATTCGAAAATATGAGATCACTCTTTCGTCCAAAGAATAGAACGCAACAACCCGATTCATCTGCCTTAAAAAAATCTACAACCGAGAAACACCTTGGCTTAAACCAAAACACGAATTATTTAGGACTAGACTCTAAGACTATGTGTTGTGGGCCGCGAGCGAGCAGGCGCGAGTGGCCAGCTTATCCATGTGGCTCGCGAATACCACAACATAGACCCGTGAGAGCAGGCGCGAGCGAGCCCACGCTACCATGCTCGCGTGGGCTAGCGAGCCAAAATGGAACGTTGGTTTGAAAATACTAGCCGTTGGCAACGGCTAGTTTTGGACTTTTATAAAAAAAATACATTTTTTTTTAACTTTTAACCATCCAATTAATTTACAAACTCACAAACATTTAAATATTCAAACTACAAAGTGAAATGGAAAACACGTCGTGGGAAAATTGTTACTCGCCGGCTCTAGAGTTCAATTAGCAAAATAAGGGGTTGTTTGGTAGTCTCTTAATAACCATTCAGATGCTACCTCTTAATGATCCATAATCTCTGAATGGTTAAGAGGCAACCATTAAGATGTTACCTCATAATGGAGTTTGCTAACCTTGTTGGGGGTACCAAACGTACTTGTGATTTGATCTCTCACAAGTACGGGGATCTGAAATCGAAGTGTAAAAACTTCGAAATCGCGTATAAAAAGTCTCCAAAGATCTCTCCGGCGAAACCAAAGACGTGCTACTAGCTTTTATGCACGTGGAGTATCTTCCAGAAGTTAGGCATGACTTTCACTACGTTTCGGCGTGACAAATGTTATGCTCAAGGTCAACCTTACGTTAGTTTTTTTTATTTGCAATGGTTTTTATTTTAGTGTAGTTTTTTAGTGTAACTTTTTTTTAATATAATAATTTTTTAGTGCAATGTATTTTTATTTATTTAATGTAATGTTTTAAAAATGTTTTTTAAAATATTTATGTTTTATATTTATTAATTTGGTAAAAAAATGACCCGCTCACCTTGAGCAACAACATAATCAAATGAGCAGGTAGCAGTCGTGAGCCAATAATACATGAACGCCTACTTAACACAATATTACTGTATCAAGTTATGGCTCATCAGACCAGGAGAGATACTGTAACCATAACCAAACGAGTTATTTGAAAAGTAATCGATTAGCGTTGAAAGAGGATGGGTGGTCCATGACACAGAGGATACCCCACACTAGATCAAATCCAAGCTGTTGCTCACAATCAACGGTCAGAAACGATCAGATGAAGAATCAAGGGCTGATATTGGTCCATGGTTCTGTATGGTCTAATAGCTCAGCTTTTCTCCTGGAACAACTAAACTAATAAATAATAATAATAATAATAATAATAATAATAATAATAATAATAATAATAATAATAATAATAATAATAATAATAATAATAATAAGTACTACCTACACCAACACTTGTCTTTTCCCTCCCTTCCTTTCCTTTCCTTTCCTTTCATCATCATTCACTCACACACACACTCTCTCTCTCTTCACACACACACTCTCTCTCTCTCCATTGTTGCTACTGTAACATACTGTGTGTGAACTGTAAACTTATTATTAAGCACCTGTAATGGAAGAAGTTGTTAATCTGTTTAATGCTGGCTGATTCATTTCTTCTTGTTTGATGATTTGAGCTCGTTGAGTATGGATAATCATTGGCAGATAAGCAAATGTGGTGGTTCCACGTGGCACTCATCCACGGTGGAGGCTCCGTCTCCTGTTACTCAAGTTCAGTTACAGGATTCTTCTTCTAGGGCTTCGGTAACCTCCGTTACTCTTTTATTTTTATTTTTTATTATTTTACTGTCTTATGTTTATAGGGTTTGTTGCACTCATGTGTTTCTCTGTTACTTTTTAACCATGGATATTGAATACTTTATACTTATTACTGCTTCTGTATTATTATTATTATTATTATTATTATTATTATTATTATTATTATTATTATTATTATTTTTCCCTAAATTTTGTTAGATTCTGCTAAGGTGAATTAATATGTAACTAAGGTAAATTGTATGTAACTGGCATTTACAGGTTTAAAACTACCGAATCGTGCCAGGCGGAATTAAAAAATAAATATGAAAATTACGTATTATGTAAAAAATAAGATACTAACTAATTTCGTCATCAGATTCATCAAAAGCACACATTAAAAAGACACGGAATGTTTGAAACTGACACAAAAAGACTAAAACATAAAAAACACACATCAAAACCCAAGGCGCAACTTTCTTTACCGCCTCAGCCCTACGAGGTACATACAAAATAACCCAACGAGGCACCGGCTCATACTCGTTTTCATTTGCCCCTCGCCTGTTTTTTTTTTTTTAACTATGAACGTACTTCAAAATATAGCTGATATTCTTCCAATCATGCCTTAATGTTCCTATATGTATGCGTCTGTTTCGTCATTAGTCAAATTATCTATAATTTTTCAGAACTTGATTTGACATAACAAGTTATGCCAACATGTTTCGAGAGAGATTTGCTTGTTTTGACATACAAGTTTGATAACTTTATCTTTGATGTAGATGATTATTTCAAGTCGTTACACTTATCCACATATTTTGCAAGAGCCATCTTCATCAACCCGGAAACTGATGGCTGACCCCTTGTTTCAAACTACAAATTTCAATTTATACAACTCAGGCCTGTCAGTGATGGGAACTCCATTTTTTACCTTGCTTTCTGGATCACCATCTATCTCACCGTATGATTCCCAACAAGTATTGAGCTCAAAGCCATCCAATCCAACCAGTAATGTTCATGTCTACAATAGTAGCTCTATTGTGGATCTTACAGGAGATGAATCTTCATGCAGTCCCCCCAAGCCATCATCAGAAAACATTGATGACCGCTACTTGAAGTCAAAAATTAATATCCGTCCACTTGTTCCAATCAGGTCTTCGGAAAGTGATGAAAGAAATGCTGAAGGTTCTTTACATAAACAATCAAACGGCTTCACTTCTCTGAAAAACATGCCAGTCTCTGGTCCGATGCCAGCTCAGCATGGGAAGCTTCACAGCGCATCTGTTAATCATCAATTATCTCTTCCCACAAGTGTTTTGCCACGCGTGTTTTGTCTGTATGCAAGTGAGTGTTTACATCATTTTTGTTGTAGGTTTTGCTGATAAGCCCTAATCTTGGGTATTTTATTTTTGAAGGCGGTGATCTGTTTCTTAGCAGCAGTAGACTCCTTGGGGTTGTTTGCTCATGCCATGGTTTTCACATGTCAATCTCTAAGTTTTCAGAGGTAGTTTTTGAGTATACTTTTTTTGTATTGATCATGTGATCTTATGAAAATGCTTATTTATCTTTTATGGTTTATTCTTTTTGCTACTTGCCTGCAGCATTCAGGTCTGCAGGATGTTAACCCAGGAGATGCTGTCCATATGGATAGTGGCGAAACCATAGCTCAGTGGCGAAAAGTCTACTTTTCTAAGTTCGGGGTAAGTTTATATATTCTCCTTGTCATGTGATTACCTGTTAGGAAAGATTCAAGAAAGTAGAATAATTGCATCATATGTATTAATTTTGACCCTTGTGTTACCGATTTGACTATGGAACTTCATCTAAGAAACATGCATAACAAGCCCCAGTCATGTTGAATTTTGTTTAATCTTTATCATTGAAATTGTATTTCTTATTGGCATGTTATTGAAGCAACAAGAACACTGGTTGGTGATGTTTTTATCATGCTTTAGATTAGGATACCTGAAGATCAATGTGGATGGAACTGGCCCGAAGGATACTCCACAGCAGCTGATGCGGCAAAAAGTAATGAGAGGGGACCCAACGAGACAAAACTTGCTGATCTGTCCAACTATGTTGGTCCTTCTAGACAGCCATCGATATTTCCGGATCACCACTGTTCAAATCAGAATTTTGTTCACACCCTTGATAAATGTAAATTACCAAATGGCTTCACTGAAACATCTCAGAGCTATGCGCATGGTGGCTCAGCTAACAAGACTAGCGGGCATCATGTGTCTCGTTTATCAAACTCAAAGTTGTCTGGTGACGTGGATAATGCTTTTAAATCTGTTCCAACACACTCTGATAAAATAAACGATTATAAGGATGGTGATATAATGGAAAAGACTAAGGTTTCCTCAAATTTTGAATTGAGACTAGGACAGCCATCTCAGCAAAATCAAACATTGGGGATATCAGGAGTACCATGTTTCAATACTCCTGTTAGCAGAGTTGGCCATCCATTGGAGTTGGTTTCCTCACAGCGGCGGATTTATAACGGTTTGTTTCTGCTATGTTTCTCTTTTATTTTTTCTATGTATTTTTTTTGTTTTAATTTGTTTCCTTCCTGCCTTGGCATTCTAGTTAGATGTAGCAATTCGAGTGTTTATCTATACATGGGTTGATTCAAGATATGCTTTATCTCTAGTGGGGAAAACGGGTGACTGGAAAAAGTAGCTTAATGGAAATTAGTCAAATGGGCCGAGAACATGTCAAACAGGCTGAAAATTGACCATAAATCCTATAAATAAAATTATATGAAAGATTATTATAGTTTTCGTATTCATACAACACTAATTGTTAACTAAAAAAGTAATACTTTTGGACAAGTAGCGTTTTGGTCATCCAACATGTTTTGATGAGTTATCCAACCCGCATGACTTGCCCATTTATCCACCTCTAGTTCTAATTCTAAAATATATTAACTAAGAACTCATTTTTTTTTTGTTTCCTTTCTTATTTTTTTTTCATAATAATATATCGCAGGCAGTAATAGAATTACGAAGGAGAGCAAGCAAGTTGTGAACTGTGCTGTTCAAGTAGCTAAATCCAGTTCAACGGGAGGACAAAACCGGTTAGGGTTTTCTAGTCTCGGGTTTGGAGCCTATAGCACACGAACCACTTTTCAACCTGAGCAATTGAAAGGTGATGTAGTTGCGGATTCAGTTAATTCCATGCTATTTTCACCCTTTAATAATTCTAAAGATAAGACGCCTAAGCAATATGTTGAATCTCGGATTTCCAAGCTTGTTTTGAATGATATGGAAAATCACAAGCTTATGGACAAAGGGAAAGGATTAGAACATGTTGACCATGGGTTTCCTAGACCAGTCACATCTCGACATGAGTCACCTAGACCACCTTGGATATCAAGAGCTCCATCAATGGTGTTTTCATCTATGATTATGAACTCTTCTCCCAACATGACCTCATCAGTGTTAAATGTAGAGGGTGCAAGAGTAACGAATTCACATACACCCTCATCAAGAGTTTCTTCTTTCTGTGGATTTGAAAAGGACCAAAATGTATCAGGCGATCCTTTAAAAGGAAATTTATCGAGCTCAATAAAAATCCCATCAAAATCAACTGCAAGTACATATAAAATTCCAGAACTTGCAACAAAACCTGTTCATTCCGGAACTACTACTTGGACTGCTAATGTTGCAGAAAAATCAGCTGTAATATCCGGTAAATGTTGTTTTTATCTCTAAAGAATTTATTGCCCTTTTAGTTTGTTTTCTCTACCCTCTTAGATTAGATCTATTAAAAATAATGAAAATAAATTCAGGCAACCCTTTGAATGGAAACTTATGGAGTCCAATAAATGTTCCATCAAAATCAAATACAAGCACATATAAAACTCCAGAATTTGCGACGAAAGCTGTTCATTCTGGAACTACTTCATGGGCTGCTAATGCTGCAGAGAAATCAGCTGTAATTTCTGGTAAATGCTTATTCTTATCACTAGAGATTATTGATTATACAATTCATTTTAACTACCGCTTATATTTAATAAAATAATGAAAACAAAATTCAGGCGACCCTTTAAATGGTAATTTATGGAGTCCGATAAAAGTTCCATCAACATCAACTGCAAGCACATATAAAATTCCAGAACTTGCGACAAAACCTGTTCATTCTGGAACTACTTCCTGGACTGCAAATGGTGCAGAGAAATCAGCTGTAGTTTCTGGTAAATGTTTTATTTTTTTTCGCTACAGTTTACTGTTTTTTTAGTTCATTTTCTCTACCCACCTAGATTTAATTAAAATAATGAAAAATTCTGCAGTAACACAAGAAAAATCATTTCAGATAGGAAAAAATGGAGCGCTGAGCAACCCTTATCAAACTGGTCCTTCACTGCCAAGGTGACTAAACGTTGTTTTGAATATAGAAATTCTGGATGAATTGGTTTGTTCTTGATAATTTGCGATTGAGATTTAGGAGGGAAAATATGGAGGGAAGTTATGAAAGGAAGTTATAAAAACTTTATCTTTCAACACACTAATAAAACACAATGTTTGACCCTTATATACATACTAACCGGTGCATACAAACGGTGTGACCCTTGATTAAACCAACACAACCCTTCGCTAATGTATGTGACATACCGGTTCACATAAAGGGTTTCTAGACTTAGGATAATAAACATAATAAATCCTAACATAAGTACATAAATCAATTAACATATGTTTATAATAAATGAATCAAGATTAAATTCTAACAATCTCCCCCCTAATCTTGATTCTTGCACTTGGCTTTAGTCTTCACTTGATGAGGATCTTGAACGCTTTTTCGGGGGCAATGCCGAGTCTTCCCATTCGGCTCTCTTGTTCTCGTAATCCTCCATTGCTTCTTCATTGATCTCCACTACCAACTCTCTTCCCTTGTATTTGAGATGATACCACTCTAGCATCTCCAAATAACGAACATAAGTTTGCCTCAAGTTCATTGTAATACCTTCCTTTGATACTAGACTTGGCAAACCTCTTCCATATCCCATTGACATGGCCACTACCGTCCAATTTCCATCTCTTGTTACCTTCTCATAACCACCAAATACTTGCACCGTCTTGTAAAGATCCAACAAACATATTGGATAACCCGTTTCGTCTCTTGGTGGGATTGGAGCCTTGATCTTCATTTGTAAGAATTCCTTCATAAACCAATTTACGGTTCTTTCAAACTCCAACTCAAACTTTCTCTTGTATCTTTCAACCGTACTAGTGATGTGAATCAAATCCATAAACACAACACAATCTTGCAATTCGGATCCTTCGGTTGGATACATCACCGGACCTCTTTCCATAACACCTTCATATTGATCTTTGTTGATGGAAAAGTCGTCAAAGTGCTTGAAAATGGACGCTCTTTCTTTGTCTTCATTCTTTATACCCTCCAACTTGTCGCCTTCAAATCTAACCCGCTTCCCTTTATCTTTGAACCCCACGTTTTTTCTGTTTTGGGTTCGGCCGTGGCTAGGCCCGATGTCACGGCCAACATGCATCTCATTTTTGTTATCTTTTTCAAATGCGGGACACTTAAATGTGAAATGATCATCCGATTCACATATGCGACATAGTATAATCCTTCTAAATTCTTGGATAATAGGCTTCTTGATGTAACAAACATCGCCTTCAAATTCTATCTCAAATCCCTCTTGTGTCAATTTCTCAACACTCAATATATTCTTTCTAAGTGTGGGTATATAGAACACGTTTTGGATTTTGTGTCCTCTTCCACAACTTGTAATCGAGACACTACCCTTACCACGGAAATACTCTTTTCTATAACCTTTTGGGCAACCATCTATACCATACGAATCGTTCAAAACAATAAACAATCTTTTGGTGCCACATCCGTGTTCTTGGCGTGTCAAACTAACAAACCACAAATCATCCCAACCCTTTTCATCACTACCCTTAACCATAAACTCGGTTTTACCAATTTTCTTAGGACAATTACGCCTATAATGAAAGGGTTCTTTGCACTTACTACAACACATGGTAGAGGGGTATTCGGCCACTTTCTTTTCTTTTCTGATTTGCCGATTAAACTCCTCTTGTGCGCTTCTTTTCTTTGTTTCGGTATCCCTCACGGACACACTACTACTTGATCCAATGTTAAACGAAGATAATTGCATATTGAGCGAGTCTCCTATGCTTTCTTGGCCTTCCATCTATGATTCTCATAATCATACACTAGACTAGGGATTAGCGGTCCTTTCCCGTAACCGCCGTCTGTCCCCATCTTCTTGACTGCTTCGTTTCTCTCTACATCGAATATACCACAGGTCTTGATCGTTGGCTCTGATGCCATGTTTTGAATATAGAAATTCTGGATGAATTGGTTTGTTCTTGATAATTTGCGATTGAGATTTAGGAGGAGGGAAAATATGGTGGGAAGTTATGAAAGGAAGTTATAAAAACTTTATCTTTCAACACACTAATAAAACACAATGTTTGACCCTTATATACATACTAACCGGTGCATACAAACGGTGTGACCCTTGATTAAACCAACACAACCCTTCGCTAATGTATGTGACATACCGGTTCACATAAAGGGTTTCTAGACTTAGGATAATAAACATAATAAATCCTAACATAAGTACATAAATCAATTAACATATGTTTATAATAAATTAATCAAGATTAAATTCTAACAAACGTTACTATAAAATAATCAAGAAATAGTAATTCGTTGTACTATTTTCCTTTCTGTAATTTTCCTGAGTTATTTTTTTTACTTGTTTGCATTCACAATTGTGAGTTTACATTAAAAAATTTCAGGATTGGTATAACTGGTTCATCATCATCTGGGCATGGAAACTGCTTTCGGGGTACATCATGTGCGTATGCTCCAGAAACATGTAGCTGTCTGGTACAAAGAAACCTTACGGTTGAAAAATCCAATCTTGATGGAAAAAGTTTTCTCAGTGCTTTTGGAGAACCCTCAAGAATCAGAGCCCCTACATTATCTACTTCCAATGTGCAAAAAGATTGCACTTTGCGTGACGGGTCTATTTCTGTAGGTAAAATTGAAGAAACAATAAAGTCAGATTTAAAAAAGGTTGATTTTAATGCTTTTCAATGGAAAGATGTTCCTAATAAAATGGCAGGAAAGTGCCACGGCTCATGCAGAGATGAAACGGCTAAGTTTTTAGAGGATAGAGTTAATATCAATGGCCAAACTTCTGATGTAGTTGTCAAAAGCGTTGACCAACCTGTTCAGAATGTTTACTGCATGAAGGAGCAGGTTATGTCTAATATATCATCTAAATGTTCGGCCCCTGCTTTGACCCAAGCTTCGGTCAAAATCAGCAATGGAGATTCATGTACTGATGATGCACAAACCACTGATTGTGCCAAAAATTGGTCTTCTGATGATTGTAGCAACACTGGATGTGATGGGTTTTATCGTAAAAGCGATCCCAAAAATGAAACACAATCAAAATCAGTTCATGATCGATCAACTCGTAGTCTTGTTGATGAGCTTAGGGTTATAGACTCTTTAAGATTGAAGAAAGTACAGAATAAAGCCCCTATGCATGAAAATAGTACTTCAAAGAATACATTTGAAAAGGAATTTGAATCCAGAGAAAGAAAAGGTGAAAAAAAATTTAAACTTCTTGGAAAATCATTCACTGCCTCCCCTATTTCTTCAATATCTACTGGAAACTCTGGGCAGTCCTCCCAGTCTCTTGAAGATGTACATAAACTTGATAAATATAACAAGGAATTTCCATTTAAGACTCAAAAAAGGGGTTATGATGAATTTCTTGAAATTCCAGAATCATCGCGTGGAAAGAAGGTAAGGATTGATTTGGAGTTTTCAAAACCGAAGAGTGTTTGGAAACAAGAGTTGTCATGTAAAAGATTCACTAGGCCAGTAGTATGTGGGAGGTATGGTATTATCTCAAATGGTGATACATCTAAACCAGCAAAGATTTTGTCTCTTAAAAGGATTATTAAATCTTCCAAAAGATGTTCCCCTGTTGAAGATGAATTTGTGAAGAAATCACTGGTGAAAACGTTAAAGAAATCTATAATCAGAGAAGGAAATAAAAAAACGGATAGAATTTCTAGTTTTAAGGAGGATAAGTGCCACGTAGGAAAAGGGCCTGAGGTATATAGTGATGGTGATACAACAGAAACCTCAGATAGTGATTTTGGCACCAAAAAAAGGCGAAAAAGTAAGAAGATCCGCAAACGTAGCCTATACGAGTTAATTACGCAAGGTATGTTATCTCTAATTAATATAGGACATTAATGTATTTATCTTGAAATATGTTTGGGTCTATTACAGAAGTTATGCTTTTGGTTGGCCGGAATGGAATGGAATGATCATTGCATTCTATTATCTTTTTTGGCTGCCCTGCATCAATTGAATGGGTTTTAATATACTTTTTTAGTATTAGCTATGGATAGTGTATAGTTTTATCTGTACTTGGTATTCCATTTTTTAAAATTTATTGATCCTTTTTGTACAAATTAAATACAATAATAACTGATTAAAACCTCATATAAGATATGCTCTAGGTATTTTTGGAAAATTATAGCTACTTTAAAATTTAAGTTTTGAAATAGTTAAAGAAACTACGTTATTGAAGACTGCATAATTAAAACGGGTTGCATTGTATCTTTTATTCCATGATGGAACGAAAAAACAAACAAGTTTGTGTCATTCCAATAGAAGGCACAATGCCATTATTTCTTTGATTCCATCATACTGAACACTACCTTATTATTATGCTCTCTGATCATCAGAAAAAAGTTCTGGTTTTCCTGCAACTCCAAAGAACATAACTTCAATACCGCAAGATAACCTGAAGAATGATGGAAACTGTAATAATCTCCATGGGGTAGAAAGTATATCCAGGTAACTTTATATATTTGGATTGTCTGTACAATTACTTTTGTCTTTACAATGTATAGTAAGATGAATGGCCTCTGGTTTAGATCTCCTCAGGAGTTATGCAAGTCAACTCCAAATGTGGATAAATTCTGCAATGTTTGTGGAAGCTTAAACAATGATGAATTAAATTGCTTGCTGGAGTGCAACGGATGCTTGATTAAAGTATGCCCTTTGCCCTGTTCAGTATTTGTATACTTTGATTAAAGTATCATCTACATATATTTTGAAAAACTCTTATATGGTGTTATGCACAGGTGCATCAGGCTTGTTATGGGATTTTAAAAGTTCCCAAGAATGATTGGTATTGTAGACCGTGCAGAGAAAATGCCACTAATATGGTAAGATCTTGTTCAATTTCAAATTGAAGGCCTTACAAACACACACACACACACATATATGTGTGTGTGTGTGTGTGTGTGCAGTGTTATAAATTCTTCAAGTTTAACATATATACATATTAATTGTTGTCTTATTGACATCTAGGCATGTGTACTATGTGGTTATGAAGGTGGGGTCATGACTAGGGCTCTCCATAGTGATAACATTGTGAGAAGCCTTTTAAATGCATGGAATGTTGTTACAGACTCACAGGAAACTCAAGTTAATATTGATGCACCTCAAATTATTCGTGAACATATAAGGGCATCTTCAGTAGCTGATCCTATGGTCAAGAATTTATCTTATCCTGTCAATGATAAAATGGTAATAAATAGTGTTACAGCAGGAATTATTGACCCTACTGTGAAGCAGTGGGTCCATATGGTTTGTGGACTTTGGACACCTGGCACAAGATGCCCAAATGTAGACACCATGAGTACCTTTGATGTGTCTGGTGCTTGCTATCCCAAAGGAATTGTGGTTAGACCCTAACTAAATAAAGTTTACTATTTCATTTTCCATGGCTATGTTGTCCATGTATCTAAATTATAAAAAAATGATCAATAATGTTATTTTATATGCAGGTTTGTTCAATATGTAAACGTCCTGGTGGATGTTGCATAAAGTGCAGAGTTATGGACTGTGCTATTCATTTCCATCCCTGGTGTGCCCATCAGAAGGTCTTAATCTCCCATGAAAGGCTGTAATTTTTTATATAAAATGAGTAGTAGACTCGACTGAACATCACTTACATATGGTATGTTGTTATTTGGACGCCCTGTGCTAGGTAGATTAGATGTGGCGAAATAGGTAACTTCTTTTTTATCCAGGTGAAAGAACAGTATACCAATTACCATTTTGAAATAATATTATTTGATTGTTCAGAATAAAATGGTTATGAGTTTTATGCATTAATACTAAAAACATTGGGTGAATTGTGGTTTGTTTTGTTTTTGAATCTGTCCACTTGACCCTTTAGAGATAAACATAACCAGAATCAGTATATTTCTAAGTAAATGGTAAAGAACTCCCTCCTGCAAGGAAGATTGTAAGATGTTTTCTTTTTCTATCTTTAGTGCTAATATGATTGTTGCTTTGTAAATAGGGTTTACTGCAAAGTGAGGTAGAAGGAGCTGAAAATGATAAGGTTGGTTTCTATGGAAGATGTGAACTTCATGCTACAGAGGATCATCGTTGTAACTATAAGACCAACTCTCAGAGCATGCAAATTGTGTCTCTTCATGAAAAGGAAACATGTGCTCGAACCGAGGTTTGTATGCTATAATAATTTTAGAAGTGGCACCTGTGTTGGGTTTGGGTTGGCACAGTTTGTATAACCCAACCCAAACACAACGTGGTTACTTTAATGTGTCAAAAAGTTGAATCCTAACCCAGATATGCGTAATCCATGTAACATGACTACATGACTTGTGTATCATGATTATCTTAACTTGCCAGGAGGTTGGCGGGTTAAATGGTTGTAAAAGGATTAGCTCCATTTAGGCATTTAATTTGTGCTGTCTTAAAAATCCCCCAACCCACCCGATACTCAGTAATTGAGTGTTCTTATTATCTATCTTTTATTTATGTGGATCAGGGTTATAAGGGACGGAAACGAGAAGGGTTTAGGCATGATAACCAACAAAACCGTAGTGAGGGTGATGGATGCATGGTTCAGCAAGAGCAAGTAGATGCTTGGAATTACATAAATCGGCAACTTTTAGTTAAGAAACGGTTCCATAGAACAATACAACAAGTTCAAGATGTAGAATCTGATTTCCGGGTATGTTAAACTGAAGGCCTTTGATCTCTGAGCCTACTTAGGGAGTGTTTGGATTTGTGTTATGAAACAGATTATCTAATATCTAATTGCTGCAGCTTGGAAATCACAAAAATTGTTGTTGGTGCTTGAATAAGCACGATTCTGATTATCTGATTGTTTAGAGTAATCAGTTTGCATGATCGCTTTCGTATCCTAAATAAATTTTATTATGTAAAATAACATAAAATTACGCAATTACCTCGTTTGAAGTTGTTTCCAGAGAGGCTTGTACTTTAAGGGGCGTGTTCAATACAACCAATATTAAGTAGAGAACTGCATAAGCACTTAGATGTAGTGCATGACACGGGGGTGGGAGAGAGAGGGAGAGTGAGAGAAGGTTACGCGGGTAGATAACTGCTTTATTATGTATCACAAATAAAACAGTTGGTACAGGTGTTTATACAATTCTCGTAAAATTGGTTATGTATTAAAAGTTCCCTCCTCTTCTTTCAAAAGTTCTTTTGTTATTTTATCTATCTTAATAATCATAATTTTATATTGTGAAGCATCATAAGCACATCTAAACGCTATCTGCCTGTAAAGCTACTTTGGGAAATCTTATCTTCTGTCATACTGGATATTTGCAGAAAGAATATGCTCGCTATAAACAGTCAAAAGGTTGGAAGCATTTGGTTGTATACAAATCAGGAATCCATGCTCTTGGTCTGTATACATCATTGTTCATTTCACAGAGTGCAATGGTATGATGTCAACTAAAGTATATTCAAATGCTTAAAGTCGTATATTCAAATGTTCTACTGTTTTATGTAAAATATCTATAATGTAGTTTTATAATCATAACAATTAGTCATTACATTAATTAATTAAACAATTCTAGTAGCATTTGTTCAAAAGAATTGTATCATTATTTGGCTAACAGGTTGTAGAGTATGTTGGTGAAATTGTGGGGTTGCGTGTTGCCGATAGAAGAGAAACTGAATATCAATCTGGAAAGCAATTGCAATATAAAAGTGCTTGTTACTTTTTCAGAATTGATAAAGAAAATATAATTGACGCCACTCGAAAAGGGGGAATTGCTCGGTTTGTAAACCATTCATGCCAGGTAAAGTCATCTTGCTCATTTATATTTAAATTCTGCACACACCTACCATAAATTGGTTCAGTTTAACAAATGCTTTGTTTACTAATCACTTTATCCTTCTTAACCTAACTTGTGATTATTTTCGCTTCATGTCTAGCCAAATTGTGTGGCTAAAGTGATTACAATACGGGGTGAAAAGAAGGTAATTCTTAACTTACATAAAAATATTTTGTAATTATTTGTCTAATATTCTGATTCTATTTGGAATTGAATGAAAATAAGTGAAAAAGTATATAATTGTGTAAAATTGCAGGTTGTGTTCTTTGCTGAAAGGGACATATATCCAGGAGAAGAGATAACGTATGACTACCATTTCAACAATGAAGATGAAGGTAAAAAGATATTATGTTCTTGCAATTCTAATAATTGCAGGCGTTATCTCAACTGAATACATTCGTCTTTGTTGCTAGCTGCATTTGTTGTTATTAGCAGGATATGTGTTTTTAGGAAAGGGAAGCCAAAATCTCTTCTTTTATGTATATATAAGCATCCATGCCCGCATTGTTGTTTCCCTCTTATTTTTGATAATATTCAAATGTGGAAGTTTTGGCTTTGTGTTGTTCCATAGCAGTCAAATTGATAAGGCGCAAAGGACTCTTTTGTGTCTAGCTGCATAAAAAAGCATAGGAAAAATACAACAGCTTTATAAGTCGTTTATAATTTAAAGAATATAGCAAAGTTTAAAAGGTACAAAAACTTCAAAAAGGCTTGTAGCATATCAAGGTTGAGATGGAAAGATGTCCCTACATATGACTGACTATATGAGGTTGAGGGTTTGAGTCCTGTGATGGACAAAAGGTGTAAATTTAAGATATGGCTGGTGGGTATTTGAGCCCGTCTATAAAAGTAAGTAAATCATAAAAAATACAACATGCTTTTAAAATAGTTGTGCCTTGTGCATGTGCAAGGCACATTCACCACACATGCGTACAGAGAACATAATTTGATTGTGTTCAACGCATCTAGGCAATCAAACTTTCTATTCAAATCTCTGTGAGGACAAGGGCTTTGTAAATACATCAGCAATTTGGTCATTGGTGGAGATAAACTTGACATTCAGCTTTCCTTGAGTGACATGTTCACGAACAAAGTGATAATCTACTTTGACGTGCTTTGTGCGTGCATGAAAGACCGGATTTGCAAAGAGATAAGTTTCCCAAGATTATCACACCAAAGTGTTGGTGAGTGATTAACCAACCCAAGTTCTAGACCGTTGTTTTCGGGCAGCCCACGAAATAAGATTTGAGCCCAAGTAGATAGCATAATTACAATAAATATGAAATCCCTATAATATCGGGTCTAAATGTCTAATATGACTAACATAGGCCACGTCTGAGCACAAAATGGAATACCAGTACATGAGCTTAAGGCATCTAGACGCATGTCATCCTCATTTCTATCCCCTCTTTTACGGCTGCTAAGGGTTCAATATCACACCTTAGAATATTTCCGTCCTTTGTATATCCAAAGCACCTAGACAAACCATCCTCCTTCCTTAACCATAACTCAAAGTACACAATTACATAGCTTCAAAAATATTGAAGTCTTGCGTATGCAGTATGCTTAAGGCTTACCGGTGAGCAGACATCCCCACCCCCCGTCCCCCTTTTTTTGCCCCGTCTCCCTCGCTACACCGCCCCGCTTTGCCCCGTCCTGCCCCCCCCCCCCCCCCGTCTCCCCCGTTCTTGAAGGGACATGTGAGACGGACCAATAGGAATTTTTTGTTTTTTTTTTTTTTTTTGAATTGCAACGGTAATATAACGGTTATATTAATAATTTTTTTTTTTTTAAACCTTTTCAAACAATATATAAACCCCAATAACCCAAACCATCCAAATAAACTCCCATAAATCATCTAAAACCAACAAAAAATACTCTCTACTTTCTATAAAAAAATAACAAACAATGTCATACCTTCCATTGTTTGATTCCTCATCTTCGTCGAGCGAAGAAAACCAGATTTTTGTTAACTCTATTTGGGAAGCGGCACAATTAATCGTGGCGGAGGAAGACGAAGTGAGCTCGGAACCGCGACCAAGGCAAGCGGCTTTAAACAGAGACCGGCATGGTAATTTTTTTTGAAAGTATAATTTTTTTTTGGAACGTATAATTTTTTTTGGAACGTATAATTTTTTTTGGAACGTAATTCGGTTAAATTTTTGGAACGTATAATTTGTAGGTGCACATGACCGATTAATTAGAGATTACTTTGCCGATCACCCGGTGTATACGGACGAGATGTTTAGGCGGCGGTTTCGAATGAGTCGTCGATTGTTCGTACGTATTGCCGATGATTTGGCGAGTTGTGACCCGTATTTTACATTACGGTACGATGCTAGAGGCAAACGGGGGTTCACAACTTATCAAAGAATCACGTCAGCGTTGCGGCAATTAGCTTACGGGACGGCATCCGACTCGTGGGATGAGTACTTACGGATGTCTGAAAGAACGTCACGTGAATGCTTGTATAAGTTTTGCAAGCGTGTTGTCAAGATCTACAGCAAAAAATATTTGCGAAAACCAAACTCCAATGATATCCAGAAATTGTATCAGCACCATCACGAGAAGCATGGTTTTCCAGGGATGATCGGAAGCATCGATTGCATGCATTGGCCGTGGAAAAATTGCCCTAATGCGTGGCGTGGCATGTTTTATCGCGGCGATCACGGTCATCCAACAATAATCTTAGAGGCTGTCGCGTCACAAGACTTATGGATTTGGCATGCCTTTTTTGGGGTTCCCGGTTCCAATAATGACCTTAATGTTCTCAACCAGTCTTTGGTGTTTGATGATGTTAGAAAAGGAACCGGTCCGGATACAAAATTTACTGTTTCGGGGGTTGAGTACAAGCACGGGTATTATCTTGCGGATTTAATATACCCAACCTATTCTACACTCGTTAAAAGTATTAAGCACCCTCACGACGAAAAAAGACAGAAATTTGCTAAGTATCAAGAAGCGGCGCGAAAGGATATCGAACGGACATTTGGTGTTCTACAAGCAAAATGGCACATCATCGCAAACCCGGCACGTGCTTTCACAACAAAAAAAATACGTTATTGTATGTATGCTTGCATCGTGCTACATAACATGGTCATTGAAGACGAAGGCCGAGCTATTTGTGAGTTCGATGAAAATGCGGTGGAGGAGAATACTATTCCGGATGACGAAGCGCAACAAGAGTTAAACGATTTCGCGTTACGTAACGAACACATCCATCATCATCTACAAGCCGACTTGATCGAATATATATGGAACAACGGACAGGACGACTAGTTTGTATTTTTTTTTTTAAGTTAGGATGCTTTGTAATTTTTTTTAATTTAGGATGCTTTGTAATTTTTTTATATAATTTAGTATTTATTTGAACATTATTTTATTTATTTATTACTTTTATAAAACTAATTACAATTAATATTAGAAAACAAAAAAAAAATATTAAATGCTTGAGACATGGGTTTTGCATGTCTGCACACCCCACCCATGTCTCAAAAATGTTGAGACACCACTTTAGTGATGTGGCAGTCTACGTGGCACTGAGACATGACATTTTTGGTGTCTGCTCACCTAGTAGCCTAAGGAACACAGGAGATTGCTTATTATTTATTAAACTGTGTTCTTCTTTGCATTTTTATACATAATAGACTATTTAACTGTTATCCAAATCGTTGATACGATTATAAGCAATTCCAAAGATCCCATTAGTGAATTTATCATATGGTAATACATTGGTTCTAGTCAATTTATAAATCCGTAAGCCTAACACTATACAAAGAATCCTGCATCAAAATTTGTAATTAAGTTCTCATAACACAAATCTTCAGAGTTCTAAAGTAAAACGGACACTATGAAATCTATAACCTCCACCAACATATTTTCTTGACTACTTCCCTTCTACAGCTGCTTTAATATGAGGATACCGATCAGCCCACCTTGAGTACCCTACACAGCCAAACAAATAAGTGGTTTTGGAATAAGTAACTCCAGACTGTTTACCCGAAAATGTATATCAAAATGCAAAAGTGAACAAGTACAGGTCCAGCCGGTACATATGGGCAAAAATAAAAAAATCAAACTCATCAACAGACTGTCAACGGTTTGGTAACAGTTATATAAATAACAAACGTGTATTATTATAATAACTAATATGTTGACCCATGAAAATTGTCATTTCTACTTAAAAATTTATTAATAATTAACGTGTTAAATATAAATTCAATTAACGTCAAATAATCTTCTTAATTATGAATTAACATACCTGAGATGACTATTTGATGAAGATCTGCCTCAGACTCAGTATGCTGTACAAATAAAATAGAGAATTAGTTACCAAATAATTTAACCATGATTCTTTCCCAATATATAGAACTAATTATTGCAAATTTCATGCAACCAAAAAAAGGATAGTAACATTATAACTCATGATAGAAGAAATAGTTAGACAACTTACTTTACCATACGTAGCCAAACTTTGCCTCATGAGCTGACATAAACTAATTAAATTATCACGACTGAAGTGTGGATTGCTTTGAAGAACTGTTTCAGACGTGGAATCCAATATCAAAGCGCATATGCTTGAAGCCATCATGGTACAAGACCAGTCAGCTGCATCCTCTGATTCACCACAAATTAATCACAATCACAAAATAAAATAAGAAAATATAATTCATGTCTGATACCTGCACAAAATAAAATAAGAATAGATAACTGATACCTGCCCAAGATGATATCACACCCAGTAGCCTGATAAAATAAGAATCATCCAAGTGCACCCGAACCTGCTCTCTCTGAAAAGAGAAAAGAACATGCACATAAGCCAGCATATATTAATTGTAAGGATGGCATTGAAATTAAGATATTGTCGTACTGGAAACTAACATACCTTCAAAAGAAGATTTAGTATCGTATCACATGCCAAGAAGATGAGACCATTATCCTCTAATGTACTGGTATTTTCCGAAAGCAACTTAATCATGCATTCAACAACCTTTAAATTCAATCAATATTTATTTTTAGACAAATTAGTAAGAATCATATTAATCATGATGTGAATTCAGAAACATCTTATATTTTAATTATGCATTTAAAGTAATAACTTACTACTTTATATGCTCCAGAAGAAACGATAAGTTGGCATCCATCAACCTCCATTGTTATTTGGCATAGCATTGGAAGCAAGAAACAAACTGAAGAGAAGGGGCTACCATTCGCAAACCAGATTTATAGAAATTAGTTTCAAATTGTTGGCAAATTGAATAAATAACAAAACAACTACTTAAAAAAATGAAAATAGAAATAGACCAACCTCTGCTCATCTTCACCTTGAACCAAAACCATGTACCCCAAAAGCTCCATAACTTTGTCATTGCATGCAGCCGGAGTCTCAGCAAGGTAACTGCATATATAAATGGATAAATAACAAAGAAACTATTAAAAAATGGTGGTATACCAAAAAAAGAACAAAATATAAAACTCACACAAGGATTACCTTCCAACAATCCTTACTGAAGCCAACAAATCATTCCCTTTATTTTGTCCATGATCCTGCAAAAAAGTTGTAATTATTCATATAGAAGCTAAATACCCTTGAACATGTGAAGTAATATTAATATTTGATACCTTGGCATCTCGAAGATACTCTAAGATCACACCAATTGTCTCGTTAAGCCCAGTGATGATCTTTGTAAACACTTTCTCACTAATGATGTTACCTGTAAAGAAAGAAAAAAGAAATCAGAATCTACTGGTAGAATCCCTAATTTTACTTTCAGATCAGAGTCCTTGTTGCTGAATTGTGTCCTTAAAGTGGTAGGACAGACAAAACTTAAGGGAATGCTAAAATATATGTATAAAGGGGAAATTTCGTATATATCCCTGTCAAGGCATCAAAATTACTAATAGCGTATTTATCACTGAAATGATCTCAGTTTATCACTGAAGCAGCCTCTCTATTCTTAGGGGTAGAGGTAAGGCTGTCTACATCTTACCCTCCTCAGACCCTACCTTAGCTTTGCTATAGGTGGGATTAACTGAGTATGATGATGATGATCCTATTTATTTATTAATGAAACAGACTACTACATATACACGGGCACGTTCGTTTCAGAATCAATAATATGTTGATAATTGCAAGAACCACATAATGCACAAGAATAATCAGAAGTAGTAGGAGAGAGAAGCACAGGCAGTTACATAACCATCTTGCATGTCACATTCCAAACCAATAATAGCTAAAAACCGGGAGAACCGCATAATGCACTTGTACATGGTGCGTGCTTGTTGTTTGTTTCGAGCTAGGGGTCTCTTTGGAAGCAATCTCTCTATCCAAATGGATAGAGGTAAGGTTTGTCTATATCTCACACCCTCCCCAAACCCTAGCAATAGTTGTCGCTATTTGTCGGATTTATTGGGTTTGGTTGTTTAGAAAGATACATACAAGATTAATCATGGTATAACAGATACATACAAGATTAATCATGGTATAACATAGTTAAAGGTAAATGAAGAAAATGATACCTTCATCTCCAGCAACATGCGAAATCAATTTAATTATCTTCTCTACCAACGAAAATGCAATGCCAAGATTCCTTTGCTTTAACATATAAGATTCAGTGTCTAATGCTTCTTTAGACTTCTCGTATTTTAAATACGCCAAGTCATTAAGAAGAACTGCAATTTCCACCCTAGAAGTTTCAAGAACGAGCAATGTACACCTGGAAAAATGATGAAGCCGAGGTTAAGAAAACACACTTGCTGACCAGGAAAGAATAAATTGTGTTGCCAAATTAACATGATCTGCATACCTGTCAGCTGGAATTAAATCTGGAATGCCAGGTATGTTTGTTTGCTCAATAAGCCACCCTTCACCAGCAATACACATAAGGGACTCAGCCACCATAAGAGCTTCAAGCCTTTGATTTGGTGCTGGATATAAATTTCAATTAGATTAATAAGATTATAAAAGAACACCAACTTATGTTATACTACGACAAAGTTGCGGTATTTGCACACATTTTTCTACAGGATCTTATCAAGTTTACACTTGTAAACACATAAAAGATGTTTACAACTATAAGTGTAAAAGATGTCTCAATAAAATTATGGAAAAACATGTTTGCACTTATAATCGTGCAAAAAGTAATATTTGTCCACACTTTTAAAATGCCTACAGTTTAAAGCATGAAAATTCTTATGATTATTTTTAATATACCTTCTCATTTACAAGCGTAAACATCTATTACATGTTTACAAATGTGATCAATTGGAGATGTTTATACATGTTTACAAGTGTGCAAGTAATATTTTTGTTGTAGGGACTGGATATAAAATATTTAATATGTAAGTTGTCAGAAAACGATTTATCAGGCATACAATAACATCAAAACTTACCAACACGGTTTTGCAAAACTGCAACAACACCTACACGTACATAGGTTGTCCAACTTTTGTCACTCATTGCACAAAGAGTTTCATGTACATGTGCCTGATAGTACCAAACAAGCAAAGCAAAGTGCCATTTTAGGTTACATCTTCTGCAAGCGATGATATGTAAAAATGAAACAAAAAGAAGATTTTGAATAATTTTAATATGAAATATACATACAGCATATATTGGGTGTAGGATCATTGATAGAAGATGAAGCGCCTCAAATTTCAGAGCATTGTGGGTCAAAGCAAACTGTTTTGCTAGTACTGTAACCTGCAACAAGAAGCCATAAATAATGAATAACTTAATTTGTAGCATTACAATAATTGAAAAAAGAAAAATATGATTTTACGGTAAATTTATGAGCTTACCACTGATGATAATTCTGAACAGTACTCTTTTACAATTGTCTCCAAGGAAAGTTGACTCATGGTCAACTGAAGGAGTTTAATTGCTAGCTCCATTGTATGGGAACCTAAATACGTTTTAAAAAAATATTAAACTCAAATCCAGATATTATACTCAAACCTTGAAATTAAAATGAAACAGTTGGGTAACAATTTAAACGCAATATACCATCTGGTAAATTTGGCATCTGAGAGGCTAAAACAGTCATGCCACTAGACTTGTAAAAGATTTGAACCCCGTTACTGTTGGCCGTTGACACCAAGTATAAAAACTCAAAGCATTCTTCAATAAGCGGCGGTCCTAATCTGTAATTTCCGAAAACAAACACAACAAAAAAGAACCATTGTTTAGTTACTAAATTAGGTCATCACAGACAATAGAATCTAAGTCTATCATAAAGGCTTACTCCTTAGAAAGGACTTGCAGTATGAGTGGAATCTTATTGAGCATATCATCTGAAGAAGCAATATTTTGAACACGACAGAATGCGGCTAAAATAGTAAGAGATAACTGTAAATAAGCATCCTGGTTATCCTGACGCTTCTCGGTTAAGCTTTCTTTACCCATCCCTACCATAAACACACACACATAACGTGATAAATAAATAAATAAATAAATAAAAGTATTAATCATGACGGCAGCAACTAATAGTGTGACTAAAGTTGAAAAATTTAGGGCTAATTTATATTTATGATAAGATGAAGCTACAAAGAAAGAAAGAACGAAAACCGGTTCGGAGAAGGCGGTCCAAGAAGGTGGTGCCGAGGGCATTGTAAACCCTAAGAATAGTGTGAACATCATCGTTTTTGCAGAATTTGGTGGCCAGAAGGAGACCGGCGAGGCGTTGCTCGTCTCGTTCGCCTTTCAATAGCTTTAAGCAGTCATCGATTGAGGGACCTTGTTGCTGTTCCTGTTCCATATATCCAACAATCAATGAGATAATCAATCATGAATAATCGCATGTCACAAGAGAAGCAGTAACCAACTTACCATCAGTCGACAACAGAAGAGAAGAGAAGAGAAGAGAAGAGAAGAGAAGATGGTGGTTTCTAGTAGCAACGAACCACGTCTTTCTTTGTTATTATTAACTTAACCCCCAAATTAGATACCCATGACGATTACCTATTGGTCTATTCCTTCTTACAAATGTAAAGTTGTGAGTTCAAATCCTTGCAAATGCAATGTAAAGGTTGAATAGAATGGTGTTAAAAAAAGTTTGCCGTTCAAAAAAAAAAATTTAACTTAACCCCCAAACGTCCATGACTCTTAGTGCCACGTCATTTATTTATGTTTGCATAACCCGTCTGAGTGCCATGTCATTTATGTTTGCATAAGACATTAAACCGGTCTCCTCAAGTGACAAGTGGTTTGTTGACCATGCTTGTTTTTTTTTTCTTTTAAAATTTTGAGTACACATACTCGTTTATTTTTTATTTTTTTGAACATTTCTTATATGTGTTTAACAAAAATGGTGTTTTTTTATGTATTTTGAGTCTCATAAGTAGTTTTGGCCGCGAATTGTATACTCGTATCAACGTTTTGAATAATAAGTAATTGTTTAAACTTAATCATTATATGCACTAATACATTTAAAAAATAATACAATCTTTTCACTCCTCACTAATTATAACATATGTTTAGTAAGGGTGAAGGGAGAAATTTATCTAGCCAATATGACACTTTCAATTCTTTCCCCTTACTAAACCATTATGGCCTTACCCTCACTTGGTTATATCAAGTGGAGAAGCAAACTTTTGTTCCTAGGTGGGTTCACAAGAGGGCTAATACTTCTTTTTCATAATAAATAAAAAATTATTGATTTGTATACATGGTAGAACTAGTTTAATTCGTTTAACCAAATGTTAGGGGGACGGGGCGCTACCAGATTTGGTCACAGGTACCCACTACCAGCACGGTAACACCGTCGCCACCCATGCTGGTAGTGGTCCCGTGAACTATTTTGCTGGTTCTATTTACCGCACGGTAAACGCTGAATTCAATGCAAATGTCCAATCTTTCTCTCTCTCTATCTGTTGACCGTCCGTTGACCACCATTTTGTTGGTTTTTTCATACGGTGGTGTGGGGAAGAAGATCCGGTGACCGCTTGGTCACAATCATCGAATGAAAAAAAGCAACTTACGTCGCCAGAGAAGACGGTGGTTCTGGGTGGTGGAGATGAACTGCGATGGTGGTAAGAATTGTGATAGTGGTTAATATTTAGAGAGAGAGAGAGAACAGGGTAAACTTTGATGGTGGTAATACAATCATATACTATTATACTATATAGGGTTGAAGAAAAGAGAAATAAGCACCTTGATCGCAATATAAACTATCATTGATGTGGTCTAATGAACACTTGCCACCAACTTACCTACCACAATTCAATCCATGAGATTTATTATTATTATTATTATATTATTATATGTGTAAAAATAATTGATTGTTGGGTAAAGAATTAGTGAAGTGCTGCCTCTAAAAAATGGTGTCAGTGAAGTTATGTTGCAGTGTAAGATTGGTTGAAATCAGTAAAGTTAAAAAACCTCACGGGTAGTGCCCCTTCCCCCTTAAGGTTGACACACCAATCAACTAGGATCCTATGCAAATAGCATTAGTGCCTTGTACGGACTTATGATTTGAAATGTTATGATTAGACCATGTGTAGTGGGGCGTTATTGGGGCTTGAAATTGAAAAATAGCGTCCAAACACTGTTACGGTAGGGCTTTATGGGGCGCTATTTTTTTTTTCCAAAACTCACAAAATGATTAGACCATGTTGGCTTTGGTTTGTGTGCCATATTCTTCCACCAATAATATGAAAGGAGGGGCGCTATATGGGATTTCCCACTACTGAGGGTCTTATAGAATAACTTAATTTGAGTTCTATTGGTTTTGCCATTTTTATTACTTTTGGGTTGGAATACAAAAAAGGGCATGTTTTTATTAAAAATTGGCCATGCTTAATACATAATTTTATAAATGTTATATGCAGTATTAATAGTGCTTAGCGCCTAGTATGTCATGTTTAGGCAGCAATTGGGCACAGTAAGTCTCCAGACCATTATTTGGAACATTACATAATGTATGTGACTACTTTATTAGGTAAGTGTGTGTGTTTTTTTTTACTTTCACTAAAACAAACGAAACCCAGACAAGCTATTATCAAGGCGGAAATAGCAAGCCGAAAACCAAAACAAACCAATCAAATTACATCAAATCAAAATTACCCCACCTCTCTCAATCCACTACCTCCTCCGTAAACCTAAACGTGTACCACAAAAATCCAAAAGTCTTGATATCCGCTACCATATCTACAACCTTTGGATCCTTATTCAAGAAAAGTTTTTCGTTCCTTGTGTAAGTCCAAGATCTTCTCTACCGGGTATCAAACAAACAATCGAGTGCGGAAAACAAGATTGAATGTGAAGAACAAAAGATTAAAACGATGAAAAACACAAATAATCGCTGCTTTGTATTGCACACGGTATGAAAACCGTCGGGTACAATACACCAATCACCAATGATCTCTAGAGAAGCTCTCTAGAGATATATGTTTTCTTTTTGTCAAAATGAATGGTCTAACCCTAACAATGAATCAAACATAACAATATATAGGGTCCACTAATCCCTTGGCCCACATGGCCTAACCCAAGTCCATTAACTAAACTAAGCCCAACTAACACAAATAGGCTTAATAAAGACAAGCGTAAACCTACTTAAATATAGCCCAACAATATCCCCCTAGGTTTATGTTGTCTTTATCATGGCTTAGTAGGAAGAATCTTCAGATCTTGATCTTCCAATCTTGGGTTCTTTCTTGTTCTCTTGGAGGTAGCTTCACAACTTTAATCATCATCAGCTTCTGCTTGAACATATTGCTAAAAGAGAACGTGAGAGGAAGATTCTCAGAAGCTCTTTTCTTTGTCAATTTTCTCTTTCAAGCAACTTTTCAGGTACTTCTTCACTTGTACGTTCATTGTCAAAAGATAATTCACTTCAGGTTCTTCTGACTCAGGTACATCTTCTCAGTGTGGAGATTCATGCTTGTCAGCAACTGGAACTCTTTCATTCTTCATCAACCCCTGTTTCTTGATTTGTATCAATTCTGCAAATTCTCAGAATTTTATAAGCAAACAATAAATATAACAGAGGGTCCAGTATATACATGAACACCAAGTACATCAGTGTACTTCAATTTTAAAACCTCAAAAATCTGAATTTTGTTCGAGAGTCGGTCAAATCCTCAAGAATGGTTAATTTTTATAAAAGAAAACAAACAAATTAAAATAAAACTTCAAACTAATTACAATGCATCTTTTTGGTGAGAATCATGTGTAAGAAGATCATATCAGCTTTGTCAAATTGTAACACACCGTTAGTATATTTGTTCTGATAAACTTATAAAAGTGTCAGAAAGCAGTCCAAGACGATTACCAGCATCGTTTATCCACTTAAACAAACATACACACACGTCCTCAAGTCCGATATTTTCTTATTTTCTTAACGTGTGTTAGACCGAAATAACTGTGTGTCCCACATCATGACATACCCCCGCGATCAAGGTATGCACAAAGCTTCTTCATAACAGGTGAGTAAATTGCTGACATCTGTATGAATTACAAGGTCAAGATCATCGGTGATCAGGTCTGCATATATCTGGATGCAACAGAGAGACCAATGGATTCTCAACCAGGGTGAGGGCAAATACCAAATGTTTCGGTATGATCGTTGCTTTAGGCTTTTGATTTGTGCCTTTAGCATGAATTCTCTTTGAGAATTTTGGGTTTTGGCATTTCCTTATTGCTCTTTTAAGACGTCCTGACTGTGCCTAGGTCAGCATATATCTGGATGCAGCAGAAGGGCAGCCAGGACATCCCCAGATGTATCAACAATTTAGAGACCTGAAATCTCAGACTTTGGCAATCTATCAACGCAAGATTTAAGACTATAAAATCATACGCCGATGATGTGTTCCCCACAAGTTACACATCCCTTTATATTTAACATTAATTTTGGACTGAGTTCGTAGTGCAGTTTGCCTGCCAGTACATCATATAATGGAGCTGCAATCACACAGATTTAATTTTCTTTTCGATTTTAAGGTGTGACATTTCAACAGCTGATGTACTATCATTTCTTCTTTTTCGCACCATGAACTTCTCATTTTCTGAATTTTCTATTGTTTTTGTATTTTTCTGAGGGTATATCCCCCTAAATTTGTGCTTAAAATTGAGAATTTAAAGAACAAATTTACAACCTAAGACTAAGAAAAATCTTTTTGTGTTTTTCTAAACCATTCTCGAATCAAAGACCAATTACGTTCAGAATAAAAAGCATCAGGTTTTGAACGTACCTCTTTCGCTGATTTTACCTCCATTATCTCCTTTAAAGGAAACATACTCACTGTTTGAAAATTTAAAATAAACGTATAACAGAGAGATGTCACCTGTCATGTGCGTGGAACAACCGTTATCAACATACCAGGGGTCGTCGACAATCCTCCTTGGATGTCCCTGCACTAAGAAAGGAGATTAGTTAAACATTGGTACCCAGGCCATCGCGGTCCTGGGCACTCCTGAAGCATCTATGAAAGACACTTCTCTCAAGCACATGTCCTTCTTTTCATTTAGGACTGGTGTAACTGCCGCCTTTGCTTTCCAGACTTGTTTAGGCTTAGCACACGGTTTTGCCACTTTCAGAGTAGCAGCTTTCAGTTTCTCAGGTTGTTTAGACTTCTGTGGAGGAACAACCTTCCGTTTGCTCTTGGCAGCATTCCAGTCTCCATCAGACGGTTTAACTTTGGGATTCATGTTCTTCCTTGCCTTAGGTTTTTCAACCTTCATTGGCTTGGAGTAGTAGTTATCCCTTGGTGTAACCCTCTGATATTGTCGATAATAGGGCACATAAGGACGACTTGTGCAGTTCCTTGCAATATGACCGGGTCTTCCACAAGTGTAGCATGTTTGCTTCTTTGCATAAAGATCATATCCCGGTCTGTTTGATCCCACTGATGAATGTGAGTGATGGGATCTGTTGGATGATTTGTTTGCAGGCTTCCTAGTCTTTCTGCTCTGCTTAGAACATCTTGAACACCCGTGTGAACAAGATTGTGCTTGTGATGATGACTGTCCTTGAACTTTCTGTTTAAATTCAGGAACCTGCTCAGAAGAGTTAGCACAGGTAGTTTTTCTATGTGGTGGCACATATTTATCGGTTGTGCCAATAACAGATAACTCGGAAACAGTCTTTTGCACATATGGTATAGCATCTGCAGACAAATTAGATTGTTTCACACAAACACCTGCATTGTTAGTGCAAACAATATCATCCCCCTCAACCTTAACTTCTACCTTTTCTAAATCTGCACATGAAGTAGAAGCATCAGTAATGTTCACACATTTAAATTCAGGGACTATTGGCTTTACCACACCTGTGCCAACAGTCATGGATGAGGGATCCTCACATTCTTGTTTAATCTCGACTGGCCTTGAGCACACAGATTTTTCAGATTCTGGCTCAGTCGAGGGTGTGTCATTTGATTCAGTTAAGCCACTTAATTCAGAAACTTGTGGTGGCTCTACTGAATCCCCCGCTGACTTAGCTGCTCTAGAGGACTCACAGCTGGATTCACGTGATTCAACTGATACTGATTTCTCAGATTCAGTTGTTTTAGGTGATTCACATTTGGAGTCACTTTCAGAAGTTGGTGGAGCAACTGGTTCAACGGTCTTTTCTGAGTCTAGATCAGATTCAGACTCAGGTGCAGTCATTTTTGAATCATCTGAATGAGGCTCAGAGTTGGTCAGATGATTTTCACCGTCTGCCATTTGCTTTAGACAAAGTTCTCTAATTTGCTTCATGAAATCAAACTCATAGTTCGCACTAGAGTTTTGCTGAGTGGTTGAATCAGACATTTGTTCATTTCCTTTTAAATCTTCATGTTTAGATTCTCTAGACACTCCTACGAATTCATCGGATTCAGATGAGGATGGAACCTCATCTTTGCTAACCTCAAAAACTCTGTCCACCTCTTTATTTTTCTCAAAATTTAACGTCTCGGTCTGCTTTGAAGCATCTTGAGACTTGACAAAGGTTTTTGATGGAGCCATCTCTGGTTTAGATTGTTTTTGTTTGGGTTTAGAGATTCTAATTGGGATCGATGCAGGTTTAGTAATTTCAACTTGATCCCTTGATGGTCGAATGGTTGGCTCTTCTATTGGAGGACCGTATCCTTTAACAGGCAGAGCCAACAACTCTTCATCCGACATAGGAATTGAAGAATAGTTTTTCATTAAAAGGTGGTGGAATTTCCACAAACCCTAGACCTTTATTCCTCACGTCCTTTGGTCTTAACCTTAACTGGGTATTGATCATTTTTTCAACTTTGGGACTAGAGCAATCGAACTTTTTAAAATGAAAATCGGCATTTTCAAATTTAGATTTTAAGTCGATCAATTCCGCGGTTAAAGTATCAGACAGTCGTTTAAAGTGTAAATATCGACACTTGTGATCACTCACCTCCTGATGCAAGCGCTTGATATCGAGTTTTTGTTGTTCGACCATTTCTTTATAAGAGTTAAATTTCTTTTTAATGTCCCATGTGGCCATTTTCTCGTATTCAAGCTGCTTGAATGCAGAGAGAGTTTCTTCTCTAAAACCCTTAATTTTTAACTTGCATCGTTCAGTACAACATGATTCAGCTAAAATTTCAGCGTGTACCTCAGATGCGGATGGCACGTGATCATCCGGTTGTGCCATGAAAGCTTGAGCAGCGTGAGCGGCAGGAGCAGCAGATGTGACAGGAGCAGCAGGTGTGACAGTAGCAGCAGGAGCGACAGAAATGGCGGGAGCAGTAGGAGCAGCGGGAATGGCAGAACAGCTTGAATCTGAATTCGATGATGGAGCAGCAGAATTGGATGAGCATGTTGCAGCAGAGGTGATGTTATCCAATTCTTTGATAAGTGATATTAACTCGTCTGGCGTCATTTTGGACCAGTTTGTTTCCGAAATGATCCGATTAACGTTCATAAACCAGCTACATGTTGGCTGATTTGGAATTCTTTTCAATGCGTCCAAAAGAATCTTGTTGACCCAACGATTTGTCATCACGATCTCTGCATTCTTCATTTCTGACAGAAGTTCGGTAAATCGGTCAATTAGTGCATCCACAGTTTCACCAACAATGTAACTGAAACTCTCAAGTCTCTGCTCAAACACCTCACTTTGAGAAGACATTTTAATATTTAATTGTGATCCCCCAAAAAATCTCGACGTTCACAAATATTGTTTCACACCGAGCACAGGACGTCCAACCGTAGCCAGCAAGTCAGTATGTAATCAGGTCGATCCCCCAAAAATGTAGACGTTTCACAAAAATTTTTTAATACCAGCACCGGGCGTCCAACCGTAGTCAACCGTCAAAGAAATAGTACACAGTCTAGTCCACTATAGTCAACCAATTCAAACCGTATATAGTAATGTCGATCCCCCGAAATTGAACTTGTGCACACCAAATACCACCACTACTATTATTATTATTATTATTATTATTATTATTATTATTATTATTATTATTATTATTATTATTATTATTACGTGTTGTCACTTCCAAAGAGAATTGAGTGCACCACACTTATCTAAAAGGCTTGTGACTTCCTGACACACTCCACTACTCACTTTATCTTCACAAATACTTTCGAATCTTTTCCTATAACAAACAAATTCAGCTCTCTCTTTCTCTCTTATTTCAGATCTCACAACCTTCAACAAAAGTCCTTCACTCTCTCTCTACAAGTCACACTCAACCAACAACAACACAGATGATTATTTTCCTTCTATCCCTTTCTTAACTCTCTCTCTCTTCTCAAAGAAAACAACTTCCTTCAGTCACTCTTATCTCTTTTAAAGAGACACCGATGAGTATTGTTGCTGTTCTATACCCACAAGACTATCTCAACGATAATAATCACGACAACTTATTCAAGATTCAGATCGGGCCAATGGGTTATTGTCTCAGCCTCTGATTATCCTTCAGATTTTGTTAAAAAGTTGTTAAAGATCAAATGGTGGCAAGTTCTTGCCATTGGGAACTCAAGTCTGGGTTGTGTTGATGTGTTTATGGATGAAGTCTGGGTTTTCAATCAAGGGTCTGAGGTGTCCGGGTTCACGTCAGGTTGGTGGGTACGGGTGGTCGGGTTGGATCCGGTGCAGTGTGACCGGTGGGTGATGGTGTGGTTGGGTTTGTGGCTGTAGGTGGTGGATCTGACAGGTTAGGAGGTGTGGGTGTCCGATGTGGATGGAGTGTCCGAGGTAGTGCTCGAGTTCGAGTGTCCGAGGTGGTTGGGTGTCCGACGTAGGAGTTGTGTCCGAGTTGATGGCGAGTGTCCGAGTGGAGTGTCCGAGTTCGAGTGTCCGAGGTGGTTGGGTGTCCGACGTAGGAGTTGTGTCCGAGTTGATGGTGTCCGACCGGTTGGTGTGTCCGAGTTGTGAAGGAGTGTCCGAGTGGAAGTCGTGTGTCCGAGGTGGGTTTGGTGTGTCCGAGCTGAGGTGGCGAGTGTCCGAGTGGAGTGTTCGACCAAGTGAGCTGAGTTCGAGTACAGATCTGAGTTCGATGTACGGCTCTGAGTTCGACCTGAAACAGGCTGAGTTCGACTAAGTCTCTGGTTGAGTTCGACGAGGTGGTGAGTTCGACCTTGAAGCTGAGTTCGACTCAACAGTTCTGAGTTCGAGGTGACGTGGACTGAGTTCGATGCCAAAGCTGAGTTCGACGTTGAGTGAAAGCTGGGTGAGTTCGACCCGTTTAGTGGTTTTCCGGTCGAAGTGGTTGTTTTCGACTGAGATGAGGCGTTTTCCGGTCAAAAAGTGGTTTCCGGTTTGGGGTTTTGATTTCCAATGAAAGCACAGTTTCCGAAGCTTAACATTCTCTCTCCAAAAATTGACTGTTGACCTTTAATTATTTTCAAATGTTTTTGAATTTCACCCTAAAATCAGCCAAAAAACAAACACCCCGAAAATTTGGAAACAAAAATTTTTTATCTTAAATAACTCCGAATTTTAGGAAAAACAATTTTTGAAACACGCAACACAGATCAAACAACCTTCTTTGTAACAGTTCTTCCAACACAAGATATCACCCAATGATTTAATCGAATGCGGAAAATAAGATCAAACCACAAGAACAAAAAGAAAAGATATTATTAATAATATCGTGCCGCTGCTTCGATCGCACACGGTTTCAAAGAACCGTCTGGTACGATCGCTAAGAAGATTGCACACGTTCTCTAGGAACGTCTGGTACAATCTCTAGGAACCTTGCACACGAGAGAACTCGTCTGGTACAAGGTTCACACAAGGGGCTACATGATTACAAAAGTGAGAGGTCTAACCTAACAATAAACTAAACAAGACAATATATAGGCACCTCCATCCCATTGGCCCACATGGCCTGACCCAAGCCCAAGTCCTAATCTAAGCCCAATAAATATAAACGTGTATAATAAAGATAAGCGTAAAACTATACAATTTCTAGGCCTTATAATAAAGATAAGCTCTGATACCACTTGTTAGTCCCAAACAACACAAGATATCACCCAATGATTTAATCGAATGCGGAAAATAAGATCAAACCACAAGAACAAAAAGAAAAGATATTATTAATAATATCGTGCCGCTGCTTCGATCGCACACGGTTTCAAAGAACCGTCTGGTACGATCGCTAAGAAGATTGCACACGTTCTCTAGGAACGTCTGGTACAATCTCTAGGAACCTTGCACACGAGAGAACTCGTCTGGTACAAGGTTCACACAAGGGGCTACATGATTACAAAAGTGAGAGGTCTAACCTAACAATAAACTAAACAAGACAATATATAGGCACCTCCATCCCATTGGCCCACATGGCCTGACCCAAGCCCAAGTCCTAATCTAAGCCCAATAAATATAAACGTGTATAATAAAGATAAGCGTAAAACTATACAATTTCTAGGCCTTACAATATCCCCCTAGTTTTATGCTATCTTTATTCAGCTTAGATGATCTCCAATCTTGGGTCTTCTGTTTTAGTGGTTCAGCAGTGAACGAGCCCATCGTCTATAAATCTTCCGGTCCAAGCAGACGCAACCCAAAAAAAATTTTTTTAACCCGGCCCAAACTCTAATTCCTTAATAAAATCCGCGGCCCAACTAGAGAACTTGATTCCATGTCTTCGTAATCCCAAAAGATTAATAACCGGCAAGTCCAAACCGGTCCAAATCACTAAAGTAGGGAGTCCAATTAATTTAGGCCCACGACTAAACTAAGAAAGTAAAAATGATCCGGCACAATCCTCAGTATTCTCGGCCCAACACCTCCAAGCTGTTAAATCTATGGATGCGGCACAATAAAAATTATTATTCGGTGCCTTTTTTTTCGAAAAAAATTCATTCGATTGCAATAATGCTTCCCAAGCAACAAACTTCCATAACAATCTCCTCATTAAATACGGCTCATTATAAACCGAATATGCCAAATTCCATTAATTCCTCCATATCTCTCCTCTTTAATTACATACCAATTTTCAAGCCACAAAATAAGGAAGCCTGGTTAATGTAATTATCAACCACAAATTTGAAATTCGCAAATGGTCTCCAAAATCGGATGAAATTCGGCACATTAACAGGATCCGAATTTTTTTTATGTAACATCACAGATCAAAATATTCCATCTCCATTATACCAATTCAACAAGCATGAACATGATGATGAAATTCAAACTGTACGAAGAAAAATACAATGCTCCTTAACCCGATATCCTGAGTTCGGCCAGTAACGAGCATTCCTATGAACATACCACTCACCAAACAAACCATAATCCAACTTCCAAATGCCAAAAAAAATGTCAAAGCTTTAACCCATACCCATACGCATCCTCGATAATCATTCTTGGCTCACCATAATATCCCATTCATAATCATAATTATTAATTAACATATAGCATCTCACCAATCACGATTCATTAAAAAACTAAAAATCACCAACCTTATGAACCGGAGAACCTCTCTATTGACGAACATACATCCCCCGACAATATGCAAATCCTTCTTGTTCTTCGAGTGATATCAAAACCGAGCCCTTGAATGGCTTCAATGGCTCTGATACCAATTGTAAGTCCAAGATCTTCTCTACCGGGTATCAAACAAACAATCGAGTGCGGAAAACAAGATTGAATGTGAAGAACAAAAGATTAAAACGATGAAAAACACAAATAATCGCTGCTTTGTATTGCACACGGTATGAAAACCGTCGGGTACAATACACCAATCACCAATGATCTCTAGAGAAGCTCTCTAGAGATATATGTTTTCTTTTTGTCAAAATGAATGGTCTAACCCTAACAATGAATCAAACATAACAATATATAGGGTCCACTAATCCCTTGGCCCACATGGCCTAACCCAAGTCCATTAACTAAACTAAGCCCAACTAACACAAATAGGCTTAATAAAGACAAGCGTAAACCTACTTAAATATAGCCCAACACCTTGCCCTCCGCATACGCCAACACGCAATAATTATAAGACCATGAAGCACCGTCTTCTTATTTCCGAACACACCACAATGCGCATGCATTTCCACCAAGTCTTTAACATGGAACACAAACATCTCTGGAATCCGACATCATCTGAAAATACCATTCCAAATTCCTGCTGAAATGCCACAACCTGTTAAGATATGTTCGATCATTTCTTCCTTGGTTTCACACCAAGCACATAGATGATTGTCTACCGGGATGTTTCATCTTATTAACGCTGTCTTAGTAGAAAGACGATTCAAAAAGCACGCCACATAAAGATATTGCATTTATTAGGAACCCACTTACTCCAAGTGAAGCCAAACCGAGATGTTACTGACGCTCCTCGCAACCAATCCTTGACCCCAGCCACCGTGAACCTTACATCCGTACCATAGCTCCAAAACCAAGTATCATTTGTGTCTTCCAAGATAACTTGCTGTAAACGATCATCCAACATTTGTTTTTCACCTCTTCATTTGTTGAAACTAATCGGCGCCAATCCCACAAAATGATCTGACCATCCCCATTAGACCTTATACGATCAGCGACTACCACCCTTTTGTTTTTTTGTAAAGTGTATAAATCCGGAAACTTTTCTTTTAACGGCTCCGTACCTAACCATGTATCCAACAAAAACTGAATCTGATGTCCATTCCCTATTTTTCTCTGAATCAAATCGTTGAAACCTACACCGTCTACCTTGTGTTTATTCCAAAAATTAACGTTATTTTTCTAAACTCCTGTTATAGCTTTATTTATCGGCGCAACACCCCATCTTCGGCTTGAACCAACCAAAGCAATATTATTCAACTCCAATCTAGGGATCCCTAACCCTCCATCTCCTATAGATTTTGTAACAATGTCCCACGTGTTGGGGAATAACCGTAACAAACGAACAAAACTGGATAACAGAAATCTCTGAAAGCACGTGATCGCTTTCAGATTGAATCAATTCGACGGTTCTATCGAATATTCAACCGGATGCAATCAGAGATTGAGAATTTTCTGTATGTTGTGATTGAGATTATGAGAACCAGAGAGATTATGACCAAGAAGAAGAACTTCGTTATGAAAAAAAACAGGGCTAGAAACTGCCTTTTAGGCAGTTTTCAAAGGGTTTCAGCTTGACCCCAGCCAGGGGCTCTGCCCCTTGGACCCTGCTCCCGGGGGCGTTGCCCCCGGACCCCCGTTCCTTAGGGGCTTCGCCCCTAAGTTCATAATAAATTCAAATAGGCGTGCATTCCGCACCACCATACCTATATGATGTATTATTATGAACACATTGGTCAAACAGTCAATCCAATTAAACTAAAATATCCAACACCACGAAACCCAACTCATTTTACTACTTTCTTCCGACTATAAACTATTAATCAATAATTTGTTATAATGTGATGTTAGGAGAATGTTATAGCTAGTATTTGGATTAGTTGACTAGTTAATCTTGAGTTATGGTTTATTTCTAGTAACCTTAGGAACATGCAGAAAATGGTTTTGCATGTTTATTTCTAGTTGACCGATTAAATGGTTTAGTCGATTTCTTCAATTTATGAAAAAAATGCAGAAAATCAGAAGACTAATGTTTCTTCATACCAAAAAAGTAACAATATTAACTGTATAAACTCTCAATACCTAGTATGATTCACTACCATATAAAACATACACATTAATGACAAAAAAGAACTTAAAGAAACAAGCATTTCTCTTTTTATTCTTCCATCTTGCCGTCTCTTTATTACACCTGTGGCGGCCTAATCGAATCGGCTTTTGGTCAAGGTTATATGCAACCAAAGATTGACATATGAATGATGTATGTAGTTATGGTAATGTAAAGACTTTAGACAATTCCATGCACTCTAACATGATAAGGTGGGCCCCTGCAGAAAATGGGCTCATCAGAAGAAACAGAATGAGCCCGAGCCCGCAGAATGTCATTCGGGTCATCTATCATTGCAGCAGCTAACAATGTGTATTCGCCCGGAACCATAAAATAAAGAGAAAATGGATGTTTGATTTCCTTGAGAGGGGGTATCTCCACCTTTACACCATTTAAAGTACCTATAGTAAAAGAACAATTGTTAAACAAGGGACACCATAAAGACACAAAGATGCGATTGTGGGTCCCACTTGATGTGCGAACATACATGATGGGACCCGCAAAGGAAAAAAGTCAACATGGTCATTATCTAGACGTCAGCTGCCAGGTCATCATTTTAACCTGGTAGCCCGTTCACATCACCTAAAACTAAAACCATCGGAAATTGCAGTAGTGCGTGTAGGTTAGTCTTCTTACCTGCCCATAATACTGTAGGATTGTTGCCCTCAATGCAGTTCTCTCCTGTTACATCTCTACATGTAACAGTAAGACTCATTTTAATTGAATCCTTAGTGTTATTTCTAACTCTAACTTCCATGGCAGTCATGCAATTAGCCAAAACATAACCTTGCATTTCTTTGACTGAACCTTCAAAGTCAACTTCTTTAGCAAGCCCAAAACAAAAAGTCAACGGATCAGGTAGTAAAACTTCCATTACTGATGATTGAAGTGCTGCTTGTGTGGCATCTTTGATATGCAATTCTCCTGAGCTGTTTCGGCCCGACTGCCACCTCACCTTAATCTTTGAAATCATATCCTTAACTAAGGCATTAAGTTCAGATTTCGAACTTGATTGAGAATTGTTATTAATTAACACAGAACCTTCAAGAACAGGTAACTTGAAATGCTCCAATGGTATGAGTACTCGAGAAGTATAATCTCTGTCTATTCTTGTTTTTGGATAAGTGAATTCTGAACGATGTTCATTATTTGTATTTTCCAGCTGGACAGAGACACTGACCTCAAACACAACATCAGATGCATTATGTAATTCAAATTCGAGAAACCGCAGGCCCCACCTTCCCCCAAACGGGTCGTTTTTCACCAATTTATCTGTTTTTTTATCTAAAACATTTTCAGAAATTTGAGCAGGTATTTCCATTTTCAGCAGACGGACTTTCTTGAAAGATAACCCCTGCTGAACACAGATGTTTAGGGGAGTGACTAGGCGGCGACCAGGTGGCACGGTACCACCATCGGGCGGAATCTCTCCATAGGTTCCACTAGGCCCTGACAGAAAGAAAATAAGAACATTTTAGGCCAGAAAAACAACCATCAAAGGCTTTTTTTATCGAAGGTAAATAACTTGAGAAGTGAAACCATATAGGTTGAATTGATTTGTTTTTGGTACTCCTAGAATAGAGAATACAGGTCCTTTATATAGGACAATTACAATGCTGATAATAGGAAAGTCAATTAAGCTAGTAAATACAATAAATCAATTATAATCACTAAAATCATGGCTGTGATCTTGGCTACTGAAATCATGGCTAATATCATGGCTGTAATATTGTCTTAACATCCCCCTGCAAGTTGAGGGCGGGGTGCGACCTGCAACTTGGACCGTAGAAAGATAAATCTTTGGGAAGACAATGGCTTAGTGAACACGTCAGCAATCTGATCGTTGGTGGAGATGAACTTGACATTTAGTTGACCTTGAGCTACCTGTTCTCTAACAAAATGATAGTCTACTTCAACATGCTTTGTACGAGCCTGAAAAACAGGGTTAGCTGAAAGATAGGTAGCTCCAAGATTGTCACACCAAAGTGTGGGTGAAGATTTGGTAGTGACACCGAGTTCACGTAGAAGTGCCTTCAGCCAAATTAGTTCTGCAACAGTGTCCGCAAGAGCTTTATATTCTGATTCGGTTGATGACCTGGAGACAGTTCGTTGTTTGCGGGCGGTCCAAGAAATAAGATTAGAGCCCAAGTAGACTGCAAATCCCCCGGTGGACCGCGATCGACAGGGCAGCCAGCCCAATCAGAATCAGAGAAGGCCTGAATAGCGGTATCTTGCCAATGTGCATCAGTGAAGGCGTGTAAAAAGGAGCTTGAATTATGTCGGATGAGAAGACCAAAATCAGATGTACCCTTTAGATAACGTAGGATGCGCTTGACAGCAGACCAATGGTTCTCTGTGGGGGCATGCATAAATTGGCACACTTTGTTGACAGCGAATGCAATGTCTGGTCGGGAAAGAGTGGAATATTGTAAAGCTCCCACGATTTGGCGGTACTGCGTTGGATCAGGTAATAAAGGGCTGTCATCCAGAGTTAAAACCTGAGAGATATTCATGGGAGAGTTAACGGGCTTGCAATCCGAGAGACCAGAACGCTGTAGAATGTCTAGGATGTATTTTCTTTGAGATAGCAAAACATTCTTTTGGTGATGTATAACCTCAATTCCCAGAAAATAGTGAAGTGTGCCGAGATCTTTAATTGCAAAGGAAGAGTTCAACTGTTTAATGATACTGTTAATGACGGAGTTGTTGTTACCAGTGATGATAATGTCATCCACGTAGACGAGGATGTAAACCAAAGTGGCACCTGCTTTAAGGATGAACAGAGATGGATCTGTTTTGGACCCGTGAAAGCCCAGTCGTTGAAGTACAGTTGAGAGACGATGAAACCAGGCTCGAGGAGCTTGTTTGAGCCCATATAATGACCGATGAAGAAGACACACATGCTTAGGTTTACTTGGGTCTTCAAAACCGGGGGGCTGTTTCATAAATATTGTTTCTGAGAGGTCACCGTGTAAGAAAGCATTTTCCACATCTAATTGCCGAAGGGACCATTGCTGAGTCACAGCGAGAGATAAAATCACCCTGATGGTGGTAGGTTTGATAACAGGACTGAAAGTTTCATTATAATCAACGCCTGGTTTCTGATGAAAACCTTTCGCCACGAGTCTGGCTTTGTAACGAGTAAGTTTGCCCTGTGCATCAGACTTTAACCTGTAAACCCACTTACAATCAATTAAGTTAGAACGATTATCATAAGGTACTAAGGACCATGTTCCATTCCTAATAAGCGCTTGAAACTCCTGGTTCATGGCATGACGCCACTCCGGAGATTTGTTGGCAACGGTAAAGGTAGTGGGAATGGGTGGGGTGGAAGAGGTTGTGGAAAAGTAGGCTGACGGGTTATAGAATTGTGTTTGTTTTGGGTTTTGTCGGAGATTTGATGGGCGTGGGCGAGGTGGTGGTGGTGGAGGGGTTGGTATGGTTGAGGAGGACCCGGTTTGTGGGTGTTCAGTTGGTAAGGAGGGGCTGGTTTGGGGCTGTTCTGGGTGAAATGTTGCTGATGTAGTTTCAGCTGGTTGAGCTGAGTTGGGATGTGTTGGATCGGGGCTGTTTGAAGGAGATTGGGCCGGTGTAGGTGAAGGTGGGTCATGAGAAGTGTGCTCTGTAGGAAATATAGGAGGTGGTTCTGGAAAAATGGAGACAAATGCCGGAGAGTTTGGGATAGGAGCTGGAGGAGGTGGGTTAAAAGGAAAGACGTGTTCGTTAAAACGAACATATCGGCAATGTAGATGCGTTCGGTGGCGATGTCAAGGCACCGGTAACCATGGTGAGATGGACTATAACCAAGGAAAACACATGGAGTGGATCTAAAGTCCATTTTGTGATGGTTGTAAGGGCGCAAGTAAGGAAAGCATTGACAACCGAAAACTCGAAGAAAGGTGTAATCGGGTTTGCGATTGTATATGTGTTGGTAAGGAGATTTGTTGGAAGAAATGCGGGAAGGAAGGCGATTGATTAAGTAGACGGCGGTTTCGAAGGCGAAGTGCCAAAATTTTTGTGGGAGATTGGCTTGGGCTAGAAGGGTGAGACCTGTTTCAACAACATGTCGGTTACGACGCTCTACAGTGCCATTTTGAGCACTGGTATATGGACAAGAGCGCCGATGGATGATTCCAAGAGAGGTAAAAAATGATGACAAGTTTCTGAATTCCCCTCCCCAATCAGTTTGGACACTTTTTAATTTTGTATTGAATTGTCTTTCAACCGTTGTTAAGAAAGTTTTAAAGGTGGTATAAACATCAGATTTATATGTTAAAGGGAAAAACCACATAAAGCGAGAGTGATGATCGACACATAATAGGAAAAATCGATGACCATCAGTAGATAAAGCAGGTGAAGGCCCCCAGACATCACAATAAACCAAATCTAGAACATTATGGCTACGAAAATCAGAAAGTGGCAAAGAAAGTTTAGATGATTTGCCTAATTGGCATGCAGTACATAAAGAAGAACAATGCTTAGTGGAAACAGGTAATGAAAAACTGGAAATAACAGAATCAAAGACACGTTTATGTGGATGACCAAGACGTTGATGCCAAACTGTAGAAGGGGCTTTGATGACTGTGAAAGTAATCTTTGGAATAGATTTGAGCCGAGGGAGCCGTAGGGTGTAGAGACCATTCTCACTTGGGCCCATGAGTAGGGTAGTGTGTGTAGACTCGTCCTTCACAACAAAAAAGGAAGAGTGAAATTCAAAGAAAACATTATTTTCATGGCAAAATTGTTGAACGGACAAAAGATTTTGTTTAAGGTTTGGTACATGAAGAATGTTGGATAAATTAAAGGTTTTGTTAGGGGAATAGAATTTTGAGGAGCCAATATGGAAAATAGGAAGAGGATTACCGTCACCAACATGGAGTGAGTCATTACCTTGATATACCTCGGAGTGATCAAGGCTTGATAAGTCCGGAGAGGCATGACCATTAGCACCTGTGTCAGGCTTCCACATCTCATATTGCGATCCAGCATCTGAAAAATTAGCATAGTTTGCCTGAGGAGGCTGCCGAGTAGTGGAAGAACCGGACTGATTTGGGCATTGGGAAGGGAGATGGCCTATTCCACACCTATTACAATGACCATAGACCATGTTTTGAGTGGATGCCCATGAAAACTGCTTAGATGAGCCGGTATCACGGCTGTCCCGATTTCGGTTGTTAAAGACACCGCGTGAGTTGCCCCGAAAATTTCCACGACGATTGCCCCGATTGCCATTAAAAGAGCGAGTTGTATAATTGGCTTGTGGTTGCTGGGTAGAGGGTGAAATAGGGTTAAGTTGGTACCCGAGTTGGCTGGCTAAAAGTTGGAGATTTGAAAGTTGGGTTTGGATGGCATTTAAGTTGGGTGAAGAGGGTTCGGTTGAGGCTGTAAAGGCCTGTGGAGTAGCAGCAGGAGTAATAGAGGGGCTGCGATGAATGCTTGTCATGTAATCATGGTCATGAAGGAGGCCATGGAGTTCATTGAAGGTCACGGGTGGTTGTCGGGTTAGAAGGTTGGATTTGAGGCCATGATATTCTTCCTTTAGACCTGAGATAACAAGCATGACAAGGTCTTTGTCTTTCATGGGTTCCCCAATGTTAGCAAGGGCAGTAGCATATTCTTGTGCTCTTGTAAGATAATCAGACGGTTTTTCGTCTCCTTTCATCATAATTCTAAGAAGTTGTGTTTTAGAGTATACTCACGTGAGGAAGTGTTGGGTGCGTAAGCACGTTCCAGAGATAACCAGACTTCTCTGGATGTCTGGCCTTGTACGTGTTGGAAGGCGGCTTCCGAGATGGTTGAAGTAATCAGCATACGAACGTGAGCATCATTTGATATCCAATGAGGATAGCTAGGATTGTCACTGGTTGTGGCTCCTGATGTGACAGTTTGTGGGGGGCATGGTATGGTGCCATCTATGTAACCGAATAGATTGTTAGAAATAAGGAATGGTTCAATCATTTGTTTCCAGTAGCCATAGTTTGTAGGAGTGAGTGAGAAGGCAAATTTGTGAGAATTCAGGGCTGTTTTCTCAGCAGTAGTTAATGCTGCAATGGCTGCCATGGTAGGTTGAAAATTGAGAGAAGGGTAGTAAGGCTGCTGTTGACAGAAGGGTGCAGCAGTAGGGTTAAGGTTTCTTGGCTCTGATACCAAGTGAAACCATATAGGTTGAATTGATTTGTTTTTGGTACTCCTAGAATAGAGAATACAGGTCCTTTATATAGGACAATTACAATGCTGATAATAGGAAAGTCAATTAAGCTAGTAAATACAATAAATCAATTATAATCACTAAAATCATGGCTGTGATCTTGGCTACTGAAATCATGGCTAATATCATGGCTGTAATATTGTCTTAACATGAGATAACCAGTTTACAGACGCCGCATCAAGAAAAATAACTGTTGGTCAAATTATCTTAAATCAAAAAAATAACTTAAGAAAATAGAAATGATGATTACCTGAATAGTAAATTAATAGCATGGGGCTACTTCCATCTATTCCAATTTCCCATGCTTTCAAAGTCACTGGAATAATCACTTCAGCACCAGGCTTTAACGGTAATGCAGATTTCAAATTTTCAAAACCAACGGAAATAACAGAATGTTGATTTTTCCCTGATATTATAATATGTGCTTGCTCAACTGGAACCGTACCAGCATTAGCCACATTGATATACACATCCCGAATTTCACCTTCAAATAATATGATAGAACTATCGCCACCAACAACGTGTGAAACCAACAATGGCATTCGAGGTATAACTATAATATTAGGAACGGCTATATGTTTCAGTTTCACTGACCCGCTAGAACGAAACGGGTCACAAATAATTAGCCCTTGTGCTGCCCCAAGGACTAAGTTGTCAACATCTTTGAAAAGATGTTCAGTAGTTACACCAAAACAATGAACAATGCATCCAACTATACTTACTGGCCCTTCTTTAGTTGGTACCCCTGATAAACTAAGTATTTTGGAAGAGTTAGAACTTAGTGTAACAGTAATAGGAAATGCATCAAAGTTTCCAGAATGTACTGAGAGATAAATACTGTTGACTATAAAGTCAAACCCGCACGGGTTTGCTAATTCCACTAACACCTGTACGGGTTCCCCGATAACCCATGTTAGGCTGGGTTTAGTGGTGGAGGTTGAATCTTTTTTGGTGAATGGTGTGTAGATAAATGGACCTGTAGGAACTGCTCCGGCCCACCAATCATCTCGTTTTGGATTTCGTTTTATAATATCAGTTTGTGGCGAATGAAGTGGAAAGGAATGTAACCTGGCAAATCAGAAATGATATTTAGTCATGTCAGTTTTGCTAAAAGATATTTAAATAAGACAAAGTGCAACAAACACAGGGTAGTAGAGTAAAAGAATAATATTCTTGCAAATTGTCCTTTATAAAATGATATAGCTTGTGCATTTGCAAGTAGTACCTTATGAAAGGTAAAGCAGGATCAGGACAATGAGTACCCGAAGGAAGGCGATCAGCTGAATTAGCAAGGGACGTTGCAAGTTCAATTTGGGCAGGGGGTGTAATTAAAGGATAATAAGATCTTATTAAACGGGCAGCAGCACTCCATGCTGCAAGTGGATCACCAGCACGAACAGCAGATAAAAGTATTTCTTTTAAGACAATCATCTGCAATGTGCTCCATTGTGACTCGAATAAGGATACCACCGATTCATGATGCATCTTCCCATTATCAGTACCGGTTTCCTATCATAATAATACGAATAAAAGTGTGCACAATTACATAACTTATATTAAATTATATGCAAGGATCTGAATTCCATGTTTGGGAGAGATGGAATTTATACTACGCAGGAAGGTTAAGGAAAAATAGATGGTCGGCCGGTTGGGTCCATTCCAAAATTGTAAATAAGGTTATCCATGAGGATTGTTGATACAGATGGAAAATAAATGGGTTGGGCAGGGTGGATAACATGTCAAAACATGTTGGGAGGATAAAAATCTTATTTTGTTAAAATACTTAATGTCCAAAATGATTATAAAAACTATATTAGTTTGATGATGATCGGAGGTCTTTTTTAAAACAATAATTAACGAGGTTCAAAATGGGTAATTTATGTACGGGTTGTGTCAACCCAATACATTTTGCATACAAAACTCTTAGTTCGTTATAAATCTTTGGCGTGTACCACTGGTTTACTGCTATTAAGCAGATGCAACTGATCTGAACATGCATCAATTATCACAAATAAATCCACATTAAATTAAACGGTGTTATCCGTTATAACTCACATTGAAAAGATTGTGTATAGGAATGGCAGCTCTACTTTGAACACGATAAGCTTTTGTAGTGATTGCCAATACTTGTAGGGCACTAGAAGCAGCTAAATTATTTTGTTGTTGCAGATATAGATTTGCCACCTGTCTGGAGAAAAACGCAGCTTTTCTATGGTAACCAAGATTTCCAAATAAACGAGCTATTTCAACATACAATATCAGTCTATCATTTGGATCAATCAAAGATTGTGCTCCATCTGAGGCATTCGTCAACAAGTCAACGATCTCCTTAACCATTTCCGCTCTGCCCATTACATGAACATATCAAGAAAAAATGAGGAAAAAGAACTTTAGTTTATACACAGATGCTAATGTAATAGAAACAAGTATCTTTTAAATCGTGTACCTGCAGAGAAATCTCGCCAATTTCAATGTAGCTTCGAGTTCAAAGCTAAGAGGCGAAACCCTGCAAAAATATCCATCAAATGATATTAGTGATGTAAAACTTGTGTTAGTTAATGATGAACTTCACACAACATCATGTGGACTTGTACATAATTCTCACTATAACATTATGTACATTTCTAAGTAAATGAACACGAAAGTTACGTTATGTTACACTTTGTTTTCAAATTATTTTCTTTTTTCGCATTTCGCCTAATATATTACAAGGTACCTCTGATCACTTTCATGCAATATTGACTTGCGATAATGCATGATGACACCATTGTATCTGTACTTGACCTCTTCCACTAATCTAGGATCTTTCTCCCCTGCTTTACTCATCTTGCAAAACCACATTTTACAAAAGAATCATTACAATTTACAACCATTATGCATATACCGAGTCCAAATATTTAAATGCTTCATAATGATAAATTAAAGAACGTTTTGCAACGTTAAATGCTTGATAAACTTACCAAAAAAGCACAAACACCACCTTCTAATGCACCGGCATACCAGAAATAATCCCCAACCATTCTAGAAAGTTCTAAAGCAGTAGAATAATGGCCATCAGCATCAAGTGGTGATCCAGCAAGTAGACAGTAATCCCCTATGGCCTTGTGTGCCCGAGCACTTTTCCTTTTTTTGGCTTTGATTGCTTGAAAAAATTGCTGATAAAAAAATTCGATAAGTTGACGTTCAAGCATGTTCTTCGTCATAAGGAAAATGCAAAAATAATCATAATGACTAGGACACCTAAAATATAAACCTCCTCTGCACTTAGACTGGCTTGAGAATCCAAAGGCGTCTTTAGAAGCGTTCCGCTAGTTTCTGCTGCAACGGCCCATTTTTCAAATTCCATTAAAAGGGAAGCAGCAATATCTTGCATCATTGTTTGCAAGTGAAATTCTTGAGTTCTTTGATCAGCAGGAGGAAATAAAACCAACCTGTTTGGTTTATTACTTTCTTTCTCTAGCTGCAATAGGATATTACGGAAATCATGTTAACTAAAGGAGTTTTCGTGATTGCTTATTACATCTAATGTCTGCCTATTGTGCTTTGATGCAGCAATAAACCGTTTTGAGTATGTTTGAGATTACCTATGCGATTATTTGTTCATGAATTAAGCTCTTTTAAACCAACACTAAGATCATTTGTATAGAATACATCCTGATGTTGCAGTATAGATCTATTGTGTCTCATAATACACTTTGCATATTGAAAAATTGGATTTTAATAAGGGAAAATCACCATTTTAGCCCTTGACCGACATTTTTTTAGCAAACTAGCCACCTCCCGTCTGTTGGGAGAGTCGGCTCACATGTTCCGAGACGTCTCCACGAGGCTTTAGGGGTGGACCAACACATATTCCAAGGAAGCCACCAATCTCCTATCCAATTTCCTGAGATGGAGGTTTGACTTTGTTGCAGAAGAAACAAGAAGAAAGACAGCTTCACCACCGGTCACCACCATCCGCCGGAGTTCATCACCACCATCCACCTCCACAACAACCACCAACACCATCTCCACATCCACAGCAACAACCCACCACCACCTCTGACCATCACTGTTGCCGGACTTCACTCCCACCACCACCTTTGACCATCACAGCAACAACCAACACAACGCCGCCACCAAGATTTAACATCAGATGAAGAAGAAAAAGTGGAGACGTCACAAAGACGCTCGAGATGGAGACGGCTGCCATGGAGACGGAGACGTCACCAAGACGGTACCCAAGACGTCTCGGCGGCGTGGAGCCGTCTCCGAGACGACTCTACAAAACTGAGGACACATGGCGTTAATCGATTGGGTCTTCTCAGTGGCGTCTCCGGAGTCCATTCCACCACCTCGGAAACCGGGAACTGACTCTCCAAAGTCGTGGGAGGTAGCTAGTTTCGTGAATCTGCTCTGTCAATGGCTAGTTCGGTGATTTTCCCTTTTAATAATCCAAACTACGAGTCATTGACCGATAATAATCCACAATGACATTCCCAACTTTCATTTCCGTTTCCAATTACCCTTAAATTATATTTATTTAAATTACCCAAACATATTATTAATGATCTAGCTTTAACTTTGATCACAAAAACCATAAGTAACCTCCATTAAACAAACAAACAAACAAACAAACCTGAGAATCATTAGGAGAAAAAGCAAAGCAGCGTTGAACAAACGAAGCCGGATAAGCATTACACGCCTGAACAAACTGCATCACCACACGTTCAAGAACAGGAGAGGAAGGACAATGACAGATGCCAATAACTGCATGAGTTCTCCTATAGGCTTGGAAATCCTCCCAGGGACTGGGAGGCGAGTCGCCAACGACGTATTTAAACCGAAGGGAGCCGGAATCCCAAGGCTGTTGGGTGAAGGGTGATTTTTTACGTGGAATGTAGAAGGAGCTAATTGCAGAGAGGTCTATAGTTTTGTGGCGGGAAAGCATTGTAACGTATTGTTGGAAGTGGTTTGGATTGATTTGTCCCATTGGGAGGAGCACGATCCGGATCATGGAACATGTTTCGATGCTCACGTCTGGCTCCATTGTTGTTTGGTGATGATGATGATGATGATGATGGTTAGGTTTTTAGGTTTTAAGTTAAAATGTTGGATTTATATAAAGTATTTATTTTGCTTGTGAAGTAAGAATAAATGTATGATTAAGTTTTGGATGTTAAAAATAATAATATATGAAGTTATATTTGGTAAGTAGATTCAAATCGCACTGATTAATAGGTAGGCGATTGAAGGGGCATGTTCATAGGCTTTTCCCTAAAGTAAGGGCTTTAGTTTTTCAATTTGTTGACGTCCTTTTTTATTATATAAATAAAACTAGCTCATTACCCCGGCAAGGTCCCGGTGTTGAAAAATCTAATTTTACGTGATAACCTATTGCAAATGGCTCAAGTTAACTAACCACAAAATTTCTAAATCATTGCATGTTCATAGAATTTTAATCATTAATAACTCATATTCCCTACAAAATTTAATTTTACGTGATAACATGAACACTTTGTGTGTTTTTTTCCTGTATAACGAAACCCTACAAAAAATAGTTGATTTTTTCTACGTTTTTTATATATATAGATAGATACTTATAATGATAATAATAAAATATAATTAAGTGTGGACTGAATTGTGAAGGTTAATTCTCCAGTGCAAACGACAGTTGAAATGAAGCTTGCTGTTGAGAGCATTGAACAATGAAACATCATAGACAGCCATATATAGAGATGCAGAGATGTCGATTACTCGAAAGAGAGCTATGTGGAATTTAGAGGGTGTTTGGGATTGCGTTTTGAATCTGATTTTTAGATTATTGCGTTTTGAAAACACAGATAATCGGCCTTTAGTGTTTGGGATTGCGTTTTGAAAACGCAGATAATCAGTTTTTTAGGCTACCAAAACGCAATAATCTATAAGCAACCCCAACCCTGCTTTTCCAAAACGCATAATCTGTTTTGAATAATCAATCCCAAACACCCCTTTAATCCTATAACCTTGTTGGCTACAGATGTCCTCTGCTTTGATGAATCGTTAGTACTCGCAAAACTTATTGTGTTTTGCATTCAGTTCGAGACTAAAGGGTTCATTAGCGTAGCTTTCACAATGCCTACAATAATAGGGAACCCGCAATAGATCATTCATATTCTATGAGAGTCCAAGATACTAACACATATTTGGCTTTGTTTGAGTTTGGTTTCATGCTGTTAGTTGGGAAAAGAGAGTTGAACTTGGGTTGAAGGTAATTGTACAAAATTTGCATTAAGAATGTTTAGCTGAACTTTTTTAACCGAAATTATAGTGGTTTTCCAAATTACAAGGGGGGTTGGGCGAGCACGGTTAGACCTTCAAATACCCTCAAAAACTTTACCAATCGGCAACCACAATTTTGTTGATTTTGGTTATGATTTTGACATAGCAAGTGAGGTTTGGTGGGGCTCTGCAACTTTGCCAAGGTTGCCCCGGCCGCCTTAACTCAGAAAGGTTTACCAAGGGTTTAATACCAGAATCTTTATAGTACAAGGACTAATTTATTTGAAAATTTATCTTTAAAGTTAACGTGTTTGCTAATAGAGAACACAGATTAAAAACAATTATATTGAAAGCAGTGGATTTCTACAAAACTGAAACTTTTAAGGGATAGTCTTAAATAACAAGCAACAATAGGGAACATGCAAACGAAGACCAAAACGTCCATAAAATAGTAAAAAAAGATACAAAAACAAAGTCTGGTAAAAATGTTTAAAAAACCCGAAAATGATACCGCAGCAGCAAACAAGAAGATGGATTTTAACTACCTACCAAACTTAATTATCACCCTCCTCTATCTTTGCCTTGTCACTCACATAGATACCATCAAGAAACTTTCGGATATCTTTGTTCTTCACATGACATTTCTGCACAAACAAAAATTCCATTAAGTTGCTTAACAATGGTCTTTTATTCAAAAATCGAGCTTCAGAGTGTTTAAACATAGCCAAAAAACAACATATTCAAAAAAGTAAACCTGGTTGATGAGAGCACAAGATCTCGAAACAAGTTCAATGTCGTTTCCATCAAGAACAAGTTCATCCTTGACCTTCTCGGATCTGACAACAGTAACCCCTTCAAGCATATCAACCTTCCTCACCTGTTTCACAGCAAGAAAGATAGATGTTACCTACTGTAAGCCTGCCATACAATCTGTAGCATATTTGTAAATACAACCATCAACAAACTAATAACAATTAGGCTATAGGGTGTAGAGCTATGTTGCACGGGAACTGGTACGGGAACGAGAAACGGGTACGGGTACGGGAACGGGAAACGGCAAAACTAAAAAAATCAAGAAACGGGTACGGCACGGGTACGGAAATAAATACATAAAAAAATAAATATATATTATAGAGGTAAGGTATTAAAACATTTAAAAATATTTTTATATACAAAATTACAAGTATAAGGACCAAATGTTTATATACACAAACTAATTTATACTTTCTATGTAAAATTTATAATTTTTAGGGGGTCAAATGTGAAAATGTAAACATTTGTAGGGTATGATCTCTATCTTTTCTTTAACCTTATCCTCTGTCTCTTGAAATTATCATCTGTTATACGTATTTTACCTATTACTCTCTCTCTCTCTCTACATAAATCTCTCACCACACCACCAGCCACCACTCATCACCACCGCTAACCACCAGACACCACCTATTATTACATTAATAACTAATGGGTTTAATCAGTGTTATTTCAAATCACAGCTGCTATTCATCTTCCTCCTTGTTTCTTACAAAAAAGTTACAGCAGCGTCACCGGAATCATCGCCGGAAGTCGCCGGAAACCGCTATTTGATCGCTTTTGCCCCGCTAAACACTAGATAGCGATGGACAACTATGCTGGAAACTTAAAAAAAACCGTCCCCAGATCAAGAAACGGTACAAGAAACGGCGTTGACTTATCGAAGCGGTCAAGATTCGGCCCAGAAACGTTTCCCCCCGTCCCCGTACACGTTTCCGTCCCCTGCGAGTTTCGGGGACGTGGTACAGCAGCTCCTTGCCGTTTCCGTGCATCAGAGGTGTAGAGACACCAAAAATGCTATGTCTCAGTGCCACGTAGGATGCCACCTCAACATGTTGATGTCTCAAGCATTCAAAAAAAAAAAATAAATAAAAATAAAAGGAAAACACCCTATTGGTTCGAATTCAAAAAAAGAAAAAGAAAAATGGTGATTGGTGCGTCTTGTATGTCCTCACAGAGACGGAAGGGACGGGGGAGAGGGACGGTGTACGCAACCAGGACGGGGCAAAAAGGAAGGGACGGGGGTTGGGGGCGTCTGCATACCGGCCAGCCTTACAAAACTTAACAATGGAAGCAAGGGTAAACTCAAAAATCAAATTCACATTCTAAAAACAAAATAAAATAAACCATGGAAATATGTCTATAGCTGCTACGGAAACGTCAAATATAACGATTATAAAAGTGTTTTCACATAAAATCTGACATCCAAATTTCAAATTCATATACAATATAGCAAAAACATCGAATAAAACATTTAACCAGGGTAAAAAATCAAAATTTTTACATTATACATTCTGCTCAACATTAACAAGCCTAATTTAACATCACAAGAACAAACAACTATAAGCTAAACAAAATCAATCAAAATCAGCAAGCAACAAAAAAACATATAACATAGAACAATTAAAAAATAAATTCCATAAACTACAAAAATTTACTAACCTATTTTTCACCTTTTATGTTACTAAACATTTCTTCAGAATCAAATACAGTAAATAAAGCATCAAAATACATAAGTTTAACATAGAGTTAACAATACCTAAAATATATTATCCTAAAAAATTAATAACACAATTCTAATCATAAAAAAATTAAAAAAAAACTAAAATCTAAAGAAAATGAATAAAAAATAAGGTAAAACACAAACCTTCTTTTCACCAAGAAAGTTACGGATCTCAATAGCGGAATTATTATTAGTAATACTAGCATTAATCGGGAAATGAGCATACACAAACCGCATCTTGTACCGGAACCCTTGAGTAACACCAATAATAAGATTGTTGACGTGGCTAAGTGCAGTACGGATAGCAGCAGTGGTCTTACGTGATCCAAACCAAGCGTCAACCTTAAGCTTGCGTTTACCGGTCTCCTCGTCTGTTATCAAAAGGAAATCGAGGTTGAGATGCTTGAAGTTGCGGGTTAGGGTTCCACGTGGTCCTTTGACTTCGATGATCTTGGCCTTTACCTTGATTTCGACTCCGTCTGGTATGTCCATTGTCTCTGATGAGAGGATGGTCTTCATCTTTTCCCTCCTTGGTTGTGATGCGCCGACGGCCTTCTGTTAGATAAATTAGGGTTTACAGAAAGACATCTTGTGGAGAGAGTTGATATATGCACGCCCTAGTGACGCCTACTGCTAGAAATGGGCTTTAAGTGTCTAAATGGGCCAAGCCCTTAAACGCTATCACGTATCGGGCTTATCCAATACAAATTTAATTTAACCCAATTTCAATGTTTAGGCCTTATAAACTTGATAAGGGTCTTGACAAGTTGGTTAAGCGTTTAAGAGTGGTGGAGACGCAAGTTCGATTCCATCTTGGACCATTTTCGACGGACAGTTGGGTGGTGGGACGAATCGGGGCTTTAATCCCGATTTCGAACCTGATGGGGGCCGAGGGTTTACGAATTCCATCGGATTCCCGCGCATTAGGGGGGTACGGTCTCACGAAGGTCGAGGAGTCGACCAAATTTGTCTTCAAGATTCATCTACCATTTTACATGCAAGTAAAGTTAGTATTCCAAATCCTTTCCCATGAGGTTATAAATAATCTTTCTAATCCGTATATGAAGGATTGCTTATATATTTATTATCTTACCATATATATTACTAGATTAACTTTTTTTTTTTTTATGAAGGGCAACTTTCATTCAACACCAAACAAAACAGACTATCTCCAAGGTGGAGATAGCCACAATACAACGGAGTTACATTACATCAAAACAAAAAGAATGCCAACCCGATCAATCCACACTATCATTTTTGCCCCTACTAACTAGTATACCAAAGAAAACTCGAAGATTTGATGTCCGCAATAACTTGTGCAATCTTCACATTTATCGTCTTAAAAACCTTCTCGTTCCTCGCCTTCCATATACGCCAACGTGTTATGACCAAGATGCCCAAAATGACCTCTTTCTTTCTATTCGGACAGCCCAAATGATCAACCAAAGCCTGCACATCTTGGGCAGAAAAAAGGAAAATCGGCGGGAGGTGACACCAATGCACAATTCCACTCCAAACTCCGTGAACGTACCTGCACTCCGTCAATAAGTGGTCGACCGTTTCTTTAACGTTTTCACAAAAAACACAAAGGCTATCTCCTGTAACTATATTTCTTCGTCTCAACGCCACCTTCGTAGGAATCCGATCTAAACAAGTTCTCCACATGAAAATATTACACTTGGCCGGCAACCATCTACACCAACGGAACGTGCTGGCCCGCTTCTGTGTCATTCCACTTCGGACCCATCCTTTCAGGTCTTGAACCTAAAGGTTCTGCAGCGGGTTATTGTTCAACATCCATTAGTCCTCATGCGAACTAAGAACGGTCCCCGATACCATCCGATAACAATTTATAAGCTGGTCCGACTCCTGCACGGTGCTCGGGTATGTCTTCCAATCCCAAGACATAACACTCTGTTTTGCCCAATTCTGTCTGTGACCAAACGCCATTTATTCTTTTCGAGCTGAAATAGATCCGGAAACATATTCTTTAAAGGCGTGTTACTTATCTAAGGATCTATCCAAAACTAATGAGCAACCCATTACCCACGTTCCCTTGAATTAAGGAATTGAAAGATGAGCCGTTAATCAATAGCCGAGACCCATTGGTAACAATCTTGCCCCAAACGCCCCTCACATTCGCCTTACACGGAACCGATTGCCAACTCCTTATAGACCCATGAATGGCATCTATAACATTTCTCCACATAGCATCCACCTCCTTTCTATATCTCCAAACCCATTTGAGTAATAACCATTATTACTAACGTCCAAACTAGTCAACCCAAGGCCACCATTTTTCTTAGATCGAGTAACCACCTCCCATCCTACCCAATGAATTTTATTAATTTCCGAGTTATCTCCCCATAAAAATTTTCTAATCAACGCCTCAAGTATGTTAATCACCCCAACCGGAGCTTTAAATAAAGAGAAGTGATAACACGGAAGGCTCTCCAAAACGGACTTTATAAGAACAACACTTCCTCCTATGGAGAGGACTCTAGCTTTCCATCCGGAGAGTCTCTTCTTGAAAACTTCCACAACCGGGTTCCAACTATTAATCCTACTCATGTTAACCCACTTATACAAACGGATTGTAATCAAATGATCAAATCAAACTTATAATAAAGCTATAAGTATGCAACTACTATGTATCAAAATTATGTGTATAGTAAAATATGTATCTTTTTATTCTAGTTTTGAAGGGGTTGATTTGTCAAGATTTATAGATATTATACAACTCGATTTAGCTTAATTGTTAGCTCTTCGACCTTTTGTTCCTTTTGTCACAAGTCACAACTCACAATGACCGAAACAAACCGGAACAACACATACTCGTGAAAAAGGTCGAATAATTAAAATCTTATATTTATAAGATCCTCATCCAAATAAAAGTAAAACTAATACCAACTTGGTGTCTTGGTCTACCTAATATTGTTTTTGTATGTATGTATGTATTAACACAAACTCGGTATTCAAATTATTCATAAGCCGGTGCCGTGTCTCATTTAGATCCGGCAGCATACACCGCCTCCTCTTCATCATCATCTCACTTTCTGATCCACTCTCACACTCTTTTTTCCGATCTTCATGCAAATCAATCTAAAAAAACAACCAAATATATATAATTAATAACATTAGACAAAAATACCCATGACGGAATCGGAATAACCGAAAACCTCACGATAACAATATACGAGACACGTTGGTTTTGATACTTGATTTTACATTTATACCCCAAACCGACGATATTATATTTATAAATTTAAACAAATAAACGTGGGCCCCGGTGTACTACTCAAACGAGATCTAGTCACAAGTACGTGAGTATTTAAATATTAGGGGGTATTTTCGTCAATCACCAACAGAAATCATGACGAAAAAACGAAGAATATTGGTAGATAATAGACGTCCACGTATGGTAAATTAGATGAGCAAGCAAGGGCAAAACAGTAATTAACATCCTAACATAATTTTTTAGTTTTTTTGGAAAACCAAACTTGAAGATGATAGAGAGAAATCCACGTATGGTAAATGAGGTGAACAAGCAAGGGCAAAACAGTAATACTAACATATTGCTTACTTAAAAAAATAATAATTACACTGTGTAATTTTTATTATTATTATTATTATTATTATTATTATTATTATTATTATTTTTTGTAATAACCTGTAACTTCCAATAAATAAATAAATACGAAAATGTTAAAATAGATAAATCGACTGTAATTAATTATTTTTTCATCAAACAATACTGAACAAGTTGACAGAGGAGAAACAAACCTTGAGGGATCTGTTTCCAGAGTAAAGATCTGAACAACGACTAGACTCATCGTAACCGTCGTTGCACGACAGCAGTGCGGTAGGGCTCCTTTGTTGGTGTCCTTTGGAGCGAGACTTACGGTCGCCCCATCCTGGTGGAGCAGCTGTAGAAGGAGGTGTCGGCAGTGGTGGTGATGAAGAAGAGCGTTTGAGACGTAATAAAAGGTCGGCCACCAGAGCGTCGGTGGTAACCGCAGCAGCTACCCAGGGCTCGTTGTGGTTGATCATGTGGTTACAGATGGATGATAAGAAGAAGAAGAGTGGGGAAGGAAGGTTGTGGAGCTGGGAAAGAGAAAAAGGGATTTTTTGTAATAATAATAATAATAATAATAATAATAATAATAATAATAATAATAATAATAATAATAATAATAATATGAAGTGTGAGTTGAATTAGTGAAGGAGCACTTTTGTGTGTGTTATGGACCCACATTCTTTACGTAATATAGTTTCTCAAAATCATTACTACTAGGCTTTCCTGAAAACTCCCACAAACTTACTGTGTTTCTGAGTTAACTAAACGGAGAAAAGAAAAGAAAGGAAAGATGTGTTCCCGAGTTTCATTAAAGAAAGGAAAAGAAAAGAAAACAAAATATGGTGTGTTCCCGAGTTCCAAAAGTAGATAAACATGCTAAAGCTTGTGCAGATAACCAACATGTCTTTATCCCTCTGGCTTTCGACACCTTTGGCTCTCTGGCGCCAGAAGCTATTCGTTTCTTGACCAGGGTTCAACGGGTTGTCCACAACAATGTTTCATCCCCAGGGGGGCAAGGTTTTGTCTTTAGTAGACTAGGATTTGCAATTCAAAAAGGGGTGGCGGCGCAGCTTGTTGCCCGTCTACCAGCTATTATGATGTAACTTCCGTATTTTGTTTTAATAGTTGTGGAATGAAAAACAGTTATTATTATTAAAAAAAAAAGAAAGGAAATGGAAGGAAAAATAGTTAAAATCCTTTAGTTTACTTTTCCTTCCGATTTGGAAGAAAACGGAAGGAAAGAACATTTATCCTTTCTTTTCCTTTCCCTTCCCTTCCTTCACTTCTTTTCCTTTCTTTTCCCTCTTTAAGTTAACTCGGGAACACAGCGTTAGGATATCCGGTTCTCCCGGTCCATCAATCCAGAGAAGACTTGACCACCTACTCGTCTAAAGGCACAACAATAAATAATCAGTAAAACCGAGTATCATTCAAGGCCTGAACTTATGATCATTAGGTTCCAAGTCACCTATCATTACGCCTCAATACCACTCCAATAGAAGGTGAGTGGTTTTCAAAATCATTGCTACTCTATTTATAAATTATATAATTCAAACTAGGATTTTTCCGTGTAAAACACAATTCATAAGACATAATTCAGAAAATGCAACGGGTAAAAAGATAGTCACTAAAAAAGTGTAAAACATAATGCTTTTAATTCAGTTCGGAACAAAATTTACGTCGAAACATGGACTCACAGGAAGCATGCATTAAATTGGCACGAAACAAATTATATGTGACATCACTCGTTTTCCAAAAGAAAAAAAAAATATGTCGAAACGTAGACCATCTCCTATTAATTCTAACACATATATTAAAATTCGCATGTAAAAAAATAGTTTTTCCAAATAGAGGTACTAACCACTGTCGAAGTACCGATACCGATCAAAGATAAAAGATTTATATTCCTAAATACCCTAGACTAGTAGTGGCAAATAATGTGTCGAACCACAAAGCGCTAGTGGTTTAGAAAAGCAAATACGTAAACAATAAACACAATCAAAATCAAGTATTAAGTTTGATAGCACAATTATTAAATTGAGTTTTGAAGATCAATTATGAAAGTTTGTATAGATGTAACCTCGTTAGATCAAATATTGACGGAGTATTGAAAGACCTATGTTTGAGAACCTAAGTTTACCACGATCAAACACTCCAGCTATTCAAAATTTGATGGTTTACCGGTTTTGAGATTTTTAATAGGTTAAATATATATGAAGAAGACTCATGAATATAATACACATATTAACTTTATTCTCACAAAATAAAAGATTGTTTAACGGCCAACTTAGTGTACATGGCTGAGTTAGTAAAGTAAACCGTAAATCAACAAAACCAAACCATATATATTTTAAATAATTTAGCTTGCGCTGCTATGAACGGTCAGGCCATTTTCAACAGTTTATGAACACCATAGGCCTAGTACCTAGCTTTTTTCAAGACAGAATGCATGATCAAGGGGCAAAGTTTTTCATAAGTTTGAAACTTTTATATGTATTGAGACCGTTCCCAGATTTTACCAAAAACGCGGTTCAATATCCACCAATGACATGATGAAGATCTTCTTCAGTCAACACCTTGCGATTAAGGGGGTGTTTGGGATTGATTATTCAAAACAGATTATGCGTTTTGGAAAAGCAGGTGTGGAGCTGCTTATAGATTATTGCGTTTTGGTAGCCTAAAAAATTGATTATCTGAGTTTTCATAATGCAATCCCAAACATTAAAAACTGATTATCTACGTTTTCAAAATGCAATAATCTAAAAATCAGATTCAAAACGCAATCCCAAACACCCTCTAAGTCTTAAAATTTATAATCCTATCGATCTTAAGGATGGAGAAAAGAACTCTTTGAAACAACTTGGTCATGTTGTTGCACTTAACTTAAGGCATCTAATTCATTAAAAGCAAGACTTGAACAACATATTATTATCATAGGTTAATACAAGTCCGTTGAGGGTATTTAATAGTTTGACATCTTCACCTTAAGTCCTTCTCATTACTCTCCTCTCCAAGCCAATCAATTATCCCATGCCGATGGTCTATTGGCACATGGTGTTTATCCCCCACTAAAGTGATTAGAGTTTTGTCCCATAAAGTGACATTGGGAATTTTAAAAAATCATCATATATCTCATCATCATTGATAAATGACAACTCTAGCTTAACAACAATCCCTTGATTTTTCGAGATCAGAAGTCATGGAAACGTAGTTTAATCTCAAGTTTAGTTGAATCAATGGTTGTACTTGTGATTATCAAAGGGATACGAGTGTATTGAGTACGGTCAATATACACGTGCCATTGTGTTACACGTTAATTAGAAAATGTCGTTAATAGTCCAAATTGTTCGACGCTCATTGAATTTTTTTCAGAAATACGCTCGCTTGATTTCAGCTCTGTTCAGTTTGTAAATTTATGTTTGCAGATGTCCACATGTGAATTTAAGGCTACCACCAAGGTCTTTAATCCCGGCCCGGCCGACCAGGAAACGGCCCCCGGCCGGTCCGGGTTGCTATATCGAACCGCTAGTGCAATGGACCGATGTTGACCCGGCGACCTGGACCAGGATTTAAGAGGTCGGACCGGTTTTTTTATTTATTTTCTATTTTTTTTGGGGGGGGGGGGGGGGTGTTGGCTTGTTTTTTTGGTCGGTTCATTGGACGGTCGGACCGGCAGGGATTCAATGCGGTTAAAAAGGTTACCACCGACAACGTAAATTGCTTGGGTTTTGTATCGTCAGCTAGTCACCTGAGCATTTTTTGATTTGCTGATGTCTTCGATTGGGCTTATAGTTATGATTAATTGATTATACATTAGTCTGTCAGTTAGCTGATTCTGGTGGCTAGCTGATTCACTAGCTTCCCTAACTTTGAACAACAGTTGCTGATTCTCTAGATGGGCTGCAAACTCTTCAAACCGGTAGATCGGATCAAATAGGACTAGATCCAGAAACCGGTTTGGGTACAGTTTCACCCAAACCGGTTTCTGGATCAGTTTCGGATCTGAGTCCAGTTTGATTGTTACATCTAGACATTATTATCTGTTTGGGTCAGCCTTTGAATGTTTAAAGATGTACCTGATTGTCATTTTGGTCAGAAATTTGTTCGCGGCAGAAGTACCGAACCAAATTGATCATGCTTTAAAACGGCTACTACCCATACCCATTTCTTTTGTCAAAACCCGTCGTAACTCCTAACCTGAGCTAAAATGACCACCAAGTCTTATGTTCGAATCTCACGTCCGACATTATGGTCTTCACTAACTTTTTGTTAAAATTATATAGAAAAACAATAAAAAAAATTTCTAATCTTTGAGATACAAAGATGTCGGAGACATTGATTATATAATTGCAAAAAAATGTCGATTTAGATTCACATACAGATTATACCTTTATAACAACTACTACCTGGGTAGTTGAATTATACAAACAACCGCCACCGAATCCCCAATGATGCTTTGCTACTTTGTCAACCAGTATATCAAGATAAGAAACGTGCAAACCGAAGCAACTAATGAAAGAATGATTGTGTCCATGGATTTTTTCTTCTTTATCGCCGACAGAATGCTATTCACCTGCAAAACCGATTAAAAAACATTTATTATTTTTGTAAAGATTTACTACATCATTATATCTATAAACAACTCAGCCCACCCAACTATAAATGTTTGGTTCAATTCTTAATACTTTCAATAATTGGGTTGGATGACGATGGTCTCCTTATACGTTATCCTTAAAATATACTTCATTTTTTTTTTTTTAGTTTTAGTGAAATCAAATTGTGTCATAATGGTTTACTTACAGTTGGAAGACGACTGCTAACATTGGTAAGCTTTGAGTTGATGCCACCAAATGTTGAGCGTTGAAACATGAGGGTACCAAACGTTTCTTGTGCTTGTGATATCACACCGTCTATCTGCAATCAAATTGAAAAAATAGTAAACATGGGCTCATACAAACTCAATTAACTTATACCATCTAATGTTCTCTCTATTTAAACAATAAAATAGAATGTTATAACTGATTACGTTTTGTTTACTAAGATGTGAAATGCGTAAATGTCATACTTTTGGTGAGGATAAATATGAAAATTAGGATATATGAAGGGTTTAACAATATTAGAACATATATTTCAAGAATCAAAATTTATTTGCTCAAATTGCTCGTTTGTAATGACGTCTTTTTGGGAGTTAAGTGCAGAGTAAAATACTTGTCATCTTTTAAAACACACCTGGCCCGTACTTCTCATGAGGGTAGCACGCTCCTTAAGAAGAGATTGCTCTTGGGACCCACCACCCTCTTCAAGATCTAATCGTGTTCTGTCAAACTCCCTGAAATCTTCAAGCAGTGATGCATGCTCTCTCTTTGCTCTAAGGCTAGATCGTAGCCGATTAAATTCCTGCAATTATGTAAATATAAGTACAAGCAGTTGCATTCATAGATATAGTTATTAACAATTTCAACCCATTATTTATCTCTAGTTGGATTTAGAAAGCGTGAGGCGCTCCAGGTTTTTAGGTCCTGAAAACCGCGGTACAAGCTTCATGTATGTGAGGTGTTGCGCCATGTATAACCATAAGTTGCATCTCTCATCACTTTTACATATTAAACTTCTTCATCTCTTCCTTTTGGTTGATTTTACATGTCAGACGCCCAAAGGTTGCTATTTTCTACATGTCCAAATTAATTGTCCTAAATTTAACCGACATGTGCATGAAATGCCGCCTCCACACCCTGAGGTGCTTTGGCTGCTATTTCCATCGCATCGCATCACGCCAGAGGCACACTTTTTAAAACCAAGCTCAATGGGTCGAACACAAAAATGAAATAAAGTTGGCTTAAAGGAAAGAGACCAAACGGATTGAAAGGTGCTGGAAGTGTATTTTAAAAACATCAAACCTCTTAATGATTTTATTAAAAATATAGGTTATTGTTTAATTAATATAATTTAACATATGGAATATTAATGAAAAAAAATATTTAACTTTTGGACAAAAAAGTGATCTTGGTCAGGTCAACTCAATCTTTGACCCACAAAATTATACAAAAATGGTCTGTTTTTACCAGCTATCCAGTCAGTCCAGCCGGCGTAGTTTGACCTCTAAATTAGACCATTGGGTGTGGAGAGGGGTGGCATTTTCATGATGGGCCGCCACGTAGTAGTGGGAGGAGAGGCATCTTGATGATGGGCCTCCAAGGGGGTGGTGTGCACCATGATGACGGGCCTCCTCATTGGTCAGAATTATTAAAAATAATAAAAAAATCAATTAAAACCCAAATCTTGGCCCGGCATCAACGGCAAATGAATGCCTCCCATGCCGCCCCTCCACCTATGCCGCCCCTGGGGGGTGGTGTAGCTAGGCCCGGCAAATCAATGCCTTCCCTATGCCGCCCCCCATACCCAATGGTCTTAACTAGCATTAGTAAACACCCTAACTATTCAACTTTTACCAGCTATTGGCTATAGCGAACGCTATTAACAACAGGGATACAACCATATATCATAAGAAAAGTTACAAAGTTTATATGGTAAAAGATGAGTTGCATAATGCTAAGTAAAGAACAAAGCTCGTAACGAAAAATACATGACATGACAATGAAAACTGTATGTTTTCACTTAATAGTTAATAAACAGACAAGATGGTATAACACTTGATTCTTCTTATGAATAAAAAGAGCAATAAGGTTATACAACAACATATATAATTACCTGGCTAAGATCATGATGAATTTCGTGATGACGGGTCAACGTATGAGAAAATATCTCCGATCCTCCCGATGACACCCATGCTTGCATTTGTGAAATCACATGATGCAGTTCTTTGAGTAAGTGGTCTATTCTTGATCCAAGATTATTCTCATTACCATCATCAACCTTTGTCGAAACTAATTTTCGATACAAATGCATTTGATCATCCAACTGTGCTTCAAGCTTCCTTGCCTAAACCAATAACATATTTAAAAAAAATAAAAAAAAAAATACAAAAAATATTTTACTATCCCAAATCCCCAAAAATCATGCTGATTATTATTCTAGTAGCAAGATTTGTAAACATAACTAGCAAAGATATAAACTTTTTAAAGTTTTATAAAGTCCAATAAAATCAATTTAGATCTAGATCCAATCAAGATTGTATAATAAACCCTAAATGATCATATAACAGCATAAATTCTCATAAAAACATGCCAAAATGTCAAATTCAGCATTTTGTTTCAAGTAAAGCTGAGGTAAATCATGAAACAACAAAAAATACAAAAAAAAAAAAAAGAGGACCTGATTACGCAAGGAGTCCCAAGAGGTTGGTGGATCCATGGGAGCAGGAGAATTGAATTGAATTGATAATAATTTAGAAAGAGGAATTGGTTAGAAATGTGAATGACCGACAGATGATTTGATTATACACGAAACTATTTCAACAAATTTAATATTTAATAAAATAAATAAAACCCTTCTTCTTATATTTGTTTGTGTATTTATATATCTATCTACACATGAACAGGTAAATTAATATAAAACCTCTTTGACCGTTTTCTTTATCTTCATTCATGTATGAATTTCTAACACGATCCGAAAACACTACCCGAACATAATATGAAATTTACGGGTTTGGGTTTAGTCTAAATGGGATCTGGTCAGTTTGTTAAACTTGTTAACATGTTTAGCTAAATGAGTCAGGTTTGGGTCAATCGAAACAAATTGACGGGTTAACCCTTTGAACCTATTTATATCATATTTTAATTTAATGTTTTTGACGGTATTTTATGTCATAGCTATAACTTATCAAAAGCTCAACTATCAAAAGCTCGTATTTTATAAAAGCTCAACTAAAAAATGAGAACATTTATAACATAACTTTTTCCAAGTAATACGAACTTTTCATAGTTGAGCTTTTATAAACTCCCAAAGCAAACTTGTACAGTTTTTTTTTATTTTCTTTACAGAAGGTTAGTTTTTAGAAGTAAAAGACGTTACTAAAAACACTTTGAAAACTGTTGCCAAACACATCAAAGCAACTTATTTTAACCGAACAACTAAAAATCAACCACCTCACAAACAATAAAATAACATTGTGAATTTGTGATTTGTCACCAACACTTCTTGCTTGATTTGCACTCCTTCAACTTTTTAATAGCTGGTCAGATCTATTTCTAAATTAACCATAGAAAACATACTTTCATTCTTTCCAAAATTATTTAAGCCCTCATATATATAAGTTGATGGTTTCCATTTCATTTGCGACCGCGCTCACTACTTCAATTGCAAATTATAACAGAAGTTAAAACTTGAATAACATAGTTCAATCAAACACTAGTTACTGAACCTAAGAGCAAACAAAAACCTCAACTTGGGACGTGTAAAGTTTATAATAATAGACTTCAATATTATAGCAATAATAGATCCTAGAAATGTTATAGTTCCTATGGTCAGAAACAAAGTCAGCTATCAAAATAACAACATTGGTTTCTCCTTAGGAAACCTTGATTAGTAGTAAACTATAATGATTGCACAAACATCTAGCCCCTCTTTTTGTATAATAAAAGGTCAACAATTAGGATGTTTCATGTCTCTACTCCAAAACAATGACACCAGACCCTTGTGTTTCCTCCTTTGACTTATCTTTACCATCAGCGTCAGGCAACGCATCTTCCATTGCCACATCAGCATTTGTGGTCCCGTTGACTGGACCTGCTTTATGCTGATGTGGACTTGAACTTGCCACGTCACCATTGCTCTTCTCGTTTTCAGTTGCAGGTGGGACGAGTTTGATGATCTCTTGGTGTATTGATTCTAGTGGTTGAAGGTTCTTTTTCAGCTTGAAACTTGCAGGTTTGTTGGCCATATACGTTTCTACTGATTCAACAGCATTTTCCTCGATTATCTTGCACATCTGCACATAACTTGTTTAAATTAATTCCACAAGATATTAAATATGATGACAGAAAACTATAATTAAACGATGTGCAAATTTTGTATGTAACAATAAAAATATAAAAATACAACCTCAGTTCACCTATTTTCACGTCGTTTATTAAATCGTTTGACTTGTTACTCAAGTCCCAATCGACAATCAAACCAAATAGAAAAGTTGAAAAAAAGAATTAAAATTGAATAACTCTCAATCTTATTAATCAGAATCCAACTCAAAATAGTTACCTCGTTATAACGGCGAGCCATTGCCAAACAATCTGGTTTATCATCACAAGCAGCTGCTGATATTTCTTCTGCAGCTGTACAAAGACACAAGTAGGTCACAATCTGAATATTTATCAAAATAGGTCACAATCTTGTTTATTATCACAAGCAGCTGCTGAACTACTATATTTAGATACTTACAAATAAGTTCAAGTTTAGGCAATTGACCAATCAGCTGGGTCAGGTTTTCATTTTGGCTTGCGGTAGGTGGTCTGTCTACAACCTTTTGTTCAGTCTCCATGTCATTACTTCGAATCTCGTTGGGTTTTTCATCACCCTGTATACATATTTATAATTAGCAAAAAAATTATATGTAGCTTGTAAAAAAAAGAACAGTAAACGCTTGATCAATAGGTTCAAGGACTTAAACTGAAAAGTACGCTTTGTGTGTCAAAACAAGTTGGGTTGACACGAAACATTTTTACCCACTTTTTTTTATAAATAATTAGTATGCTAAATATGATTAAATAATTATATTGTTGAAAATTGAAATAAAAAACGCAACCTTTTGGAAATGGTTTTTGCATTAATTTTGAAATAATTTATTGAATTTACACCTTTAACCTGCTAGAGATGAAACATATTATTGCCACATTAATGAAAAAGATAAAATATAACTTTTTGAAAAGATGATTCGTGATTGCACACTTAGAGCATAATGTTAGTTTCATTAGTATTTAAGAAGGTAAAATTTCTACCTGATTATTTTTAACTAAAATTGCATATATAAAAATTATACATATAAAAAATGTGTAGAAAAAACTTACAAAGTATTCTTTCTGGTATTCGGCGTTAAGTCCTTTTTCAAGTAGTATGACACGTTTTTTTACAAACTCAACCACTCTTCTCTGCATTTCTCTAAAGTGATATAATGCATTATTTGAAGCAGCAGAATCTTGTTGCTGACCACCAGAAGCCGCTGGTTGACCATCAAGACTGCCGCCAGCAGGGGCGGGAAATTGAGGCTGAGAAGCTCCCGGAACACCCAGATTTGTGCTGGGGAGATGCAATTCCTGACAGATGACTTCCTGAATCCTTAAATCCTTGTCATCGACAATAGCTTGCCATCTTCCATAACCGTGCCTATATAAAAAGATAAAAGAAAGTAAATACATGTATTCTAATACTGACATATTATAACTTATTTGTTGTATATATTAAGAATGTTTTACTTCAGCACAGCACGGAGTAGGGTGCGGTCATGTTCTTCCTTCCAGAATTTTAAACCTCTTAATCCTGGATATCGATATATTATGTCATCTGTAAAAAGTGGAGCAGATTGATTTTCTGGAGAATTTTTCACCTAAAAATCAAGATAATAAAAATTAGAAAAGATAATTACACAAACGACACAAAATCAAAAGGCAGTTTTAATTTAAGGCTGGCACTTACTTTATCTCTTATAAGAAGCAAGACTGCAATCCTGACAAGTACATCCTCTATTCTTAGCCCTTCCTTTGGAACACCATCTGTATTAATAAACAAATAAATATATTAGAAATGATTTATTCCACAATAAAAAGAGTTTGATAAGAGAAAAAAGTCACCTGAAAAAGTTGCAGCAGCTGTAATATCTTCTGAAATGTGTGACAAGAAGAGAGTTCCATAACTGCAGGTATTCATTAATAAACCCAAAAAAACATTTTTCAATATCTCAACAAAATTATTAATCCATAGTTGTTGATAGCGAATAGCGATAAATAGTGACAGAGCTACCGATACGCTATGTAGCGATAGCCATGAAATAGCGGGTGCTATTTAATTAATAGTGATACACTAGAAGAAAATTTTAAAAATATTTTATGTCTATTTTAAAAAAGTTCAGCTAAATATGTAAGAATATACGCTTCTAATATCAATCATGTAACAAAAAACAAACCCTAAAATACGCTTATTTTATGAGAATATACTTGTATTTACTAAAAAAATGAAGAAAAATTGTATCAGATCGCTATTTCATTGCTATTTAGGCGCTAAATACCTTATAGCGGGAAGCTCACGTTACGCTATTCGCTATAGCAAGCGTAGCAAGCGCTATTAACAGCTATGTATTAATCAGATGGATTCTCATCCATATTCAATATTTTATCAATCATTAACATTCTAAAATATTTCCTTATTCCATTTATCATCATAATTCCCCTAAATGTCACTATCTAAAGGACAATATAAAACTTGTTAAATAAGATACACGAGAATGAAGAAAAACATATATGGGAAATCAAAGACGAACACCACAGTGAACTAACAAAAAAAATATCTCCTAGTTTCTAATCTCATATTGAGATGGGTTTTTGTAGGTTTATGGTCACAAAATATTTAATTACTCTAATGCATTCACAATTAGAACAAGTTTTATTTTTATTACAATTTTAAGGGAAACACAACATTTAACAAATGAATTTAAATATTAGAATAATAATATGTTTTGAGTTAATCATCATCATCATCATACTCAGTTAATCCCACCTATAGCAAAGCTAAGGTAGGGTCTGAGGAGGGTAAGATGTAGACAGCCTTACCTCTACCCCCTAAGAATAGAGAGGTTGCTTCCAGTGAGACCCCCGGCTCGATGTGGTTTGGTATCAAGCCTTGGACATAAGGCACAGAACACTTAGCAATCGGGTTAAACCCGATCAGTGCATGTACCCCTTTGTCTTTTGGCTATCAACGCCACCACATGATGCATGATTAACCGTCCGTCGTTTTTAACGTTATTTTCACGAAATTAGTAAAATAACGTTAAAACTAGTGCAACTTTACTTTTGCCCCCCGAGGGCCACACATATGTTTTGAGTTAATGAAAATAGTAAAACAATTCTGACTCACAGTTTAATTTCTTCATAACTCTTCTGCTTCAAGCGTGAAGTAAACTCGGCCCAATCAAAGTCTCCAACCCCAAATCTGCAATATAGTTTATATATTTATTACTACCACAAAAGGTGTAAAATAAGTCGAATCGTTTATCCTTCTATGCAATTCATAATTTCATATTTGCCCTTTCAACACACTAAAAATATCATATTTAGGTCACCCAATTCACACCTCATAATTAAAAAAAATCAAATCAGTTACTTATAACTACATGTTTCACTTTATAAACAAGAGTTATCGGCTGAGATGATCCACAGTAACAACTTTGTCTTCCTAAACCAAATTATTATAATAAACTGATTTTATTTACTATGTAACTATGGAATGGATAACACAATATTTTTAGTGTCTTGAAACAGTAGATACGCTGTTATATGTGTTTGCATGAAATTGCCCCTAAATAATTTCTTTGTATTTTAACAAGATAAATAATAATACAAGACTAGACCTCATCAAGATTTGAACAAACTGGGCTCGTTGACTTTGATTAAATCCGAGTACTCTAAAGGCTCTCCCTTCACCTTCCATAAGAGGAAGTAGCTCAGCATTATCAACTGTAGAACAAATTAGAAAAAGCAAACATCACAACATGCTATAAACTTATAAAAGATATACAAGTTATAAAATAATAATATATAACTGAAATATTTACCACGAGTTTTCTTCTTGTAAGGCTTTCTCGTGGGTGCTAATCCACCTGAATTCTCCCCATCAGATAATTCTGCTTCATAATTATCATCAGCATCAGAACTTACATCTTCCAATCCAGCAAGATCATCATCTTCAACAGATACCATCTGAAAATTACAAAAGTAAAAAATAAATGTACTAAAAACCAAAAAAGCTTGACACAAATAATGGTCACGTTCACCCTCACTCCCTCAGATATAAAGCTTCTACCGAATGACTGCTTACAATAATCGGAAAAGTTCAACCAGCAAATGTAGACAAATGAACTTCAAGTTAAACAATAAAAAAACCATCTACTGAAGCCCTAAATTACCAAGCACTAATTTGTACGAAAGCAAATATTTGAAAACACAAGATCCAAACTGAAAAAAATACTGCGAAATTTTTTTTAATTCTGGCCACGTTAACAAAAACATGTTACGATGTAATATTCTGAAGCTATGCATCATATTTACATTTATAATATCTAATAAATACTTAAAATACAGAAAACTCTAAACACGTGAGACGTGACATGACAATGAAAACAGAGGGTTATACAGAGAAACAATGAAATAGATTTGTTCCACCAGATTATGTGACGTGTACTTTTTTACTTCATACCATCGTTATTGCTTGAGACGTGTCTACTAATTATCTTTAACTATTGTTATATATACCTGCTTACGGCTTCTTTTTCCCTTGCCCATTGAATTAAATTCTTCAACTTTGTGCTCTTCATATCTGTCTTTCAGCAAATCCTCCCAATAATTTGATCTTTCTATAGCTGCACTTTTATTCTCTGACAATGGCTCTTGCATTTCCTCTTCCATTGTTGATTCAGCTTCATCAATGTACTCAAAATTTGCCACCTGATTATACACAAGAAAATGAAGTTACAATAATTTGTTTTATAAAAGTAAACTTCTATCTACAAAGCAAACACAAACACTCAACATACCTTAAAGGCTTTCAAAAAGCCATCTTCTTCTGCATCATCCATTGCAGAACTTTCTTCTTCAGTGTAATCACGGTTAAGCAGTCTGTGACAATTTAAAAAGTTAAGAAACCATTAAATTTATTTGACCAAACTTGCAAGAAAAAATATCGATTTTCAATGAGAATGTAATCATAGATGAAAATAGGGTGTTTTGCATGAAATATTGACTTTACTTTTTCACTTGTCCCATTTTAGTCATTGTACGTTTTTTATGTACATCTGAGTCATTAAAAGTTTGATCGCCATTTGGGTCATTATTTAATCGACAAGCGTTGAAAAAACCTTATGAACTTATACAGAATTCACAGACATATTTTTTAATAACTAAACCACTGGACTAGCATAGATAATGATGAAGTCCTTTTGATAACTGATAAGTTTAGAAATATAATCATATAAATAAGAAGGATCATTTCGTTAACTTTTAGAAGTTGAATTAACCATGTAACCGAAAAAAAAGGATTATGAGTTTCGCGTTAAACTCTATTAGTTGAGGGATCTAATCATCCAAAATAAAGTGCAGGGAAAGATTTAACAGAAGTTCATAGGGTTTTTTCAACAGTTGTCAAATTTTGAACATTTTCATCCATAAATTTAGCATTTTCATATACAATGTATCAATTTCTGATAGCCGATTTCTATGCATACAAAATGACCCAGATGGGGGACACGGTCATCTAATATTTGATGCAGACGTACACAAAAAGTACAATGACTAAAACAGGACAAGTGAAAAGGTACGTTGTTTTGAATGAAAAGAACTATGAATATAAAACTATTTACCTATCTATTGCAGCATCATCATAATGAATTTGTCTTGATTTCATTGCCTCATCATTCTCATCAGCAAATAATTCCTTTGAGCCATATCTTATGATGTCATCGAGCTCTTCCTACATGGTAATGAAATCATAACAAGATGCATATATCAATTCTTTTATCAATGTAATATGTTTCTTTATAAAGGTTCTAACTTCTAAGCTGTAAAATGTACCTGGTTGATGTTTTGATTTTTAAGCTTGCCAACCACCAAATGCTCTAAAACCATCTTCTTTTTTGTCATCTCCATCATCCTTTCTTCAATTGTTCCTCTTGTTATGAGTCTAAATATCATCACCTGCAACATGGAGGATAACAATATTCATACAAACCTACACTAGAAATGGCCAATTTGACCCTTTCACCTATAAAAGGCGCGATTTAGATTGTGTTTTATCTGAAATGGGCGAAATAATAATAAGCTGAAAGGGAAATGAATCAAAAGGGTTGAAAGTCACCTAAAGTCTACTTTTAACGCATACACCTTGTAAGTTATTTTATACAAAGATTCATGTTATTATTGTAATAATATTACTCATAATGAACACATTAATTTTCTATAAAACTCAAAGAGAGAATAAAAAACATTTGCGACTCAACTTGGATCTAGCCCGTTTCAGCATGTCCTAAAAAATAACCTTTTTTTATTTACCAAAAAAAAAAGAACCTTTTCAACCTGAACACATTTTGATCAGTTACAGCCTCCTAAATATTTTATTCAAAGATGCATATTAGCATTGTAAATTTGTAATAATATAATATTGTTTTTCTATGCATCATCAACACATTAGCTAATTATAAGAACTTCAAGAAAAAAAAAAGGAAAATTCTCTCAACCAAACTTCTTTCAAAACATATGAAAAAGGGCATGCTCCGGAACTCATTCTTGCGTGGTACACCTTCCTAAATTGTTTTACCCATAGCTTTTGATTATCATTGTAATTATAATATTATTTCACTACGTATAATTAACACAATAGCTATTTATATAGACCTATAAAAAGAACACCGGGCCACATCTAACAAACCTCCTGAACTATTATATTCAAAGATTTAAATTATAATATTAATATTAACAATCATATTGGTTTCAACTTTTCATAAGTAAAAACAACACATTAATTAGTTATAAGGAATTCTAGAAAAGACAAAACATGTCTGCATAAAACCCGGCCTGACCCATTTCAGCACATACTAAAGATAAATTTCAACCCGAACCCGAACTGGCCACATCTAACCTTATTTTTCTGTCCAAGACGATGAGCACGAGCCATAGCTTGTAAATCAGCATGTGGATTCCAATCACTGTCATAAATAACGACCGTGTCTGCAGTGGCTAGGTTTATACCAAGACCCCCGGCTCTAGTAGACAACAAAAAACAAAACCGAGAAGAATTGGGGGCGTTGAACCTATCGATTCGAACTTGTCTTTCACCACCACTAACTTTTCCATCAATCCGTTCATATAGCCATTTCTGAAGCACAAGCACAAAGTCAGATCAAAGTCAAAACAAAAACTCAAACTGGTTGACCATTCTACCTTGTTATTGCAATAATCTTCTAGCAGATCCAACATATGCTGAAATTGTGTATATATTAGAACTCTGTGTCCTTGTTCTTTTAGCTTCACCATCATCTTGTCCAAAAGCTGCAATTTACCAGAAGTTTCCAGTAGTTGTCTGACAGGTGGATATTGACATTATGAGCAATCACTCATGATAGAGTTAAAGATTAATTATATAAAAAAGGATGAAAAAATATATTACTTGTAGAATTCATTGGTGTCTTCTGGTTCAACTCCCTCCAGCATGAAAGGGTGGCAACAAAGCTTACGCAGTTCCATAACCACATTAATAAGAGATATCTGAATTTAAAAAACAATAATCAATTTTTTAGTAAATTCAAATTATAACTTAAAATTGTAGATTTCAACTTTCAATACTGAAAAGTGAAAATATTACATGAGCGCCACCTCGGCGAGTTAATAATTGATAATTACGAGTTAAAATTGCTTTGTAGTACTCTTTCTGCTTGCTACTTAATTCCACACGCAAAATGAGCTCCTTTTTAGGTGGTAGTTTCTTCATAACATCTTTCTTCACTCCTGCCATTTATATGCACCAAAAAAAATCATAAATGTTTACTTACAAATTATATTTGAAAGAATACAAGAAGAAATGTAATTTGTATACTTCTTAGAAGATGTGGTGCCAGCATCTTATGTAGCCTTGAAACCTGCTCTTCTTGATTGATATCCTTAAACTCTTCTTGAAACTCCTCCAAGCTTGAAAACTGCAAACATTTGTAGTAAAAAAAAAGATGTTTTACTGCATTTTACATCTCAATATGTAACATTACAAACGGTTCATGCTAAAAAGTTGCAATTAAACTGTAAAACTAACCTTTCCAGCATCAAGAAAGTGCATAAGCATGAAAAGCTCATCCAAATTGTTCTGAAAAGCATTTGCAATATACAAAGAAATATATAAAAAATGCGAAAACTGTAGCATAAATGTTAAATAACATATTTCATCCAAAAAGTACTTATCAAATACACTAAAAAATGTTGTAAAGACAAACCTGAAGAGGGGTTCCAGTCAATAATGTACGATGTCGGGTGTTAAACTGCTTTAACGAAGAAAACAATTTTGAATCTTTATTTTTAAGCGATGGCCTTCATCCACTATCTACGCAATTTAACAAAATTCAGCAAGGAAACATGTAAATGGTATAAGAATTCTAATAGAAATCAAAGGTACCATTGTTTCCCAATCTATTGCTTTCAACGAGCCGTTATCTATGTTAATCATTTCATATGAAGTCAATAAGACGTCAAACTTTATCCTTTCTTGCTTACTTTCGCCAACCCCATGACTTGATTTCTTCTTTTTGTCCTTTTTATTAGACTTAGGGTAGTAAAATTCATATTCTCTTATGACAGTACGAGCAGAAGCTGTTCCAACATACATAACCTGCAATGGTTACCTCAGTATACTGGTATATAAACTTATATCAAACAAAATTATTAGAATTTAAATGAGTTTGTAACTTACAACATTCATATGAGGTGCCCATGTGGCAAATTCACGTTCCCAGTTCCTTAATGTAGAAAGAGGTGCTACTACTATATGAGGGGAGACATTATCTTCATATAAAGATGCCAAAAAAGCAATACTCTGTATTGTTTTTCCTGAATTTTAACATATAAAGGTTAAAAGTTACTTTCTGAGTTCTAACATATAACAAAACATGATTTAAGGGGGAAAAAACAACGTGAACTTACCAAGACCCATTTCGTCTGCAAGTATCACATGTGTTTGTTTAGACCATGAGAAACGCAAAAAATTCAATCCTTCAAGCTGGTACGGATGGAGCTCACCTATAATTACACCAAATTGTAAAAAAAAAAAAATAAAAAAAAAAAAATCAACTATTAAACATAAAAAAAAACAACAGAGCCACATAATCAAAATATATTTTGATACCTCCAGGAAGAAATTCAGGACTCTTCTCAACCTGCTGAAATTCTTTTGACTTGTTTTTCGAGTCAAATGCATCACGCATGTTACTTTTTTGTTTCCTCAGTTTTCGATGTCTAGACTGCAGTCTATTAAAATTCTCAATTTGTTGTTGAAATGATGAGATATCTGATTCTGATTCCCAATAACATTCATCATAGCTAAGTCCCACCCATTTTACATAATATTCCTTTTCCTCGTCCTCTTGCCTGATTCATTCACCACAAATCAGAGATTTTAATTTTAGATTGATCATTTAAAAAGAGTATTGAATATCAGATAGCCACAATTTATGAACTTTTTATCCAAAAAAAATCACCTGCACGCAAGAATTCGATCAACCATGGTATATTCTGGCCTAATCGGAACAAAATCATCTTCAGAACTGTTGCCAACAGGCATTTGCTTGCGAAAATTGTTTACTTTTGTCCTTAAACGAGGCAGTTCCTTGTAAGCTTTTATAAACTCCTTTTCTGGCACCCTAATATAACCCAAAAAAGAAAAAGAAACCTCTTAATTACCTAAAAAACCATAAAAGAAATGTAGTGTGTATACGAATAATTATGTGTACATATACCATGTACAATGAAGATAAGATAATCCTTTCCATTTAACAAGATATTGTTTTACAAATATCTGCTTTGAACCAAGTTTGGAAGCATCACCATCATCAGCAACAGTAGGCCTCATTTCACAGTCGAGAATCTTTTCTATATCATTTAAAGGATTAACCTGCAGGTACAGCATATAATTAAAATCAAAATGTAGCATATACATGTGAAATGCAAGTAACTGATAAAGTTGTATTTCATGACATACACATTTGGGACATCTCCAGGAGGTGGGAAGAGGAGCTTTCAGAGGTGGTAATAAACACTTAGGGTGGTACTCATAAGTGCACGTTTCACAAACAAGCAGATTCCCAGATTCACCACACGCGTTACATGAATCCTCTTTCTGTAAATATTTGAGGAAATGATTAGTCTAACATCTTTAATTGTAATAAATATGTTTCCGTGCCGAATCTAAAACATTGTTTGCGTTTATAAAGATGGAAAGTACCGCATCATCTCTGACAATTTTCTCAATATTTTCTGATTTTTTGGATTTACCGAACAGGAGGTCTGACTCCTCATCAGATTCATCCAAACTATAGCGAGGCCTTGAATCAGATCTAACACGAAGTCTCTCAACTAAACTACTCATTTTTCTGCAACAAAACCAACAAATTCATTATCGTTCATTGCCCATAAAAGAAACTATAAGGTGGATACAATAACAACAAGTTACTGTTCTCTCTATTTCATAATAATATAAAAAGACAGCCGCTTTATAACATACTACTCCTAAAAGGTAATATAGAAAAGGAACCTTAAATGGTATAACTAAGCAAGAAACATGTAAGAACAAAATCCTAACGAATATTTATAAAGTAAATTAGTTGGAAGTTGCAGAAAGTCTACAAAACTCTTATCAAACTCGTTTCTTTCGTAACTGAGATCAAATTTTGACAATGACAGAACCGTAAAATAAAGCTATGTGCACGCCATAAGTTGGTGCCTTCTGTAAAAAAGACACGCGTATAGCTAGATACTCACAAGTCACAACTACCCTCGAATGGTAATAAAGATAATGAACAATGATGTAACGCTTTTTTGTTAATTTAAATCTTGCTGGAACCACTTAGGCAACCCCAATAACAAGAAAAAACACACATGTGCAACAATGTGAATTTCACCATACAAACTGCAATGCACAAAAGCCACATTATAAGAAAACAAAAACAAAACTTTAAAATAAAGAGAATATAATAATTTAAGAGTAAATCCATAGGAACCCTAATACATTAAACATTTCATCTATCAGAAGTCAGAAACGGTATATAACAACAAATTTACATACACGGTTATAAAAACCCTAACTTGTGTTATTTAAAAAGTTAAGAGTTTCTACCAAACAACCCTAATTTCAGAAAAAAATACTACATATAATAAGTAAAATATAGCTACCTCAACGCCAAAACAAAAACCCCCAACAAGAAAACTCAAATAATGTCTCCAAATGACGTCAATTTAAATCGAAAAATGATATAAAAACTAGGGTTTAACCGAATTTACCTGAAACGACAAGGATCTTGCAACTTCGTGTTAAATTCAAATTCAAGTGATGGAGATTAGGGATTCAGTACACAAAATCAAACTCCTGCTATAAATTTAATTTAAACAAGAGCACGTAATTTAGTGTTAGGGTTTCTTTTTTACACATGTAAATATATGTAATGATAAGCAAAAACAAGAAGAAGAGAGTAATTGAATAATAAATTGACCTGATGATTGACTAAATTAGATTAGATTAGATTCTGTATGTGTGTTGAAATCTGCATGTCTTATTTAGAAAAGAAAGAAATGGATGGATGAATTTGGGGAAACTCAACCCTCCTCTGCTTCAAAGTGAGATTTCCCTCAACACTACTCTTGTATTTTCTTTACCCTTTTTTTTTTCTTTTTGCTTTTCTTTTAACTCATTTACTAGGTATTTTTATTTATTTATATAAAGTTGGATTAGATTGGAAATGGGTGAGTTAATATTAAGGATGATAATGGGCCGGGTATGTGAATATAAAATGGGTTCGGTTACTTGTTGCATATCGGGTTTGAGCGTATAGTTGTATCATGTACATTAGTTTAGGGTGTTAGAACACTCACATCCCCTTCTTAATTTCTTATTATGCTCTTTATATATAGTGTGCATGTTTGGGTGTTCATTTTGGAGTTCCTTTTAACTTATTGACTTAATCAAGAAGTTAATAAGGAGAAAGTAGTGTTTGGGTAATTGGTTGAAAAAGAGATAAGTTATAAGTTAGGATTTGTGACTTCTTGATTAAGGAGAAAAGAAGACATTTACATCTTGTTCTTTATTTTGCTATCCATTTAGAGTTCAAGTAAATTTTTAGTATTTATTACGTTTGTTACTCTTTTTATTTTGACTTTTAACTAGTGGGTTTGTGTAATTGTTTCGTATAATTGACCAATACAATTGATCGCATAGGTATTTGGCATGAGAGTAGCCATGGAAGATAAGTGTTGAAAATGTTGTTTTCACAAGTGGATGCTCATATTTAACATCTTGATCAATATCTTAAAAAAAATTGAAGAACAACTGCAACGTGGTAGAATTCCTTTTCTTTCTATATCTCTCGCTTGCACCTATGATATTGGTATGCCTCATGCCCTCATGCTCCTGTTTATATTGTGTGGAGGTGGCAAGATTGTGTGTATGATGTGTTTGTGTGGTGGTGAAAGATGAGCTAAAATAGATTTAGACTGAAATGGGTCATTATTTTGGTATGGGTGTAAACAGACCGGTGTGTTGGGTTGACCGGGAACACATTTTGTAGATTGTTTTAAACTTTAACAAACTAAGGAATTGGACTATCTTGGATGGATCGACATGAATTCCCAATATTTGATGGCTTCTATCTTGGCTCGATCGACATGAATTCCCAGTTCATTAACCACATGACCAAGGAATTGGATTTCGCGCAACCAGAAGTCACATTTAAAGAACTTATCATAGAGTCGTTCTCTTCTCAAGAGTTCCAAGACAAGACGCAGGTGTTCCTAATGGTCCACTATGTTCTTGCAATAGATCAAATGTCATCAATGAAAACAATGACGAACTTATCAAGATAAGGCTTGCAAACATGGTTCATCAAATCCATAAAATACTGTTGGGGCATTAGTGAGACCGAAAGGCATGACTAAGAACTCAAAATGGCCATAATGGGTTCGAAAGGCAATCTTCGGAATGTCGGCTTCATGTACTCTAAGCTGGTTATCTTTTATAAAATTCGTGATTTTCCGATTCGATGTGCTTCTATGGATTAGCATTTTGACGTGAAATATTTTTTGCAGAATGAATACCAGTAGGGATGAGCATGGTACCGGTCCGTAACCGAAAATACCGGTACAAAAATTCCCCAAAAATGGGTACCGGTACCGAAAACAAACGGTAAGGTACCCGTACCGGTTCGGTAGCGGTATTTGAATGTAAAAATCGGTAAATACCGGTACCGAAAAAACAAAAATGGGGGTACCGGTGGTATCGAAATTGACTCGGTACCGGTACCCGGTACCATTTGCTCATCACTAAATACCAGCGTACATGTCGTTAAAATTAAACCTTGAAGGTAATAGTTGGAATCTTGGGAGAAACATATAAAAAACATAATAATTAAACCTTGAAGGTAATAGTTGGAATCTTGGGAGAAACATATAAAAAACATAATAATTAAGGGAACAATAGTATCGCATTATTCGCTTCTTACAAACTGATGAAGGTTACATCAATTCACAATTTTATCAAGGAAACCTTTGATGGTTTTCTTCTTACGTTTGCGAAGACTCTCAAGCATTTGTTGCATTTGTTCTTCCATGCTGGTAGTCATCTCGTTACGAAGTGCTTCAATGTGGAGATCAACTTTATCATTGATTCGTTGTTCGATACAATCAGCTTTAACATTGATTTGTTGTTCGATATGGGTTTCAATGTCGTGTCGAGTTAAAGCGTTATTAGATGAGTGCTCACTTTGTTCGTCTTCACCTTTTAGCTTTTTCTGGGCCAATACCTGATGTGAATTTGGTGGCCTTTTTTTATTTATATTTTCCTCCTCCTACAGAATAAAACAAAACAAAGTAAATCTAAAGAATTTAAGTTAAATGGCTAAACATAAAGAGATGTGGCCTATATATGTATGTAGAAATACTTAATGAACGAGACAAGCATAGTCAAGTCCAGCTACAACTCAAGTTAGAGGTTAAAAAAGCCAGCTCAGCTTAACTAGAAAATTCTAAACGAGCCAACATTCAAGCTCGTACTCGACTCATTTAAAGCTTTCGTCAGCTTGTATTTTTTTTTTAATTTGTATTTATTATGCGTATGAGTAAATTTAACAACCAATAATAATAATAATAATAATAATAATAATAATAATAATAATAATAATAATAATAATAATAATATTATTATTATTATTATTATTATTATTATTATTATTATTATTATTATTATTATTATTATTATGTTTTTTGCACATTTGGATAAACACAACACACAAATGGTGAGTATTTTTTTTTTATAAAAATTATATTTGTTAAATGACATACATAACTTGAGTGAGCCAACTTGGCTTATCTAAGCTTATTTACAACATGATTTCAAGTGCGTTTTTTAACTAGTTTCAAGTCGTGAGCTATTTAACATTCATCCAAATAAATACACAAATAAAGTATATTAATGTTGAGTTCAATTGTCGAGCTATTGAACACTACCTTACTGAACCACAAGACACATGAGATTCTTGCCTAGCCAATGAAAGACTTTGAAGGAATAATTCTGATGCGGATGAATAACCAGAAAGTTTAAGTGGAAGATGTGGGTTCGAGATAAAAATAGTTGATTTACTTAATTGGGTTTGGTTTATTTTATTATAAAAATAGAGTTCGAGTTAGGTTAGAATTAATTTGTATTTAGTATAAATAGATCGTTAAGGCTATTGTCATCTGTATGCTTTGGTTGATAATATAAAAAGTCGAGTGAATTGTTCATCTTGTGTTATTTGTGTTCAATCAAGAGTATCACAATTGTGATAAGGAAGCCAAAGTTATCTTATAACTCGGTACCCTGCCTAGCTCAACTGCAATTGGAAATAAGGACCTTTGAATTAGAAGTTCAACAAGATACACATATGGGTCAATCAGTCAATGGTCATGGGCCATATCCATGAAGCCATGCACACCTAGTAATCTAGTATTGCTTTTTAGTTGCCCCGTCCACATCTACCGTAAATAAGACGTCTCAATACAATACCGACAATAAATTAAGTGGTAAATTTTCATTACATTCACTAAGTATATAGTCGTTCTTATAAATTGTGTTTATAATACAAAAGTGAATAATTTAATCAAAATAAAATGTAGGACTTATATGTTACAACATAAACAAGATAACTCATCCTAAAAGACTAGCTTGATGGGCAAGAGAGCTCATTTGGGTTATAAACCCCACATCTATTACCCATACAACTGATGTAGGACAAGCCCCATACGTTATCATGGTTACAGTCCATAACATTATTATGCTAAGTTATTAAATTTATATTTATAATACTGTATATGCATGTGTGTTAAAATATTAAAAATATACTGCTGTTAAAAAATATAATGGTTATATACACAGTAATATGTTAATAATTTGTTTATTGTTTATTAATGCAGTAAATTAAACAAGTAATATAAATTATGGTATAAAGTATAGATGCGGTCTTGTATAATTAATACATAGTTGAATTCTAACACTTGTAGCCCAGTTGGTTGAGGGCCTAAAATTTCTTATGGGCGGCTTGAGTTCAATTTCTACTAGCTACATTTGGAGGACATTGGTGGAGGGGAAATGAGGGATGACCCGGCCATTGGCTTGGGTTCGAGTCCTGATCCCGACCGGTTTTACCGATTATTTCACGGTCGTGCCTTCGGGCGGGTGAGTGGTCGGGTTTTCCCGGGAATTGGTGGCAATTGGTGGCCCGGATACTCTCGAGTACCTGATTCGCCAAAAGGGTGCCCGAGAGTGCTCGGAATTGATTCGTTGGCCGTTCAAAAAATACATAGTTGAAAATGGTTTTTTTTTTTTCATATTTTTTTTCCTTAAAAACCTATATTAAATATATGCATATGCTATTGATTATCTTAAATGAATACACCAAACCTATACCTACTTTGTTACTCTCAAATCAATAAAGGAGAAACAGATTTAAATACTCCTAACTATCGACTATTGGCGGATAATACTCACAACTTTCACTTTGGCCATTAACACTCTCAACTTGCAACTTATTTTGTTCCATCACCCCCAAACTAACGAAGGTCTAACCTGGTTAGTCTTTATGGCAAAAATGTAAAAACCTAAACTTAAGGGACCTTTTTGAAACTTTTATTATTATTATTATTATTATTATTATTATTATTATTATTATTCACATCTGTATATGCCAATGATCTCCAGCCCAGCTGATTTGAGGTGGGAAGGTTTACCTCCTTGGAGGGTTCCTGCCCGGGTTTGGTCTCAGGTTCGAATCTCACGCTCCACCGAAAAAATAACCGCTTGGGTTTGAAAGGAGAAACTCGTGTGGTGCTATGGGATTCGATCCTGGGCAGTGGTCGCTTTGCAACACAAGATTTACCGCTGAAACACTACTCTCCAAAAAAAAAATCACATCTATATATAAACACACACACCTTCTGATCTTCATCATCATCTTCCACCACAACCCAACCCACCCCACCCCACCACCATCTGCCACCAACACCGGGCTGGGCTGGTGGTGGTGGTGGTGTTTTAGATAGAGAAAAAGACAGAGAGAGAAGGAGGGGGTGAGCATTCTGTCACTAGAAAAAAGGGTTGGGGGGGGGGGGAACTGGGATTTAAAATAAAAGGTTGAAAAAAAAAAGTCTAAAAAGTATAGGTTTTTACATTTTTGCCACGTAGACTGTCCCTGAAGTTTAGGTTTTTACATTTTTGCCATGAAGACTAACCAGGTTAGACCTCCGTTAGTTTGGGGGTGATGAAACAAAATAAGTTGCAAGTTGGGAGTGCTAATGGCCAAATTGAAAGTTTGGAGTATTATCCGCCAATAGGTGAAAGTTAAGAGTATTTAAATCCATTTCCACATCAATAATTCAATAATAATACGTCACTAACATAGACCAAGACTTCATCGTTTAATTAGACGTATTGGTGTGAAGTCGGGGAAGCACCTCAGTGAGGTGATGTGTCTTTTGGTGGGTCGGGGAACACGCCCCAAGCCCCCCTTCCCCCTCCCCCCATTAAATATTGGTGACTTCGGTGGTATTGTTTGATTTAATTAAACTGGCCATAAATCTACAATTTAGCATAGCTAAAGAAAGAAAATCAAAGAATACAACTTGTACTTGCGGCCTAACCAGCTAAAAGCTTGGTTCTTTAGTAGAGACCCAAGTTCGATACCCACTTATGTTACTTTTGGTGGATAGTGACAATGAAGGATTTAAGTTAGGCCTTGTGAGGTTGTCAGTTTGAATCCCAAGCCCACCCGGGTTTCCGTCCCGCCGTGTGTTACGCCAGAGAGTGCAGATCTTGTGTTGTCACGACTGGCAGCTGATGGTATGATTTCTCGAGGGAACGCCCAAGCCACAAACTTTGAAGCTAGTGTGAGTTCGGTTAAGACAACATAGTTGGGACAAAGTGAGACAATAGGTCTTAGTATCCTTTTTCGAACCCATGTTATGGAGTATATTATGGGGCCGTTTGCCAACTTCTGAAGAGGTAAATGCTGACCCAGTAATAGGTCTGAATAGTTAAGAGGTTCTAAATGGTTAAGTACTGAATCATAAAGCGATGTTTGGTTGGACATCTGAATGGTTAACATTTGCCAACAATAATGGTTAACAAAACAATGGTTTTCTAAACCGTTGTTTCCCCAACACACAGACAATGGTTTTCACTCAATTAAAACCCCCCAAAAAACACTCACTTATCTATTCTATACAACACCCACACACAGACTTATGGAGAGAGAAACCAAAGAACAAGGGAAATGATCAAAGAGAGAAAAGGCAGAGTAGGGAGGAGAATGACGACGACGCCACCATCCTTGCGGCCGCATCCTCTACTAATCAGAGAATGGGGAACATGATTGTGGCGGTGGCTTGTCCAACAGATGTGATGACGGTTTAGGATCCGAAGAGAAGAGACGACAGAGGGGTTCCCGGTGTTAGCAGAGGTCGGAATATTCATCATCTCCGGTCGTAATCTTCACCATCCCGGTGTTCCAGCGGTGGCTTGGCTCAGTCTCTCGTCTCCTAATTCAGTCAGACTTTGCTTAGGATCTGACTGATTAAGAGCCCTGGTCAAATGCGAAGCTCGTTCAGATGTACCCAGCCAAACACCACCTGGTCTAACCAGGTCAAATATGTTCGCTGGTCACAGCTGTTTAGACCCAACCAAACATTTCCTAAATGTTTGATTTGACTTAGTAATACTATATTATTATAAAAAGTCTATCTTTCAATTATTAAAAAAAAACATGTCACATGCATTCAGACACACCTATTCTAGAACAAAAAAAAAACTTCAATCCCAACTCCCATCCAAAAATCTTGATGATCGAAAAATTGAAAACCTTACTTTTGTGAATTAAAATACAAACTGAATTCGTAAATCAACTCTTTTTTTTTTTTTCTTTTTCTTTCAGTAGAGCAAATATATAAATAACTTGGACATGCAACCACGACAATTACTTGGAGCCAAATTAAGATGTTTAACAACTAAGTTCAAATCAAACACTTACTGAATAGCTGGTGACCGCAGCATGATGCAGCGACGTCATAGTTTTATCTTTGATGTTTACGCCTGAGTGAGAGTTCGAGCGCGCCCAATTGACAAGTCAGAGCGTGGAAAAAAAACACAAAAATTCTCAACATCAAAGACTTGAAATCAAATATGACATTAAATAAAGGTGAGAATGAATTATATTGATCACCACGAGTAACGTTTTTGGTCGGAGGTTGCTTATCAGGGGTTATAGGTCCAGGTCGCGGACTATCTATATAGCGGCGAGTCACATCTTCAATTGATGGAGCTGCTGCTTCTCTTTCACTAGTATAATCATCATCATCATCATCGTGGAAATAAGAACAGGGGAGGTCCCCGACGTCGTCGTTTTCAGATGGAGATGTACCCATTGCCGGAGTTAATCGAAGAGGTAATTGATCCAATGTGATTGCAAATGGTCAATGGGAGGTTGTTCTAGCTACTTAAGCATGGGAGAAACGTATACACGCACAACATATATACCAAATATGATGATGACCTATATGGTGACGTACGTTGTTTACATTTCTTCAAGCTATATTAAATCTTTTTTATATATATATCTAGAGGACTAGGTTATACCTTGAGAGCGTTCCAAGGTTGACAAATCTAATATGACACATCAAATGTACATATGAAATAGATTGATGTGTTTCAAATTTACATGTAGGAAAGCTAACCGACATAAATGACCAGAAACAAAGGAGGAACTCACAATGATAGAACGTAAAACAATACCTGCAACAAACATCTCAATAGCAACCGACAACACTAACCATTAATATTATAAAACAACAAACAAATAGAATACATTCGGCGACACAAAGAAATTAAAACAACTAACTACATATGTCGCAGTAACGGAAACATCGTAAAACGCAGCTAACAATGATAAGTATACAGACGCGAAAGGAGCCAAAGACAACAACTATAAAGACGCCAAATAATAATAATAATAATAATAATCATAATAATAATAATAATAATAATAATAATAGTAATACCAAATGTTTATCTTCTAACCTTAGCACTTCCATAATCAAATTTCATCAAATTCTACTAATCAATTAAAAAAAATAAACATAATGAGTAAACAAAGCTACCTTTGCGGATAGAAACGGAGACACGTCCACCGTCACTAATACAGGGTGTTCTGTTATGATTGTTGTATGGCGGTGGAACGGTGGTGATATGGTGGTGATAGGTGTTGAGTCAGTCGGAGAAGAAGAGTGTTAGAGAGAGAGAGAGAAGCACACAGAAAATAAGCTCACAACAGACTACCTTTATTAACTGTCACCAACTGTATTTAACAGACTCAGACTAACTAACTGATTAAATACCTTATTCCTATCTTGACACTTTTGACCCTCACAATATGAATTATTACAATTAAGATCCTTCAACTAACAACACATATCAATACCCCCATATAAAGTTCTTAACCCAAGAACTACAACGAATTCACACAAAAAATTGAAAGTCCAACTTGAATCATACAAAGCTGAAGCCTGTTTCTTTTCTGATGATTCGACTGATAGTCAACATGAATTTTTTGCAGCCATTTTGAGCATTTAATACTAGTGATGTAATCCCTTTGAACATGATGAGTAGTGAATAAGTACCACACAAGAACCCATCTAGCCGGACCTTCAAGATAAAATGTAGTTGTTGTGTGATAGTGAATCAACTCCATAGAAATGCAAATATTGAATAAGTGACTTTGTAGCCTGCGCACATATAGGAGTAACCATATTTTTGTCTTCACATTAAAAATGGCCCTCACCAACCATTCAAATATTACAGTTGTTGCCACTTGATTATAACTAGTCTTTATGCCTGGAACATTAAACTGATTCTTTGCTTTACAAAAATCATAACATATCTTCATTAATCTTGTTCTCCCATGCCATATATCATCATCCCATGATATTTAACAAATCACATTATAATGTTTCTGGTCAACTTCTGATCGACACTTGAAGATTGGGCCATTATACCTATAGAAATGATTTTGGTTATCCAACTCTAAATTCTCAAAATTCCCACGTTGTGTAAGCTTCAATATACAATTATAGCCAACTTCACAAAACATGTTTCCGTCTACTTGTTCAACAACAATTTTGAACTTATTAGCCTCACCCTCTTTACCATCTCACATGTAGACCTAGTCGGTATCATTCCAAATTAAGTGTTTTCCCTTCTTCCATGAACCGAATTCTAATGTCGAGCCCCAATTTCCAATATATTCACAAAACCTGACCTGATTTTCTATCATGGACATGAACTTATTTATCCATGGACTAAATTGCGTTTTCCTATGAATTAATGTCTGCGACCTTGTGCTCAAGTGAAAAGCGAGGTCATAAGAAAGTTCACAAGGTGCAACGCCTGGAAAAATTTTAAGCCTTCCTTTAACATCCATATGATCCTCTTTTCCATTGAAAATTGTGTCAGGTTGCTCTGCAACTTCTCTATTTTTATCAATTAGTTCTTTAACAAATTTGATCTTCATAATCTCTCCACCTTTACATTCTATATTACAAACCCAACCGGTATCTATATTACAAAACCAACCGGTATCAATTCGCTTAAACTGTTTTCCACAATGAAGAAATCCAACACCGATTCCTATGGGACTGAATTACACTCTTCCGTAAATTGTATATTCCAACCCTTTTCTTCTTGACTCGTAACTATTTCCTCATGAACATGTATGGGGACCGGTATTCTCTTAATTATCTTATCACCCGTATTTAGTTTGATATTCATATCTTGATTTATAGCACCGATGTCATGTTGAATCTTATCACCAACAACCGGGCTTTGATATTCACTTTCAAGTTTCAACCCATTTAGGCATTTCATCAAACACCATTCCTTCCAATTCCTCCAATGAAGTTTCAAAGTTTAGAGTGCTTGAAGATTACACCATGAACACATCCTTGTCTTCTACGTTTGTCCCTGAAAATTCAGTTGTGATTGCCTGTTCGTACTCCTCTCAAGACAATCCTATAACAGTTGCGGTTACAGTCTTCAAGAACGATTCATGCCATTTGAGAGCTTTACCCTCTAAGTTGACCGCCGCAAATTGGAATTTGAAATTTCTTGGGGTTTCGTCCACATCAAAAAAATGTTTACACTTACATATCCAATCATCCACATTGGTACCATCGAATTTAGGAAATTCAATTTTTACCCAATTTGTATAATCATTCAGTTCTTGCCTAGTTGTTATTATTATTAACTTCTTGATGATTGGCTAAATTACGAGATGAATTCCCACTAGAACTCGATTGTTGATTGGCTAATTTGTCTAACATTTGACAAATTTCATTGAAGGATTGTTCAACTTTTTCAGCAAATGCTTCAAACTTCAATAACAAAGTTGTATGATCTTTAAGGGTCTTATTGAGCTCGATTTGACTGCAAGTTGAAGCCATGGTTCGAGTAATTAAGTGATTTTATTTATTATTATTATGATTGTGGTTATGGATTAAGAATTGGACGGTGATTGATATGGTGATACTATTATTATTATTATTATTATTATTATTATTATTATTATTATTATTATTATTATTATTATTATTGTAGGAATCAAACAAGGAATCTATGAATTGAATGAATTAGGAATGAATTGGATGAAGTTGAAGATTAATAGAGTGGATTGATCACAATTGATCAAACCAAGAACTAGAAACAAAACAGAGCAAGAGAACAACTGATCAAAGAATTGATCAATTCAAAGATTATGAACAGATTGACGAACAGGAAGAATAACGAAGAAAGAGAATTACGATCAGAAGGATGGACAAAACTGGAATCGGATTGGAATGAATTGATCAAGAAAGATCAATCCGGTATCAAAGAACAGAGCAGAAAGAACAGAGAAGAAAAAGAAACGAAGAATTGATGATTGATAAGGATCAGATTGGAACTCACAGATCGGAGAAGATGATCGGAATCGAAGGAAATGGTGGAAGATTGGTAAGTAAGGATGGATACCGGAGCTTCGAGGGTCGTTTAGCTCTGATACCAATGATACAGGGTGTTCTGTTATGGTGGTGGAACAGTGGTGATATGGTGGTGATATGTGTTGAGTCAGTCGGAGAAGAAGAGTGTTAGAGAGAGATAGAGAGAGAGAGAGAGAGAGAGAGAGAGAGAGAAAAGCGCACAGAAAATAAGCTCACAATAGACTACCTTCATTAACTGTCACTAACTGTATTTAATAGACTCAAACTAACTAACTGATTAACTACCTTATTCCTATCTTGACACTTTTGACCCTCACATTATGAATTATTACAATTAAGATCCTCCACCCACAGTTATATCACGATGCGTCCTTATTCTATTATAAACAACTCCAATTCTCAAAAACTAATCACATCAACAACCTTCATTACTCTCCAAACAAATTAGGTTTCAGTGTTAGAACCATTATTACCACATATAGAGTCGTCCTTTTGCCGCGATGCAATAGGGGATTATTATTATTATTATTGTTGTTGCAGCCTTTGTTGAACCGATCCGGCCGCCTCCGTCACCGTGTCCACCACGGCCTCCACTGGATCGGCCACCTCCGTCCTTACCGCCTCTGAAACTGCCGCCACCGTTAATTGTAATTACGATTGGGGTATGGTGCGATGGTGGTGGGTTGTTGTTCATAGGATGTAGGGTGATGGTGTGGTGGTCAAAGATGGTGACAAAGAGCAGTAGGGTTTGGTTGCGAAGAAGAAAGAGAGAGATGGATGTGAGGTAGATTTGAGGGAGGGAGGGATGGAGGGAGAGAGCAGGGAAAAGGGAGGCATGGTTAGAGGTGATAAAAAAACCGGTTTGAGGACTGAAACCGGTGGAACCGAACCGAACCGGTTCCTACAGGACCGAAAAAAAACCGTAGGTTCCCCGACCGGTTCCCCTTCTCCACGAGAAAAACCGAACCGAACCGGTTTTAAACCAAACCGGTTTGGGAACCGTTTAAAAAAAACGGTATGAAAAACTGGTATTTTTATTAAAAAAAACTGAATTTTATATTTAAAAAAAATATATATATATAATAAAATTATACAAAAATGTTTCCACACATACAAATTTATACCCATACACCTTAAAAAATTATAAAAATCAATAAAAGTAGAATTTTATGTAAAAAAATATATTTTGTGTTGGCCTTTTTTAAAAAAAGTGCGCGAAAAAACCGATTAAGAACCGAAACCGAAAAAACCCGAAACCGGTCTCCGAAACCGGTCTTACGAATTAATCGAGAAAACCGGTCCAAAACCGAACCGGTTTGGAACCGAAACCGGTTCGGCCAGAAACCGGTACCGTAGCGAACCGGTTTGGCAAAAAAAACCGATTTGATCACCTCTAGGCATGGTAGGGTTTTGTATGATTTTTTTTGCTTACGATTTTTTTAATTAGCTGGTATATATCTTTTATTTAATAAGTAAAATAACTACACGCGTAAGAGGACGACAATGATTTCTAGATGAAAAATGTGTCGATGATATGGACATATGAACCACCATTAAATTTCATAAGTAAACCTTACGACGGTAAATCCTTTAACCTCGCTACATTTTATAACATTTTATTACCGACAGATTACTGAAGACCCATCTTCACAAAATGATTTGTGATCAATATATTCACCACTATAAGCTATATGTTTTGTGTTGTATATATAAATATTACATGTAAATAATATAATTTAGTGATAAAAGGAAAACTGCTAGAAGAAGACGTCCATTTTATATTGAGATAGTTTAAGACGAAGACGTAGGACTAGTTCAAAGTCTCCTATGAATGCATATCATTTTTTAACAATTTAGTAGACTTTATTAATATTGTTTACTTAGCCATTATGGAATTATATATTGCTTTAAAAATTAGTCTACTTGCAATATGGTATCATCATCCATCATTACTCAACGCCTCAACCCAAGTGATCATCTTCTCCTTTTGTCTTTACGAATATGTCAAGAAATATCAACTGATGTAATATAGATTGGGATTAAATTAAGTTGAACCGAATTTTGTTTCTTGTTTTATTGCACTTTATCGGCGCTATTGTATGTACAAACAGAGCTCCTGAAAAACAAAACATGCTCTTAAACATGATAAATGCTCCGGAAAAACTTGGTCTTCGAATTGCTTTCCCGCCACCCACACCAATTGGGTGAACTGGTTCATAGAACCATCCATGAGCTAAGACGGGTTGTGAAGGCCTTGCAATTTTTCTGCTTTTTTGCATATCGACCCCACTTAGATGACCGTTCGATATCATATATGCTTTGTCTCAAGACCGGAGTTATGGTTCCCATTCCCTATATGAACACCGAAAGGATTGAGAAACAAGTGGTAGTCAATTTCAACTCATTGTGTTTTACGTTATCTCCATTGTGTCTTACGCAACTGGGTTTCGAATTTTTTTCAAAAGTATAACCATATAGTACTCATATTGAAGATAAAAAGACTCTCGATTTTATGGTATATATATATATATATATATATTTTAAAAGATGACATACAAAAAAGTTAAGGACGTTTAAAAATTGAGGGGGGGGGGGGGGTGAAAAGTATTTTAGACGTCTAGACTTGAAGCCCCTAAATTAGAGACGTCTGGACTTGAAACCTCTAAATTTAGATGTTTCGTTGCATTGTTTTCAGTGAAACGTCTAAAGTTAGACGCATCTATTTTCGCAAAATGAGAAAGTCAATGTCTATTTTGGTGATTTTCCAAAATAAAAGTCGTTGGTCAATACGAAGTCAAGCATATTTGTATGTATTAATCTATTCTACCTAGCTAAATGGCCTCAACCACTTAGATATTAATCAAAATCCAAGATGTCTGGACCTCCATCCTTCCAAGACATGTGTAAGAATGGTTCTTCTTCTGCTTCATCATCATCATCTAATCACACTACCCGTAAACCGGTGTCGTTTCAACGCCCGATCCAGGAAAAGCCCCCATCGCATCAAGACGTGGATCCAAGAGCAAAGAAGTCAGATAGTCAACTGGTTCAGTCTGGAGCCACTGCTAAGCCACCGTCTGCCGGAGCTTTTAGTCATACCGACCATAAGTGATGATGCATTGTTTTCTTTTGAATATTATTGTTGTAACTTGTAATGATCATCGTTTAAGTAGTCAATGGTTGTGTGTGCTTTGTTTTAAGTTGTTTGTAAGTTTGAGATGTATGGATTAATGATGTTGTGTTTATGTTAATTTCTAGAAATTGTTGATATATACATGCGTATGAGCTTTAACTTGACAACCACACGTTCTAGATAAAATATTTTGTATAATTATAATTCATCGATGATCTTGCGTTGACTTTTTAGTTTTTAAGAGGGTGAATTAGTTTTAGAGAAATCTTGCGATCTACTTCCATAAGGGTATGATATGATTTTATGAAAATTCATATTACAAAGTAAGGGAAAATAATTTCATAGAAATGTAATAACGTTTTAACCATTTCCATTTTATTTACCCAACAACGAGAAAACAAGTTACATTTAGATTTTTTTTTTTTTTTTTTTTTTTTTTTACTTCAAATTTCAAGGATTTATTAAATTCTTGACCAAAAGAGGCAAATTACATAAGAATAGCAGGCAGGCGGGCAACAAGCTGCGCCGCCACCCCTTTCTGGATAGAGAACCCTAATCTAGAGAAAACAAATCCTCGCCCCTGGGGAGTCGAGAAGTTGCTGTGGACCACCCGCTGGACTCTCGTCAGAAACCTGATCGCTTCTGGTGCTAATGAGCCAAAAGTGTCAAAAGCCAAAGGGACAAAAGCATGTTGGTTATCCTCGCACGCTTTAGCGTGCTTTGTCACCTTGTTCGACTCTGCTCTAAGTACCGCTTGCCCCGCCACGAACCCACTCTCCCTGAATCCCGCTAAAGGTGACACACCCGTAAGGTCCACACATGCGTGTTTCCCACCTTCCCAACCAAACACTAGCAGGTCAGCCGGCCGTAAAGTGGACCTCCCTTCTGCCGGGTCTGTAAGAAAGTTAACAGGGGCCTCTTTCTTTGCCGAGATCCCTGCTCGTCTAAGAATATCCATTAGAACGTCCCGAACGAAATCGTGCCTGTACTTAAACCCCGGTAACTCTCTACAATGGAGGGCATGCTCCCCATATTTATCCAAACACGCTTTTCGGCAAACCGGACATGTCTCGTCATCCGGAAAAATGGGAATCATCAAACGATATTTAAGGATTGCTCTATATTCCACCGCTGACATACGTTGGCCCAGCCCTTCGATAGGGATAACTGTTAGGAAATCTTGGGCGTGGGGCCTCTGTAAGCATTCTATGACGGCTTTCTGGCGTGGGGTCAAGCAAAAATCTTCCCCCAGACTTCGTGCGATTCGACAATAAAGAGCATTCGCCAAGGTTTTCTGTGGCTTTTTGGGGGCGGTGTCTTTATTGGAGAAACCGCCAAGATCAAAGTCTGAGAGATATTCATGCAAGCGTTCCAAAGCGCAAACATAATCTGGATCCATGTTATCAACTCCGCTGTTACGTAAAATATGGTCTTGCAACCCCCAGGATTGAGATCTGGACGCCACAAAGGCATAAGTGGCTACATCCTGGGCCGAGAGGAGGCCCAACCCACCATGCCGCATCGGTAAAGTTGCGACCCGCCACTGGAGGTCCCCAAAATATGCCCCCCCACAAACTACAATATATTCAATTGCCTCCCGGAGACCTCTATCAAAACATGAGACAGCACTGCCTACAAAGGGGGGCTGGCATGTTCGTAAGCCGAAAAGCAACTTTGCGACCCCCATACAGGATCTGAGCAGGAGGAGCTCGCTTTGAGGATCCCGCAGACGAGGGAGGAGCCCCATAAGATCCACAGCCCGTGACGCCCTTTTAGTAGACAAATCACAGATGAAGCTAGCATCGCGGCTGACTGCCCCTCCGAGCAGTTTGACACCTCTCTCAGGCCGTCCAATATCACTGGGGAATAGCCCTGGCCTAGCTTTTACCCCATCGCAGGTTGGCCTATCCTGCTAAAGACAAACCCTTGGTTCTTAGGGCTCTAAATGAGAATTGTATTTTCAGGCATTGCTTCAAACTTCTAAACAGTTCGCTATCACTACAAAAAAATCGACCTTTAACGGCGATCTCATAAAGGTGTTTTTTTTTTTTTTTTTTTTTCATACTTGAAACAATTTTTCACTAAAATCTATGGAGCTCTCCTGCTACCTAGTCGAACTTATCTAGAATTACAGAAAGTTCTAAGAAAACATCTAGAAGCGTATGTCTTGTTCCTAAATCACATGCTTTATAGAAAAAAAAAAAAGAAATAACTACTCGATACCTCGTAACTACTTAATTTATTAGCACTAGTTTTAAATCGGTGAGCCACCAACATTTGTTCTAGTCACAAAAAGGTCTTGTACGTTGGTGACGAAAATAAAGTTCATCACTAATTTTTCTTGTCACCGTCATCCATTGAGGATTTTGCTTGTTGTGCAACAACCTACATTTATTATTTCCCATGAATGGCAGGTAATCGTCAAATTCCCCACCCTCTCATGAAAATAGATCAATTAACATGTGAACATATCAATTATATTATTATAAGTTACATGATTCACATGCAAATATCATAATTTTAGTTGATTAAAAAATCTTATCATTTTGTCAACGATAATAACAACTAGTGAGATACCCGTCCGTTGGGACGGGTTTTCGAACGGGGATTAGAAAGCGTGAAAATTTATTAATTCATGTATATGATATCTCAAATTTAGTTATATAGTTGGCGCATACATAATTTATTACTAATGTTGATATAGTCCTGAGAAAAAGATGAGTACATTAGATTAATTAAAGAAAGATAAACAATAAAGAGCAACACATAATTTTATAAGTAGTACATTTCACTGCAAATAAAATGCACGCCTAACATAACGAAATAACTTAACAAACAGTAACATGAACAAAGTTAAAGAAAACAATTGACAGAACTACATATTGTGATTAGTAGACGCAAAAGTTGATTAGTTTTTGTACATTTTAACTCAAATTTTGTTATTTATGTGAAACCGATAGAAGGCCACCAACTTTTCTTATCCATATTATTTTCCTATCTTCCGACATTGGAGCACATTTATGCTGCTCTCTAAACGCACAAGCTGTAAAAACATTAAAAAAAATTTAACCAAAACATCATTAAATTAAACAACTTTTTAGATTATGAAGATAAAGATTAAGAAGTTTAACACAATAAAAACTTTCCCGCACTGAGATAATCAACCCTCGGGTCTGGGGTGGGCCAGACTGTGTCCATGTCTTTACCACTGGTGGTCGCTCGGTGGGTTTAGTCGGTCAAAAAAAAAAAAAAACACAATAAAAACCTAAAAAAATGAAAAAAAATAAACATTTGATTAAACAACTTCTTAATTACAAATCAAGATGGCATTTGACAAAGCCAAACTTTTCTTTCATTTATTCCATCTATGCACAAACAAAATATATATCTATATTTTCTCCAAACGTGTTTGTATCAAAACATTAAAATGCTCAAAAACCTACCATGACTCTTCGCCTTAGCCAGGGAATGGTGTTAATGTCACTTACAACATGTTCTTGTACATCCAATGTTGTTGGGTTTGTTTTCATTTTGTGTACTCTGAATTGATATCAGAGGTGAAGCATATATAAGGGCCAGGGGTGGCCCTCCCCCCCCCCCCCTTGTTTTTTGTCGCAGTAATGAAAATTTGTGGTTTTCGTAGGTAAATTGAGTCCGGGTTGAGCCCGGCCCCTGCCGATTTGCCACTACCAAGCGAAAAAATTTGAGTCCGGCCCCCTCCGATTCGATAACCAAGTTTCGCCCCTGATTGATATTATTTGATTCTTATGGTTTTTGCATTTTGCTACATAGAGCACTTGCTAAATTGCAGAAAAAACCCATGAACGAAAATAAAAGGAACACCATTTACTTCAATGTCAACATACAACATGACACTAAAAAGTAAAATCAAGAATACAACGATTTACGGTAAATTAAAATTTGCTTGTGTAAAAGTTGTGTTCGAATACAACTATGGGCAGCAGAATCTACATAATTACAGAAGTGGTTTTTCGCTTCGCGGCGGTTTGACGTAATGTAAGTGAACGCCGCGCTTCGTTGCGGGTAAGACTTTATGCAGACCAAGTTTTAACATTTCTCATTGTGTGGCTCGGCAGTATATTCCTGCTTTTACAGGCTTCGTGTAATCTCCATTTGGCTCACTAATTTCAAAGACAAAACCTAAGAGCTCTAATAGGATGTCAATCACGACATACAAGCTGTTAATTTCCAACGTGTCAGGCGTTCGCTTTTTTTGCAAGATTTCTTGTGCTCTACTTTGATGAGTTGATTTTGTCTCCTATAATGATATGCAAAAATGGTTATTCTCTGAGTTTGAAAGAAACCAAATCACAACCACTAATACATGTTGGACATATAAAGATAATGAAGTAGTTATTCAATAACACTAACATATGCTGCACATATAATGAAAATGAAATAGTTGTTCAATGAGTTTATTTTATCAATTTCTCTACGCGTTGAAGGAATATGTGCAGAAAATGATGTTTAGTCATCCATATTTGGAAACGCAGAATTTGAAGAAACTGAAGTTTGGTCAATTATATTTATCTATGAACTCAAAATGGTCAGCCTATATATAATTATATATTCTTCAAGAACCAATTTTCATCCAACAACAGCCACAATGATTATTCCTAAGCTTCTAACATTAATCATTATGATGAAATAAAACTTCTTAAGACGAATAATCAAGTCCCTGGGAACAAATCATCGATAAATTAATCTCTACAAACAGTCAAATCTCTAGTAGCTAATTATCGACAATTTAATCTCTAGAAACAAATCGTTGACAAATTACTTTTATAAAGACGAACACATAGCTAAATTATGATAGCTTGAACCGCCTTATTCATCAGAAAAAATAATTAAAAACTTCAAATACATGTATTTGCTATTTTAAAAAATCCTATAACTTATTTACATTTCAAAAAACTTCTACCTAAATCTACCAATTTACTCTCAGTTCAGCTGTCTATTCATACATACATACCAGCCCACATGGCAACATGCTTAATTGTTTTGTCATTCCATTCAATCAGACCAAACAGAAATATAGATTGACATACAAAAGGTAACTAAAAATAATAATTACCTTTTACAAATGGCAAGGCCAAGTCCACTGCCATTTGGATTTCTATTTGCTGGTGATTGACTTTCTGCAAATTTCGTGAACAGCTTAGGAATGTCTTGTGGGCTGATTCCAATTCCCGTGTCTTTCACCTACACATAGTTTTTTCACCAACAGGATTACTATATCTCTCAAAGTCCTTGTCAACTACTCTTCTATTTCCTTGTCAGAACAATTATGAGATTGCCGCATATTTATTGATGAAATATTCTGTAATGTCATGAAGGACCGCTTTAATTTACCATCAGAATAACTGGTGCATCCTGCATACAACATAAACCTTGAAAGTGGTGTTTCAAAACAGATTCAGGTTGAAAGGGTGACTACTTAGTTGATGTCAAACAAAACAGGCAAGATCGTAATCGCCCATTAACATTTTGTTTTATCCATTTCAAGAAGATGATGGGTCAAAATAGATTAAGATTGAAACAGGTCACTTATTAGTGAATGTGAAACTATACATGCATGATAGTAAAGACCAAAGATAGAAACTCTATGAAATGCCAATAAGAACAAAAACTAAATTAAAGTCAGAACAGCAACAACAGCATAAATTGGACTTAATTGATTTTGAGATGTCCAAGCTTATTTCTATAAGATATTGTAAATAGAAGATGGCAAGTGGGTGAACATAGCAAAGCTATTGGTTGGGTTAGCAGAAATCGAAACGCTGCCCTCTTTTGAGAATTTCACAGCATTCCCAACAATATTAAGAATCATTTGCATAAGCCTCTTCTCATCACCAACTGCATACTCTGGCAGTTGTGGTCTTTGGTTAAAGACAAAAAAATTAAAGATAAAAAAACACAAAGTGAATCAAGATTAGATATCAAATAATCAATAAATTTAAATAAAATACACAGGGTTTGAATCTGCAAAATTAAGTGGTATTTATCAAAACCACAGAGGAAGAACACCGATAACTAATTAGATCAGATCATAACCCTTTGAGAGTGCTTTCAGCAACGCGAACCCTAATGGATGCTTCTCTGTCTTCGAAATGAAAACAAAACAACTCAACTCATTGGATCAATTAACATGTAGATATAGAAGAAGAAAAGAATGAATCGATTGATGAAATGGGATGCAATTAGATTAAACTTATAGAGATGTTGAGATGTGAGAGAATGAAATCCAGTGGAAAGTGGAAGTGGGAAAGAGTGGTTTTAATGCCATTGTAGATTAAGAAAATGTTAAGAGAAATGAGGGAGCAGAGGTATTTGGAGACACCATAACTGCTAAAGAGACGTGGGTTTAGTTGGAGCAGAAAATTAAGGAAGGTAAAACTGATTATCAAAAATTTAAACTGCCAAATTTTTGCCATAACCACCATATTATTCTGGTCAGGATTTAACTTTAGAAATAACCACCTGATTTGGATGGCTAAGATCATCTCAAAAGTAGTTACTAAAGGTAAAATAGGTGGTTTCTAGTGGGGTGAACAATATAGTAATAATTTAAGTATTAATTAAACATGTCCCATTATGAATCGTCATCTCATTAGTCATCATATTACGTATGCCTTAATTTGTATACCTCCTATAAGTATATAGAATCACATTGGATCAACATCGATCGATCTCTTGTCTTCCTCCAATGGATAAACCTCCATCCATCTCAAACATGTGTAAGCCGGCTGTCTCGTCTACTTCCTCCATCAATAACACGCGCAAGAAGCCAGAATCCTTCCAACGCCGAATAGATGAAAAGCCTCCCTCCTATGGGTCTGTGGATCCAAGACCAAACAAGTCAGATACTAAGTCCGGCCAAGCTGGAGGAGACCCAAACAAGCCATTATCGGTTGGAGCATTAACTCATGGTGACAACAAATGATTTGTGTGTATCTGTTACAAATTGCGTTGGTGTAATCTTTCATCTTAGTTGTCTTTGGATCTTCATCTTTAATACGTTGTGTGTGATTGCTAGCTTGTGTCAACTGTGGAACTGAATTAACCATGTTTTAAGACATATCTACCTAGCATAACTATTGGATTGTTTTACCTATAAGTCTTATTTAATAACCGAAGAATTATATCGACGATTTTCACCGAAAGTCATGTGTGAATATATATATATTTTTTTAATGGAGAAGAAAACTTATATTCCACCAACAAACTAGCAAGAAGCTAGAGGTACACCAAAAAAAAAAAAAAACGAAAATCACGAAACATACATTACCAAACCTAAACACCTAAGCAAACCGCCATAGACCCCCCCAAAACTATGCTAACCGATCAATTATCTCGACTGGAAGCATCACCTTAAACCTTGATACTTTAACACCTTTTCTCACCCGACGGCTTCTCCTTTGGATCTTGCCATTCACTTTTTCAACCACATCAATTCTCTCACCAAATCAAGCGACACATCCATTCTTTCTTCTACACCATATTCTCCACCACCTTTCTAAATTTGACTCACCAAATCCATGGATGGCGCAACAAACATTGGCGGAGGTACTATATGCCTGATGGGGTCAAGTGACCCCATTGATTTCTTAATATTATATAGAGTAGGGTTCAAGTCACCCGTTGATTTTTTAAATTTATGTAGAGTAGGGTTGTTCATATGAGCTAATCTGAGCCGAGTCAAGACAAGCTCGGGCCCAACTCGATTATAAACCAAGTTGGCTCGGATTTAAAACCTAGCTTCGCTTGGTTAGGCTTGAATTTAAAAATAAAAATTAAGAAATAGCTTTCAAATTCAATAGTGAAAAGAAATACAATATAAATTCAATATATCCTATTTTTTTTTTTTTTCAATATATCCTAATTAATACCCGGATTAGCTAGATGAGCCATTAGCTTTTACATACAAATACGTTGTGTGTGATTGCTAGCTTGTGTCAACTGTGGAACTGAATTAACCATGTTTTAAGACATATCTACCTAGCATAACTATTGGATTGTTTTACCTATAAGTCTTATTTAATAACCGAAGAATTATATCGACGATTTTCACCGAAAGTCATGTGTGAATATATATATTTTTTTTAACGGAGAAGAAAACTTATATTCCACCAACAAACTAGCAAGAAGCTAGAGGTACACAAAAAAAAAAAAAAAACGAAAATCACGAAACATACAATATAAATTCAATATATCCTAATTAATACCCGTATGAGCTAGATGAGCTATTAGCTTTTACATACAAATACTTTGTGTTTCTTATTTCAATGTATTGTATTTCATATTATCATCAAATCAAATCAAATGAAGTTGATCCACATTAACAAAAGGCTTAATCTAATGAGATGACAATTTTGAAAGAAATGAGTTACAAACTAGATAATAACATACAAGTCCCATATTGAATCAATTCACTATAACTATAATCTAGGAAATCTAGGATCAGCAAAACTGGCGTCCGAGATTTCCCGGTTCAAACGTCGTGTCAGGTTTCAAACGGCTGCAGATTGTGTGGTACCAATCAATATATAACTGTGACAGTATGTAAAGAATACCTATTGTTCCAAGGAATGTGATATATGTTCAAACTCGACCACAGCATTAACTGGAGCTGTTGCTTTTAAAACCATTTCTTTGTACTCCTGTTCGGGACTCGAAAGAGCGACAATGGCACCACCTGCACCAACCGAAGCCTCACCCTGGTGGACCACCACGGTTCGTATAACAATGTTGAGATCAAATGTGTGGTTGTAAGAAAAGAAGCCGATGGAGCCGGAGTAGATCCCTCTGGAGCAACTTTCAAGAGAATCCAAAAGTTCCATCGATCTTAATTTGGGAGCACCGGTCATTGACCCACCAGGATATGCTGCTTGAACACAATCTATTGCACTTAGATCTGACCGTTTCTTTCCCCGGATCGTGCTTACCATGGTGTGGACCGTTGCATATGACTCAACTTCCATGAGATGGGGAACGTGGACCGACCCGGGTTCACACACACGACCTAGGTCGTTCCTTAGAAGGTCAACAATCATCAGATTTTCTGCTTGATCCTTTTCACTGTTCATAGATGATAAAGAAAAATTAAGGTTCACCTTCACACACCAAACCACGGGTCTAAATGAGCCGAGCTCGGCTTGTTTAACTTAGAAGAGCTCAAGTTCAACTCGTTTATTATTTTATATTTAATCTATATATACTTATAATTGCTTTTTAAGATATCTATTTTTGTAACTTTAATATTTAACATAATAAATATTATGTGGTTATTTTTTTCAGAACTCAAATACAATAACAATTATTATGCAAATACACATTTAATATACTAAATTTTTTTTTATTAATGATAAGCACTTTTATGCTCACAAGCTTAGTCGAGTTAGATGAGGTGAAGCCTGTGCTCGAGCTCGATTAAATGATCTCCAATAAAGGCTCGACCTCAGCTCGATTCATGCTTTTATCGAGCCAAACTCGAGTAGCTCAAAGGGGCATTTTCATCTTTTTTTTAAAAAGACAAATATTTGTGAATCAAAAAACCGCAACCCGGCCCATTTCGACCCGAATCAAGTTCATAAAATTACCAAACCCGCCCATCTAGCCAACTCTAGTTCCAGATGCTGGCAATGCAATACCTGTGTTGTAGTTGTGATCTAAGCATCTCATCTTCGGCAGCTGTTGAGCCACGAGCGATAGTACCCTTAATAGGTTTTGCTTCCAGAATACCATCTCTATCTAACCGTAAGAATCGCTCAGGTGAAGAACAGCAAATAGTCAAATGTTCTTTCGAAAAATTAAGCCATGCAGCATAAGGTGCAGGATTTTTATCTCTGAGGTGGAGATATAGCCCCAGAGGATCAACATCTCCGATTTTCTTTCTCATCTGAGTTGTGAGGCACAACTCGTAGCTTTCTCCATCTTTAATGAATTTCTGACATCTCTCCACATCTTCCATGTATTGCTCTTGAGTTTTATCGATAAGGAAGCCATTGTTCATCGAGATTGCATGGACAGACGTTTGAGATGGTACAGTTTTGGAAGCAGAAGCTTTCATGGTAATTAGCTTTTGCTCCACATCATCTACCCAAGTACTTGTTTTTGTGGTTTGATCATGTATAGAGAGAATGTAGATGTCATCGTTGGAATGATCGATGACTATAAGATTGTCTGCAAAGAAGAAACATGCATCTGGTGTTTCTGCCTTGTGACGATTATATGGTACACCGCATTCAACTTTAAGACCATATCTGCATGTGAAAATTTGAAGTTAACAAATTTAAAAATGACAGAAGCCAAGAATCCCAACTAAAAGGTGGCAAATACACAAGGTAGTGTAAACGGGTGAGGTCAAACGTGTAATTTTTGTACATGTGGGTCACGGGCCATGTTAGCACGAGATTACAAAGAGTATTATTTCATCAAGAATCCAAATTCTTAAATAAAATGACTTTTGGAGATTTTATGCATTAAAAATGCACTGACCATGTGACCCGTTTCCTTTTCATACACTTTTTTTCTTATTTCAACTTTTGACCCTTTGACCGCATGAATACCAACAACAAAATTTTACATACCCAAGATAGCCAATGTATCCACCATGAAACTCGAACGGTAATCCATCATAATCGTGTTCATCATAACGAATAGATTGAAGTTCCTGACAAAACAAAATGTAAGTAAAAATGACATATACTCGCCTACTCGGTATATATCATGACATGGTGAGTATAGAATTTATCCTTCATACCTTATTCATATAATGGAAGAACCCATCTTCCAAAAATGTGGTTGTAGATAAGCCTTGAGCATTTTCAACTGTAATATGACCTCCATTTGTACATGTAACCTTACTGAAAGAAAGAAGATTTGCATATCATACCTTGCAAAAATGTAATTCAAACTAGGACAAAACCGTAACATAACAACCGATGGTAATGGCCTGGTTATAAAGGGTAAAACCGACCCCTACTTCAAAGACATAACCCAAGTACAGAAGTAAATCATAAGTGGTCTTTATTCAAACCTTGGGTCTGACAATCTGAATGTTATCTGCTTCCAAAGAGAACCGCCTTTTCCACCCATAAACGAAAATCTTGCTCTCCTCTGCATAATAAGCAAAAATCTAGTAAATATATTAATAAATACTACCAACTTTATAATTCTAAGGAATTATGCTGCTACTACATAAAGATTTTAGAACATAATATTTGTGTCATTCTACCCTAGACCCTACTTGTGCCAGATAGAAACATTCACCATACAGAAACATCTTCGGGTGCTAAGCAATGGCCATGCAAGACTGTTACATAATCACATGTACATCCTTTCTTAAATGGTCAACATAAGGGCAACTAGATGTGGAAATTTCGACTAGGTCAATTTGGGTATTCTTTTTATCCCAAATGCGTCAAATAAAAGTAGACCCAACCGCGGCAGATAGGTTTAGCATGCGCCAAGGGTGTTTTTTTTTTTTTTTTTTTTTTTTTTTTTGCATAAAACCTCCTAGAAATGCTTCACCCAAAGAGCTAGACAATTATAGCTAACGTATCAACTAACAATTACACATTTAAAAATGAACAAAAAGTGTTTACAAAACAAAGTACGTGTGTTAACCAACCCAACTAGCCAGCCTATCCTGCAACCTCAATGAACAACCATAACAATTATACCTTTTCTGTAGAGGAGCTATCTAGCCAAAAGGTGTTTTCAGCCTTTTCATCTCCAAACAACTTGAGAAATATGTTTTTTCCACCACCAACTTGACAAGATAACTTCTCAAGTTTTCTCCATTGTAATCTCAAAAACTTGATCCCATTGTTCATATTTGATGATTGTACCATCTTGTACATATTAGTATTAAAAACCGACACATATGCACTCGTAGAGTTTTTTTTAAACCGCCAACTTCCATTTCCCACCTGCATGCATGCTATGTAAAGTTTACTGCTCAGTGCTAATAACAACACGATTCAGGTGCAAGAGGTATATATATCCTAAGACACAAGATTGAAAATAAACAACAAACTACAAAATCAATAATGCAAAGTCTGATGATGATTGAAAGATGTGGTAATCTTGACACGTTTACAAAAAAACTAGAGTTTGGGTTTTTATCATCTCCAACAGGGCTAAAGGTTAAAGGTTTTTAGCTTAAGATTTAAAAAAAAAAAAAAAAAACAGCAACTGAATCGACTAGGCCAAACTTCACCCACAGATGCTTAAAGCTTCCGAAATCATTTTACTAAAACAAAAAAAAAAAAGTTTTGACAGTGTAACATGCATAATTTAAAAAAAGGACCCATTTTCCCATTTCTAATGAAGATATTGCTCATATAGGGATTATATATAAATAAAGACATGCTTTAAATACCCTACAGAAGCAACTCGAGTATAACGAAGACATTGAGTAAATGGTTATTTAACTTGGTAGATTACCTTTATATTGTAACTTCCTCTCACTAATGGAGGGAGTGTCTTTCCAGCTCCAAAAATCTTCAGTAATATCCCTGAAATTTTTGAATATCTGACTCCCATGACATGTGGCAATGCTCTCAGGATGAAACTGCGGTTCAAGGCGCAAATATGATTTAGCTCACAAGTGTGGTGAATAATGAATGGTAGTGCAAACAAAGATCAAGGCCTACCTGCAAGCCATAATGAGGTCGTGTGGAGTGCATGACGCCCATGAGAACCTTCATACCTTCAATGCAATTTGAAAGGCCTGAACTAGATGTTTCTCGGTCAATCAGAGAAGAAATTGTATCACTAGAACATGTCCATGCTAAAGGTATGAGTTCCTTTGGAAGTGTTTTTGCATCTATTATAAGAGAATGATACCGAACCACCTGCATCAATTCAGAAACCATAGTCATCAGAATGCTTCATGAGCTATCAACGAACCATTGTTTTGATAAAGTGTTAATATCATACAAAACCAACATACTTTCTCATTTTTCACCAAAAAAAAGCCCCCTCAACATACTTTTGACATATTAATCTCCCTAAACATGTCAAAAGAAAACCATGAAAAATTCCCTCAACTTAATTTTGTTATACTAAAAGGGTGTTTGAGTAAACTTTTTGGGAGCTACTTATGACTTTTCACAAAAAGTTATAAGTAGTTTTGAGAAGTTACACTTCCCTTACTTTTCAAAAACTCCTTTTCCATGTTATAAAAACTTATAAGTAGAAGTTAAAAGTTACTTTCCCAAACACTTCATTTAACTTATCAACTTTTTGAAAAAGTAATAAGTTATAAGTAGGTGAAAACAAGGAGAGCCAAACATGCCCTAAAGTCCCCACACTTATCTAGAATGCATGTACTTGCGGAAAAAGAAAATAAAAGGAATGACTTGTTACCTTTTAATTCGTCAAAATAAGATAATATAGCTTTTTTTATGCAAAAAAAATCTTGACTTTCAATTCATCAAATTTAAGAGGCGACAGGCCATCATTAAAATAAGTTTCACAAGTACATGTTTTCTACACAATGATAGGGACTTTAATATAACAAAATTAAGTTGAGGGGCTTTTTCATTTTTAGGAAGAACATGTCAATTATGATGGAGGGACTTTATGTATAAAAGTGAGTTGGTATTTTTTATATTAATTCTTTAATATATAATATACTGATTCTTTAGAATGTGAAAAAAAGTGGGCTACCACCGTTCTCTAATTAAATGTTAAATCCTAGTATCCTACTTTTCCACCCCCAAGGGCGGGGTTTTGTTTTTAGCAGATTAGGATTTTCTATTCAAAAAGGGGTGGCGGTGCAGCTTGTTGCCCGCCTACCTACCATCCTTATGTAATTTACCCTTTTTTATCAATGGAAGAAATCTAACATTTAATATAAAAAGAATAAAAAAATAAAAAAATTGTCATTTGTTCTTCCACCATAGGCCATGTCTATGCACAAGGTCTTTCTGTGAGTCATTAAACTCCCAACTTCCCAAGTCCCATCAAAGGAAATTATGCATGTTGAATTATACATGTTCTTAAGGCTGACCTTAAAACCAGAATTTCTGCCGGAAGGAATACCATGAAACAGGCTGCATCCATTATGCTTAATTTCACTAAAAAGGAGAATTGGAGTTAGTATGAAGAAAAACTATACTGGCTAGGGAAACCTCGCAGCCAATTAATGTAAAGATTACAGAGAAAGTGAGCAAAATAAAAAAAGCAAAATACAACATTGTTGTCAATTTGCATGTGCCCTTATCTGTGTAGTCAATTTTAGGGGTATACCACTGGTATTTCGGAGGTTCCATAAAATTTCGTTTCAAATTTCATTTTAAATTTCGCTACCGAAATAATCGGCGAAATTGACGAAAATATACCGAAATTTTGGAAATTTGACTTCCAAATTTCGGTGGAAAAGGTGGTATTACCGGTTGTTATGTTTTTTTGGGTCAAACTAAAAAAACCTAAATCTTTTACTTATTTTAATATGTAAGTATAACATTTTAATATATTCACATGCTTTTATAGATAAAATTGTCATTATATCACTTCATTTATTTATAAAATGTAGATGTATGGTGGCGTAGTTATGGGATCGACACACTTTTGCTCCAAAAGTTGGCTATTAGTGTCCTATTTTGTTAATAGCTTTATAAATAAAATTACCGAAATACCACTGAAATCCCACCGAAAATTTTATCCTTAACTACATAGGCCCTTATAACCGAAATGTGGTTCTTCTTGGCATCATTGGCATGTCAGATATTCAGCTCAGTCTATATGAAGGAAATGAGGTAATAATGTATATTGATTACAACCGCACCACTAAAGTTAACATACCTTAGACGGCCATGTACAGGTTCAATGGCGTGAACGACCTTTGCACCATGCACATATCCTAAGGCCTGTCAGAGCACAAAGCGAATGAGAACATTGTTCAACCTATGAAGCCATATAAAGAATTTGAGGCAAATGAGAACATAGTTCAACCTATGAAGCCATATAAAGAATTTGAGGAACGCAATGGGGTGACAAATGATATGGGTTAAAACATCTATTTTTTATGAGGTTAGAAATGTGCAAGGTTGACCCTAAACAGTCTTGTCAATAAAGATTAAAGATTATATTGCTTCAACGACAATTTAATTTTGGGTGACGTTTGACTCATTTCTTTTAGCCATTTTTTTATTTCAACTGTTTGCCCTTCTAGAAATTACCTAACCCAATCAACCCATCCATGAGTAGCAGATGGGTCATGGGTAAAATTTGGCACCTATCATGCAATGTACCCTTCAGTACTGGGATAAAAAATGTATAAAAAGGAACAACTACTACAAATAGCAATGTACAAAAATTGAAGTCAACTTCATATAGTTCTGATGAAGAGCACTCAAACCAACTTGAAAAAAATACCTGGTGTCCAAGACAGACACCCAAGATTGGAATGTCTGCGCACTCTAGCAACAACCTAAGACAAATTCCTGTCAAGTCCCCAAAAAAAGTTCGGTCAGTTTTTCCAATATGGCAGACAACTGAATTTACGCTATGCTGAACTCAACCAAAAGTGTGAGAAATCAACAGTATTACCAACAAAATCGACGTTATTTAGAAAGTGAACAACCAGTGGATAGACATGCTGGGAGACTTTATTCCCATTCCAAAGAACCTATCACTAAGAGAATATTTTGGATTTATTTACTAAGCAGATATTCCCACATTGTTACTCGGCATATCACATGTTACACAATAAAGAAACTCACAATGACATAATCCAACGTTTCCTAATTAAAAGATAATCATGCAAGCATTAATGCATTATGCAAATTCAGACCACTAACCTTGAAATACTATTTGGTCCCACAAGGATACTACATGACACATTATGAGTTATGACATGATTTAAGTAGTGCATATGGCGAACATGATGTCTTACCTACATCAGTCGGGCAAGCTGGTGATCCTGGACCTGGTGATATAACAATGTTATCAAAGGCTCTCTCTTCATAAATGTAATAATATGCCTCCTCCCAAGTCCATTCATCATTGCGCACCACAACAGGAGGTACTAGAAAACATGAAAACTTATCAAAATAACATACAGCTTATTTTCAATAAACCGTCTAGACACACAAACTGAGAAATATAGAGAGAGCTTACTTCCATTAGTAACCGATAACTCTTGGTATATATTGTATGTGTAGCTGTCATAGTTGTCAATCAACAATGTCCTGATAAAGTCCAACTTCTGTCTTGGCTTTCCCATTAAACATGTTCGTTCCGGTTGACCTGGTATATATTGACTTGAAAGCACCGCCTTTCTAGCATCATGACTAGACACTTGGATACCGTCTTTGTTGGCGAGGTCACTAGCCCTGATTGATGATGTAGATATTGATTTATTTATGCTTATGCTTTTTGGTCTTTCCAAACAAGGAGAGATGACTTCTGAAGGGTTTGAGCATAGAGTGAATTTCATTTTGAACCTAATAAATGAATGATGGATCCACAAAGCCTATGCGTCCAGCGAACTTATAAGACTCTGAATAAAAAAACAGTGAACTCACTTTAAAAAAACCACAAAGTATATACGAACACCATCTATAACAAGTCAGCAACAAATTTATAATTGATATCACAAAAAAGCAGAATAGCTTACTCACTTTCATAATAACAAGATTTCAAATTTACAGTTACCACTTCACAATTAGCAATAATGCATTCAAACCAACAAATGTACATAGAAAATTGAAAAAAAAAATAATAATAATCCCTTTGCGACACCCCAACCTGGAAGAGTTTAGAGTAAAGCAATACTCCACAATACGTATTAGAGTTTCCAAAATAACTCCAAAAAATCTGATAATTTAAATAGGTATTCAGTACATAACTTAAAAGATAAAAATGTTATTTCATAGGTTAATTCTCTCATTGCCTCCCCATGAAAACAAAACAAAGCACACCAAAGCGTAACAATTAGAGGGCGAATAAATGAAATAATGGAAATGAGTCGAATGAGAGAATATAACAGAAACGATGAAGATGATAAATAAAAGAGATAACAAAAATCATAAGACAAGAACTGGAAGTGACAGATCATATATAGGGGTGTAAATGACAGAATATAACAGAAACAATGAAGATAATAAATAAAAGAGATAACTAACATGTGACAACAGATATAAGCAGATAGTAGAAACACCGTTTTGTAGTACAACAATAATGTCCAAGTAGTGGTGTAAATGATGCGCAATGGCTGGAGAGCTACTATTTAACATTGGCGAGTCGAGCTCTAGCCGAGCTTTTGCTCGTTTAAGCTATCAAAGCGAGCTCGAGCCGAGCTTTTGCTCGTTTAAGCTATCAAAGCGAGCTCGAGCCGAGCTTTTGCTTGTTTAAGCTATCAAAGCAAGCTCGAGCCGAGCTTTTAGCTCCTTTTAAATTGTTCTAAAATTATTTCGAGCTCGAGCTTTTGTGTTTTTACTTTCGAGCCGAGCTCGAGCTCAAAGTATTAGGCTCGAACCGAGAGGAGCTTGAGCTTCATAAAAGCAAGACGAGCTCGAGCCCAGTCAGGATCGGGCTCGTTTACACCCCAGTCAAAGTAAATGTAATGGTAGCAAGAGGAGGCACCCAACCAGAAGCGATTGGAGATACAAATAGTAACCAAGCAAAAGATACAGCAAAGCTACTCCTATATATCAATGAGGTGAGGTGGTTACCGGTTAGTGTTGGCATACAAATCTATGATTTAGAAATATTAATATCATAGGAACAACTGATACGCGATACAGAACATAATACAGTCAATATAACCTCATTAACAAAAATGGAGATGTGGTGATCTCAGGTCACCTAATAAATAATATACAGAGGTCATGCAATAATGCGTACAACAAGTATAATAATAATAATAATAATAATAATAAAGCCTATATATAGCAGAGGCTACAAATCTAGATAAAAATAATCATATATTCATCACAATACACATATAGTGTAACAACAAACAGAAGATAAGAAATATAGGTTAAATACCTGTAGCCGAAGGCGGCGGATCGGAAGTATGAAACTAGAAGGCTTGGCGGCGGCAAACGGAGATCGAAGGTGTTTTCCGGTAGTTGAAGGACTACTAAATCAGATTCAAAGTATTAATAATAATAATATTATTATTATTTGTAAAGGAAAATCAGTGGCGGTTGGTGAGCCTGCCCTGAGATAGATTTGGTGGAAAGCGATACAACACTCTGCTTATTGCTCGTTCGTTGTGTGAGTGGTTCCTTTCCTTTATCATCTTCTCACCCATTGCTTTTTTTTTTTAAACTTAACCATGCTGACCCCTTTGACTATAAAACTTAACCGAAATTAACCCATTACTTTGTTTTTAGCAACCAAATCAGCCCAAATTTATATGGTTTGATCAATATTGTCAGATCTAGTTATTCTTACTATCTTACTATGTATAATGTACGTACGTGTGTGTATGTATGTATGTAGGGGTGTTCATCGGGTTTGGTTTTCGGTTATCAGGTTATTCGGGTCGGGTTATTTGGGTTTTCAGTTGTGAAAATATTACCCGATAACTGACCCAATCTAGTTAAATAGTTATTGGTTATGAGGTTAATCGGGTTTGGATTTTTCAAGTCAGGTTAAATGGTTATCAGTTTAATGGTTTGGGTGTTTGAGTTACATATTTCTAATAATTTGGGTTGTGTATTTCTATCCATTTGGGCTACAATATGTGTAAAATAAAACCACAACATGGACTACAATATTTAGTTGCAAATTTGACTACAAAAACACTACTCCGATATACATAAAATATGGAAACTGGATCATTTATTTGTTTTTGAATTATTCGGGTTATTCGGGTCAACTCGAATTATACAAAACTAATTCGAAGACCGACACTAAAGACTCTATTCTGGTTCGGGTATGCACTTAATCGGGTTCGGATTAATCGGGTAAGGTAGTTTCTCAAGTCGGGTCACTTTGGGTTCAGTTCGGTTATTGGTTATCGGTTAAAAAGAACACCCATGTATGTATGTATGTATGTATGTATGTATGTATGTATGTATGTATGTATGTATGTATGTATGTATGTATGATTACGTAAAAAGGTATGTGTGTGAAAAATCAGTTGTCACAACTTGTTTCCACCCATATGTTCAATTAAACACAGATTTAAGAACCCTTAAGGGTTGATTTACCGAATTCGTTGGTTGGATGGAAAGGTAACTTGGAGAGATTGGCTAATGGATTTACTAAACAAAGTGGTTATGCATTTGGGCTTTTTTGTCCCTAAACTTAAAAACCAAAACTTGGGCCTGTTTGTTACTAACATTTAAAACTGATTGGGCCTGTTGAATTTGGACCTGATGTCCGGTTGTCTTAAAGGCTTACCCAAAGGCAAAGAAAATACATACAGTAACATGTTTTGTTTTTCTTGGTCGACGCATAAACAAGGTTAATCAACAGAATTTATTTTTCAATCAACAAAGCCGAATTCGTTCTTGGCTATCTCTGCATCTAATTAATCCAATGAATCGTTTGAGAAATACCATCAAATAGGTTAATCTGATACCTCATTTATTTATTTGTCACCATTTTTAAAAGTAATAAGGTACAAATATCACACATTTGCAATAAGCCAATAATGGTTGTATAAATTGGGTCCCTTCTTTGATACAAAAAAAGTGAAAGCTACATGACGTTGGAAAGAAATAATAATGTCATTGCCTCTAGAAGTGGGATAAGATATTATTGTTTTAATAAATGTACGGATAATTTTTTTTTTTTAACGGCCAACGAATCAATTCCGAGCACTCTCGGGCACCCTTTTGGCGAATCAGGTACTCGAGAGTACCCGGGCCACCAATTGCCACCAATTCCCGGGAAAACCCGACCACTCACCCGCCCGAAGGCACGACGGTGAAATAGTCGGTAAAACCGGTCGGGATCAGGACTCGAACCCAAGCCAATGGCCGGGTCATCCCTCATTTCCCATCCACCAATGTCCTCCAAATGTAGCTAGTGGGAATTGAACCCAAGCCTCTCATAGGAAACGTTAGGCTCTCAACCAACTAGGCTACAAGTGTTGGACAAATGTACGGATAATTGAATGGAAGGTTGCTTTGTGTGTATACAGTATACTGTATAATAATGGTATTTTGTTTGTGTATACTGTATGATAGTGGTATTTAAAGTTTGACGTGACATAGTTTGAGAGGAACACGCGCTATGATTGGTGTGGTGACCCCCCACTCAATAGTGTAAATTTACACGGTTTCATTTGAATTTTTTTGCGTATTGAATCCACCCCCAATTCACTCCGATGATTTTTGGGCCCACCTATACATGTGTTCAAACTCCGCCAGTAGCTTCATGCAAGTTTAAGACTCGTATCGTAAAAAAAAACATATTTTTTAACTGTAAGTTAGTGCTACACTAAAAACTTGTTAATTATAAACCAAAACCACATAATTAAACATGCAATTTTTTAAATTAGTCATCAAATGTGTAACTACTAATAACTAGTGTTGAAAACAAGTAGTATTATATTTGTGTAAATAAAAATTTATTCTAGAAAGAAAGCATAGGAATTAGGTAAAAAGCAACGTCATCCTATGCATCATCATATTACGTAAATGATATCCAATCATTCTATAAGTAAATCCAAGTCCACACCATCTCTCCCAACCACAACCACTTGATAGATTAGTATTAGTAATCATAATAATATTATCGAATATCATGTCTGGTACTGGACCTCCATCGCTCTCTTCAGTCAGGAAGCCTGGAGCTTCTTCATATTCTTCAGGTAACACTACTGGTAACAATAAGCCTGTATCATTTCAACGCCCAATTAACCAACCAAAAGCCCCATCACATGGAGATGTGGATCCACGTGCCAAGAACTCATCTAATCAGACGGTCCAATCTGGAGCTGCTGCTAAGTAAGTTAAAGTCAACCTCAGCAGAAGATGGATTCATGCCGACCATAAATAAATGATTGTATCTTTAGTTATCACTTTTTCATTGTTGGTATCTTTATTTGAGTTGTAATATGTGTGTTTGAAAAGTTACTTGTAGATCTCTTTGTATGTTCTTGTAAAGATGATTTAACTTTAGTTCCCAAAGTCAACTTTTATTTTCGTTTATGAGATTAGATCTAATGGATCTTGGACTCAATCTAAGATGCTCTAACGCCACCCGGACCTAGATCGGTTGAACCAGCTAAACCGAGGGGCTTAGCCAATGTAGCAAACCCATACATCAAAAGCCGACTTTGGTCGTCGTTTGATGGTTTAGGAGGTTATTGTTATGTTGTGGCGTTTAACCACATCAAGAAAATAACCACCTAAATAGTGGAAAATAAAATATACTAATTAACCATTAAAAAAATACTTTTAATCAACAATTCACATATATGTGAGTAATTCATTGTTTAGAAAACAAAATTACATATTTAAAACTAAGGGTTAGGTCAAATACATAAGATACTTTTTTTATGAAGAATGAGAAGAAATGTGGTTCATTGATTTTAAATTTGAGGGTTTAGATTAGTTTGTTGAAAAAAATAAATATTAAGTTAGAGAAACAGTATAAAAGAAAAACCACATTTGTTGACTTTTGCTATCCAAATGCAACTTCTGCTCGTTCATTGTTTGATAGTATGCGCATGTGCGTTACAAATATGTTCATTGTGTTTTTAAGTCTACACATGATCCATTGTGTTTTACGTTGTTTATTGTGTTGTACGCAACCGGGTTTTGCGTTTTTGGTGTATATTGTGTTTTATTCTCGTATTTGCGACTGTTTCGTGACTGAATCTGGGTTGATCTTTAATTTCACGACTGTTTTGATTTTGGTCACAAACCGGTTGCTAATTTTGCGACCGCTTTATGTAGGTTGTAAATTTTGGTCGCAATTGGCCAATTGCCCAGTTTTCTAACATTGCTAGTTGGAGTGGTATTTTTATGGAATTATTGGATTGGCTATCAATTTTTTTAAAGTTTCTGATATAACCGGTTAAACCGTTTCTATGCTGACTGGGATGGCATAAAATCCGGTTGTTAAAACATTGATGCGTTATAGCAATTTGCAAGCTGGACAATTTTATAAAACAAGATCCATTGACCGAGTCAATCAAATATATAAAAATATAAAAATAAAATATAGAAAGAATTGTTTATTTCTCCCCCACTTTCCCCTTTCCTGCATCCAAAATTAACGCCACCTAATCTAGGATTATAAAACCAAGACTTTTGAGTTATTATTATATTATTAGTCGGAATGCCTGTGCGTTGCGACGGGTCTCTATATTTTTTTTGTTAAACACCGTTCTGACTCGTCACTGTAATTTCTTGCAAACCTCACATGCAAAATCTGGACCCTTGCAACAAACTTTTAAGTGTGGTTAAGCTGTTAAAATCGATGTTTCAAGTTTCATCAAAAAAGGGTTGAATCAAATTTAAAAAAGAAAAGAGTGCAACTTTAATCATTGAACATAAACTACACACAAATACTTACATATTGATCTAGTGGTGATGCTTACCCAAATATACTTGACATAATCTTATCACATAATGTCTCATAAAGATACAAAATTATCATATTAAACTTGAAATCTTCGTTTAATCCACTAAAATAACAGTTTTTTTTTTTTTTTTTTTTTTTAATAATAACTTCATATTCATATGTCAATCGCGAAAAATTACATCAAGATAGCGGGTAGGCGGGCAACAAGCTGCGCCGCCACCCCTTTCTGGACGGCAAAGCCTAGCCTACTAAAAACGAAACCCTGCCCCCCCGGAGTTGAGACACTGCTATGGATAACCCGTTGGACTCTGGTCAAGAAACGGATAGCTTCCGGTGCCAAGGAGCCAAAGGTATCAAATGCCAGGGGTACGAAAACGTGTTGGTTCTCCTCACAAGCTTTAGCATGCTTCTCAACTTTCTTCGACTCTGCTTTCCGCACCGCTTGCCCTGCTACAAAACCAGTATCCCTCAAGCCAACCAGAGGAGATACACCTGTTAGGTCGACACAAGCGTGTTTTCCCCCGGCCCACCCAAAGACAAGCAGGTCTGCTGGACGTAGGGTGGATCTCCCTTCTGTGGGGTCCGAGAGGAAATTCACAGGAGCCTCTTTCTTGGCTGAGATCCCAGCCCTTCTTAAAATGTCCCAAAGAACATCCCGGACCCAGTCATGCCGATATTTGAAGCCAGGCAACTCCTTACAGTGAACCGCGTGTTCCCCATATTTGTCCAAGCATGCCTTACGGCAAATTGGACAGACTTCATCTTCATGGTACATGGGGATCACCAAACGATATTTAAGAATTGCCCTGTATTCAACCCGAGACATTGTTTGGCCCAAACCTTCGATTGGAATAACATTCAGGAAATCTTGGGCATGGGGGCTTTGCAAGCATTCAATTACTGCTTTTTGGCGGGGGGACAAATCAAAGGATTCACCCAGGCTCTGTGCGATTTTGCCAAAAAGGGCATTCGCCAAAGTTTTCTGAGGCTTTGGGGGGGGGGGGGGGGGTCCTTGTTAGAAAAACCGTCCATATCAAAACTGGGAGATAGTCATTTATCCTTTCGAGGGCCTGTACGTAGTCCAAGTCCATGTTGACAACCCCACTATTCCTTAAGATGTGGTCTTGGAGGTTCCAAGATTGAGCTCGCGATGCCACAAAAGCATACACCCCAACATCCTTTGCTGAGAGGAGCCCTAGTCCTCCCAAACGCATCGGCAAAGATGCCAGTCGCCATTGTAGGTCACCAAAGAACGGACCCCCACATACCACTATGTCTTCGATGGCTCCCCGCAGACCCTTGTCAAAACATGATATCGCTTCATCCATCATTGCGGGATGGCAGGTCCGCAAACCAAAAAGCAACTTAGCGACCCCCATACAAGATCTGAGCAAGAGGAGTTCACTCTGGGAATCCTTAAGGCGGGGCAAAAGTTTCATAAGATCAACCGCGTGCGAGGCTCTCCGCCCTGCCAATTCCCGTATAAAGTAAGAGTCCCGACTAACAGCCCCTCCAAGGAGTTTCACTCCCTTTTCTGGCCTACCAATCCCATTGGGGAAAAGTCCGTCCCTAAGTTTCACCCCATTACAAGACGGCCAAAAAACCTCAGTTTTCTTAATATTCAGTTGAAGCCCCAAGGATGGCCCCTCATTTCGGATGATGGATAAGGCATTCGCAACCTCTGTGGCATCACCAATAATCGTCCCATCATCAAGGTACCACGCATGAAATGGGAGGTTACAATTTTCTTGCACCCGGAGAACCATAGGGTGTAATGCCAAGGCGAAAAGGAGGGGACCTAAAGGGTCCCCCTGTTGAACCCCCGTAGTAGCCCCTATACAATCATTACCAACATACAACCTAGCTGGTTGGGCATATAAGAACTGGACCCACAAATAGATAGACGGGCAATGCTGAAGAACTTCTCGAAGAAGGGTAGTGCGGTCGATCATGTTGAACGCGTTTGCAAAATCCACAGTGAGCATAGCCAAAGAACCATCTTCATGGAATGAGTTAAGGAACCTATTCGCACTGTGGAGCACCGCCTCTGCCCCATTAGGAGTCCCCACTCCAAATTGGAAGTCCCCCAGATACTTAGCCATTTCCTTACCAACCTTCCTCATAGCCACTTTAGATACCAGTCTGCGCCAAATGGCCCCTATTGCAATGGGTCGGATCCCGTTATCAGGTTTCAGAAGAGGGGTAAGGGGGGCTGAAGCAATAAATTCAGCAAGTACCCTGGGACACAACCCCCCTAGCCATAAATTGACGACTTCCGTAATAGCTGAGAGCAAACCCGTGGAAGCCACAGAACCCTCTCCGCTAAGGGCGTCCAATAGATGTTGGGCTCTCAAACCGTCCCTCCCGCAGGAAGTCCCTTTTGGGAAAGATCGGAGGCATCGAAGCACACAGTCCTCATCCACAACAAGCGCGGGCATGATGTCAGAGATAGAGGGCAAGGACGGAGGAGGCAACACCGGATGTTTATCAATGAGGGCTTTCATGGTAGAATCTCCAAAGGGAGCAACCCCACTAGAATATAACACCTTGACAGCAGCTGTGAAATGACCGTCCCTTACTTTCCGGAGGCACTGTTTGACATTGGGGCTCTTTTCAGTAGCCTCACTCTCCCTTGCTTCCTGCTTGGTAAAAGAAACATCCCCCACGCAATCAAAGAGAGAAGGAACTAAATCTGCAAACCCAGAACCGTCTTTCCACAAAGAAAGCGATTGCAGGATGCTACTACACTGCAGTGATTTCCTATTCCCAGACCTTCGCTCCTGCCTATTGGACGGTTTGACCACCCGTAGGGTACACCGCGGTAATAAAAGTAGTTTGACCCAACTTTCTACGGAGCCTGGTGAAGCCACCACTTTGCGTAAGGCATCTGTCAAGGCCTGGACAAACGCCAGTCGACAACTTGGGGGGATGCTCTTGACAGTTTGAATGGGCAGTGAGAAAACCTTTTCTAAGAGGGATATATCCCCAACCACACCCCCCGAAGGACCAGGTTCCATGTCCACAGGCACGTGACGAGGTTTCTGGATCCCAACAATGAAATCTTCCACATCTCCCGTAGCCACAGAGAATGAGAGGACGTCATCCGCACTGTGAATGCATCTTTTGCTGAGAGCATGCATCACCATGCACTTCCCACATAGCCATTTAGCCCCATCCCTAAGGGCGCCCCCAACATCCATAAAAAGGTCCAAGTCTTGGCTGATTGCGTCTGTAATAACAGTTAATCCAAGAATTGACAATCATAACCCCCAACTCATCACACATGTACTAATACAGACACACAATGTTAAAACTTATTATTGAAAACTACTTTATCTCACTCAACTTTAAAGACCATTACAGACGCATAACTAAAAAGAAAAACATGATCAAACACAACAAGTGCTGTAATATAAAAAAAACACACAAACTTAACTTTCATACAATATTTCGTTGTTCAATTACTACCTATTTCGAATTAACCTATGTATTTCCCACACCTAAACCAAATAAAACACCTGCATACCTCTCCACAGATCCATTAAAGTAACCATCTTTCAGTTTCTTGAAAACATCAGACGTAAGCAAACTATCAGAACCTGCTTGACCGCGAACGCCAACTCTTCTAACATCCAATATTATTAAACTGCCAAATGCATGGCTTGTCAGCCTCACAATATGGAAGATTTCCATTTTCATCAGAAAATGTCAAACTCAATTTAGTCAACTTAAACATGTCAACATTAATCTTCATTGTGTGGTAATTATAATCATTCATGTTGTTGAATTGTCCGGAAGGACGAAGCAGATCACCATGGGCCTCTGTGCCTATAGCAATATAAGGGAAATAATCAACAATTGATCGAATGTTGGCGAATTCGTCTTCAAGATTGTCATTCCACACCTCTATAATATCAATGGATCTTTCGGGCAACACAAAAGACATGTTAACAAACACGATTGATTTCGCTTTCCTCTAACTTTTGGCTACCTCTGTAAATAAAAAAAAAAAAAAAAAAAAACCGAAAAACCATTATTTTTGGCAGAGTGGGAACGAAACTTATAAAAATAAAAATTTCAAGATTGCAGAAAGATCTAATTACCTGAGAAGAGAGCTTTTAGTAGTAACTAGCTTTGCTTGTTTTTAGAAGTGAGATGCAAGGCTCCTTTAGATGGACTTATATATAGATAGACAATGAGTTAATTACATAAATAGCCCATGTAATTTAAACTAGATTTTGATTTGGTCTTCAAGTTTAAAAAGCTATATTCATGTCCCATCTTGTTCTCTCACATACGGACATGTGATTTCTGATTATTTTTTTTCTTGTTTGAAAGGCTAACTAACATTTTTGTATGACTATTCAGGGGAGCCTTCACATTATGGACAAGCCTCTGCCAGGGGCAGAGCATGTATAAGGGTTAGGGGTGGTCCTGACCCCCCTGTTTTTTAGCGCAGTAGTGAAAATATGTGATTTTTGTAGGTAAATTGAGTCCGGCCCCTGCCGATTTGCCACTACCGATCGAAAAAAATTGAGTCCGGCCCCCTCCGATTTGAGAACCAAGCTTTGCCACTAGCCCCCGCGACCCCCCAGCGTCCCTGGAGCAGCTGGGTAGCCAAGGCCCACCCATGTAGTATCTGAAATCAGGGAAAACCCAACCCCCCACCCGCCCGAAAGCACGACAGTGAAGAATTGGTAAAACTTGGACCACTAGCAGCATTTTGCTGCCGGTAGGACTCGAACTCCTCACCTCCTATAAGGAAAGCAAGGATGGTGCCACTCCACCATAAGGGGATTTGCGTGATTTGTGAATTGATTGATTCGTTAGTAATGCAAATGACTAAAGAATATAACTCTATTTGATAGATAAAAATGTTAACATTTTGAAGTCAAGGATATAATAGTACTCCATAGCAATTTGCAAGTTTCTTTTGTTTTTATCTTATTAAACAAGAGCCATTGACCCGAGTCAATCAAATATATAAACAAATTGAACTTGGTCGTTTGTTTGAATGTAAAACCATGACTTTTGACCTATTGATGTATTAGGAGGCACACTTGACATACTATATTCATTAAAGGACTGCAACTTTATTTTCCATTGTTATGGTAACGTGATTCAAGGAAGACCGGCCAATAATGAGTAACGGTGAGTGAGACTCTACCTTTATGACGACTTCATGATACCAACGTTCATGGGATGTTGTATTTATCATATTGTGAACACTTAAAACTATTTTGGGTTCACGAATGAACTTTAGGTTTTACTTACAACAATCTCCTTCTTCTAATAAAAGAGTAGCTAGGGGGACACTTGTCCCCATACTAGAGCTCCTCAATAATATTACACATGTCAAGCAACCATCTTCTAACCCGGATTCGCGCCCCGACCCATTGACCCGTTTCAAAATGCATTAAAATATGCAATTAATGTCATTTACCACTAGATACAATTGCTCCACACTATTACCAGTTTCCATGTTTTGACTCTGACACCCACAACCGAGTTTTATGACCTTATACATAATTTCGCTGCATTTCAATATGGACAGTCGTAAATTAGGCCAATTCAAGACAAATTTTATGTTTTACATTAACACAACATTAATATAAATTATAATGTATTGCTCCATTCTAAAAATATAATACTTTATTTGATTATAAATTGTTTTAGAAAAGTATCAATCATTCACATGTTCTATATCTATAACAAAGATCAAAGTAACTTCCATTTGCAATTATATGTATGAACTTATATGTGAGTTTCATTTTTTTCAGCACTACAAGGACTATCACAAGTTGTAATATACAAAGGTATCATCTTGTCTCCTTAGCTAAGCTTTCTAAAAGTGACATGCATGGATTTGTCATTTATAATACTCCATCCATCCAATGAAAATTGCAATGCTGAAGTCTGTCTTGATAGAAGGAAAGACAAAGTACAAAACAACCATCAAGTTTCAACATTCCAGGTTAATTTTCGCTTGCTATAAGTGGAAATTTCTACCCGTTTGCTAATGAATGGGTCGGCTTCTACCTCTAACGGGTGAAAACAAATAAACCAAATTAAAATGAATGATGTTAAAAGGATTTAAGTGTTTTTGTTTTTAATTCTCATAAGTTTCTAATATCACTTGCTTAAAATTTAGGATATAAATATGCTTTATTTATGATTTAGTATATAATAAGCAAATATTGTAAGGCGTTCTATTTTTTTTCTAAGCATCGCCGCAATAAAATCATGCACTTGATGTTTGATCTTTCTTCTACTACAAAACAACTTAAAAAAATAAGAACAAAGATTATATGGTATACGTTTTTTTTTTTCAGTTTGGTTATATCATCTTAAACTACTTACATCTAATATTTATTTATCTATATAATTGTATCATGTCAATCGCTTTTTTGTTCACCATAAATGTTGAACACTATTTCTTCGTATCTAGGGACTATAAGTATCATTGGTGGACAGTTGTTATTGAAGATGACGATAATGAGTTTTTTACATAACTGATGGCTGGGGTAATGTGAAACAAGACATGTCAATCAATGAAGGCCAATTTATTATCTTTGAAGTGCTCGATCAATTCACATGACTGATTTTACTCCGTATAACTTTTTGGTGCATCCTCCTCCACCCGTTCAATTTGATGTCAATAAGTACCTCATGATGATGCGAATTGAGAAGATGAAGGTGTGCTTCCGACGCTTAGAATTTGTGATAAAATTGTAGATTTTCTCACGCTAAAATATATTATTTAAAATAAATATAACCTACTTTGTTAAGTTTATTATTAATCATCCTGATTTCATTGTAGCGATTGACTAAAGAATGAGCTAAAGATAATGGTTTGGACGAAAGTTAGATCTAAAATTAGGGATATGGCTGGTGGCGAGTGGGATGTTTGTGTTGGTATTGAGTATTCGATGGGCTATGAAAGATATAATATTCAGAGAGGGAAGGAAGACCTTTGTTACAGAAAGAGGATTGGTTTTTGATGAGTAGTGCGAGTTCAATTGTTTCAAAGCAACATGTATGTTATTGCTTACTGGAAATGTGCAATGTCTTTAGTATGGTTGTTTTTTAAACTTTTGTACATTGTCCGTATTGATAATTAGTTTGTAATATTGTTTGAATGTCTGTGTTTTACTTATCGTTTATTTCGTGCATAAACAATATTACATATTATGTGTTTTTTTTTTTTGCTTCATGTTATGTTTTAAAGAATTATTTAAATTTCAATAAAGTTATTTCATATGTGTATATCTTTTATCAGTTTTCCATGTCAAGATGCTAGGAAGTTACCATACTGTAATGGATCTTACGAAAATATTCATAATTTTTTTTTTTGTACTTATTTTAATTTCTTTTGTCATTCACTATTATTATGTTTTGTCAACATTGTATGTTTAACTATGTTTTATTTTTTAAAGAATCCTATTATTTTGTTTGGTGTGAGAGTTTTTTAATTATTAGATTTATTTGCATCAACTATTTTTCAAATTACATGTTTCACAACCACAACAAAATTACAATTGAAAACTTTAGGAGAATACTAATTTCTCATGTTGTTTTTCCTTTCATGTTATGTTTTAAAATTTTACCTTTTTATTATTTTTTTTCCTCTACATTAACCTTTAATTATTCAACTTTTTTTTAATATATATTGTAGTTAATTATTACCGAAAATAAAAAAGTTAACAAAAAAAAACATAAACCCTAATATCTATATAAACTATCGTAATAATCCATCCTTTGCCACAATATTCCGAAAATTCAAGACATTCACTCTACAAAAAAGTTTCTGAATCGCAATTTTGTTTTTTTCTTTTTCTATAATATTACGATTGTTGTTGTCTTCGTTTATACAATTATGTCTATAATATTACAAGACAAGCTTTGAATGTTTTGTTTAGATTTATTATTATGTTACCAATAAAGTTTATGATTAATTTGTTTTATATGATTTCCAAATACTCATGAAACTTTGTTTTGTTTTTATAGGTTGTCATGGATGTTAGATTCGCTCAGATGATTGCCAACGGTGCAGTTCTTGATCAAGTTAACTATTGTCAACTTTGTGACGTGCAATGTCTTGACAATGCTCAGTATGTGCAACATCTAAATGGAAAAAAAAACATCGTTCGAAGGTAATAGATGTAAATATCTATATATTTATATAAGTTATACATATATATACTTATATGTACGTAAATTTAATTAACTTATTTCTCAATTTATTTTTTGTATAGGTTGCACATGTTAATGGACACGATATCTTCTATTGTGCTCTTTGCCATGTGCAATGTACCAGCCAAACTAACTTGAACGCACACGTGGATGGAAAAAGACACAAGAAGGCATTGGAGGCGGCTGGGTTTATTAATTTTATTTAATAATTAATACTTTTTTCGTAATGTCGTATGTTTTTTTTCGGATTTTGTTTTTTTCTATTACATTTTTGTGTTTAACATTATGTTTGGTATTTTTTTTTCATAATAATCATAAGATTTGGTAATTTTTAATGGTGATTTCTTTGTTAATGACTTTCCATATTGTTGTTTTAATGATTTCGTTATTTTTAAATTATTTTTTTATGGTAGTTGATTGTTTGATTTGGAATTGCATGAAATAATTTGCAAAAACCATAAACAATATAAAATGCCATATAAAATAAAAGGTCATTAGAATTTATTATAAAGTAAACGAACTTAACATCCAAGTGAAAATTAAATTAGGTTAGGTGTATAGATATGTAGTCAAATTCAAAACTTTATGTGAGTAACTGACTCATGAGTCATGATGTAATGTCACACCCTCAAATTTCCACCTGCGGAGTTCTACCGCGAGGCGTGTGACACACCAGGATCCAAGTCAACGGTCACAATAAACGACGTCTAAATGTAAAAACATACGTAAACAAAAACCATGCATAAGTTTAAAACCAACATTCAAACAGTGCGGAAGCATTTAAAGTTTACAAACGTCATGCAGAAACAAAACATAAGTTTAAAAGTTCATAAATCCAAACATGCAGATGAGACCCTAGACGCGAGACGACTCCAGTGCGACCTCGTGCGCGTATCCGACAGCTGCTACCTTAGCGACCTGAGAAAAACATGCTAAAAGGGTCAACATATAATGCTGGTGAGTTCACAGGTTTTAATTAAACGTTTAAAGTGATCCTTCGAAAACCGTTACCATCACAGTTACTACTATGCTTATGAGAACGCTAGCTAGGCGCAGAATGAGATACTCATACGGGTGAAACCATTACTGACTGAGCCGTGTGTTACCCTTTGTTTCCTATGGGCTACCGTCATCGCCGGTAGACCTTGTTTTGTTAGAGACAATATGCACCCGCCCGGCCTCCAGCCGTCGAGTGGGGTTTGTCAGTCCCCAATAGCGCTATCCATATTTCCCGCCATATACCCATGTTAGTGGTTTCAAGGGATTTTCGATGAACCGTATAGTAAGATAAGTAAGCCATAGTATAACGTGATAAAGAGTCATGAGCCATAAGAGTTTAACAAGTCATAAGTCATAAAAGAGTTTGTAAGCATGTTTCTCACCCCTAAAGCAAAAACTGTAAAATGTGGGGCCGTGAACTCACCTTAGATAGCGTTCCTCAAATATGTGTAAAGATGTTTAGCCCTTGACAATCCCTCTACCGGAGATCTATCAAAATGTTCACATAAGTGTTCCGACTAATAACCATAAGGTTATCTAGTCCCCGATTGTCCAGATCATAACCAAGTATGTTTTAAAACGTGTTTAAATGTTCAACCGACACACTAGACCGACCCGACATCCCGTTGGTGACCCATTACCCTAACTAATCAAGTACACATAGATTACATGCAAGGTTCAAGCATAAAACACTTAGTTTGTATCAAAAATCTCATTTCTGTTAACATAGGGTCGAATGTAGTGGTAAGTGGTCGAAGGTGACTTGGATTGGTCGAATGTGGGTTCAAACTTCCACCTTCGCCCCTTTTTCTTCCACCTTCGCCCACTTGTGGTTCATTCGCCCCTCAAGTTTCCAGGTTCGACCCTGGAACCCACCTTCGCCCATTCGACTGGCCGAAGGTGTTCCAGGTTCGACCCTGCTGTGTTGTTTACTCAAAAACGCGTCCAAAAAACATCCGAAAACATCACGAAACATCATGAGTTACAGCAGTCAAGCATCATTAATATATTCCTACGAAACCCTACCAATTTTACCCCAAAATCTATCCGTTTTTTACAAGTTTCCTAAAATAGTAAATTATGGAGATGTCACATCATCATGCATGAAAATATTACCCAATTAGGAAACTTCTGAAATCAATCAATAATCAGCTCATCATCATCATATCATCATGAACAAGAAACCCTTATCCTAACTCTATCATTATTATCCAAAAACAAGCCCTAAATCTAACAAAGATTCCTTTAATCGACAAAAACACCATCAACAATCAATTGTAACATGTTTCAATCAGAACCCATCATTAATAACAGCCCTAGGTTGTTGCCATATCCTCTATACAACAAGAAATCATCAAACAATGCATAATATCACATTAACACATGTTAATTTGCATAAAAACTCCTTGTTTATGAATAGGTTTTGGTTAGGAAAGGTTTTTATTCATAAAATAGGTTGATATCAGATCTGGACCCTTGGGGTTTAGATTAAAACAAGTCAAAATTGTTTAAAAAGGATTTGAAATGAAGAACACACCTTAGATCTTCACTTGTAATGATTTAGAGAGTTAGGTTATGAAAAAACAAGCTCAAAAACTCCTTCCCCAATGATAATAGCTGATAGAGAGTGTTTGGAGGCGTTTAGGGTTTGTGAAATGGTGAAAAATGGCTAAAGATGGTATTTATACCCAGTCCAGGTTCGCCCCTTTTATGTGGTCGAATGTGGAACTTTTCCACATTCGCCCATTTGTAATGGTCGAATGTGGAACTTTTCCACATTCGCCCACTTTGTTTCTACGTTCGCCCATTTTTCAAGTTCCATTTCCACGTTCGCCCACTATTTCCACATTCAGGTCATCAGCACTTTTTAACACATGTTAACAGCACTTTTTAACACATGTTAACCTTTTCCCAGTTTGTCGTGTTTAACGCATTCTAACACATCTTAACACATAAGCATGCACCCATAGTCTATGTTTAGCATATTTAGGCACGTATAATCATTTGTACATCGTTTAAGCAAGTATAAGCATACAATCCACCGCACGACCCATAATCTACACATATACTTAATTAGTTCATGTAATGTCACCAACAACGGAACCCGGTACTAATGTATTCCCAAAACGAGTCCCAATGATCCTCCAGATCATTGAACCCTGGACAATCCTAATCTGACCCGACTCAACTAACCCAGTTAAGTTTGTTTATAAACGTTTCTCGCTAAGGTAGACTTAGATGTTATTATTATGTTTAAGCCGAACATGCCGGGTGTCACATGTAAAATATTTAGACAAACCGGAAAATAATTTAAAAATTTAGACTTCAAGTTGAGTTTTGAAAGTTAAAAGTGGGCCTCTGCAGATTAAAAATAAATTAAAGGCCCAAACAAATGGATACTTATTTAAAACTAGGCCCAAATACAAAACCATGATGATATTATGCATATCCACCCTTCACTTTCACTTTAGCTAGACGTATTAAAGAGTTAAACTTCAAAAGGTTCTTGTGGTTAATATCCCTATTCAGTTAAAATTTAGTCGGCCGGAGGGTCAACTGACCCCCCTGACCAGTGGCGAAGCTTGACCCGAAGGTTCGGGGGGTCGGAAGTCACCGGGGGTTCGGAAGTCACTGGTTTCGGGGGGTCGAAACCCTATATTTTCAAAATTTTCTATACGGATACTATATAATCGGAACTTCTGCGCGAAAATCCGGGGGAGTCGGCCGCCCTCCCTACCCCTACAAACCTTCGCCACTGCCCCTGACCCTCCTGTAGTTCTGTCCCTGATCTTACGTATATTCATTGTTTTATGCACACTCAACTTGAATAATAAAACTATTAGTTTAATATTACTTTTTAATTTTTAAATCTACTTTGGTTTGCACCATGGGTACCCACGGGTCGCTAACCTAGTACAACTACTAAGGGAGGAGTCAAACGGAGATTCGTGGGCTCTTGAAAGCTTTACCAAAAAGTTTGAAGTTTTTACATATAAAATAGAAAGTCGTAGTGAATATAAATAGGTGGTCAGTTCATAATCATTTATATCAAATTAAGTGCACATCTTTGAATCGTCTCCACCGTATTACAATGCTATGATTCACTTATATATGTTTACTAGATTATATCCCGGAGCGTCCCGGGTTGAGAAATCTAATTTGAAATATCAATTTTACATCTGAAATAGACTGATGCGTTTTACAGTTACATGCAGGAAAGCTTCGGGTAGCACTTAACCTAAAACAATTAACAATGTATCTCCAATGTTAGTACATAACCTTAAACAATGTATAACTCTAATATTAAAACCTAACATAAAACAATGTACAACTCCAATGCTAACACATGTTGTAAATAAAATTCATAGTTACTGGTTTGAACATAACTAATGACTTGCCTATATATGATTAATGAATAATCTGAACACTTTGTGTTTTTTTTTTCTGTACGAACAAAACCACACAAAAAAATAGTCGTTTTTTTCTCCGTTTTTTATATAGCACTATGGTACCCGTTGGAAAGATAATAAAAACGCTCGTTAATTTGGTGAAATTTTTTTCTTTAAAAAATCTCGTATATAAAAGATATTAACGTTTAAAAGTTATGGGAGGAAACATTAGAGATAAAAATCTAATTTTGTTTTTAAATTTTAAATTATTATTTTCCTAAAATAAAGCTCTTGCCACATGGGATGACACATGGCACACTCAATGAAAAGAATACCCTCTTTGAGTGCCATGTCATTAAAATGGCTTTGGTTTATTATATGTACTAGATATTTGCCCGCGTTGACACGCAGTTTACCAACGTACGATTATTTGGAGTAGTATAACGTATAAGAAAAATAAAGTAGAAACAGTTTATTAAAATTTAAAAGCAACGAATACACATTTATTCAAATATCGCTGAAAATTTCCTTATAAACAACATTTTTTGTTTTAGTCATCACTTTCCCATCAGCATCCAGTATAAGTAACTTCACGCCTGCCCTGCTTTTAACTCTTGACAATGCGACATAAAGCTGGCCATGTGAGAATACAGGGTTTCTTAAATACAATCCAACCTGAATAAGGCGACTTAAATGGTATGTGTTAAAAATAGACTTATGGCATATTCAACAATAAGAAAGTAATAAAAATAAAAATAAGAAACTAACTACCACCTAAATTTCACAATTTAATTTGACACGTCTGAGAAGATGAGCATTACCCATATCGACCCGCTAAAAAAAGCTTCGAGCACATTTTATTCTATTTGACACATTTGAAAAGGCAAACATTACCCAAATCGGCCCGTTAAGAAAAGGGAAGATTGCCCCAATTCACCTATGGCCTATGTATAAGTAAAAGGAACATCAATCTAATCAAAACACCATAAACACACTGTTGGTGGCTTTTACCCTATTTGACCCATTGGAAAAGTTGAACATTACCCAAATCGACCAATTTATAAGTAAACAAACATGAACCTACACCATTAAAACAACATTTTAACCGACTATTACCTTATTTGACCCGTTTATAGGAAGGAACATTATCTAAAGTGACCCATGTATAAGTAAAAGGAGCATTACTCAATAATTTTAACCGACTATTACCTTATAGATGCTATTTATACGCTAAAAATAGTAATGTGACAAATGAAATAATTCAGCATTTATTTTGTGTTTAAATGTCTTTAATTTTAAAAACTGGATTTTTTTTTAAATTTTGATTTTGAATGTTTAAAAATAAATTTATAAATGTATTTATATATGATTAATAATTTTATGTTTAAAGGTTATTAATTAAATGGTAATCATAATTATTAACATTAGATGTTTCCAATATTGTGTAACTCACGATAAATGCTAATTATACGCTAAAAATAGTAATGTGACAAATCAAAGAATTAAGGATTTATTTAGTGTTTAAATGTCTTTAAATTTAAAAAACCGTATTCATTTTTAAATTTTGATTTTGAATGTTTGAAAATAAAGTAATTCAATTGAAAATAGACGTATTAATTGTGATGAAAAAAATTCAAATTTAACTTTGTTTATAAATGTATTTATATTTATATATGATTAATAATTTTGTGTTTAAATGTTATTAATGAAATGGTAATCATAATTATTAACATTAGATGTTTCCAATATTGTGTAAATCATGATAAATGCTATTTATATGCTAAAAATAGTAATGTGACAAACCAAATAATTAAGCATTTATTTGGTGTTTAAATGTCTTTAATTTTAAAAACCGTTTTTTTTAATTTTGATTTTAAATGTGTAAAAATAAATTTATAAATGTATTTATATATGATTAATAATTTTGTGTTTAAAAGTTATTAATGAAATGATAATCATAATTATTAACATTAGATGTTTCCAATATTGTGTAACTCATGATAAATGTCAATTATACGCTAAAAATAGTAACGTGACAAATCAAAGAATTAAGCATTTATTTTGTGTTTAAATGACTTTAATTTTAAAAACCGTAATTTTTTAAAAATTTTGATTTTGAATATTTGAAAATAAAGTAATTCAATTGAAAATAGACGTATTAAGTGTGATGAAAAAAATTCAAATTTAACTTTGTTTATAAATGTATTTATATTTATATATGATTAATAATTTTGTGTTTAAATGTTAATAATGAAATGGTAATCATAATTATTAACATTAGATGTTTCCAATATTGTGTAAATCATGATAAATGCTAATTATACGCTAAAAATAGTAATGTGACAAATCAAAGAATTAAGCATTTATTTTGTGTTTAAATGTCTTTAATTTTAAAAACCGATTTTATTTTTTAAATTTTGATTTTGAATGTTTAAAAGTAAATTTATAAATGTATTTATATTTGATTAATAATTTTGTGTTTAAAGGTTATTAATGATATGGTAATTATAATTATTAACATTAGATGTTTCCAATATTGTATAAATCATGATAAATATCAAAATGCAAGAATTGTTAACACTAAAGAGCAAAATCATGTACCTTCTGTTGATATTTTGGATCTCCAATCCTTTGTGCCCGTGCAACAATAAACTCCAATTGGTCTATGCAAGAATCTGCCAGAGTACTATTACCCTGAGCAAACAGCCTCCACCGTTGCTCACTGGTGCAACACAATCGTTATACACCTGCAACCACCATAAAAAAGTATTAAAAAAACAAATCAGAATTTTAAAAATGTATTAAAATTAGTGCAATAACTTTACAAAACCAATTCCACCATCAATTCCATTCAACAACTTTCCAAACCAAGATTCATAATTATAGCAATTATAGTTAATACATTTGACTATGCAGTTAATACATTTGACTATGACTATATGGAAAGTGTACAACTAATTGTGCTATTAACTTTCCTATAATACAATCAATCAATCTCTTACCAAAAAACTCGACCCTTCCTTTTAACATCCAAGACTTTTCAAACCACCATTTATAACAATTAATTCTTATAATTATCCTTCCAAACATCAACTTAGGAAACAAATAAAATGCTAATAAATGAGACCCGAATCAACAAACAGGACCCGGACCCGAATAGCTTTCCTAAGCGGATTAATCACTAAAAAATATCCAACATTCTTTTACCTTTCATCTAATATTATGATCCTCAAGAACACCTCGAAGAACATATGAACATTCAACCTCACCCGAAGACAAACATCATCGAGCCAACATAATATCATGAAGAAATATATAATACACGGGAAATTTTCGTGTTTTTACTACTGAGAAAACATGAAGGATCATATCACAAATCTGAAAATTATTAAAATCTAATAATTTTTGAAAACAACAAACATAATACCTAATCATTGAAAACAAATAACAATACCTAAACACTGAAACTGATCATATCACAAATCTGAAAATTATTAAAATCTCATAATTTTTGAAAACAACAAACATAATACCTAATCATTGAAAACAAATAACAATACCTAAACACTGAAACTTAAAAGTCACAATATAATCTCATAGTAGAAAATAAGAAAGATGAAACCTAAAGCCCCAAATCTGAAAAATTATTAAAAACCATCAACAATACAAAAATAAAAGTTTAATATTAGAATCTGAATGAAATATTAGAATATAAATAGGCGACGATCAGAGAAAAAAGAAAGACCTAATATCATTCATCACTTAAATCTGAAAATAATTACAAAAAAAAAAACAATATATAAAAGGAATCGTATCAAGAAAGTAGAAAAAATGATTACCTTGAATGAGAGATAGAGGAAAACGAATGATCGGCGATGGAAACATAGAAAGAAACAGAGAAACATAAAAATCGATTAAATCATTAAATAATTATAAGAAACAACGATATTTAACAGAAATCGTATGAAAAACAATGAAGAAATCGTTACCTTGAATGATATACACGAAGAAGATGAATGATGATGATGGAAGATTTTGATCGGATGGAGATAGAGGAATCACCGAGAAGAAAGAATAATTGGCGTGTGAGAGAGAATGAGGGTAATTGATTGAGTAGGTTAATTAGATTAGGAAAGTAGTAAGTGATAATTGTTACCATATGTATAGATTATTACTCTATTTTTAATTTTTTTTAAATGAAAAAGTTTATAAATTCTCACAATGAGACACTTGGCACAATATGATAGGCTACACAATTGAGGATGAATGTGGGAGTGCCAAGTGTCCTCATGGACTTTTGTTTATTAGATGTATAGATAGATATATGAATAATGGAGGCGTAAAAAGGGAAGAAATGAATGATCACCGAATTTTTTGTATAAAAATTGATGGTAAATTTTGATACCGGTTGAAATTGTACATATTTGTTAAAAGTACAGGGTAATGAAAAATGTACAATTTGTGGTACCTCTTATTAATGACTAGATATTTGCCTGCGTTGACACGCAGTTCAACAACGTACGATTATTTGGAGTAGTATAACGTATAAGAAAAATAAAGTAGAAACATTTTATTAAAATTTAAAAGCAACGAATACACATCTATTCAAATATCGCTGAAAATTTCCTTATAAACCACATTTTTTGTTTTAGTCATCACTTTCCCACCAGCATCAAGTATAAGTAACTTCACGCCTGCCCTGCTTTTAAACTCTTGACAATGCGACAGAAAGCTGGCCATGTGAGAATACAGGGTTTCTTAAATACAATCCAACCTGAATAAGGCGACTTAAATGGTATGTGTTAAAAATAGACTTATGGCATATTCAACAATAAGAAAGTAATAAAAATGAAAATAAGAAACTAACTAACACCTAAATTTCACAATTTAATTTGACACGTCTGAGAAGATGAGCATTACCCATGTCGACCCGCTAAAAAAGCTTCGAGCATATTTTATTCTATTTGACACATTTGAAAAGGCAAACATTACCCAAATCGACCCGTTAAGAAAAGGGAAGATTGCCCCAATTCACCTATGGCCTATGTATAACTAAAAGGAACATCAATCTAATCAAAACACCATAAACACACTGTTGGCGACTTTTACCCTATTTGACCATTAGAAAAGTTGAACATTACCCAAATCGACCGATTTATAAGTAAACAAACATGAACCTACACCACTAAAACAACATTTTAACCGACTATTACCTTATTTGACCCGTTTATAGGAAGGAACATTATCTAAAGTGACCCATGTATCATATCAAGGAGCATTACTCAATTATTTTAACCGACTATTACCTTATAGATGCTATTTATACGCTAAAAATAGTAATGTGACAAATCAAATAATTCAGCATTTATTTTGTGTTTAAATGTCATTAATTTTAAAAACTGGATTTTTTTTTTAAATTTTGAGTTTGAATGTTTAAAAATAAATTTATAAATGTATTTATATATGATTAATAATTTTATGTTTAAAGATTATTAATTAAATGGTAATCATAATTATTAACATTAGATGTTTCCAATATTGTGTAACTAACGATAAATGCTAATTATACGCTCCATATTTGTGAAATCGTTGCTAACCCCACATTGTGTAAATCTTCTTCCACATTTTGCTTCCCGGACTACTCCACAGCCGGGTGTTTAATAACTTTCCTAAACACTATAATCCATAATTTTTAATTTTTTTTTAAAATAAAAACATTTAATAACTATTCTATTTTTAAAATTCAAAAAAAAGTCATTATTGTTTTTATAAATGTTTTTTATTTTTTAAAAATCGAAATCATTCATTAATGTTTGGGTCAACGTGTTTAATAACTTTCCTAAACACTGTAATCTAGATTTTTAATTTTCTTAAAATAAAAAAAATTTAATGACTATTCTATTTTTAAAATTCAAAAAAGAGTCATTAATGTTTTTATAAAAGTTTTTATTTTACATCAACGAAAATTATTCATTAATGTTTCGGTCAAAGTGTTTAATAACTTTCCTAAACACTATAATCCAGATTTTTAATTTTTTTTAAATAAAAAACATTTAATGACTATTCTATTTTTAAAATTCAAAAAAGAGTCATGTTTTTATAAAAGAATTTATTTTTTAAAAATCGAAAATCATTCATTAATGTTTCGGTCAACGTGTTTAATAACTTTCCTAAACAATATAATCCACATTTTTTTGTTTTTTAAAATAAAAAACATTTAATAACTATTCTATTTTTAAAATTCAAAAAAGAGTTATTAATGTTTTTATAAAAAATTTATTTTTTAAAAATCGAAATCATTCATTAATGTTTGGGTCAACGTGTTTAATAACTTTCCTAAACACTGTAATCCATATTTTTAATTTTCTTAAAATAAAAAACATTTAATGACTATTCTATTTTTAAAATTCAAAAAAGAGTCATAAATGTTTTTATAAAATTTTTTATTTTTTAATAATCGAAAATTATTCATTAATGTTTAGGTCAAAGTGTTTAATAACTTTCCTAAACACTATAATCCAGATTTTTAATTTTTTTTTAAAATAAAAAACATTTAATGACTATTCTATTTTTAAAATTCAAAAAAGAGTCATGTTTTTATAAAAGAATTTATTTTTTAAAAATCGAAAATCATTCATTAATGTTTCGGTCAACGTGTTTAATAACTTTCCTAAACACTATAATCCAAATTTTTACTTTTTTTTAAAATAAAAAACATTTAATGACTATTCTATTTTTAAAAGTCAAAAAATAGTCATTAATGTTTTTATAAAAATAAATATTTTTTAAAATCGAAAATCATTCATTAATGTTTCGGTCAAAGTGTTTAATAACTTTCCTAAACACTATAATCCAGATTTTTAATTTTTTTAAAATAAAAAACATTTAATGACTATTCTATTTTTAAAATTCAAAAAATAGTCATTAATGTTTTTATAAAAAAAATAATTTTTTAAAAATCGAAAATCATTCATTAATGTTTCGGTTAAAGTGTTTAATAACTTGCGTAACATTGTAATCCCGATTTTTAATTTTTTTTAAAATAAAAAACATTTAAATTATACTAAATTTAGGAAGTGAGTAATTTGAATGTAATAAGGAAATTTAATGAGTTCCTAATTTACGTCAGTTTCCTTTCTCATTCTCATTTTTTTGTTTTTTAAAAAAAAAAGAAGTAAAAAGACTAAAACGTGAAAACGTGACATATCTTCAATTTATCAATATCTCTATCATACAAAGCATGAACATAAAAAACAGCCTTGGAATATGACACATTTAACAAATTGCCACTAACGCCGTTTTAACAACACCTTTTAAAAACGACCCAAATTGAAGACTTTGTTTTCCAAACCATTTTTTTCTTTATAAATTTACGCATAAATCCAAAAACAATACATTATTATTATCTATAATTGAACCTAATAATCGTTTTAGAGGTAAATTGAATGTAATTCATAACATGAGCATGGGAAATATTGATGAACAACTAAATAAAGAAGATTAGAAACTCTTACCGTGAGGTGAACCGTCTCTGGGATTGAAGCTAATAATTGCCCGTCCTGTATATCGAAATGAAAAAACTCGTGTATTAAAAGCCGCCTAATCAAACACCGAATGATCCCAAATGCAAACCCGAGCAGTCTAAACAACCAAAAAAATATGTTGATAAAAAAAACAAATTTGTTGATAAAAAACAAAAACAAATCAGAAAAAAAAAATTTAAAATTATCAACAAAAGTGAGCAAATTTATTGTTCACAATTTGTATCGTTGTCCATTCAACAATTAACCTAAGAAAAAGAAAAAAATATATGATAATTAACCTGGGAATTCATCGCTGCGCATATGTATCCTTAAGAGCACTCGAGAATTCATCCTAACTCAAGAACACATTTGTATAAGTAGAACATACCTACTGAAATTAACTCTTCGGTTTTTGTATATGAAGAAGATCGTTCAAGTGTAACCATTCAAACAAAATGGAGCCAAGTATTAAGGTTTGCGAATGAAAGGGGATGCCTAAATACTTGTCGAAGATTGACTAATATTATGAAAGAAGAAAGTTATTAATGTGATATAAAAATAATTTTGATTAAAATGAGACAATTTTTGTATTGTTACCTCGTATGATATGTTATCAATATCGAGCCACCTATCCATGCCATAGAACATTAACCTGAAAATCAAATTAAATTACGAAATGATACACACTCGAACTCAATGAGCATACTGTAAATTATACATACACATTCGAGCTTCTCCAATTCACATAGAGCTTCTCCAATATCTTGAGGCAACTCCTGAAACATACGCATTCGAACAAATAATATATGTGTTAGTGCGTGTATATCATATATGCATGAATTATGTATGTAATTATGTACGTGCGATATTAAACATACCTGGCAATCTCTGCTGATTTTAACCGGTTTGTAGTCATTCAATGGGTTTTTCAAGTGAAAAGTTTTCTGAAAAGGCAAGTCAGATGTTTTCCATTAAAAATTAATGGACACTGAGATGAGGCTATAACGTGTTATAGTGTAGACAAATAATTTGGATTAATCTATAAATTAATCTTTAAAACAAATACCTAATTCGGTATTACATGGACGTGCGACCCCACGGTTTGCTTCCACCATACCCATTGCTCCAAACATTGTCTCTTCTCCAACCAACCGAGGACATCATTTGGGCATACCTTGGAAGTAGCCACTCATATTGACACTAAATATTAATATCACCTTACCAGAATTCTGCAAAGACATGGCGTGCACTTTAGACGGTTCTGGAAAACACTGACACAGAGAACAATGAACTTACATGATAAGCTTCTTCCAATATCGGTTCGTTCATCACTTTCTCTCTCTAGATCTCTGCGTGTCTCTCTCTCTCTGTATTATGTTCTCTATGAATTTTGAGTTTAAATTGTTTTAGGGAAGTTAATTAATTCAATGAGAAGCTTTGACCAAATCATAATGAATTACCTAATTTAATATAATTACCTAATTTAATATAATTAATGAATTTTGATTTTTAGAAAAAACGAAAATTTTATAAATTCTCACAATGGGACACTTGGCACAAATTGATTGGCTATGTAATTGGAGGCACAATGTGGGATTGACAAGTGTCCTCATGGACTTTGTTTTATTAGATGTATAGATTATGGGGTGTGTTCAACATTTTGTGGGTTGGTAATGTCACTGATTAAAAAAACATAATTTCATTTGATTAAAATGGATCAAATGGACGGTTTTATTAAACAAAATTAATCATGACCGCGTCAATAAATTATTATATAATACATATATAATATATATTCTATACGAAGACTTGATTATCTCCCCATTTTCGCTTTCTTACATCCATACCACCACCAAATCGATTTTGACGTATTGTTATATTTTATAAGTAGGTTATATCCCGTGAGTTTCTCATGTTACACAAATCTAATATGAATTGATAAATGAGTGTTATGATTTAACATATAAATTAATGCACTAAAACATGAGAAAAACATCATTTTTAATCATGTAAACAAGAATAAAAATGTATATTAAAGAGAAAATGTATTTTGATGAGAAGCAGAGACAGAAGTAACCATTGCAGAGCGTGATTGAGACGATGATATAGAAGGATATAGTTTTTTTAGAAACGACTGGTTTTGACCAATTCTGCTTTGGATAAAAACAGAACTCCCATTTACAGTTTCGTTTAGTGTAAAAAAAATTCATTACAAACTTGTGTATCACACAAGTTATTACATTATTTATTTATTAATAGGTTAGAAAATTTAATATTACATTAGGTTGGATCAATAAAATATTAAATGGTTTTAATAAGCGAAATATAAAAAAAATAGTTAAGAAAATAAATAAGCGATAAATATGAAATTATGATTTAATAATATCTATAACTATATATAAAGGAAAAGGTCTAAAGTGACAACACACTTAGGGGCTGTTTGGTTGATTAAGTGCTGAATCATTAAGATGGTCTGAATGGTTAAGAGGCTCTGAATGGTTAAGAGCTAAATCATTCAGCATCCCTTATTAGCTTAATGGTTCAACACTTAATCATTCCATTCAGATGCTGAAACAAAACAGTCTGAATGCTGAATGATTCAGACCTGAATGGTGAAGAGGCTGATTAAGAGGCTACCAAATAGCCCCTTAGGTAACGTTTGGTATGATGGAATGGACCATTACGAGGTAATGAAAAATAGTGGGTTTGGTTGGTTAAAGAAATGGAATCACCCATTCCACAAGGCATTACATTCCCTCAAAACCATTCCATACACCCCCATTTTTTTTTTCATTTCATTTCTCATTCACCCTTTACTAACAACATCATAATCCACCGCCACCACCAGCGCCCACCACCGCTGTCGCCACCACCCACCATCGCCGCCCACCACGCACCACCGCCACCAACCACCGCCACCCACCCACCACGACCGCCTCTACCACATGCCATCGTCACTCACCACAATTTCCTTTACCCGCCACTACTACTGTCACACCCTCAAATTTCCTTTGCGGGGTTTATACCGCGAGCCGCGTGACAAACCAGGATCCCATAGCCATAAGTCATAAGAATGACTCTAAATGCCCAAACCATTTAGTTCGTTATTGAAAATCAAGTTTAGCGTTTACCAAAAAGTTTAGTTAAGTTGCGAAAGCGTAAATCAAACATAATCGTTTAAGTTCATGCGCAAAAACAACGCGCCCAAAATAAAACCATTGAATGTAAAGCAAAGTATAAGTTAAATAATGTTCACAACCCATGGCACAATGATGCATGTCCTATCATGCTCCGAACCTAGAGACCTACAAAAGCATGCTAAAATTTTCAAGATCCGTCACTTCATATATTGTCTTAGTGGTCTCATTTTACTTTCACTAACGTAGCGGTCACCACTCACCAAATCCTCTTAGTCATCTTGGTAGTAATCACAAATACGTCCCACCGTGATGAAATTAATCACCTATACAAATAAATATTTATTAGTATGTAGAATGATAACAATCTATAGCCCTCTTTTTACTCATCTTGTTAGTGATCATAATATACCTTGTTTATTATATGAGAAATTGAATCTTACGTATTATAAGAGTTAAAATCTTTAAATCACTAATGCTTAAGCATTTAGAGTTTAGCATTTGTTAGAGATCTACCATCAAGCTTGTTCATACGATGGTCTAACCCTCATAAATAATTGTTATTTTAAGTTTTATGTTTTAACTTTTAAGTGTGGTGTAGTATGTTAGAGTATATGCTTTTTTATAAGACTATCAGGAGTGGGGGCGGGAGAGGGGCGGGAAGGGGGGGGGGGGGGGGGGGAAACACCGCCGCGGTAGGGCGGGGAAAGCTGGCGTGGGGCGGGGAGGGGCTTCACCGGCGTGGGGGGAGGTGTGTGTGGACACGTGGCGAGCATTGGTTGGGCCAGTTTTTTTTTTTTTTTTTTTTTTTAACTTTAACACTATATAATATTATTTCCTTCCCCCCCTCTCTTCCCCCCCTTCCACTTCCCACAATTATTTTCCCCCCCTCAAGGGTCCCACAAGTGCACATGGCGCTTCATCCCCCTCTTTCCCCCCACCACTCCTTATAGTCTAAGAAAGTTCAGATTCAGGTTTACAAACTTTTTAACAAAATAGAACTGTTAACTTGCATGGGCAAATACATCCCTTTAGATTCTAACAAAAAGAAAGTAATATCAACATTTCACATCAGCTCTCGTAGCTCAGTTGGTTAGAGCACCCGTTTAGTAAGCGGGAGGTCTTGAGTTCGACTCTCAACGAGAGCATGTTTTTGGCTTCAACCTCTATTGGTCTGGAGTCTGGACTACGCCTGCCTAATAACTAATAAGGTACATATCTTTGTACCTGAGGTTTAGCCCATTTTTAGTTTCTATAATTTATGATTAATTCTAAGTTTTATAACTTGGATTATTGATCAATTGGCAATTTTCATCTGCCATATCTTCATATTTTATGGTCATTCGTCTATTAACATTTAACCGTAGGTTAATAAATTCCATTATCAATTGAAACTACTTTTGTCGGCTTGCCCAACTAAATTTAGACTATAAGGAGTGGTGTGGGGGGGGGGGGGGGAAAGCATCATGTGGCACTTGTGGGACCCTTGTGGGGAGTGGAAGGGGGGGGGGGGAAGGGGGGGGAGGAAATAATATTATATTGTGTTAAAGTTAAAAAAAAATAAAAATAAAAAAACTGACCAATCTGCTGCTGCCACGTGTCCCCCCCTACTCCCCCCACGCCGGTGAAGCCCTCCCCGCCCCCAGCCCCACGCCATGCTTCCCGCCCCTGTGGCGGCGGTGTTCCAGCCCCTCCCGCCCTCTCTCCCGCCCCCACTCCTTACAGTCTTATCGTGTTTTTATATATTCAGTTATATAAACACACGTACCTTTTTCGTAGAGACATTAATATACAGACACATCAACTTAAAAGCAAAAACTGTAATTAGATAAACAAGATTTTATTTCACATTAACATAGAAACAGGAGAGTTAACAGTTGCTTGATTAACTATTTAAAAGCAGCTTTCCGTGTCAGCGAGCCGCAGTTTCCAAGTACAATGCCAAATAACTTCTTTCTTACAAAGGAGTTGCTGCAAGTTTTTCAAAACCAAGCTCCAAATCATTTGATTGCAGCCTTACAAGTTCTTCCTCCTTCGCCTTTTGCTTAATGGCAATCTGCTCCGACCTTGATCGCAACAACTGCATCTTAACCTTTAACTCATCCATCTCTTTCTCCACCATAGACTTCTCATGACTGCACATTTCAATCTCTTTTTCAACTTCTTTACGCGTATTCTCTTGCTGACACATTTTGGTTTTCAAAGAAAGCAACTCGTTTAAACGCTCTCTAATTGGACCCACGTCAAACCCGTGAGTCTCCAAGTCGATTAACGCTTCCAAACTGCTGTTGATTGTTTCAGCAGGATCATTCGGTTTTAAGTCAGAAAGACGTTGAACAAGATTCCCAAATGTGACGATGTGAGCAATGGCTAAACCTTCACGATAATCCTTTTGAACTTCCTTCATTGGTGCAAAGTGCGGCTGTTGAGAGTATAACTTAATGGTGGCCCACACTGGAGACCGCTTGATAAAAGGCCAATCTTGTTGGTAGTCGGTGGTGGTTCCAGCATTCGCTTGATTCAGTGAGTTACCATGGTGATCAGGAGGACTAAGACTGGAACTTCCTGTACATACCAATAAGTAAGAACCAAAGCAAACATGTAATATATATGACAAATTCAACTAAATTATGTGAAAACGGGTCAAATTTGAGTGAACCGTAAAATTAAAATAAAATTGCTAAAAAGATGGCAAATTTAACTCCTTTTTTTAGAAAGGCTGAATTTAGGATTTGCTATTCAGAAAGGGGTGGCGGCGCAGCTTGTTGCCCGCCTGCCCGCTATCTTGATGTAATTTTCTTAGTCATGGGATAAAAATATTTAAACTTGAATAAAAAATAAATAAAATAAAAAAATAAACCGTAAAACAGAAATAAATTTGGTAAATAGGTAAGTGCTTATAAAATCCAATCCTAAACTGTTTGTTACAAATCAGAAAACTAATTCAGTACCTTCTAGTAAAGCAGTTGGATTTTTAACCACCGACTTGGCCGGTGTTCTCCTCTTCCTTTTCTGCTGGCTCCTGCCGTCCTCTGGCTCAGGGTGTTTGCTGTTAACGATAATGGTGAATTAAACTTTTGCAAATTTAGTTAACTCACAGTTAAGAGTGCTAAAGCAACTACTTACAGTGATGATTCTTTCATGTTCCACAGGAGGCGAATCTTGACGAACATCATTAGACGCAATAACTTGTTTGCTACCTATATAACCCACAAAAGTAAATTTTATTGAGTCAAATGAACAAAAGTAGCCCAAAGTGTGTTCTTAATCTATGACACCTCCTAAAGAACGACAAAATGTGTTTGAAGTCAACAGAACCCAACCCAACCAACCCGAACCCAATTGGACTAGTGGCCCAACTCATGCATGTCGGCATCTCTAGTATTCCCACACCTGCTGAAGGTTGTAACCTTTTCCCGCGTGAACCATCCACAGCAAAATTACTTTCCTGCAAACGCGAAAACTATAATCAATAAATCTCACATTGCTCAAAAATAACCATTTGGGTCTGAGGTGGAGATTTTCAACTCACAGATCTTTCTCGCAATAGAATTTTCTTTATAGCAGAACGTGAAGGGCCAGCGGTCTCTTTTGTTGAGCTCCTTTAGATGGTGTAGCGAAGCCTGAAAGAGCATCGTCGGTAGCATTTATATCGCTTAATAGCTGATTTGGCGTCTGCATTAACAAATTAAGGAACAAATAATATTCAAATATTGAATTACGTTGACTTTTGACTTTTAGAGTCAAACAAACCAATACAATCTTGAATTACTTTGACATATACAAATTTCCACCAGTGTAAAAGCAATGTATAGCTTTTCTATCACCAAATTCCTGCTATGGTTGTCTTCTTTTAACATTAAAGATCAAATACAGAATTAGGCTGACTTTTGACTTTTATAGTCAAACTAACCATTACAGTCATGTATAACTTTGACATAAAAAACTTACCACCAATGTAAAGTCAATGTGTAGTAACATTTATATTACTTAATTCATGCTTTGGTATTTGCATTACATTATTGAACAAATACAACTCAAGCATATAAATAAATATTTGACCTTTATAGTCAAACAGATCATTACAATCTTTAATTCATGCTCTAGTGTCTGCATTAACATTAAAAAACAAATACTCTGCAAACATAGCATTCATACAAAATTCCCCAAGCTAAAATCAATTTAAGTAACACCGCCGCATACGGAGTCGCCTTTTGCCATTGGATTACCGGGTAGCGGGCTTTATTCCTTGGCGGTTAAAAAAGTAACATTAGCCTATAAATGTATACATGCAACCATGGTTTCAAAAGACGTTTGAGGCATGCGTCTTGAGGCGGTAAGAAAACAAGTCTGACACGCCCCTCATGGGGTTCAGTATAAACAACATTAAAAAAGTATGCGCCTCATGGGGTATAGCTCTATTATTTTATTTTTGATGTTTTAGACTATTCTAGGTCAATTATTTTATTTTTTATAAATACCAAATTTTATATTTATTTTTTTATTCCGCCCCGGCTTACGCTTTGGTACTCCTCGAGGCTTACGTCTCATGAAGCGAAATGAAAACGACTCGAGGCTCGTTTCCGTTTTTTAAACTTTGCATGCAGCCTAATCTATCTTCTTGCAAGAAAATACCTTTTTTGGTGGGATGATCCAACGAGAGTCAACCCAGTCAACATGAAACCTAACCATTGACTTTTCAAACACAAATTCCTCATGAGGGTCTTCAAACAAAACAACATATTTCTTCACTCCACCTTCATCAACAATAACAACACTCTTAACCACACCAACCCACCACCCATCTCTATGAAACGCATCCACAACATCACCCACCTCAAACTCCTGATCATTGTTACTAATAATGTTACAAGGAGGTGAAGGTCTAACAAACAAAGGGTCAACGACCTCAGTCAACGGCTGAAACAAGTCACCATCATTCAACAACGTATGGTATTTGACTAAGTAACTTATTTTCTTCAACCTTTTGTTTTTCTTGTTGGATGTTTTTATGTTTGTGGTGGGTGAAGAAGCTTGTAGTTGGTTTATGATGGTGGCTTCGTACCATGCACCATGGAATCCAGGCTCGTTAAAGGTTACTTCTACAGTGGAGCCTTTGGTGATCATGGTTGCATGGTTATGGTTAGCCATTGTTGATCAAGGGATGTGTGTGTTTGTGTGTGTGTTTTGGTTGTGAAAATGGGTTTGTTGGGATTAGTGTATGGAAAGATTGAGAACAGAAATGGTAATGATATTATTATTAGGCAAAGATTTGGTTCGAGTGATTTTGTTAGCCTGTGATCATGTCTTATTTTCAAAGTTGATATGATGATTATATGTGGTGTTGTTAAATACTTGCAATTATTTTTATTATTAGTTTTCGATAACTACTAGTGAGATTCCACTTTAAAAAAAAATACGAAAAATAAAGTTGTATTTTTAACGGCAAACTTTGTTTAACATTCTTAAACTTTTACATTGCATTTACAAGAATTTGAACCTATAACCGTACATTTGTAAGGGGAAATACCATACCACTAGACCAATAGGTCATTGATAAAAAAAATTGTGATATGCTAAAAAGAATATTAACAAATACTTTAGATAAGTCAAAAACCATAAAAATAAATATTGGTATTAGATTCGATAATATTAATGTTGGATCTGATGTTAAGTAGGAATTGGTTAGGCTTGTCATGGTAGAACACTCATATATATTACAATACAACAAAAATACTCTTACTTTGAGTTTAAATTTATATCGGAATGCTGAGAAAAAAATTAAATAGATTTTCTTTTTTAGTTTTTTTTTTTTTTTTATAAAGTTAAAGAATACAAGTTATGTTACTAGAGCAAAATCAAATTAAATATTAACAAAGTAAAAGGCGTATATAGCAAATACCGATATAGGTTTCGATAGTAACATATCTCAAAACTGGTTATGATGATATCTATATTGGTATTAGTGTTGTTCGGTTCGTCGCGGTATCCTATAGCACCGGCACTCGTATAGTTTTACTATGTTAAAAACCTTTATTTAAATACAATTCCATTTTAACAAAATATATACCATAAATGGTGTATAGTATATTGCTTTTAACATCTTGCTACATTGATTAAGAGGGTGTTTGAGATTGCGTTTTGAATCTGATTTTTAGATTATTGCGTTTTGAAAACGCAGATAATCAGTTTTTAGTGTTTTGGATTGCGTTTTGAAAACGCAGATAATCAGTTTTTTAGGCTACCAAAACGCAATAATCTATAAGCAGCTCCACCCTGATTTTCCAAAACGCATAATTTATTTTAAATAATCAATCCCAAACACCGCCTAAAAAATATTAAAAAAAAAACAAATTAATAGCCCATCTTCCATATTAAGAAAGATTTGGGATTTAGTTTTAGAATTTAAAGTCGTAAAGCATTAATCAATTTATTTTTTAAATGACAACTGATAGCAATAAGCTCCGTATGTCACTCTAATACATAATAAAATAGAAATCGAGAAACTCTTAAAAGTGTTTATATATTATTCATTTTTATAAAGCATGTACCTTTTGTCGTAGATATGTCGAAATGTGAACACCAACCATGAAAACATAACTGCTCTAATACTCAGATATAAACACATCAACCTAAAAGTACAAAGTTTGCAATTAGATGAACAAGTTTTCTTCACATTAACAACAGGAGGGTTAATAGTAAGCCTAAATAATTAATTAAAGCAGTTTTCCATGTCAGCAAGCCATTGTTACCAAGTACATTGCCAAAAGAACTTTCTTACAAAGGAGTTGCTGCAAGTTTTTCAAAATCAAGCTCCAAATCTTTTGTTTGCAACCTCTCAAGTTCTTTCTCCTTCGCTTTCTGCATAGTCGCAATCTGCCCCGACTTTGATTTCAACATCCGCATCTTCTCTTTCAACCGATCCATCTCTTTATCCACCCGAGACTTTTCATGATCGCATTTCTCAAGATCTTTTTCAACTTCTTTACGCGTATCCTCTTGCTGACGCATTTTGGTTTTCAAAGATAACAACTGGTTTAAACGCCCTCTGATTTGACCCACGTCAAACCCATGAGTCTCCAGGTCACTCAATGTCTCCAAGCTGTTGTTGAATTTGTCAACAGGATCATTCGGTTTGAAGTCTGAAAGCCTTTGAACAAGATTCCCAAATGTGACGATATGAGCAATGGCTAAACCCTCGCGACAATCCTCATTCATTTCCTTCAGTGGCGCAAAGTGTGGCTTTTGAGAGTGTAACTCAATGATGGCCCACATTGGAGACCGCTTAATAAAAGGCCAATCTTGTTCACAGTTGGTGGAGGTGGTTCTAGCACTTGCTTGACTCACTGAGTTACCATGGTGATCAGGAGGGCTAAGACTCGAACTTGCTATAGTATATACACCAATAAGTAAAGAGTAAAGGTGAACATATCATTAAAATTAAGATGGCAAATTCAATTGGGTCGATTTGGGTTAACCCTAAAATAAAAATACAAAAAAAAAGGATGACAAATTCAGCTTGTTTATTAGAAAATGGGTCAAAAAATATAACAATTAGCAACAAAAAAAAGACAACAAATTCAACTCATTTATGTAAAAATGAGTCACTTTGGCTTAATCGTAAAAAATACTATTGCAAAAAAATATGAAAAACTCTTGTGAGTAAACGGGTAAATTTGGGTGAACCGTAGCATAAAAATAAAATTGAAAAAAATGACAAGCTCAACTCGTTAATGTGAAAATGGGTCATTTTGGGTTTATCATAAAATAAAAATAAAATTGCTAAAACGATGTCAAAGCCAACTCAATTATGTGAAAACAGACAACTTGGATTGATCATAAAGTAAAAAATAAGATAACAAACCAACTCGTTTATGTGAAGATGGGTTATTTTAGGTTCTTCATAAGTAAAAATAAAATTACAAAAAATATGACAAACTCTTATTCCTTTATGTGAAAACAGGTCAAGTTCAGTTAACTACCAAAAAAAATAATTAAATTTGCTAAAGAGACGACAAATTCAACTCATTTATGTGAAAACGGCTCAATTTAGGTTAACCATAAAAGAAGAATAATATTGGTCAGTAGGCAAGCATTTAAAAAATTCAATCCTAAAATGTTTGTTACAAGTCAGAGATCTAAATAAGTACCTTCTACTGAACCAGTTGGGTTTTCAATCACCGACTCCGTTGGTGTTCTCTTCTTTTTCTGATGGCTCGTGCCGTCCTCTGAATCATGGTCCTGTGGTGCTCTCTTCTTTCTCTGATGACTCGTGCAATCCTCTGACTCATGGGTTTGCTGTCAACAACAATGGCAAATCAAGCTTTTGTGCGTAAGTTAAGTCACAATTCAGAGTGCTAAAATATAACTACTTACTGTGAAGATTATTTCATGTTCATCATGAGGTGATTCTTGATGAATATCATCAGAAACAATAACTTGTGTGTTTCCCTTGCTACCTATACCATCATCATAAATAATCCACAAGAATATTAAATGACTTTAATAAATTAAAATAGTAAAATATTTTGTAACCATACTGCACATTAGTTTAAACTAAAGGACATGACGTGTTTCATGTCAACCAAACTCAACCAACCAAGCCCGTTTAAAAACATGGCTGTACTAGGCCAACCCGTCCATGTTGGCATCTCTAGCGTTTCCCATACCTGCTGAAGATTGGAACCTTTCCCACGTGAAGCGTCCACATCAGTTATTTGAGCTTCTTTAGATCGTGTAGTAAACTCTGAACTAACATCATGTACGTGCGTAGCATTTCTATCACCTAACTCCTGCTCTGGTGTCTGCATTAACATTAAGGAACAGATACAATTCAAACACACAGTTAGTTTAGCCTCCAAACTATTACACTCTTGAATAACTTTAGACATCGCAATTTTAACTAATGTAAAGTCAATGTGGAGCATTTCGTCACCTACTTCCTGCTCAGAGTTTGCATTAACAAATAGTCAAATACTATTCAGCGGTAGAATTAGGAGTGTAAACGAGACAAGCTGAGCCTAGTGAGATCGGCTCGACTAGGATCGTTTATTATTTATTAACTAATTCATATACCTTTTCTTAATCATATTATATATATATATATATATATATATATATATTATACACACATACATATATATTACATGTAAAAATTAAATTATATATGTATATAGAATGATGACAGGTATCCCCTTGTATTTCAAATAACCATCCAGTATTCAATTCGTATGTAAGCATACTTTCTCTACTCGTAATATGCCCGTCCTCTAGCTATCATTAATTCTAAAGTCAATCTTATGTCCATAACAATTTACACGTACAAATATTCTGCAAAACCATATAACATTTTAATAAACAAACATGAGTATATTACCTGAATATCTGGATACTCATCAATATACGATCCACCTGACTCACAACTGGAGCTACGAAAATCCGGGCTTGCGTCCACCCTTTGTCTCTCCATGTTCACGTTCACCCTCTCATCACTTCTTATTTGAGTGGTAGGCACACCATTCTTTCTTTGTTTCCTACCACCTTTATTCGATCCTTTGCGAACTTGTGTTGAACCTATAAAGTCAATATCCAAAATTACATGAATACACACACACACACAAATACTAATAGAATCATATGTATATCAATGTCATTACCTATGATGCATGAAACCGTTCGTGATCGGCCCCCGTGCTCAGGTCCAAAACATCTAGTTAATGGATCAACCCGCCCTTCACAATAGGTACCATCGGCTTTCATTTCCCTCTCAAAACGGATCTATAGAATAATATATATGTTAAAACATTCAACTAATTTTATATATAAATATAAATAATTGTATATGTATTTACCAGATCATTGATTGTTTCACGAATATGTTCAATTTCATACAAGCCAGTTTGTTTGTTTAGTCTTGCTCTACTGGAAATCCACCGCCGAGTACGGGCACTTTGAATCTCTTTAAGAAATGGATAACTTGACAGGAGTTGAGTCCAAGCTTTAGCAAATTTCGCTTTCAAACCACCATATCCGGTGCGTCCTGTGCGGGGGGGATCTTTGTTCTTGAGTGCACTTAATTTTGCTTTCTCACTTTTTTTCTACACAAAAATCAACAAAAAATTATTAATAGTTGAAAGAAAATATATAAAAATAATAACAATAGTATATTGAAAATTAAGATATACCAAAAATTCATCGCTAGTCTTTAATGCAACGAATTCCTTCCATTTTGTTTGATCGAGATAACGATACTTTGCAAAAGGAAGTTCGTTTTTATTTACATATTCTCTAACAAGCTTACTTCTCCAAGTGGTACAATTTTTCTTCGCTTTTTTAATCAAAACTTGCTTTGGCTCATCGTCTAGAATTTTCCAATGATCCTGATAATTTACAAAAACAAAAGTTAAATATAATAATTAACAAACATTTCATGTCCAAAATTTACAAAACATCAAATACAATACCTTAACATCCAACCATAGATCCTCCACATTTGCTTTTCAAATTTACATGTATCGATATGATACGAAAACCTTTTTCTCAATGTCAAACCTAACCATGATGAAAATTTAGCCTGTTCACACCCGTCGGTAGCATATTTTCATCAAATTCAATGTGCAATTCATCCTCTCTCATTTTCTTTGAACAAGAAGCAACGCCGCGTTTACCTCTTTTAGACATAGCTATATTTTCCTATCAAACAATAAACAATAAGAAACAATAATATAAGAAGAGCTATTCAAACATACAACTATACATACATACACACATGCATACAACTACATACAGTGGCGAAAAAAAAATGGCGAATATACCGCATAAACCTCTCTATTTAAACATACAAACTTGGTTTTAAAAAGCGCCTTGCGCTCCGATGCGTTTTGATCCCAAAAGTCGATGTGTAATGCGCATGCATCACGTATGCAGTGGCGGAGGGAGGGGAGGGACCAAGGGGTGTCCAGCCTCCCCCAATGGCCCAAATTTAATTAAGTTCTTATGGTTCATATTCAATAAAATTGTATCAAGCCTCCCTTAAGGTCCACTCCACTCTTCACTATATCCTTTTTTTTCTTTTTTTTTGTATCAAACCCTCTAAGGCCCACTCCACTCTCCACTATATCCTTCTTCTTTTTTTTCTTTTTTTGTATCAAGCCCCCTTAAGGCTCACTTCACTCTCCACTAGTAATAATAGTTTATTATGTTGTTCGATTTTTTTTAATGAGTAGTAGTTTAAATAATCTAAGCCCCCCTTATCTTGAAATCCTAGCTCCGCCTCTGCACGTATGTGAGGCGCTCTTTATTAAAAAGAATAAAAACTTATTTATATCTAATGTTTTAATTGGTCAACCTTTAAACACTAAAACATAAGATATTCTCATCAACTCTAGTGAGGTTTGTTCAATGGATAGTCTAAGCCCTAAGGTGTTCAAATATTGGTCAACTACATCGCATCAAACCACATCATGTGATGCGTGCATCATTAACATCCCCATCATTGCATTATGTGATGCGCGCATTATAAAATCATGCATACAAAAACAACCCAAATGGTTATAAAGATAAAGAAAAGTTTAAAAAAAAAAAAGTCAACACATTTCACATTTACAATAGAATTGGCCCCAAATTTACATACCAAGTGAAAATTAATACCTCAATTCATCAAAATAAATAATACCAACATAAAAAGTTTCAATTTTTTAGTGACCAAACTCTTTAGTATGGATAGATCGTGTCTTTAGGAGCCCAAAAATATAATTTCCCAAGAAAACCCCAACTTTGTTAGTGAATATATCAGCACCTGACTACAGAATATACGATAACTATACATACAGTTACATATACATAATACATAAATACATATAGGCACATTACATACATGTGTAATAGAACAGAATATACGATAACTAATTAAAGGCGAGATTAATAAACCGACCGCTTCAAAAATTAGTAAAAGATAACATAAAAAGATGGAATTTTGAAAAGAGGGTATAATAATAATAATAATATTACCAATCTTTCAGAAATGTGAGTTTTGTTGGTGATCTTTGAGCGAGAAGATGAAGGGAGCGGCGCAAAATTGAATTAGGGTTTTTTTTTTTTTTTTTATTAAATGGAGCAAGCAAGTACAGGTAGGTGTGAGTCTTTACTCTTTTACAGCGGTTGCTACGTATGGATCTTTAAGACCATTAGGTGTGGTAGAGGCCCATCATCCATGCCTTGCCTCCACCTCACCTGCCACGTCAGCGTGGGGTAGGAGCATCCTTAGGATGATGCTCCTAGGGGTGTGGAGGAGGCCCAACATCCATTAATGCTATTTCATTTTTTTTCTTTTTTTTTTAATTAAATAATATTAATGTTACAATAAAAAGTAAATATTCTAATATTAATATTAAAAAGTAAATATTACATAAAACCATTAAAAATAATTAAAAAAAAATAACTAAAACTAAAGTAACATACTCGACATAAAAAAAAAATACAAATAATCTACTCTTGCCCGTTGTTCCAAATATATTCAACCAAGTCTGCTTGAAGATTTTTATGCGTGAACTCGTTATGTAACGAGAACTGGTTTAAATCTTGTTGATGTGGGTTGACAGGCACCGTATTCTCCGGCGGGGCATTCTCGTCATACACACAAATGGCGGCGCCTTCGTCTTCAAGTATCATGTTATGCAACAAGATACAGGCATACATACAGTAACGTAATTTTTTAGGGTGAACATACGTGCCGGGTGTGAAATGATGTGCCATCTTGCTTGTAGAACACCAAAAAATCGTTCAATGTCCTTTCTTGCCGCCTCTTGATACTTGGCAAATTTCTTTCTTTTTTCATCGAACGGGTGGTGAATAGTTTTAACGATCGTTGAGTAAGGTGGGTAGATTCCATCAGCAAGATAATAACCGCGCCTATACTCCACCCCCGATACTGTAAAGCTAGTTTCCGCACCGGTGCCTTTTATGACATCGTCAAAAATATGCGACTGGTTAATAACATTAATGTCGTTATTCGAACCAGGAATGCCAAAGAAAGCATGCCAAACCCATAGATCTTGTGAACACGCCGCCTCCAATATTATTGATGGATAATCTTGATCCCCTCGTTTGAACATTCCGCGCCATGCTACGGGGCAGTTTTTCCAAGGCCAATGGTAGCAATCAATGCTACCGAGCATTCCTGGAAAACAATGTTGTTGGTGGTGAAACTGATACAATTGTTGGACCTCACTGGAGTTTGGTTTTCGCAAATATTTCTTGCTGTAAAGCTTCACCACACACTTGCTAAACCTATACAGACACTCTCGTGCAGTTCTTTCCGACATTTGTAAATACTCGTCCCACGCATCCGCCGTGGTCCCGTACGCTAGTTGCCGAAGTGCCGCCGTGCATTTTTGTAGGGTGGTGAACCCCCTTTTCCCTCTTGCATCGTATCGTAAGGTAAAAAATGGCTCGAAGTTAGCCATATCATCGGCTATACGGGTGAACAATCTTTTACTCATTCGGAACCGACGCCTAAATAATTCCGCCGAGTATAACGGTTCGTCGGCAAAATAATCGGCCACCAATCTATCATGGGCACCTACACATATTTACAAAAATATAAACACACAAAAAATCTACAATATATTTACAAAAATATAAACACAAATAAATTATACTATATATATACAAAAATATAAACAAATTAAAATTACAAAATAAATATAATACTTACCCTCTCGGTCTCTATTTATAGCCGCTTTCCTAGTTCGAGGTGCTGAATCGCCTTCATCTCCTAGATCCTCGGCAATAATCTGCGCCGCTTGCCCCACGATGTTTATAACAAAATTTACGGCTTCGTTTGTAGACGACGAACCCGAAGAAGACGAAGACGTCGTAGAAGATGATAACGACATGGTTGTGGTGAAGAAGGTTGAGAGATTTTATAAAAGTGGGAGAGAGTTTATAAAAGTGTGAGAGAGTTTATAAAAGTTGTGGTGAAAAAGGTTGGATTTGTTTGGTTTAAATAGGTTTTTTAAAATTTTATTTGGTTGATTTTTTTTTTTTTTTTATTCAAACGGTCCACAAGCCCCAACGGTCAAATCACGCTTCCCAAGGCAATCACATGGCCCGGCTTGAACGGCAAGCTGTTGCCTCCTTTGCCGATGCCGGCCCTGGGGGGCGGTGTAGCCCGGGGCGGCATGGCAAGGCCGGCCCTTTGCCGCACCCCACACCTTCTAGTCTAATTAGCAGCGGTTCAAGATGGAACCATTTTATTTTGGCTATATTTGACAAAACTAGCTTTTGGTTGGTAGCTGTTAACTGTTAGCTGGAGGCTGGTAGCTGAAAACTGTTAGTGGGTAGTTGCAAGCTGGTAGTATATTTAGGTGTTTGACAGAGTAGCTGAAGCTTTTAATAAAATGTATAAAATGATCAAAATGGGCATAATTAAAAACTTGTAAAGAAGGTTTTTATTTTATTTTTAAAATAGAATGGGTATTTGTATCATTTATTAATTAAAAACTTGTAGCTAGTAGAGTTTTTTTTAAAAGCTAGTACTAGTAGTTTTTCACTATAGAGTTTTTTCTCTAACCTAAAAGCTTCCAGCTCCTTCAACCAAACAAGACTTTTTATTGAGTATGAGTTTTTTTAAAAGCTTGAAGCTCCTAAAAGCTCTTAAAAACTCCTTGCCAAACATGCCCTAAATATATTTTTGTGTTTGGCGAAGCAAAATGGGCATTAACTAAATGTTTGTATGCATGGTTTTTTTATTATTATTATTATAAAATGGGTATTTGTGTCATTACTCATTAAAAGGTTGTAGATAGTAGAAACTTTTTCTTAAACGCTAGTACTGGTAGCTTTATATAAAGCTTTTTCTCCTAACCTAAAAGCTTCAAGCTCCTTCAACCAAACATACTCTTTATTGATTCGGTATCTATTTTCGCCTTTTTAGGTTTGTTATTTTTGGTATGTTACAGTGTGGTGTTTTGGGTTAATTTCTTTTCGAATACAGATACTATACCGTCCACATTCAGTACTAGTAACTATTTTTCTGCATTTTTTTTTTGGTCGATACTTTCGGTTCAATACTAAACTTATCCATAGCGTATACATGATCAAAACTTTATCCCCTTCGTACTTATTTCTTGCACCAAATAATAATCAAGAAATATCTCACGTATTTGTATGTTTAAACTTTAAAGTAAATGATTCATTTGTGACTTTTAAAATGCGATGTTTTACAAAGTTATAGATATAATGTGTTTATTTTTATCTACCTCTTGATATCTCATGTATGGGGCAACCATGATTACACAAGCTATACTATTTCAAGCGATTTAGGATGTTTCATTTGTATTTGTATTTGTACTTGAATTGAATTTCAACACAAATCATTAGAATTAAACATGACTAAAATCAATACGTTATAAATACACGAGTCATAGTTGATACACCCAACTCTTATTAGATTCCATCAATGGTGTTGGTTGATAGTAACATTATTGTACATATTACTATAAGTTTGTTTTTTTTTTTTTTTTTAATTTGAAGCAACATCTCACTAATTTTTTTTATTTTGGAGATTAAAGCATATTTTTTTCATTCAATTCAATAATAACCAAGTTACATTTGGATAATGGGTAAGCGAGCAACAAGCTGCGCCGCTATCCCTTTTGAATCGCAAAACCTATTCTACTAAATACGAACCCTTGGTTCCTCGGGCTTTGCGAGTCACTGTGGACCACCTTCTAATGATGGCCCGCACTGGAGACCGCTTAATAAAAGGCCAATCTTGTAGGTAGTTGGTGGTGGGTCTAGCACTTGCTTGACTCACTGAGTTACCATGGTATCAGAACTAAGACCGGAACTTTCTATACATTATTAACCGATCGGATAAACTCATTTGATATGTGCAATCCTATTATCTTTTATGATTCTCATCTCCCACATTTTAGTCTGTGATATTTTATAACACACAACACACACACACATCAACTTAAAAGCAAAAGCTGTAAGGGTTAATAGTGGGTTGATTGGTTAATTAATTAAAAGTAATTTTCCATGTCAGCAAGCCTTAATTTCCAAGCACAATGACTATAGAAGAGCTTTCTTACAAAGGGGTGGCTGCAAGCATTTCAAAATCAAGTTCCAAATTATTTGTTTGCAACCTCATAAGTTGTTCCTCTTTCGCTTTCAGCTTACTCGCAATCTGCTCCAGCTTTGATTTTAAGACCTGCATCTCTTTCTCTACCAAAGACTTTTCACATTTGCACTTCTCAAGCTCCTTCACAACTTCCTTACGCGTAGCCTCTTGCTCAAACATTTTGGTTTTCAAAGAAAGCAGCAGATTTAAACGCCCTCTAATTGGACCCACGTCAAACCCATGAGTTTCCAAGTCACTTAAGATTTCCAAATTGTCGTTGAATTTGTCAGCAGGATCATTCGGTTTTAAGTTTGAAAGACTTTCAACAAGGTTTCCAAATGTGACGAAGTGACCAATGGCTAAGCCCTCACGACAGTTCTTATCCATTTCCTTCAGCGGTGCAAAGTGTGGCTTTTGAGAGTATAGCTCAATGGTGGCCCACATTGGAGATCGCTTGATAAATGGCCAATCTTGTTGGTAGTCGGTGGGGGTTCCAGCGCTCGCTTGATTCAGTGAGTTACCATGGTGATCAGGAGGACTAAGACTGGAACTTTCTATATACACCAATAAGTAAGAATCACAGTGAACATGTAATCTAATTAAAGATGGCAACTTCAATTGGGTCAATTTGGGTAATAAAATATATAAAAAGATGACAAACTCAGCTCTTCTATCTGTGAAAACTGGTCAATTTAGGTTAACCGTAAAAGGGGATAGCGGCGCAGCTTGTTGTCCGCTTACCCACCATCTAAATGTAACTCGTAAACAAAAAGAAAATTGCAAACAAGATGACAAACTCAACTGTCAACTCATCTATATATGAAAACTGGCCTGAATAATAATATAACTGCTAAAAAGATGACAAATTCAACTCATTTATGTAAAAAACGGGTCAATTTGGCTTAATCGTAATATAAAAAAATGCTATAAGATGAAAACTCAGCTCGTAAGTAAAAATAATATTGGAAAAATAATGACAAACACTCTTAACTCATTTATGAGAAACGGCTAAATTTGGGTGAACCGTGACGTAAAAATAAAATTGAATAAAAGATGACAAGCTCAACTCGTTGATGTGAAAATGAGTCGACTTGGGTTTATCATAAAATAAAAATAAAATTGCTAAAACACTGTCAAAGCCAACCCATTTATGTGAAAACGGAAAACTTGGATTGAACATAATGTAGAAATAAGCTAACAAACTCAACTTGTTTATGTGAAAACGGGTTATTTAGGTTACTTACAAGTAAAAATGAAGACAAACTCTTATTCCTTTATGTGAAAACAGGTCAATTTTAGTTAACTACAAAATAAAATTAAAATTGCCAAAGTGATGACAAATTGAATTCATTTATGTGAAAACGGTTCAATATGGGTTAACAATAAAAGAAGAATAAAATTGGTCAGTAGGCGAACATTTAGAAAATTAAATCTGAAAACGTTTGTTACAAGTCAGGAATATAATTGAGTACCTTCTAGTACACCGAAAATGTTGAATAGTGTTTGACTAATCACCGACTTCGTTGGTGTTCTCTTCTTTTTCTGATGGCTCGTGCCATCCTCTGAATCATGGGCATGCGGTGTTCTCCTCTTCCTTCTCTTATGACTTGTGCCATCCTCAGAGTCACGGATTTGCTGTTGACAACAAAGGCAAATTAAACTTTTGTGCGTAAGTTTAGTCACAATTCAGAATGCTAAACTAACTACTTACTGTGATGATTATTTCGTGTTCGCTGAGAGGTGATTCCTGATGAATATCATAAGACACATTAACTTCTCTGTTTCCCTTGCTACCTATACCATCATAAATAATGCACAAGAATATTAAATGCTGTCGACACTAATTTCAAATAAAGTGAATTCCTAATCCATAAAACCTCTTAAATCTATACATCTAATAAACAAAAGTCTATGAGTACACTTGGCATTCCCACATTCCTCCTCAATTGTGTAACCAATCAAATATTGCCAAGTGTCTCATTGTGGGATTTAATAAACTTTTTGATTTAAAAAAAAAAAAAATACAGAAAATATAAATAGGGAAACAAAAGACACGGACATAACAATCTCATTATACTCGCCTCCATCCATACAAACCTGCGAAACCCTAATCAGAGGAATCAAGGGCGATTCAACCAATTCTTGATCTCCAATCTAAGGTAATCTCTGTTTCATTCTTATTTCATTGAATCCATCTTTATCTCTCAATTATTGATCTGCAATCTAAGGTTTTTTTTCTCTGTTTTGATGATGATGATGATGAGGGTTTTCTTATCACAATTTCTAGGGTTTTCGATCTTGCTTCTAACTGTGGTTTACGGTTCCGATTGGTGGTTTATAAAGTTTCGATTAATTTTAATCTCTGTTTTTCTATGTCTTGATTGTTTGGTTAGGTTTCTTGATTGTTTGATTAGGGTTCTTGAATGATTTTCCATATATGTTTATAAAGTTTCGATTAATTTTAATCTCTGTGGTTTACGGTTCCGATTGGTGTGTATTCTATTTTGTTCTTAACCATATTAATTTTAATCTCTGTTTGATTAGGGTTCTTGCATCAGTGTTTTTCTATGTCTTGATTAGGGTTCTTGAATGATTTTCCATATATGTTTATATGTACCCATATGGGTTTTATGTATATTTCTTTTTAAAGTTATTTTTTTCCTTGAATCTATGGTTGTTTATATGTACCCATATGGGTTTTATGGTTGTTTATATGTACCCATATGGGTTTTATGGTGTGTATTCTATTTTGTTCTTAACCATATGGGTTTTATATGTACCCATATCTTGATGAAATATTGTCAATTCGAATTATGGTTAAGCAGGCAATGAAGAAGTTGTCTCCTTCAGATAAAGTACTTCATCGGGTACGCCATCACTACTCACTATAGTCAACCTTTCTCTGTACCCCTAGATGTGATTTATTAAGGCTGTGCTATAGAAGTTGCTGAACAAAATTAACAAATTGTTTGGGCATTCAACTTACATGCTTTAATCTTTGTTTCAGATCTATAATGCAAGACAACTTGCATTGAAGCTAATAGCAAACGTGACATATGGATATACAACTGCTGGTTTTAGTGGTCGCATGCCTTGCGCTGAACTTGCAGACAATATTGTTCAGTGTGGCCACAGAACACTTGAGAATGCTATTTTCATGTGTGGAATTATTGAAGGTGAAGACATTAATTTGGTTATATGTTTAACTCATGAATCACGTATTCTGAATGGACCTTATTTGTTATGCCATTTTCATATTCATAGCTAGCATGGCTGAAGACCATATAAGATAAGAAGGAGCTACAATTTACAACTTATGTGTAATTATTCTGGTTAGCACAATCACAGGTATGGCCATCTATCTCAAATTTATTGGTTTGCAGGTGGCACTAAATGTTAGGGTCTATGTGCAACAATATAGATGCGCTATTTGTTAACTTGTAAAATAATATAATAAACAATTCCTAATCACTATGTTCGATTTATTAACGCCATAATCTTATTTCTGTGATATTTAATTAAAATTGTGGTACTGTTTTGTGGTAGTATTGTTAAATTATTTTGTCAAAATTCGGTAGCTTTGTTGGTAAAAAAACTGCACGTTTTAGGCTAAAAAACTGCAGCGTTTTTTTTTCAATTATCTTCGGCATTCGTTTCAAATACAACTCTAATTTGGGCTGCACTTCTTAAATACAAAAAAACTGCAGTAATATGGGTCACATCTCTGCACTTTTATGAATTAAAAAATGCACCAAAAGTGTCAAAAATCTATAGAGTTTGGATACTTTTTGTGGGTCACATCTCTGCACGTTTTGGGCTAAAAAACTGCAACAGTTTTTTCAAAAAATGTCGAGCATTCGTTTCAAATACGGCCCTAATTTGGGCTGCACTTCTTGAGTACAAAATCTGCAGTAACAGGGGTCACATCTCTGCACTTTTATGAGTTAAGAAATGCGCTAAAAGTGTCAAAAATCTATAGAGTTTCGATACCTTTTGTGGGTCAAAAAATTTAAGTTTATGGGAAAAAACTGCAGTTTTGTTTCAGTAAATTTTTTGCACATTATCCATCGTTTTTTCAAAATACGACAGTAAGTAGACTGCACTTTTACCGGATAAAAAAACATCATTTGGATATCATGTTTGCTTTTTATATAATATGTTTGCTAATAAACAACTGCATCAAGTTCCATTAATTGCTTATTAGTGGAAAACTATGTGTCCAGCATTAGTGGAAAATATATTTTCATTAATCTTTACAACATATATTACAAGTCTTTTGAGAATCTAGAATGAATTATGCATTTTGGTTAGGCGCGTATTCGCTTAGGTGCATAGGCGTTTATTCGCTTAGGCGCTAAGGCTTTTGATTCGCCTTGGCGTGTAGGCGCCAATCACTAAAAAAAACTAATAAGTAGCATCACTTTTCCATTTTCATCAGTATTAATATAAAAAATAACAAATATTATATGGACCTTATACCTTATGATTGTGATGCTAACAAATGTGATCTGTGAATAATTTAGGTAAATAGGGATGCTACTTCTGAAAATGGGTCCCAAAGATGTGTGCATTATGCATTTTCAGTAAACGAGAAAGTTGTTATTAAGGTTAGTTATGGCCATCTATCTCAAATTCATATGTGTATTTCTATAATAAATGGATACTTTGCAGAATGTTGGTGTAGCACTAAATATGCATTGGTTAAATATTGATGAATGATAATCCTTGCTATATGTAATTTACCATGGTCAACAGTTTGTTTTTCAAAGTTGTGAGTTTGACTTTAAAGGTCAAAATGTATATTTCTTTTTAAAGTTATTTTTTTCCTTGAATCTATGGTTGTTTATATGTACCCATATGGGTTTTATGGTGTGTATTCTATTTTGTTCTTAACCATATTAAAAAAAACTTAAAATTCCTTTAATCATGGTAAGTAATTAACCATATTAAATAAGTTTTTTGACTAGAAAATTAGACATGTTTTAACAAGTTTCCGAAAATATGATTGCTATACTTATATCATAATTAATGTTATTAAAAATATGAAGTTAACAAAAATATATTCAATAACTAATATCTATATAAATATGCATTTATACTTCTCTTTATATACATTTTTTTTTTCGGAATATGTTAAAAAACGTCAATTTAGTGCAACCCTCGATTTAGTTTTTACAATTTTATTTTTTTATACGGTTTCTTTATATATTTTGTTTTTTTTTTCGAAATATCTTAAAAAACGGCAAGTTATGGTTAATTATATTAAATTTATATTATAATTAATGTTACTAAAAAAAAAAATTAATTTTATTAACTTTAATAACTTGACACGCAGAATTTTTGTGTTTTAATAAGTTTCCTAAAATATGATTTCCGTAATTATATTACAATTAATTGTTACTAAAAATATGAAATTAACAAAAATATATTGAATAACTAATATCTATATAAATATGCATTTATACTTCTCTTTAACCATATTATTATCTATAATCAAATACATTGGATACTGAAATAAGGTATTAATTCGCAACCCTCGATTTATTTTTTAAAATTTTTTTTGTACGGTTTCTTTAATTTTTTTATTTATTTTTCGCAATATGTAAAAAAATGGCAACTTAGTGCAACCCTCGATTTATTTTTTATCATTATTTTTTTATACGGTTACTTTATATAATTTTTTTATTTTTTTTAAATATGTTAAAAACCGGTAGTTTATAGTTAATTATATAAAATTTACATTATAATTAATCTTACTAAAAATATAAAGTTAATAATTTTCCGAAAATTACATTATAATTAATCTTACAAAAAAAGAGTCATTAATGTTTTTATAAATTTTTTTATAAAGTTAATAATTTTCCGAAACAAAAAATGTTGTTTCTAAGGAAATTTTCAGCGATATTTGAATAAATGTGTATTCGTTGCTTTTAAATCTTAATAAAATATTTCTGCTACATTTTTTATATGTTTTACCCCTCCAAATAATCGTACGTGGGTGAACTGCGTGTCAACGCGGGCAATTATCTAGTGACTTTAATAAATTAAAATATAAAATATTTTGTAACCATACGACACATTGGTTAAAACTGAAGAACATAACGTGTTTCATGTCAACCAAACCCAACCAACCCAAGCCAATTTATAACATGGCTGTACTAGCCAACCCGTCCATGTTGGCATCTCTAGCGTTTCCCATACCTGCTGAAGATTGGAATCTTTCCCCACGTGAAGCGTCCGCATCAGTTATTTGAGCTGCTTTATAGCATGTAGTGAACCCTGAACTAACATCATGTACGTGCGTAGCGTTTATATCACCTAACTCATGCTCTGGTGTCTGCATAACATTAAGGAACAGACACAACTCAAACACACAGTTAGTTTAGCCTTCAAACTTACAATCTTGAATAATTTTTGACATAACAAATTTAACTAGTTTAAAGTCAATGTGGTACTCTGTTTCATATGCTTTTTAGGGTTATAAATACCCTAAATAAGACAAATAACTTTATATATTTTCATATTTAACCCCTCTATCTTTCATTTGTTTACATATAATGCCTAAAACTTCTAAATTTTGTCCTTATATTTGTAAATTGGTACGTAAAAATATTTTTAAATATTTTAATAGCTTATCGCTATTTACTAAATAGCGGTCGTTATTTACCGCTATATCGCTACGTAGCATATCAGTAGCCCGTCGCTATTTACCGCTATTCGCTATCGATAACTATGCCTATTACTGGAAACATTCGAACGTATGGTTTGCTGAATTATAATAATTACCACTTTTGCGATTATTGATGACAGAAGCTGATACCACCTGGATATGGCTTGACCTTCATTCTTCCTTCTCTCTTCTGCTCCCCTTCTCATTTCTTCTTCTGCATATGCCTGCAAAACCAGAATCATCATCAACGGTATGTAAATTGTAATACAATCTATATATTATTCAGAAATAATAAATTTGACATTAAAAGTTGATTGCTTTACCTCTAAAATCATAATCTTAAATTCACTACACACCACCATGCCATTATATACAGGAAAGGAACGACCATTTTGGAATTCAAATCCAACCATTGCAGGTGCGTAATCGATCTCCAACTTCTTTGCAATAGCAAAGATTCTAGGAAATCCTAGGATACAAGGTTTGTTTTGTTGATTCCAGTAGCTTTTCTAATGTATTGTAAATATGATTTTTAGTTCTCAAACATAGTTATCACAGAAGTTAGTCTTATCCTGAAACTTAATGACAGACTTGAATGCTGCAAAAAATGCCACATTCAGCTTTAGAAGATCCACAAATGTCTCCCCGATATTATAAGGTAAACATGTTTCCAATGTGGTTCAACTAAAATCTCACTTATCAAGTTCCTGATCCGAATTATAATGTATATGAAAGGGGAAATATGAAATATAAATATTATTGTTGTTGTTAATATAATCATTACAGCTTCACATAGTTAAAGCAAAAGATCATTATCTGATTGACCCAAACACCCCTTAAATGTGGCACATAAGAGAGCAAAGGTAATCACGATAAAGAATGGTAATTTAGGGGCGTTCACGAATTTGCTGTTGACAACAATGGCAAATCAAACTTTTGTGCGTAAGTTAAGTCACAATTCAGAATGCTAAACTAACTACTTACTGTGATGATTATTTCGTGTTTACTGTGAGGTGATTCCTGATGAATATCATCACACACATTAACTTTTCTGTTTCCCTTGCTACCTATACCATCATAAATAATGCACAAGAATATTATATGCTGTCGACACTAATTTCAAATAAAGTGTATTCTTAATCCATAAAACCTCTTAAAAAAAATTTGAACGGTCGACGGTACACACCCATAATGAAGCCCCGCACCCCTCAGCCCCCCCCCCCCCCCCCCTAAGGTCCAGCCCCTCATTTCATAATAACCCTACTCTGAGTGGGATTCGAACCTGTGACCTCCCAGGGCAAGAGAACCCCACAAAGTGGGTAAACCTTCCCACCTCCATTGCAACCACTAGGCTACAACTTCATTGGCTTTAAATGACTTTAATAAATTAAAATATAAAATATTTTGTAACCATACGACACATTGGTTAAAACTAAAGAACATAACGTGTTTCATGTCAACCAAACCCAACCAACCCAAGCCAATTTATAACATGGCTGTACTAGCCAACCCGTCCATGTTGGCATCTCTAGCGTTTCCCATACCTGCTGAAGATTGGAATCTTTCCCCACGTGAAGCATCCGCATCAGTTATTTGAGCTGCTTTATAGCATGTAGCGAACCCTGAACTAACATCATGTACGTGCGTAGCGTTTATATCACCTAACTCATGCTCTAGTATCTGCATAACATTAAGGAACAGATACAACTCAAACACACAGTTAGTTTAGCCTTCAAACTTACAATCTTGAATAACTTTTGACATAACAAATTTAACTAGTTTAAAGTCAATGTGGAGCATTTCATCACCTAATTCCTTCTCAGTGTTTGCATTAAGTTAATAAACAAATAGTCAAACACTATTCAATAGCCGAGCCTAGTGAGCTCGGCTCGACTAGGCTCGTTTATTATTTATTAACTAATTTATGTACCTTTTCTTAATTATATTTTATGTATATATATTACACACACACAGAGATATATAATAATTAAATATGTATATAGAATTGTGACATGTATCCCGTCGTACTTTCAAATAACTATCCTTTATTCAATTTGTATGTGAGGGTCCTATCTCTGGGAGTAATATGCCTACCCTTTAGCTATTGTTAATTCTAAAGCCAAATCGTATGTCCATAACAGTTCACAAGTACAAATATTCAGCAAAACCATATAACGTTTTAATAAACAAACATGTGTATGCTAACAACAATGAAAAGTCAAACTTTTGAGCATAAGTTAAATAACAATTCAGAGTGTTAAATAACTACTTACTAAATTGATTATTTCGTGTTCCGCAGGAGGTGAATCTTCATCAATCACAATAACTTGTGAATCTTCATCAATCACAATAACTTGTGTTTCTTCCTTGTTGCCTATACCATCATAAATAATCCACAAAAATATAAGAATATGTTCATCCCTAGTTTCATATATGTTCACTACAAGGGGGCAATTTCTTACCATTTACACGGGAGTTATGTCTTTGTCTAACGGGTTAAATCAAATATATTTTAGCAAGTCAGAAAGGAAAAAGTAGCCCAAAGTGTATTATCAATCTATAAAACCTCCTAGATGACTTTAAATCAAGGTTACTATTGAAATAGTATAATACTTTGTAATCATATGACACGATATTTATAATTAAAGGGCAAAATGTGCTTCATGTCAATTGAACCAAATGCAACCAACCCAAGCCAATTTGTAATCAAGGTTACTATATTGAAATAGTATAATACTTTGTAACCATGTTAGCATGTTAAGTCTTTCCCAGACCTGCTGAAGACCCTGAACCAGCATTGCGCGGTGGTGGTTGTGTTGGTGGGGGTTGAGCAGCACCTGATTTAGAAGGCTCGGGTGGATTCAATGTCTTCCTTATGTACATCTCTGCGAGTTCAGCGTTCTCCCAAAGTTTATGCTCATTGTAGTAGGTTTTTAAAAAGTTCTGCCTCTCATTTCCGGAATTTCTTATAAGACGAATTTTCGGTGGGTTCCATTCAATACTAGATATGTTTGAATACTCATCAAGCACCTGAAATTGCTTTAGAAGACGAAGTGGTTGATGATACGCCACATAGCTCATGCAAATCACCGGGGCAAGACGAGTCACATATGGAAGATCACCCCGCATAGAAGCATCTAACATATTGATGACATATGGATGCCATTTAATATCCTGTTTATACAAAGAATTAAATTATAAGAATATATATATATATATACAGGGTAGGGATCTTGTAGGAAAAATAGGTTTTTGTGAGAAGTGCGATAAGGATTAAAAATTGATATATATACATCATTTTTGGACTATTCATGATGTTTTGGATTGTTTTGCCTAGAAAAACACCAAACATAACAATTAAAAACCGAAAACAATGTATTTTAGGCTTAAAACTTAAAACACAATGCCAAAAACATTAAGCAGTGTGTTTTAAGTGTTTACTAGTGTGTTTAAGTTGTGTTTTAAATTGTTGTGTTTAGTGTTTTCAACCCAAAACATCATTCCTAAATCCAAAATATGATGGCTACATGTCAATTCTTAATCCTTCTCACGAAAACCAATTTTCCTACCGGATCCTCTCTCTCTCTCTCTCTCTCTCTCTATATATATATATATATATATATATATATAGAGAGAGAGAGAGAGAGCAAGAGATGTAAAAAGATCCGCTTACATTATCTTCAAGTTTCGCTAACAATGATTCTACTTTCTTTAGATAGGTAGGTTTATGGTTTTTTGAAACCGATTCCATCTTCTCCATGTAGCTAATCAACAATGGAGCTTGAAGGTTCTCCGACTCGATGTCTAATCCAACTGCTTCACAGAGTCTTGGAATGCGAATACTAAAAAAGCACTGTAGTAGGAAAACAAAAAATATATATAAATAATTTATAACAAAAAAAACATCTTATAATTTAATTATGCCTTACCAAAAGAGCCCAAAGATTGCCTTCAGCGTAACGCTTTTGTTTCTTATCAAGCCCACAATAGAGGAAGGCCAAAAGTGCCGCTCCCCATGCGTAATCATTTACTTGTTCCAGATTTTCCACAAATTGTACATAACAACATTGCATACAATGATTATCATAAGAGGGCAAAATAAAGCAAGCAACCACTATCAAAAGCACAGCAACCAGCCTTTCCTTATTGGATTTATTTGTGTCCGATCCTATTTCCCTCAATGTAGTCATGCTCACTCGGTATGTGCCAATTGGATAATTGAACACGCGGTTAAATGCACAACGGTCCCGGCTAACGTTTGAGATTACCGCTTTGCCGTTAATGGGCAAACCAGTCACAAATAAAACGTCCTCCAACGTTATATTCAAGTGGTTACCGTTGATATCAAAATAATGGTTATCTACATCATATTTATCCAATAAAGCGGAGAGCAAGGGAGTTAGAAAATGGGTCGTTTCTGGTAGCTTCAACAACCGAAGTAAACAACTACCAGGACCATTGTTTTCAATTATGTCATCAATGAAATGCTTAAAAGCTCTGTCTAATGACTTATAAACAGACCCTAAGGTTGATACTTTTCCAGCACTTTTGTATGCCGGAGCCGCCATATAATCTGTGTAATAATAATAAACAAAAACCAGCAAAATGACAACAAAAAATGAGAAATTCTATAAAAAAAACACAATTTGAATTCAGTGTTTTTGACCATTTTACCCTTTTAAACCACACATAAACAATAAGATGACATAGCAAATAATAAGTTGCTATAAAAGAAAAGAAAAGTAAAGTGTTAGTAACCTGTTGATTAGTTCATGGATTGTTTACCAAACATGTCAAGAGTGCTTTCTGTTCTACACATATTCGATACATGCAATGCAAGCCTTGATTGATTAGTTCATCGATTGTTTATCCGAATATTTAAATAATTTGCAAAATTCAATTACAAACCTAACCTAACCTAACCTAACCTGAAGTTGCAATTTGATAAAGTTATTATATTAACCAATGAAATCGACGGAGAACAGAGGGGTTTAATCTTCAAAAACAGAGTGACATAGATGACAGAAAGGTAGGGTTCGAGCTCGACGGAGGGGTTTAATCTTCTTTGATAACATCTGATTAGAAGAAGGGGGAGTGTCTGGTTACAGGTTTGAAATATGGGCAATGAAGAGTCTAGCTTGTGGGTCCCATATCGTAACAGTGTGGACCTCACTCGAGTGTCTCTATCGGATACAATAGATACCGGCACCCCATGCCCTTACACTACCTCATTGGTATACACTTCCGCCATTTGTTCTGACGAATAATTTTCACGAATTGGTATAAACTATAAAGTGAGCACTTTTTGTCAATCGATCAACAATTACCCATATCGTGTCATAACCCTTGGCTGTTTTGGGGAGTTTCGTCACCAAGTCTATTGTAATGTGTTCCCATTTCCATAATTGAATTTCTAGTGGTTGCATTTTTCCATACGACTTTTACTCAGACAACATAGTCTGGATGCGTGAGTGATTAGGGCCTGCCAAGAGGCAGGTGTGATGATCTCTATCACACAGTTAAGAAAGTCACCGTTCAAAAAAAATAAGGATAAAAAATGATGGGAAATGGTGAAAAAATCCCTGAATTAACGTTATTATTTAACAGAGTTTGCAAATTTGATGGATTTAGCACTACATTTCTAACCTTAGTGGCTCAGGTGTCAAAAATTCTTATTTTTGATGGATCTAGCAAAATTGAACAAACCTTAAGGAAAAATTTAGCCATTTACTCTAAAAAATGAATCGTAACTACTTTATGGTAACAAATATACTTTTTGGTTTTTCTCTTTCGTTTTTTCGTAACAATTAACAAATGCACAAATCCAATGTCTCATCACTGGCCACAACAAGTTGGTCTTATCCCATTATATATAACTTATTGACAAGCGAACTACCCGGGTGTACTAAGCCGTCCAAAAAAAAAATTTTAATATGAGGTTGATTTATTTATTTATTTATTTATTTATTTATTTTGCCAGATTTGAATTTTGGGAAAAGAGATGTTCTAGTGTGGATAAATAATAGAGAAAAAAAACGCTTCCATTTTAGTTAGGGTGGATGGGGGTGGTCATTGCCCCATCACACTATCACACCTAATCATTTTGTACCACCTCATTACTATTTTTTATAATAAAACCAAATAGAGAGGGTTTTGGTTGGGACCCCATGGGGCTGCTTTTTCACCTGATTTATAATAAGACAAACGCTGTGTTCCTGAGTTTAATAAACGAAGGAAAAGAAGAGAAAGAGAATTAAGAAGAGAAAAGAGAGGGAGAGGAAAAGAAATATTTAATTATTAAGCATGTTCCCGAGTTGGAAGGAAGGGAAAAGAAAAGTGGGGGTTTTATGTTTAAAAAATTATTTCCTTCCAAATCTCTCCATTTTGGAAGGATGAGATATGAAGGAAATTAACCTAAATTTTCCTTCCACTTCCTTTCCCTTCTCTCCTTAAAAAAAACTGTGGAACACGATTTTTTCTTGACATCCTTCCAAATCCCTTCTTTTCTTTTGTTAAATGAAACTCGGGAACACAGTGAAAGAGAGAGAATGTTCGGATGGACCACCATTCTTTTACTTCGTGATGTATATCACGGTTTTTCATTGTCATGCCCGCGGTAAATTTGATGGGGCGGTGTTCATGATGGTCACGGCCATCACGGCTGGTCCATCACGGACCGCCCCCGTCCCCCCTTACGTAAGTGTAGAAAGGTTTTGCTGAAAGAGGAGTTAAAAGTGATTAGGCGAGCTATCCACAAAAACTTATCACTTGGTCTTCGAAGTTTTAATCCTTCAAGATGCTCGTTTAATGCAGCTTAGCTAATTGTTGGAGATCTCAATGATTTAAGCACATGTTTTGCTTCGGTTATAAATATAGAGGGTGTTTGGGGACCGAGATTGAGTTTTGAAATGAATTTTTAGATTATTTTGTTTTGAAAACGCAAATAATCAGGTTTTAGTGTTTGGGAAAGGTAGATTATTTGCGTTTAAAAATGCTACCAAAACGCAATAATCCAAAAGCAGCTACCACTCACGATAAAATTTGTCTCTAAATTGTCGGCTTTGCAAATGATTTATCATTCAAATCCTTATTTCTTCATGCCCATTTTCTTAATTAAGTTTGAGTTATTCACTGTGTAGGTTGTGGGAATAACTTGGTGGTGGCCTCGTGGTAAAGACTATCAACTTGTTTCTTCATGTCTATTTACTTTTTTCGTTATAATAATTTTTAAGTGTAATTTTCCAAGCTTAAAGCACAAAACGTGGTTATTTATTCAATTTTAAAGACCAAAAGAATATTCTTCTCTTTTGAATTTAAAGAATAAAAGTTGACTATTTTTAGACTTAAAGAAATTAAAAAATGCTTGCTTTCTAAATTTTGAGAAAATGAATTTCAATTTTTTACTATTTTGTATAAATCCATCTAAGCATTAGAACCTTTCAAAAAAAAAAAAAAAAAAAAAATCTAAGCATTAGAAGAAGGAAAAAAAATAAGTTATGACTAATGACTTGGCACATCGGTATGGTAATGATAACTTGATTTCTATTCTACAAAATTAGAGACAAATTTACTAGTTTCCAATAGAGTCATCTGTGCCCAATGATTTTTTTTTTATTGTTGTATGTATGTGATATAATCTTAAGATCGCTCATGAAAACTTGGCATCAGCCCCTAAAATGTTTTGACAATGGACCTCATTAAATTTTTAAATTTTAGAAAGTTATACTAATTATAAAATACAAACAAATAAGTTACAAACTGTAGAAAGTAAAAAAATAAACCTTTAAGCTTGGGATTTAACCTTACCCAATTTAACTTACTTTAATTTTATAAGCCTAAATAAATGGGTCACCCTAAGCCCATTACCTGATGACCGAGTTTGGAAGTTAAGCAAGCTAATTCTCTAAATTAACGTCTCACACACATGAATGATGAACCTCCTCCCTCCTCTCCTTTTGGGACGTAAGTGTCTTGAAACGCATTGTGCTTTTTAAAACCAAGATTTTATATATTTAAAATTTAATTTGGTTGTGCTTATTATTTATTATATGATCCGACCTAAAAAAAACAATCTAAAACTTAGCGATAGCAACCAGCTACGAAAATTCCTGACCCTCATTGAATAATTTTCTAGGACTGCCACTGAACAAAGTTATCCCATATAAATACTTATATGTTAACAGTTTACATTGAATATGTGTGTATATATAATAACTTAAAAAGCAAATAATTTTATTGTATGAAATTAGAGTACTGAAAATAATAAAAGGGAACTACCATGCCGACCTTCTTATCAAACACATAATTGTAATAAATTAATCACAAGAAATGGGACCCCGGATAAAATTCCAATCACTTTGGATGGTGGAATGCAACTCCATATTTGTACCTTAAGAATATGACACCCTTTGGTCAACTTTCTTCCTTCCTTATCCCCATGTCACTTGATACATGAAACTTAATGAAAACAATAGACTACTCTCAAAGGGTAGAATATTCATTACATTTAACTTAATTATAGAAATTATTATAGATACTTATATAGTATATAAAATGCATTTTTCAAATAAGCATAAAAAAGGTTTGGTAAAAAAAATATGCATATTTTCGGTTTTACAAATTGATGAAGAACTTCCTCATGTCATTATGATTTATGATCAAATCTACTATTAAATACATTTATTAACTAACCACTTTGTACCATAATTATAAATTCATTTGTTTTATTTTATTATATGGATCTATAGTTTACCTTGTCTTTAACAAGCATGATGCGTCAAAAAGGGTTTATAAAACATGGAACTACAATTATGTGATTTGTTGCTTCCATTTCAATCCAGTTTATGAAAAACATACTCGTGTCATTATCATCAAATATGCTCTAATTAGTTCATTTATTAATTATGATTTCTAAAAGTAGAAACTTAACATGTTAGGGTTTCAAAGATTGGCCTATTTGAATGAACACATGGTCCTTACTTAGAAGGTACGACCTATTGAGGACCATAAAAACACTTGGTTCACAAGCCTCGTTGACCTACCAAACCCATAGGTGTTATAAAAGTCCATCTAATCATGGGCATTGGTGTTCATCTTTTTCTGACAAGCTTTAAAACACTTCTAAATTATTGCAAGACTTTGACATGTTCCCAACCCTCTTATCCTCATATTAGGTGTTCTACGTATCGACACGTTACAAGTAATTTACGCGCAGTCATTTAGGATTTTACTACTCAGATAAAACTATTAGCGATACTATATACCATTTTCTTAATTATAAATGTGTATACCGTATTTAGTGAGAATGGCTTACTCAATTACTATTAGGTAGTGCCGCAGTGCACTCCTTATACCTAAAGATCAAAATGTCTTTATAATGTATTTCAATTCTTGGGCTTACTCTTGTTGTAGGGGAATGGTAGGTATTTCTCGGTCTTACCAAGTGAAGAACTATTAGCGATATCATATAACATTTTTTTAATTATAAATATGTATACCGAATCGTTTACTAAATTGATCGGTCTATTGGGCAATGCATTCTTTATGCGAAAGAGGTCAAAATTCTATTTAGAATGTATTTCTTGGGCTTACACTTGTTGCTGGTGAATGGTAGGTATTTCTCGGGCTTACCTAGTGGAGAACTCACGTGTTGTGGTGGAGTTGACAATATGTGATGGGAACATGAGACCCATTAGGCAATGAGGTGGTTAATGAAGTGAGGAAATCAATTTAGTCATACAGAATATTATCTATACAATAGTGTAATGAAAATATCACATTCTTACAACTCATTTATGGATACCAAAAGATTATTCATTTGCGGATACCAAAAGATTGCATCCTTATTTCTCTTCTGCCTCTACAATATAACAAAAAATTGCAATGAAAAAAATCAAATAATAACAAAGTTTGCTTGTTCCGTGCTTTGTATCTCTAAACATATCCAATCAATGAACACTCTATTGTTGCTTTAAAGTTATATGAGCTTGCAACTCTTAGCCATTCGATCTTTTATGCTAGCAACTTCTCTAGCTCAACATTTCCCTGCTTTTGTATAACACCTCAACTTCTCTATCTCCCTCACGTATCGGAACGATTTTCTAGAGGTATTGTATCGGAACGATTTTCTAGAGGTATTTAAATGATAACTAAAAATCAAATTATTTGCCAAATAATAATAATAATAATAATAATAATAATAATAATAATAATAATAATAATAATAATAATAATAATAAACGAAAAGTATATACTATTGATTTGTTCATTTGTTGATGTTAAAAAAAAGTAAAAGAAAAGAAAAAAAAATATTATTTACTATGGAATGATACTTTGCTTTACAATCAAGTGTCTACTATTTTAAAAAACAGAATTTGGCTGTTTACTTTACAAAAGGTTTTGGAAGTTGTAGCATGAATGATTATACAACATATATTGACCACAATTTTGAGTAATTCCATAAAGAAAATGGCAAAAACGTAATTTTTCAGTGTTTGATGTTTTTTTGAACGATAAACTAAAGTATTGCCGGGTACTTTGTACGCGGCCCCCAGTGGTCGAAAGGGGCCCCAGACGGCCTCTAGTCCGTACGGACAGAGCCTTCGGCCCACCCGTCTCCTGTTCCAGGGAAAACCCGGCCCACAAACCCGCCCGAAGGCACGACGATAGTGAACCGGTAAAACCTGGAGGGATCAGGAGTCGAACCCATGTATCCATCATATGCCTCCCGTGGGAATCGAACCCGGCTCCCCAAAGAGAGAACCGGCCCTTTTACCACTAGGCCACGTGATTCAGTGTTTGATGTGGGGCGGGTTTTCGAACTCTGGCTTATTCAGTAGTATTGCTCTCCAATTTCCACTTCCTTGGATCATCAATTTACTAGCTTTACTAAGTTAGTTTTATGTTAATTTTCGAACCTAGGTTCGCAATTCAGAAAGGGGTGGCGGCGCTGCTTGTTGCCTGTCTACCTTCTATTGTAATGTAACTTTCGTATTTCGTTTTAATGAGAATATATTAAGCATTATTTTAAAATTTTCATATATGTATTTTTTTTTTTAATTTATGATCTATCTTTCTTACTTATAGCTTTTAACTTTGCCCGCCTTAACATAGTTAACTAATTTGGATGAACTATTTCATATGACTGATTCTAATAAGTTGGATGAATATTGGTATTTCGTTTTCAATTTTAATTACATTATTTAAGGTTGTAACTTGTAACTAAAAAGTTCCATAAAATTTAAACATCTAAATGGAGTTTGTATGTCAAAGTGTCCACTTATATAAGTGAATCGAAATTACAAATTTGCAACATGCATTTAAGTTTCTAATTATTTTAAGTACAGTAATATGCAACTACAAAGCACATACAAATTGGCTAGTGGGAAGATATTTGATGGGTCCCATTTGTTAGCTGTTTCAATTACCTATTTTTATAAAATAACTTGGTTAAATGGTAATATTAAAAACATAGTATATATTAATAAGCGATATTTTTAAAAGTAACATGGGATTTTTTGATCATTTTTAACCTTTGTTGACCATCAAAGAAGGTAAATTATTTTTCCAGGCCAAAAGTTTCTTAATCCAGATAAAAATGATTTAATAACTTGTACGTTATACATTGGAAGTTGTACATTATCTTATCATCTTTATTAATTTAGCTGCACTACAGAAGAAACTGAACACAATAAAGCTGGATATGCCTTGTAGCTAGCTTTTCCAGAACCTTAAAATTGCAAAGCAAATAAATACCAATCAAACAGATATATCTATGTGTGCATGATAACAATTCCTCAGCCAACCATTTTAATTTTTTTGACTGTTAATTTCTGCCCCCACCACCATGTGGTTTAGTGGTATAAGTATTGGGGTTTTAATAGAGGCATTTTCGAAAATTTACTTGCGTTATTTAAGCCGTTAAAAAATATGTCCCTTAGAGCATTCTCATCCCAACCATCAAACCACCCCCTATTTTTAAAATTTAAAAAAATACACTAAAAACTCATTTCATCCCATCCACCATTTTCTACCCCATCTCTATATTTAAAAAAATCCATCATCTAGCTTTTTATATATGAAAAGCTACTATTCACTCACATCAAATTATTGTTAGTGTATAAAAACGAGTAATATAATAAAATATGTGTTTGTGAGTAAGATGAAGATAAAAATGGTGGATGGGATGTGGAAGGTTTTTTAAAATGAGATATAAATTTTAAAAAAGTTGATTTTTAGTTAAATTATAGGGTAAAATATGGTGGATGGGATGTGAATGCTCTTAGGCTTCAAGAAAACACCAAATTTTAAATATGTAAAAGTTTACCTAATAAAGTAACTGCACTCAATTTTAGTGCATAACAAGACACCTAATTGTAAATTTGTAATAATTGCTCATCAATCCACCGACAAACATAAAAAATACGCAAAATCCAAGTACCCAACAAAGTAATCACGCTCAATGAAAGTTAAAAAAAACATAAAAATATTTTTTTATAATTAAAATCTTAAAGATTAAACTTAAAATTATAATCTAGCTGGGTGGGATATGGACAAGTGTTAGCCATAGAGGATGATAAACATTCAACTCACAATTGTTAATTGGAATTTTGAATTTCGATATTTTTCTGCATGTGCCACCAAATAGAAAGAATAGGCGAACAACGTTATTTTTTTAGTAGGTTAAATGGGTATTGGGCTTATAAATATTATGGGTCTTGGGTTAATAATTTATAAATTTTAAATTGATTATTGAGCCCAAATTTTAAGTGTTAAATGAGCTTTCTATTTAAAAAAAAAAAATCACACACACATATATATAGGAATTTTATTAAAAAAAAATTATGCCCCGATAAAAATAGGCCCAAACCGGATGGCCTCCCCGACTTAGGCCATAGCTGGCTATGGGTTTCAAAGGGGATGTTGGGAGTTCAAACGTATAAGATGCAAAAAAAATAAAAAAAATGGTGTATTTAAAAAAGGGGATAAAAGGGGGTGTAGTAAAAAAATATGTAAGAAGGGGTGTAAAAAAAACTGTTAATTTCTTTTTATTTTCACCTTGCCTAATATTAAATCTTGAGTCTTTCCCTAAAAAAACTTTGCCTTTTACTACTATTCTACAACCCAACTGCAAACCATTTTAGTTTCTGAAATAGTTTCTTAAACTAGTGTCATGACTCATGAGAAATGAAGATAACGCCTTTCAAATTATTTTCAACTCTCCAAAAATCATATTTTAAATGGGTGCTGAATACGTGTTTAGACCATGGGGTGTGGGCTCGGCAAGGGGCATCGGTGGCTGACTTGGAGCCTTCTCCCGTCGGCAAACACCGCCCCCTCCCCCCGATCCAAGATCGGTGAAATCGGCATCAAACCCCCGTCCTCACCGTTCTTGAATCCCACATGCATTTTGTCCTTTTCCACCAATTAATATATATATATTTTTGTCTTTTGTTATTTAAAAATAATTAAAAAAAGGAAGTGGGAAGGGGGAATCATTTCCCCCTAGAAGGGGGAGGGGAAGGGGGAAATGACGTGGCGCTGACGTGGACAAAGGGGGAAGGGTGACCACACCCCATAGCCTTAGAAAAATATAGTACAAATTCCATCTTAACGAATTTTAATTTTAGAGAACACCTTTTCCAAATGATATTATTATTATTATTATTATTATTATTATTATTATTATTATTATTATTATTATTATTATTATTATTATTATTATTATTATTATTATTATGGGAAATAGAATTAAATAATCTCAATTTTGAAGGGTTGGAAGAGAATAATCTCAACTTGAAACTTCTAAGATAACAGTCCCAACTTGTCAATGTTCTTATTTTGTTGGTCCCAAACTAACTGTGGTTAGTTTTTAACAGACTCAGTTAGTTTTTCTCGCTAAAAATGTAATTTTTAAAAGATCTAGGACCATTTCTGCCATTAATCAAACTTTTTAAACAAACCCATCTTCCCCCGACCACCCTCGTTCTCCGGCGACCACCTCTGACTGCCACCCTCCTTCTCCGGTGACCACCGTCCTTCTCCGGCGACCACCCTCCTTCTCCGGTGACCACCCTCCTTCTCCGACGACCACTTCCAACAACCTATCACCTTCACTCCTCCGGTCTCGACCACCTCTCCGACAAACCATAAACCCACACCAACAACCTACCACCTACACTCCTCCGGTCCCGACCAACTCTCCGACAAACCATAAACCCACACCCGACAAGCTTCTGTTCACTAAAACAGGACTACTTTATGACGCTATAAAACAAATACTGATAACATTTGCTGATAATAAGTTTTCAGATTCTGCTTCAATCATCAGCCGGGAAGTCCTCATCAGACGCATTGTCAAGAAACGAGCCTAGAGTTTTCCTTAAAAGGCTTAATGTTTTGTCATCCTATGAGAAAAGACACCATGGCTTAAGTTAGAGGCTGGATTAGGACCGGAGGGTTGTCGGAAGGAAGGTGGTAGGTTGTTGGTGTCGTTTGGTCGTCGGAGAAGGAGGGTGTGACACCCGGCAACTTCCGGTAACTAACTTTTGAAAACTTAGTAAGTCTACCTTAGCGAGTCGCGCATACGTTACACATAAACAAGGTCGGTCGAGTCGAGTCGCACATCATTAGGGTCTTAACATACGCAAGTCTCGAGTCCCGGGAATTGGTGATCGGGCGGGAACGTGTTATTTATCATGCATTATATGTTTACAATCATTATGTGACTTGTCGGTATGTGAATATGTGTTAACATATGTTAAAACGGGGTTTTAACGCGCAAAACACACGAACACAGCCCCTATAGGCGATTAGGGAAGCCCAATCGCCTATAGGAGGGGCGAGTGGGGGACCTTAGGGGCGAGTAGGGGCTGATCGCATGACTGTTCATGCGATTAGGCCCCAATCGCATGAACTTACATGCGATTAGGCTTCCTAATCGCGTGTAAAGCTGCATAATCGCGTGTTACGTGCTGGACGACTAGAAACGCCTATAAATACCACCCTTGACCTCCAAAACATCATTTGTGCAACCCTAGCCATCCCATAACATAACCCAACACACAAACACCCTCTGGAACTCGTTTTTGCATCAAAACAACCATTTTCAAGCTTATTCCATCATCACCTCTTGAATACAAGGTGTGTTCTTCAAACCCAAACCTTTAAATGATTATGTTTTACTCCCTAAACGTCCAGACCTGACTTATAAATGTTTTTGTCTTTGAAAATCCATTTAAAACCGTTTTTAAACAAACCCACACCTTTACATGTGTTATATGTGTTATATGTGATTAAAGATAGAATTTTTAGGATTGAATCATGGTTGTTTTTGTGTTATTATGATGTTTATGGCTGTTACAAGTTAGTATGATGATGTCCTAGGAGTTTGAATGGTTTTGGTTGTGTATTGTTGATACTTGATGTTTTGACCCATTTGAAGGATTTTGGATGATTAAGGATGATATGAGGTATGTTGTTGATTGAATGATGTTAGGGTTTGCTCTAGGATGATGCTAGAACAGTAGGATGCTATCGGACAACGTGGTTATGCGATTTAATCTGAATAATTGCTATTTAGGGCAAGTTCTTGCATGTTGATGTGATGTTTTCATGCTAGGTTGCTATTTTGGGAAAACGCTCGCATTCGGAACTGTTAGAACGATGAAAACTTAGGCGTTTTGCTTGAAATATGTTTGTTAAGGTGTTAGGATGATTATTGGATGTTTTTACATGTTTCGGATCTGATTTGGAGCGTTAAACGCGCGAAATTGCATTGTACAGCTGCAGCAGGCGATTAGCATCCTAATCGCATGCTGTTATAGGCGATTAGGCCCCTTAGGGGGCGATTGGCATCCCAATCGCATGACTATATAGGCGATTAGCATGCTGATTGCCTGTTGACCATTCCCAATCACATGTTGACTTTTCCCTAAATGCTAGTTTGGTTCCTAATCGCGTGTAATGCTGCTGTATGTATATTTTAACATCCCGGAACATGATTTGACGCCTAGGAACATGATAGGAACCCCGGGTTACACCCAATGACTTAGTAATACGTGTTCGGACCTGTTTACGCGTTAATTGGACATTATGCTAGACTAGGTGAACTGTTGCGCGTATTAAGTGTTTAATTGCATATGTGGCATGATGTCTTGTATTTATCTAACACGTGGAATGTCGGGTCACCAATGGGATGTCGAGTCTTGTCTTACGTAGTCTGGTTGTCGGTCAAACACGCTTTTCGGACACATAATGGTCATGGACTGGACTTAGGGACTAATGAACCCGATGGGTTATTAGTCTAACTTGACACATATCTTATGATAGGTCGCCAATAGTTGGGGCTATCATATCTTACAGACGGTTTACTCATATCACGCATACGGTTTACTCTTAAACGGAATACGCAACCTAAGGTGAGTTCACGGCCCCACATTTTACGGTTTATGTTTTCGGGGGAGAAACATGCTTAAAACTCTTTTATGACTTATGACTTGTTAAACTCTTATGGCTCATGACTCTTTATCACGTTATACTATGGCTTACTTATCGTACTATACGGTTCATCAGAAAGTCCCTTAGAAACCACTAACATGGGTATATGGCGGGGAAATATGGATAGCGCTATTGGGAACTGACAAACCCCACTCGACGGTGGGACCGACGAGTGCATATTGTCTCTAATAAAACAAGGTCTACCGGTGATGACGGTAGCCCATAGGAAACTAAGGGTCACTACACGACTTAGTCAGCAATGGTTTCACCCGTATGAGTATCTCATTCTGCGCCTAGCTAGCGTTCTCACAAGCATAGTAGTAATTGTGATGGTAACGGTTTTTGAAGGATCACTTTAAACGTTTAATTAAAACCTGTGAACTCACCAGCATTATATGTTGACTCTTTTAGCATGTTTTCTCAGGTCGCTAAGGTAGCAGCTGTCGGATAGGCGCACGAGGTCGCACTGGAGTCGTCTCGCGTCTAGGGTCTCATTTGCACTTTTTGGAAATATGAACTTTCGAACTTATGTTTTATTTATGCATGACTTTTGTAAACTTTAAATGCTTCCGCACCGTTGAATGTTGGTTTTAAACTTATGCATGGTTTGTTTACGTATGTTTTTACATTTAGACGTCGTTTATTGTGACCGTTGACTTAGATCCTGGTGTGTCACACGTCTCGCGGTAGAACTCCGCAGTTGGAAATTTGAGGGTGTGACAGATTGGTATCAGAGCCAATGGTTATAGTAACTAGGACTGCATGTAGAGTCTAGACTATAGCCGAGTCTCACACACTAGACGGTCACATACATATGAGTCGTGTCTTTTGGTAAACATACTAACCTTGTCGGGGTGTCGGTATCCTTACCACACAGTGTCACATTACCTATCTCATACTTGGTTATTCCTAGCTTTATTTATCTTCTCCTTCGGGTTTGCAGTCGAGGGAACATGTTTGTTGATCTTTTGAGTTGGTTGTATATTTCTAAGATGCGGGTACCGGGTGACTTGAGGTTCGAGCTCGGGGCACGCCTTGAGGACCATGTAGAGCAATTTATCATTTCGGGTGCACACGAAATCATAAGTTGAAATGCATGGAAGACTTGGTGAATCTCGTGTTGGGATTAATGGTCACGTTCGAACCCGATCCTAGGCTTTTCATATTCTCTTGGTTTTGTGTTGGTGTTGGGTCTGAGTATTTGTTTCTTGTTCCTTCTCAGAAGATGTCAGGACGCACTGGAGGACGCACTGGAGGACGCACTGGGGGACGACGTGGAGGCCACACTGGTGGGGGTAGAGGTGGTGGTAACATCACCTTGACGTATGATGAGCTCAATGAGATGATGCAGCAACAGTTGGGCGTTGCATTAGCTGCTTTTCAGGCTGCCCAGCAGACTTTTATGGGTGCTACTGCTCCTCCGGTTCAGGCAGGTGTTGCCTATAAGCGGTTTAAGGATTGTCAGCCTCTCAGCTTCCAGGGTACGGAGGGAGCTGTGGAGTTACTCAGGTGGTTGGAAAAGACGGAGTCGGTGTTTGCTTTATGTGAGACTCCAGCGGTGGATTGGGTGAAGTTTGCATCGGGGACTTTTGTAGGAGCCGCCTTGACGTGGTGGAACTGCGTCACACAGACGCTTGGTCTTGGGGAGGCCAACGCCATGCCTTGGGCGGATTTTGTGCGTAGGTTGAAGGATGAGTACTGCCCGCGTGAGGAGATTAAGAGGTTGGAACAGGAATATGGGAATCTTAAGATGGTTGGATCTGAGGTGGAGGAGTACACGATCAGGCACAACGAGCTAGCAGTGATGTGTCCAGGTTTGTCTACACCAGAGTATAGGAGGATAGAGCAGTATCTTGCGGGTTTGGTGCCAGAGATTGCGGGATTGGTGTCTGCTAGGGATCCTACTACTATATCAGAGGCTGTGCGGTCGGCTACTAAGATGACCAACTTGAAGATTTCTGAGGGTGTCTTGCCTCCTAGGGGCTCTTCTGTGAAGGCGCCGGCAGAAAACAAGAGGAAGTGGGAAAGCGTGGATAAGGGTTCATCAGGGGTTCAGCGACAACCGGCAGCGAAGAAGACTGAAGCTTCTGGGTCAGCATCGGACCAGAAACAAGGGGGCTATGCTGGGAAAAGCCCTAAGTGTGTGCGTTGTGGGTTTCATCACTATGGTACTTGTGAGAGTTTTCGCTGTGAGCGTTGTCAGAGGACGGGGCATCTTGCCAAGGACTGTAGGGTCAACCTTTCCAGGACGACTCAGACTGCTGCTATTACTACCCCTGCTCCACAGGGGAACCAGGGTTGCTTTCATTGTGGGGAAGCGGGGCACTTCAAGCGAAGCTGTCCCAAGTTGAATCCAGGGGGCACAGGGACTGCAGGGAAGGATGGAGACAATGAAGGCGGTGGCCGGCTTACTCGTGCTCATGCTTATGTGATCGGTGCTAGGGAGAACCAGGTGGATCCAGACACTGTTACCCGTACGTATTCTCTTTTATCTCTTGTTACGCCTTGGTTTTACTTTTATCCGCATTGTTGTGCGTTCGTGTTCGGGTGCTTTCTTTGTGGTCTGGTCTCTGTTTCTCATTCTTTGGGTCGATGAGGGTCCTTTGGGGATGTTACTTGGACGGTACCGGTGGGTTAGTTATACCGATCATAGTAGTCTCCAGTAGGCCTTCGATCGGGGTCTCTTGTCTCGTACTCACATTTGGGAAAGTGGTTTCCCGGTTGTTACTGTCACGTTTGGTTTATGACTTTCACTTGTTATATTTTGGGGAAACGTTACTTGGGCACAGAGGTCGACACTCATCACTGTTGAAGCCGAAAGAATCTCGGGACGAGATTCCTTTCAACAGGGGGATGATGTGACGACCCGGAAAAATTTTTCTTCTTATTTGTTTTCTCTCCTCGACTTCGGGAAATTTTCGGGACAAAAATTCTTTCAACAGGGGGATGATGTGACACCCGGCAACTTCCGGTAACTAACTTTTGAAAACTTAGTAAGTCTACCTTAGCGAGTCGCGCATACGTTACACATAACAAGGTCGGTCGAGTCGAGTCGCACATCATTAGGGTCTTAACATACGCAAGTCTCGAGTCCCGGGAATTGGTGATCGGGCGGGAACGTGTTATTTATCATGCATTATATGTTTACAATCATTATGTGACTTGTCGGTATGTGAATATGTGTTAACATATGTTAAAACGGGGTTTAACGCGCAAAACACACGAACACAGCCCCTATAGGCGATTAGGGAAGCCCAATCGCCTATAGGAGGGGCGAGTGGGGGACCTTAGGGGCGAGTAGGGGCTGATCGCATGACTGTTCATGCGATTAGGCCCCAATCGCATGAACTTACATGCGATTAGGCTTCCTAATCGCGTGTAAAGCTGCATAATCGCGTGTTACGTGCTGGACGACTAGAAACGCCTATAAATACCACCCTTGACCTCCAAAACATCATTTGTGCAACCCTAGCCGTCCCATAACATAACCCAACACACAAACACCCTCTGGAACTCGTTTTTGCATCAAAACAACCATTTTCAAGCTTATTCCATCATCACCTCTTGAATACAAGGTGTGTTCTTCAAACCCAAACCTTTAAATGATTATGTTTTACTCCCTAAACATCCAGACCTGACTTATAAATGTTTTTGTCTTTGAAAATCCATTTAAAACCGTTTTTAAACAAACCCACACCTTTACATGTGTTATATGTGTTATATGTGATTAAAGATAGAATTTTTAGGATTGAATCATGGTTGTTTTTGTGTTATTATGATGTTTATGGCTGTTACAAGTTAGTATGATGATGTCCTAGGAGTTTGAATGGTTTTGGTTGTGTATTGTTGATACTTGATGTTTTGACCCATTTGAAGGATTTTGGATGATTAAGGATGATATGAGGTATGTTGTTGATTGAATGATGTTAGGGTTTGCTCTAGGATGATGCTAGAACAGTAGGATGCTATCGGACAACGTGGTTATGCGATTTAATCTGAATAATTGCTATTTAGGGCAAGTTCTTGCATGTTGATGTGATGTTTTCATGCTAGGTTGCTATTTTGGGAAAACGCTCGCATTCGGAACTGTTAGAACGATGAAAACTTAGGCGTTTTGCTTGAAATATGTTTGTTAAGGTGTTAGGATGATTATTGGATGTTTTTACATGTTTCGGATCTGATTTGGAGCGTTAAACGCGCGAAATTGCATTGTACAGCTGCAGCAGGCGATTAGCATCCTAATCGCATGCTGTTATAGGCGATTAGGCCCCTTAGGGGGCGATTGGCATCCCAATCGCATGACTATATAGGCGATTAGCATGCTGATTGCCTGTTGACCATTCCCAATCACATGTTGACTTTTCCCTAAATGCTAGTTTGGTTCCTAATCGCGTGTAATGCTGCTGTATGTATATTTTAACATCCCGGAACATGATTTGACGCCTAGGAACATGATAGGAACCCCGGGTTACACCCAATGACTTAGTAATACGTGTTCGGACCTGTTTACGCGTTAATTGGACATTATGCTAGACTAGGTGAACTGTTGCGCGTATTAAGTGTTTAATTGCATATGTGGCATGATGTCTTGTATTTATCTAACACGTGGAATGTCGGGTCACCAATGGGATGTCGAGTCTTGTCTTACGTAGTCTGGTTGTCGGTCAAACACGCTTTTCGGACACATAATGGTCATGGACTGGACTTAGGGACTAATGAACCCGATGGGTTATTAGTCTAACTTGACACATATCTTATGATAGGTCGCCAATAGTTGGGGCTATCATATCTTACAGACGGTTTACTCATATCACGCATACGGTTTACTCTTAAACGGAATACGCAACCTAAGGTGAGTTCACGGCCCCACATTTTACGGTTTATGTTTTCGGGGGAGAAACATGCTTAAAACTCTTTTATGACTTATGACTTGTTAAACTCTTATGGCTCATGACTCTTTATCACGTTATACTATGGCTTACTTATCGTACTATACGGTTCATCAGAAAGTCCCTTAGAAACCACTAACATGGGTATATGGCGGGGAAATATGGATAGCGCTATTGGGAACTGACAAACCCCACTCGACGGTGGGACCGACGAGTGCATATTGTCTCTAATAAAACAAGGTCTACCGGTGATGACGGTAGCCCATAGGAAACTAAGGGTCACTACACGACTTAGTCAGCAATGGTTTCACCCGTATGAGTATCTCATTCTGCGCCTAGCTAGCGTTCTCACAAGCATAGTAGTAATTGTGATGGTAACGGTTTTTGAAGGATCACTTTAAACGTTTAATTAAAACCTGTGAACTCACCAGCATTATATGTTGACTCTTTTAGCATGTTTTCTCAGGTCGCTAAGGTAGCAGCTGTCGGATAGGCGCACGAGGTCGCACTGGAGTCGTCTCGCGTCTAGGGTCTCATTTGCACTTTTTGGAAATATGAACTTTCGAACTTATGTTTTATTTATGCATGACTTTTGTAAACTTTAAATGCTTCCGCACCGTTGAATGTTGGTTTTAAACTTATGCATGGTTTGTTTACGTATGTTTTTACATTTAGACGTCGTTTATTGTGACCGTTGACTTAGATCCTGGTGTGTCACACGTCTCGCGGTAGAACTCCGCAGTTGGAAATTTGAGGGTGTGACAGAGGGTGGTCACCGGAGGTGGTCGCCGGAGGAGAAGAGCTCGCCGGAAGTGGTCGCCGGAAAAGAAGAGTTCGCCAGAGAAGGAGGGTGGTCGCCGGAGAACGAGGGTGGTCGGGGGAAGATGAATTTGTTTAGAAAGTTTGATTAATGGTAGAAATGGTCCTTGCTTTTAAAAAAATACATTTTTAGCTATAAAACTAACTGGGTATGTAAAAAACTAACCCCGGTTAGTTTGGGACCAACAAAATAAAAACATTGACAAGTTGGGACTGTTATCTTACAAGTTTCAAGTTGGGATTATTCCCTTTCAACCCCAAAGTTGGGATTATTTAATTCCATTTCCCCTTATTATTATTATTATTATTATTATTATTATTATTATTATTATTATTATTATAATGTTTTGTAGGGTCTTTGGAGACCAGAAAGGTTGAATCCGGGGGATTGCGGGTAGCAGTGGCGGATCTAGACAAAAATTCCAGAGGTAACGCTCACTAGATTTTAGGGTAGCATAATACGAAAAACGTCATAAATACAAAAAAATTCCACTAAATCGGGAAAAGTTAAGGGGTAGCAGACGCTACTCTTGCTCCCAATGGTAAGCCCGCCCCTGTGGTAGAGCCCCCATTGTGTTTGTGTGGGAGAAAGAGGGAGATGTGCCAATATGGTGTGAGGGTATTTGGGGGTAGTGCTGGTAGTGATTTCGTGATGTGATGGTATTTGACGGTTGAAATGAGATGACTTTGCATGATTTGTGGGTGCTAGGGTACACTAGGATAGTGCCCCGTCCACCCTAAGCCAGGTTGGCTAGACTAACATGTATAACCGGTATGGTTTTTGGTTGATAGGTTTAGAGGTGTTAACCAAGTGAGATGACGATAAGATTTGTTCCTACAAAATACACTATTCTTTAAGCGAATAAAAATTTCTAAATGAGCTAATCATGTGGGACACTGTTAAAGAAATTTTGTCAAGTTAAGACAATGTTCACTAAATAGATCAAATTAGATAACATTGACTTAAAATTTTTAATTTAATGTGTCTTGAGTTAATTTTTAAATTGTAGCAGTTATGCTCGTTGAGGTGCTAGGTTCAATCCTTGATCCCACCTAATTTTACTGATTTTTCACTGTTGTGCCTTCGAGCGGGTGGGGGGTCAGGTTTTCCCCGAAACTGGTGGCTTGGTGGGTTTCGGCTATCCAGCGCTACCTGTGAGTGGGCACCTAAAACATGTATTCACCTAAGGGCGTATGGGGTGTTTTTGTAACCAATTAATGGGTACCCCGGATAGTTTAAACGTCGTTTGTTGCCCGTTAAAGAAAAAGTAGGTATGCTCGTCAGGCTTATTTATAAAATTCTTAATTTACCTTGTAGTTTAGTGACACTGATTGTCTATCTTTATGAATGTGGTATGAATTCAAGTCTTTCAAGGAAGGTATGCAATTAATAAATTTTGAAGAAGTGCCGTTCAAAAAGAAAGAAAGAAAATACTGGAGAGGGGTGTTTTTGGTTAAGAAAATAATCTATACATCTAATAAACTAAAGTCCATGAGGACACTTGGCACTCCCACATTCATCTTTAATTGTGTAGCCAATCATGTTGTGCCAAGTGTCTCATTGTGGGAATTTATAAAATTTTTCATTAAAAAAAAAAACAGAAAATATAAATACCCACATAAAATACACGGACATAACATTCTTCATTATCATCGCCTCCTCAAACAAACCCTTCCAAACCCTAATCAGAGCGATAAACGGCGATTGAACCAATCATTCATCTCCAATCTAAGGTAATCTCTATTTCATTCTTATTTCATTCAATCCATCTTTATCCCTCATTTTCACTGTGTTTTTTTTTCGTTTTTTTCTAATATCTCTGTCGATTGAAGTTTTCTTTTCCCCTGTTTTCATTCTATTTGATTATTTATGTTTCGATTTGTGTGTTATGTTACGACAAAGAAAACCTTGGTTTGCCCTTAATTAGGGTTCTTGATTGTTTGATTAGGTTTCTTGATTGTTTGATTAGGGTTCTTGAATGGATATGGATGGACTCAGACAGTGTTTTTTTTTTTATTTGGCATTGATATTGTTAGGTCAAACTTAGGTTTTCAGAAGATTATATTGATGTTGTTTTGATGCAAGTTTGTATGAACATTGTGAATATGACTCGATTATATAAAGATTTCAATTTTGGATTTTCATACAAAGTTTTTCACTAAATATACTTTCAGTGACATTAATCTGTTTTAAAAAATTAATAGGTTTTAAGATTTTTCAGATTTGTCATTTATGTATTCATCTAATGATGCAATTTTAGTTATATGATATCATGTTTTAATTTGTTTTTACTGATAATACAGGTGGTTTAAAGGTCGTCTCAGAATGGTTTCTGGATTTTGGGTTAAATCAGAGGGCAGAGAACGTGTATGTATGGTAAGCGACCTTTCTTATGCATTAAAAATCCGTTGGTTGTTAATATATGTTCATTGATCACTGCACAGTATTCGGATGGATAATCTTTATTAACTGAAAATCCAATACATTAATTTATAATCAACTGTTTTTGGTATTGATTTGTAGGCCTTGCCCGGCGAATATAAGGAATGGATTACTAAGTATGGATTCCCTACTGGCATGACCAGAATTCATACTTTAGATGAGAGATCATTCGAAGTTAAAGTGATGAATATCGCTGGGAAATGTTTTTTTTACAACGGGTGGAAGCATATGATAACCACGCTAAATTACCCAAGTGGTTGTCACTTTGTTTTTGAGTTCGAAGAAATGCTCAACTGTTTTAATATGTATACTTTTCATCAGGATGCCATAGCTGCACCGGGCAAGTATTTCTACTGCAAACTTGATGACCCACTCAGTGATCTGAATCGCCTGGTATGTTTTTTAAATGATGTGTAGAAACATGACATAACGCCTTAAATACATTAATATGTAGTAATGTTTCAACATTGTTTTTCAACTTTCCAGCATATAAGTGCCTTCGTTCATCATGGTTTGTACAATCGAAACCCTCCTATGGAACCGATTATGGTTAGCTCATTTCCAGGTAATCTCATGTATATAATTATTTGTTAGATAATAAGACTTTTTTAAATCTTGATGTTCATAATGATAACAGTGGTTAGATATTCATCTCCTTTGCAGGGCATGTTTTCCAGATCCAACTTGAATACGATGGTGATGAGATTTTCATTACCCAGGGATGGCCGTACATGAAACAGAGGTTTAAGATAACAGCAGATCATCTGATGGTGTTTGAAATTTACAACGAGGTTTGTTTGTCGATTCTAAATTTCAATAAATATCATTAATTTTGTTTGAGATTTAGATCATTAATTTGTACACTTTTCATGTGTTTCATTGTAAAATTAACAGAAAACATTGGAGTTGTCCATCTTTGAGAAAAACAAGCTGACCCTGCCTCCGGAGTTGTGGGAGGACGTTGAACAGCCCGAGGATGATCACCATAATCAGGAGGAAATAGTTGTGGTTTCTGATGATGATGGAGAAGAGTATTCAGATGAAGATGATATGGAAACTGATGATGATGAATCTGGATCGGATGAAGATGTATCCGATATAGAAGATTGGGCCGTTCCAGTTGTGTTTGTAGTTGACAAGCATTTTGTAAGTATTATATGTTAAAGCAATATATTATAATCATTTTGATGCTAAATAAACCTTTTTATAACAAATTTCATGTATGGTTATTTGTTTTAGCGGATGAAGACACAATGGGCGAAGGCCAATGGCTTGAACAGGCCGCGCTCATTGACAATTAAGGATGGTGAGCAAAATAGCTGGGGTGTTTCTGTAGGTATTGAAGACAGGGGATCGAGTAAGCGTTTTTACATCAAAGGTATGTCTGTGTTTGTTGCTGACAATGATTTGCAGGCTGGTGATCAGGTGCATTTCCGTTGGTTTGAAAAACGAGGTCTGTTCAAGCTCTCTAAAGTAGTTAGGGTTGATGGTAATTAGGACGGGAGGCAGTGGGTAGTTTTTTGGATATAAATCACATACTTTTGGTCCTAAGTCGTGGTGGTTTTTGGTTCAATATAGTGGTTGTGGGTAACTCTTAACACGATGGTTATGGTCGTTTTTGGGATGATGATTAATGTTAGTGGTCACATACATTGATTTGTTTTTTGTGTTGATATGTGTTTTGAAAAATATATTTGTGTTATGGTTTGTATTTACGACATATGATCTTCTATGGTTTAATAGTTGTTAGCAATAATTTGGGAAATATGTTTTTTTTAGAATTAGGTAAATATGCTTAATATGATGTGTTTGCTATAATTAGAATTTAAATTTAGACAACTTTAGATTTTACAAATTGACTTTGTTAATATTGTTGATTAAAACTTAAATTTGGTAAATTAAATTACATTAACATTAAACATTCTGATTATTAACATACTTAAATTTCGTAACTTTGACTTTTTATTTGAAAAATTTCCAAGTTTTAATATCTTCCATTTTAAAAGAAATATAGATGTTTTTTAATATTTTAAAGTCAAAAGTAATTAATAATTTTCAAATTCAAACCGTTTTATGTTGAGAAACAAGATTTTTGGAAAGACAATCAATTAACGATGTGTAATTGACTACTTTTTATGGTTTCAATCAACCTATAATTTGTCTTTTTGACATCCTAATTTATGGCGTTGACTTTTTTCTGTTAAAATAGTGTTGCTGTGTAACTGTTACCACCTTGGTATGGTTGTTTTTGGGATTGTGATTAACTGTTATTGGTTACATACATTGGTGTGTTATACCTGTTGATATGTCTTTTGAGAAATAGATTTATGATATTCTTTTTTTTTTAATACATATGAATGCTTATTAACAAAGTCAACCGTTTTATTTGAAAATGTTAAATTTTTCGAATAATATTTTAAACTCACAAGTAATTAATAATTTTCAAATTCAAACCGTTTTATGTTGAGAAACAAGATTTTTGGAAAGACAATCAATTAACAATGTGTAATTGACTACAACTATTTTAGGTTTCAATCAACCTATAATTTATCTTTTTGACATTCTAATTTATGCCGTTGACTTTTTCCTGTTAAAATAGTGTTGCTGTGTAACTGTTACCACCTTGGTATGGTTGTTTTTGGGATTGTGATTAACTGTTAGTGGTTACATACATTGGTGTGTTTTACCTGTTGATATGTCGTTTGAGAAATAGATTTATGATATTCTTTTTTTTTTAATACATATGAATGCTTATTAACAAAGTCAACCGTTTTATTTGAAAATGTTAAATTTATCCAATACCATTTTTAAAAAAAAGAAAACGTTTTCTTTTTATTTTAAACTCACAAGTAATTAATAATTTACAAATTAAAAAAGTTTTAATTTGACAAACAAGATTTTTGGAAAGACAAAAAATTAGTCTTTGACTTTTTTACAATAAGATTTAGGAAACAACATTTATTTTCATAATTTCGGAAACTTTGACCACTTAATTTGATTGAAAATGTATTATGGAAACCTTTAAACTTAATCAATTAGATTGCCATTTCATATTTTGTTTCTATTTATATAATCTATACTAAAAATACAACATTTCTTCCTTATTTATAATAGGTATACGAAATTATATATACATGTACAATTCAATCGATTATAATTCAATTTTTTTCTTCTACATTTCGCAGGTAGCATATACTACTTTAGGTTCTTACATTGTTTATTTATATATCACACGAGTACTAACATTTTTTAGTTCGCGGTTATTTGTGATAAATATTACACACGTGCAGGCAGATGGATCCAAATAATGTAACATTTTTGAATGACATAACATGGCGGCTGAGTAATTACACAATCAAAGTTAAGGTACTTAGGCTTTGGAAGAGAGCAAATCGAAAGATACCAGGTGAAACTCTTGCCATTGATATGGTTGTTATGGATGAACAGGTTAGATTTGATATCATAAATTCCTTTGTCACATATATGTTACACAACTCGATTTAATATTTTCTGGTCAAACTATGTCTTCTAATTACATATTTTTACGCAGGGTTCTAAAATGCAAGCGATTGTGTGGAATAGATACATGAAGAAGCATGAAAAATTTCTACATGAAAATGAAGCATATTATATCTATAGACCACAACTAGCGGATAACAAATCTGTTAAACACTTTTCTAAAAATGACATATTATCGTTTACTTTTGAAACAAATCTTACAAAGTGTAACAGATTTGATGGTAGCCAATATGGTTTTAATTTCTCTTCTTTTGAGTCTATTAAGTCTGGTAACCTTTCTCAGGAACAAAGGATTGGTAGTTTTCGAAACCTTAATCTTTTATATATTTTTATTCTTTTAATTTGTCTTCTTATTTATTAGTTGAAATAACATTTTAAATATTTTAGATTTCATTGGTTTTGTTGAAGAATGGAGTCCACCCGAGCCTATCGAAACAAAAGCTGGATTGAAAATGAAAATGAACCTACTCTTGATTGATCTAGAGTATGTGTTTCATTTTTCCTATTCATAATTTATTATCTCATAATCTTTCATGTTATATTCATTTCTCATTTGTACGATTAATACTTAGGAAGAAATGTTTGAAATTTATGCATGATCTAATAAAAAATGTATTGTATGTAGTGGGGTAAAAATGTCATGTTCTTTGTGGGATGAATATAGTGAGCAGATGTTTGAGTACATCAAGCAGAACGAAGCTGAAGTCCATGTTGTTCTTATTGTTCAATTTGGTAGCTTTACCAATTATAAAGGTTTGTCATTTCTTGCAATTTGTATTACATTTGACATTTTTATTACTTTTTTTAAAAAAATAACGCTTGCTTTTTTCTTTTTTTTAAGGTAATATAAGTTTGCAAAATGGGTTCAATATAACTCGCCTGTTTATCAACGAAGATATTGACGATATTCGTGCTTTTAAGAAAAGGTGATATGTTTAAATTATCCTGTAATTATTTACATATATCTAAATATTTGAGTTATTATATATATGTTATATTAATTTTTTTATTTTTACAGTTATATTGAAAAGTTGTTTTCTACGGAATCATTGTCTGTACAACGATCTCTTGGATCGTCTGGTAGTATGAATATTAATGATGAATTCTTGAATAAAACCCCTTTCAGCACTATTCGTGATCTTCCTTTGATAACAGAGGTAAGACTCAATTGATTTATCATATCATTATATACAAGTTTTATTTAAAATTCATTTTTTAACCGATTCCTGTTTCTTTTGTAGGTGAACAAACAGGTCATTGTTCTTGGAACCATTAAGGGTGTCGATGATAAAGATGAGTGGTATTATTTGGGATGTGAGCACTGTAATCACAAGGTGGAGCCGACCTTAAGTTTACCTGATGATAATGAAGAAACAGATGTTACTTCGTTTAAACAGGTGTTAGTTTGCCCCAATAGAGAATGTCCAAAGCACATCGTCTCTGCTGATCCAGTGTATGCTTTATCTTAAATATGTACATCTTAAAGTAAAACACTATTAAATTTGTTTAATAATATTTTGTAATTTGTAAATGTAGGTTCAGAGTACCTTTAAGGGTTCAGGATTTTACTGGTATTACATCCCTTACTTTGTTTGATCGTGAAGCAAAGAAATTGCTGGGAATGTCAGCAATGCAACTTTTAGAAAAATCTAAGCAGGTAAGTTGTTTATACTCAGTCCAAAACAAATTACTTATTTTGCTTTATATTATGTATGTCATTTGTTATTAAGGTTTCTGGTGAAGAAAAAACAACTCCAACTGAGTTTCATGCTCTTGAAGACAAAACGTTTGCGTTCAAAATTAAAGTGGGTCAACTCAATATTGACAAGCACCTAGACGGATATAGTATACGCAAGTTTACGAATGAGTCATCGATACTTTCTTCACTAGAACAAAAGTTCTCCGATATTCAGGTTTTTTATTCCCGTCCTATATTCCTTTATAGGTTGATTTTATAAAAATTTATTATTGTTTTACTATATAATCTGACACATACAAATCCTTTAATGTTTTTAGGTGGATCAACCTGGATTTGAAAGCTTGGATGGAGTTGAATCGTCTACACAAAATGCAGTCTCTCTTAAGGTTCTTTTCACCTATTAAATCACTCCCGCAATTAAATTTAAATTGCTACTATTATCAAACTTTTTACCTTTCATTTACTTTTGTAGGATTCTGTTGGAGATAACAACACTCCAGAATCATCTTGCAGAGTTAGTCTGGTCCATGACGAGCAGGAAGTGAAGCGTAGCCTCGACAAAGTTTACGGTCTAGAAGATGATGCAAGTGAGTCTACTACCAAAGTGCGTAAGGGTGATAAGAAAGTTTGCACGGACAAATCAGTTGAGATCCCCCTATTGATCCCAAAGCTTGAAAAATAAGAACATTTATCCGTTTATTTGCTATTTTTTTGGGGATTTTTTCTGAATGTTTGTTTATGGTTTGAGCCAATTTGTTTTTTATTATGGTTTGTTTGATGTTTGCTACTATTTTTCATTTGAATTAATTGTTGGTTTGAACATTTATGTTTTTTTCCTTACCTTTGGCAAATAATTGTTGCGTTGTTGAATAAATTTTAATTATTTATACGTTATGTTTAATTGTCTATAAGAATCATAACATTATTTATAGGTCCACCTATATATAATTAACATTTTTTTATCATATTTATATTTTTACAAACAATTTATCAAACATAAAGTTCTAATACATTCGATAACATTATTCAACAAAATATGACTAATATTTAATTATATTCCATTTTTACAAACAAATTTTTTAAAATTTTTTTTAAGTTACTTTAATATAAAATTTTAAGTACTATAACGAAATATTATGTTAAAATTACAAAGTTGCTATAGTACAATTAATTTTAACAAGTGTATTGTAATTACATACTTAATAAAAAAAACATAAAAAATACTAAATATAATTAAGTTGACTTTTTCGTTTACTTTAAAATTCAAATAGTATTTCTTTAATAATGGTAAGTATTTAACCTTATTAATAAACATTTTTAATTAAAAATTCTTTGTAATTACACACTTGCTAAAAATAAAAAACGTTACATATCCATAAATTCAAATTTTCAAAAAATTTGAATTGTAATTACACCAAAAAATTCAAATCCTGAAATTCCTTTAATCATGGTAAGTAATTAACCATATTAAATAAGTTTTGACTAGAAATTTAATTTTTAAAAATCTATAAAACCCTACTACTATAAATCAAAGCAACACGTTTCATATAAAGGAATCCATTCAGTCTTACAGACAAATCAGAAGACTCAAATATTCAAGAGTTCATCTTTGCTTTTTTCTGTTTTCTCTACTTTCTATCAAACAAGTTGAAGGTAAGTAATTCTTTTATTTCAATATTACATGTTTTCGCATAACATGATTATCTACATGTTTTTTCTCTACTGTTCCATCAAAGAAGTTGAAGGTATGTAATTCTTTAATTTCAATATTACATATTTTCGCATAACATGATTATCTACATGTTTTGTTTAGTTCGCATAACTTGATTATTTGTACTTTATGTTGATTTATAATATATTGTTAGTTAAGTATTATGTATCGTTGAATGTTTACATATATATAAACCTATCATCCATAATTTTAAGTTTGTTTATATTTTGTTAAACTCTTATAATGCATTTTATGTAGAATTGCATCCTTTTAGTTGAAATGGGACGTAAAAGACTATCTAACAGTTCGAATGGTAATTTTTTTGGCATAAATATACAATGTATTTCTATTTGTATTATTTTTGATTTGTCATCTAATTTTTCGATTTTTTATAAGGTGATGACAAACGAACGCCATTATCTAATATCTCAAACGGTACACTTATTTCGTAGTTATATATGTCTTTATTTATATTATCGTTTACTTATGTAACTAATACATAATTCTTCATAGTTATCTCCCATGAAGAAAAAGTTAAGCACGCGGCCGAGTGTCGTAAATATAGAAAATTACAACTGGATGCAAAGAGATGCAAGGTGAACAATCATAATAATGGAATTCAAAATGTGCCGCCAACTACAATATTTAATCGTTACTCCGTTGAACGTTCCAACCATTATATTCAGCAAAGCTCATCTATCCAAACTACATTGAATGTTTCTACACTCGGTAAACCAACAAATAACACTTTTTACTTTTAAGTCTTTCTATACAGTCTGAACTACCATTCCACATTTATAATTTAAGTCAATTTTATTTGTTCGTCTATTTTTATAGGACAATTGCAACAAAATCCTTTGTTTAATTTATCAAATGGTATTTTTATTTATTTAAACTACATGTTTTACTGTATACGAATATCCTATTTTCTTATTGATTTCATTATAAAAACTAATACTATTTCATACGTTGTTTCTACGCTTGAAGTCAATAAAAATATTGCAACGGAGTGTCCAAAATCCAGAAAACTACAAATGGATTCTAAGAGAGTCAATGCTAATCAATGTCAAAATTCAAACTCATCAACATCCAGAAGTACTTTAGTTTCAATCGATATGCCATCCTTTAGATCAACCTTCAACAACCCATTTAACGCATCCATTTCTGGTAATAAATTTGTATGACATTTAAATATTCGATAGCTTTACTTTTTAAATTGATGACAAATTTTTTACTCTAACACTGTCTCTTTGTTATTTCATTATGTATTATCAGGTTCCACACAAAGAACTCCTTTGTCCAATATTACAAACGGTATCATAATTCTATGTTATACAAGTTTTATTTTTACATTAGTCCTTTATTTTAACATTAAACGTTCATTGAATATACAAACTGATATTATTTTTATCCATAGTTTCCGTGCCTGAAGTCCAAAGACAAAAATCTGCAGAGTTACGAAACGTTAGAAAAGCACAACTTGATTCAAAAAGATGTAAAGTTGGTTCTGTTAGTAGACCTCGAAAACAACCCACTGTTGCACATGAGTGTTCAAATGATGACACGCTAAGAACTCCTACTTATCCAACCCCATCTGGTGCAATTTGCTTTGTGTCGATTAATGTAATGAATTTCTGAATCTTATTAATACTAACTTTTAAATGTTATTCTTAATTACAGGTGGACTTACTGATGTTAATACGGTCTCACTTGCATCATCTTCTGCTCAAAGAGAACCGATTAATACATCAAGGAATAATCGACGTTGCATCTCACCTGTCCGAATGGTTAGTTTGTCTGACGAAGAAAATGTGGAACCTCAAACAATTGAAGGCTTGCAATTTAAGGGTGTCTCTAAAGGTAAATATTAAATTTACAAAACATTTAAAAGCCTTTTTTTTTTCTTTTATAAGTTAATTTTATTTTATTTATTCTGTTTGCAAGATTATCTGGATCATGGTGATCAAACGGTTGTATGTCAAATGTGTAATGCAAAATTGTGGAGGTCAGAAGCTATTAGAAGCGTAAATGTTGGTGGAAGAACAAGCTATATGCTATGTTGTGGTTATGGAAAGGTACAACTTCCAGATTTCAAAGAGAGCAATTTAGATTATCAGAACCTTTTCAAGAACATAGAATTAAAGAGCAAATATTTCTTAAAGCACATTCGCCGCTTCAATTCTATGTTTTGTTTTACTTCAATGGGAGGGAAGGTTGATTCAAATATCAATAGTGGAAAGGCTCCCTTCATATACAGAATAAGTGGTGAGAATTATCACACGATGGGTGGTCTTCTTCCTTATGATGGTTCGAAACCGAAGTTTTCGCAGTTATATATATATGACACTGAAAATGAAGTTTCAAACCGAAAAAACATTTATAGGTAATATTCTAAAAATTTTATTCTACTTTTTTTTAGCCCTGTATATAAATTTTAATGTATTAAAATTTTTTTTACATTCATTTCAGTAAGGAAAAGGAAAAGTGTAAGGATATTTCTGACCTCCTTGACATTGAAATCATTCAGTACCTGAAGTCGATGTTAGACTCAAATAATGAGCTTGTGAAAAGTTATAGGAGTGTACGGGATCGATTTCATGAAAATCCTGAAGTTACCCTTAAGTTGCGTCTTATTGGTAGGAGAACTAAAGATGGCCGAACATACAACCTACCAACTTCGTCAGAAATCGCTGCTCTTATTTTTTCAGACAATGATGAGCAGCTTGACAATAGAGATATTGTCGTGGAATCAAGATCAGAGGGACTTCAGCGTATATCTGAACTTCATCCGTCGTATCTAGCCCTGCAGTATCCATTGCTTATTCCGTTTGGAGAAGATTGTTATAGGGTTGATATACCACATAGGGAAGAGAGGAAATCTAAAAAGAAGGTCGATTCAAAGTGTTCAATGAGAGAGTATTTTGCATATCATATTCAGGACAGAGTTGGTAAGTTCTCATTGATTTTGAATGCAAGGCGGCTTCTTCAACAGTTTTTGGTTGACGTTTATACAATGATTGAGAGTGAGCGCTTATTTTATGTCCGTTTCCAGCAAAGTAAACTTAGGTGTGAAACTTATACTAATCTTCAAACGTTGAACCAAAATGGACCTACTGACTTGGCAAAAGTAGGGACACCTGTGATTTTACCCTCTTCTTTTACTGGTGGTGCACGCTACATGAGGGAAAATTATCTTGATGCAATGGCTATTTGTAAAAGGCATGGATACCCTGATTTTTTTATTACAATCACATGCAATCCAAAATGGCCTGAAATTAGACGGTTTCTTAAAGACAAGAAGACAAATCCAGAAGACAGGCCAGATATTTTAGCTAGACTATTCAAAGTTAAGCTAGACTCAATCATGAAAGATTTACGTGAAAAAGCACTATTGGGCAAAACTTCAGCAGGTAAAATTCATTACCAAAAAAAAAACTTCCAATATATATTCATATATTAGCATCTTTATTCACTTATACTAATACAATTTTTATTTGTTGTTTCTAAATAGTAACGTGTTTTATTAACTAACTTTCTAACTATATTGTTTTACTTTATGTTTCAGCGGTCTATACTATAGAGTTCCAAAAACGTGGACTGCCCCATGCTCATATCTGTTTGTTTCTTAAAGAAGCCAGTAAGCTACCCACAATTGAACACGTTGATCGTTTTGTTTCGGCTGAAATCCCTGATAAGAATCTTGATCCGGAGTTGTTTAGTCTTGTGAGTGACTTTATGATGCATGGACCATGTGGACGTGAATATCCGAACTGTCCGTGCATGCTTGACGGTAAGTGCTCCAAGAAATTTCCAAAGAAGTTTTCTCCTGCTTCAACGTTAGATTCAAATGGATATCCGGTTTATAGAAGAAGAGAGTCAGGGATATTTGTTGAAAAAGGAACTGCTACGTTAGACAATAGACATGTGGTCCCTTATAATGCAAAACTTTTAAGGCGTTACCAAGCTCATATCAATGTTGAATGGTGTAACCAGGCTGCTTCAATTAAGTATTTATTTAAATACATTAATAAAGGACCTGATATGGCTAAAGTTGCTTTTGTAGAAGATAATGGAGAAGGTGAAGAAGTGATGCAAAAAGATGAAATCAAAAAACATTTTGATTGTAGGTTCCTTTCAGCATGTGAAGCTTCGTGGAGAATATTTAAAAATGAAGTGCATTATAGATACCCTCCAGTTATAAGGCTTCCATTTCATCTGCCCGGTGAGCAAAGTGTTGTATATGGTCCAAAAGAAAATATTCAAAATGTGCTCGACAAACCAACGGTGGCTGCAACAATGTTTCTAAAATGGATGGAACTGAACCGAAACGAAGCTGTGGCACGTGAACTAAGTTACATTGAAATCCCAAGTAAATTTTCTGGAAAGAGGAAGAAAAAAAATGGGACTTTCGAAAGATGGGTAAGGCAATTGGTCGTGTTCACATGGTTAATCCATCTATGGGCGAGGCGTATTTTTTGAGAGTGCTTCTAAATAAAGTAAAAGGCCCTAGATCATTTGAGGAGATAAGAACGGTCAATGGAGAAATCTTACCAACATTTCGTGATGCATGTTATGCTCTTGGCCTCTTAGACGATGACAAAGAATATGTAGAAGCTATTGAAGAGGCTCATTATACAGGTTCTGGATATTCTCTTCGTAATTTGTTTGCGATGATGTTGCTGTCTAATACCTTATCTAGGCCTGAGCATGTTTGGGAAAAATCATGGAAGTATCTGTCAGATGGTATTATGCGTAGACACGAAGACGTATTCCAAATTGAAGGTAACAAAGTTTAATTTCGAAATTTAATGAATTTATTTTTTTTAATGTTCCTTTTCTTTTAAATTGAATGTTCCAAACTTTTTCGTTTTTAGGTTTGTCTCTTCCTGATGAACAAATAAAGAACCTTACGTTGCTTGAAATTGAGAAACAGTTGCTTCGGAATAACTCAAGCCTGCGTAGGTTTCTTTCTATGCCTTATCCGGATAATGATTCGATATCATCTGCAAATAACCGTTTGATTCTTGATGAGCTGAATTATCAAGTAAGTACGTTGGCTGAGGAATTTCATACCCATTCACGTTCTTTAACTGATGAGCAACGTTCAATCTTTAATCAAATCATTCATGCGGTTGATGGTAACAAAGGTGGGCTATTCTTTGTTTATGGTTTTGGAGGAACTGGTAAAACCTTTTTATGGAAAACGTTGTCTGCTGCCATAAGATCTAAAGGACAAATTGTTTTGAACGTTGCATCCAGTGGTATTGCTTCTCTGCTGTTATCTGGTGGAAGGACAGCGCATTCTAGGTTTCGTATACCTTTGAATGTTACTGAACAATCATTGTGCGGTATAAAGCCCAATAGTGATATTGCTGATTTATTGAAGCAAACTAAGTTAATTATTTGGGATGAAGCTCCAATGATTCACAAGCATGCTTTTGAGGCACTTGATCGTACAATGAAAGACGTCCTGCAGTCAAATTCTTCACCTAATTCTGATTTGCCTTTTGGTGGTAAGGTTATGGTTTTGGGTGGTGATTTTAGACAGATCCTTCCGGTTGTTCCAAATGGTAGTAGAAGAGATATTTTAAATGCATCAATAACTTCTTCTCCTATTTGGAATAGTTGCAAAGTCCTCACTTTAACAAAAAACATGAGGTTAACTTTAGGTAACAACACGTCTGAATCTGATGAAACAAAGGCATTTGCAAATTGGCTTCTTGAATTAGGTGAGGGTAAAGTTGGCGAGTCAATTCATGATGATGAGTTTGATGTGGACATTCCAGATGATCTTCTTATTAAGGGTACATCAGATCCGATTTCTAGATTAATTGACTTCGTCTACCCTTCACTTATCCAACTTTACAAAGATAAGGATTACTTTGGAGAACGAGCAATACTTGCACCTACAAATGAAGTCGTACATGATATAAATGAAAGGCTTCTTGCATTGTTTCCTGGAGATGAAGTCGAGTATCTGAGCTCTGATAGTATATGTCAGATTGAGAATGGTAATAACCGTTCACAGGAAGACTTATACTCTCCTGATGTCCTTAATGGTTTAAAAATTTCTGGGTTACCTAACCATCGTTTAGCACTTAAAGTTGGTGTACCCGTCATGTTGTTGCGAAACATAGATCAACAAAATGGTTTGTGCAATGGAACGAGATTACGAATCACCAGACTTGCAAAGCGTGTTATTGAAGCCGAGATCATATCAGGTGGAAACATTGGTACCAAAACTCTTATTCCAAGAATAAATTTGATACCATCTGATATCAAGATTCCAGTAAAGTTCCAAAGGCGTCAATTCCCAATAAGCGTATGTTTTGCAATGACCATCAATAAAAGCCAAGGACAGTCTTTATCAAAGGTTGGATTGTATTTAAGAAACCCTGTATTCTCACACGGCCAGCTTTATGTCGCATTATCAAGAGTTAAAAGCAGGGCAGGCGTGAAGTTACTTATACTGGATGCTGATGGGAAAGTGATGACTAAAACAAAAAATGTTGTTTATAAGGAAATTTTTAGCGATATTTGAATAACTGTGTATTCGTTGCTTTTAAATTTTAATAAAATGTTTCTACTTTATTTTTCTTATATGTTATACTACTCCAAATAATCGTACGTTGGTAAACTGCGTGTCAACGCGGGCAAATATCTAGTAATAATAATAACTAAAAGTATCTTATTAGTTGTTAAATACGTAAAGGAATATTCTGAATTAATAACGAAGAATTACGCAACATAAAGGGAATATATCTTTTAAAACAGTCAACTCTAATGAGATGGTCCAAAATTAGTCACCTTTACTCAATTTTAGTACCTTCTATATATGGAAATTAGGTTTTAAACTCAAATTAAGAAATTTAATCTCCTTTAAAGATGGAAATTGTTGTCTATGATATTAGTGGCATTGATGCTAGGATAAGGCTTAGCCGCTTAGGCTATGGGGTGTGGTACCCTTCCCCCTTCCCCCTTCCCTCTCCCTTGTCCACGTCATCGTCACATCATCTTCCCCCTTTCCCTCCCCTTTCTAGGGGAAATGGTTCCCTTCCCTTTTCCTTTTTATAATAATTTTTATAACAGAAAAGACAAAAAAAAAAATATATAATATTAATATATATAGATCGGTGCCATCGGTAAGAATCTCCCGAGTTTGCCGACTTCAAATCGGCGGGGGTGGTGTGCTTGGTCGGCACCGAAGGCCACGTAAGGCACGAAGGGTGGTTGCCGACCCACACCCCTAAGCCTTAAGGATTATTTGGTGCCATTTGGTCTTGGGCTCGATTTTCTCAAGGGGGGGGGGGGTTATTAAATTTATTGTGTTTCATTCTTAATTGGTGTATAGACATTATTGCCTAATAAAAGATGAATATGTTTGGTTGGTTCTGCTGGTGGCACGATGATACTCTAATAATCTGTCAGTGATCAAAATTTATCATTACACAAAAACCATTGAATGAAATAAAAATAATTAAGAAAATGAATTTAATATGAACTTATAGTTTTTTTTTTTTAAGAAAATAAGGTATATAAATATTGGTAGTAGACAATATGGTACATTGATCTAACTATCAAATGGTTAAGAATTAAGTGGTCGATAAATTAAACAATCACTTTCCTGAAGTATTGCTGAAATGGTAAATACGATGAACTACTATTGCTGATTTTTAAACCTACATTTTTCATGATTTTAAACGTTCATAACTCTTTCATATGTCAACACATTTTTAATCAAAATTACACCATAAAAACGAGCATTTTCCGCCAGTTTTGATAAAATTTTTATGCCGAACGCTAATGACATACTAAACACGTCGGGTCAAAATTGTTTAAAAGCATAGTATTAAATTGTGTTGTTAAATGATAAGAATAACTCATGAACATGATAAATAATATATTCCTAAAAGGTGAAACATATATGTTAGGCATCTGGTTCGGCATTTTACACTTTGGTTCCTAGTTCTAAATCATAAACTAAATTCTAAAAACTGTTGAAACATCTCAATCGAGCCTATTGGTTTAGGTTGAACGGTTTGATTAGTTTCAATAATATAATATATTTAACACCTAAACACCCTAATAATTATAATAATACAAATTGTTACATTTTTTTTTCAAAAAAAAAATAAAAAATTGTCAAGACATTAAAGAAAAGTAAACAAGTCATGTATCATGTATGACATGTTTGCACATGTGATATGAGTTTGGCTGGCATAGGTTAGTTAACATCATACATGAGCTGGATCCACACTCAACGGCAACACCCACTTTCTAATCAGCAAGAATATATTAATAAAATACAAAAACTATATTATTATTATTATTATTATTATTATTATTATTATTAATTTTTTTTTTAGTATATGATTTTTGTAAATCTCATTAAAACAAAATACGAAAGTTACATCATGATAGCAGGTAGACGGGCAACAAGCTGCGCCGCCACCCCTTTTTGAATTGCAAACCTAGTCTACTAAAGACAAAACCTTGTCCCCCTGGGGATGAAACATTGTTGTGGACAACCCGTTGGACCTTGGTCAAGAAACGAATAGCTTCTGGCGCCAGGGAGCCAAAGGTGTCGAAAGCCAGAGGGATAAAAACATGTTGGTTATCTGCACAAGCTTTAGCATGTTTATCTACTTTCTTTGATTCCGCCTTTATCATATTAATTAAAAAAAAAAAAAAAAAAACCTTCAGAGATTGAAGCACAAACCCATGTGCCAATATAAATCTCACAAACACCAACCAATAATTTCTTCCTCTCTCTCTATCTATCTCTCTCTAAACCTCTAAATCTTGCAACAAATTCAGCTTCTAAATTTTCATCTTTTTGTTAAAAAGCAATAAAATTTATGAGTTTTGGTTCATACCCATGAATCATTTTGGGTAATTAAGTGTTTATTTCTTCAAATCAATGAATCTTGGAGGTGGTCAAGTGGTCAACAAACAACCCATGATGCCTAGCTCTAGTAATGGTTCTTGGAAGTCTCCGGCCGCCGCCGTCTCCGGCGGCGACGGCGGCGTCTCCGATCAGTTCCCGGCAGGTCTAAGGGTGCTGGTTGTTGATGATGACTCAACTTGTCTCATGATCTTGGAGAAGATGCTTAGACACTGCAAATATGAAGGTACTGTTCTATCCATAATAATAATAATATTTAAAAGATTATTAATATGTGGTGGAAAATTGAAATTAATAAATACCCAGTTAGATTTAGGGGTTTTTATGATTATAGTGATTAGAAATGTTTTGAAAGTTTTGATCTTTAATGGAAATTTGAAGGAAATTATTTTAGGTTTTGAATTTTGACTTTTTTTGGTCAAATGTTGCAGTGACTAAATGTAACAGAGCTGAAGTTGCTTTATCATATTTAAGGGAAAATAAGAATGGATTTGATGTTGTTATAAGTGACGTTCATATGCCTGATATGGATGGATTTAAATTGCTTGAACACATTGGGCTTGAAATGGATCTTCCTGTTATCAGTAAGTCAACACCTTTGATTTTGACTTTTAGCTTTTGATCTGTTATTGACTTGATCACCGTGACCTGTCCGAATTCGATGATCTGTTTGGTTTTAGTTTCTTGATCTGTAACTGTTTTTGCTGATCCAGTTGTGAATGAATTTTGACAAACTTTGTTGTTATTATAGTGATGTCTGCTGACGACAGCAAGAGTGTGGTTATGAAAGGAGTGACACACGGGGCGTGTGACTATTTGATAAAGCCTGTTCGGATTGAGGCGTTACGCAACATATGGCAGCATGTGGTTCGAAAACGTAAACATGAGTGGAAAGAGTTCGACCAGTCAGCAAGTGCTGATGAACAGAAACAGCCTGAAGAGCCGGATTACTCGTCCTCTGCGAATGAAGGGCATAATTGGAAAAACACAAAGAGAAGGAAAGATGAGGATGATGAAGCAGACGAACGGGATGAGTCTTCTTCTTTGAAGAAGCCTCGAGTTGTTTGGTCCGTTGAACTCCATCAACAGTTTGTAGCAGCCGTTAATCAGCTTGGAATCGACAGTATGATACATTTCCATACCGTTTTGTATTTTAAACAGTGAACTTGATGTTTAATTAGTTAATTACTAATTTGCCCTTTATACAGAGGCCGTCCCGAAGAAAATCTTGGAGTTAATGAATGTTCCCGGGTTAACCAGAGAAAATGTTGCAAGCCACCTTCAAGTAAAACTTCTTTTCGTGTTCTTTTTGTTCCGTTTTGAGTTTTAATTCGTTGTTGACTTGTTATGTGATGCATTAAACACTTTTGTTTCTCACAACTTCAATAATTTGGTGTAGAAATACCGTCTTTATCTCAGAAGACTCAGCGGGTCACAGCATCCAGGAGGGATGAACACCGGCTTTATGGGTGGGCCAGATGCGGGCTTCGGTTCAATGTCGTCACTTAATGGGCTTGATCTTCAAGCACTAGCTGCCAGTGGTCAACTTGGTCAACTCCCTCCACAAAGTCTTGCAACTCTCCAAGCTGCGGCTCTGGGCCGGTCAAGTAACTCGAAGTCTACTATATCTGTGCCTGTTATTGATCAAAGAAACATTTTCAGCTTTGAAAACCCGAAAGCAAGATATCCAGAAGTCCAAAGTCAACATTTGTCTAATAATAATAGTAGCAAACAAATGAACTTACTTCCGGGATACCTACAAATATGGATTCGAAGCAGTTTGTAAGTATGCATCAATCGGGCCAGCCTTCTTTAGGAAACATTAACAATCTAGTTCTGATTCAGATGGGTGGTCAAAGTCAAATTCATATGCATGGTCAAGGTCAGGGTCAAGGTCAAAGTCAAACTCAAAGCCAAGCTCAGTCGAATACGAATGTTCATAATGGCTTGAGGCAGCCCATTATGTCCAACGAGATGTTGACACGTGGCGGCATGGTTGACATGGCCCCAACTGTGTATAATCCCGTCGTATCGGTGTCACAAGCCTCGTCTCTCATGAATTTCTCAGCGAATCACAAGACAGAGTCTTGCGGAAGTAGTTATCCTCTTGAGGGGAATTTGGGTATTCCAAATCTTCCGACTGCGTCATCGGCCCTTCAAGGAGATGGGAACCTAGATACGAAGGTATCACGAAAAGGGATTGTTCCAAGTTACGATATTTTCAATGATTTGAACCAAAACCGCGAGTGGGGTTTACAAGATGTCGCTTTGGCCTTTGACCAGCCTCAGCATACAATCCAAGCAGGTTTGGATGCCTCAAATCCATTGTTACTTCAACATACCGTTCTTTTGGCCGAGATATGGGAGGGCAGAATCGTAATATAACTAGCGGTAAGGTGATGTTTTCTCAGGGGTATGAAACTAGAACCTACCATAACGGGTCGTCAAATGTTGGTCAACATCGTAACACTTATGTGAAGACCGAAAACGATAACGACGGCAGCTGCCATAATACATTGTATTCTGAACAATATGGTCAAGATGATCTCCTAGCTGCAGTTTTAAAACATGTAAGTTTCTAAACCTAGTAAAATGACTAAAATACCCTTGAAAGATGTAAACAGAATACTAACTGTTGATTTTCTTATGCAGCAGCATCAGCATCAACAACAAGAAGGCATTGGACAGCCGGGGAAAACGAGTTTGCATTTGACGGGTACGCGTTGGATGATTTACCAGTGTAAGCAGGACATGTACTCGGTGCTTCAATTGATGTACATAGCTCAACTTCCGCCAAAATCCAAGATATGTTGAAATTCGGTAGCGTTTTGTATTCATGCTGTGAATTTGGCTGCCGCTGGAGATGCTTACGATGATATTACTGCTCAGGAAAGCACGGTATGCAAAGCATTACGTGTTGAAATTTTGACTGCTTTAGGTAGCTTTACGAAACCGAAAATGTAGCAAGGAACAAGCAGGTATGATTTCTAGGATTGTGAATTTGTTTTTATTGCAAAGATTTGAGGATATACTATAATTCTGTTTATCCAATAATATGTAGTTTTGTGCCTGTTTTTAAGGTTAATCTTGATTGTTCTTACTTTATGCATTTTCGTTATTGTGTAAAAAGATATTTGGGTTCGTTTTATAACCATGAAAGTCTCATCAAAGTTGTTCTTGATGCTAATACGGTTGTTCAACAACAACCGCACCCAGTAAATCCCACAGACGGCAAAGCTGCTGGTAGGGTCTGGGAAGGGTGAGATGTAGGCAAACATTACCTCTGTCGCTAAGAATAAAGAGATTGGTTTCTTATAGCTGGTCATAGTTAAATATTTATTATTTTTCGAAGCTGGTTTCTTATAGTTGCTTGAATTAAGACCAAAAAATCGTCCAACAAAGATCATGGTATCTAATCGCAGATTCGGTCAGCACGGTCTTAGCGCGGGGGGGGGGGGGGGGGGGAGTAGGCAGTGCTAGTAAACTACGACTCTGGATGTGATAAGTCTGGAGAACGTCGCCATGGAAAGATTTAGACGCGTCCTGACACTACTACTGATAAATGGATGGGTCTGGCTGGCTATTATGAACCTCAGCGCCTCTTCCAATTGCTAAGCTGTCGTTTGCCTGACGAGCATCTATCTCCGGCTACCTCATCCTCGTATATTAAAGCATTGACACGAAGAACAAAACGATTTTGTGAATAATAATGATTTTATGTATTGAATAAATAATACCATAACATATGGGGATTACAATGAAAAAGATAATGATAGAACTAACCAACTAAGCATTAATCATACTATGGATGGTATAATGATTAACAAACATACAAGCTTAAAGATAAATGATAAAATCATATGGCATTACACATAATAGATACAAATTCACTTGCGTAACAAATTAACAATACGCTTGCTGCAGAAACCGCGTGACGTCTCTTTCTTTAGCTTTGTCGCCTGAGTGGCTGAGTGTGACCTCTCGCGTCGAGCATCTTGACCAGCAGAGTAGAGTAAAGTAATGGTGTTTGTTGTACTGGGAATCTTGACATATGTTAACAAAGGTTGGTATGTGAAGTTGGCCCCTACTTGTTAGTTGTTTTGTTCCTGACTTTGCGGGTAGACATGGAACTGGTAGTGGTAGGAGTACATATTCTATGTCTATTATGTTTTTGATGTGTCCATTTTAATTTTTTACCCACTTCTTATATCACTTCACCTACATACATATGTTGCATTGCTATTGGCCCAATACAAACCCACCATGTCATTATAAATTTATAAATGCTCGTAAGGCTATACGGTGTGGTTAGAAGGGTAAAAGAGGCATAGAGCGACAGGTGACAACAAGCTAACAACATCAGCAAAGGGGGCCTTCCCCTCCGAGCGCTAAAAACCATGGGGTGGTGGGGCACGATGGAGGTTGCGTTTTTTATTATCTGTTTATTTTTTATTTTATTTTTCCTTAAAAACCAAACCTTGCCATCACCGTCCATAACCTCCTCCATCACCATTAAAATGATCCTTTGGGTTTGTTTCGCCAAGACTTTAAGACTTGACATATAAACCAACGGTTAATGAGCCGGTCCACGAATAATATCTAGGACCTAGACTTATCAAACAACACTATATTCAGCGTTGTAGTATATTACAGGTGACGGTAAATGTCATTTATGACAGAACTGTCAAGAATGTATGTTTAGTGTTCTCTTCATCTCGTATATGTTTTAATTCAATAGTATTATTCTCATGTCGAAGTCCTTTACATGAATGATTTCTTTCTTTATTGTAATGAGACTAGTGATGGGTACATTTAGAGCTTAAGTAGTTAAGACACTAATCTAAATTATATTTAGAATTTTAAAGATTTCTATCAAAATATTAGAGCTGTTAGCTACATGCTTTAAGTTAAGCTATGATAGTTGTTAACCATCTTTGTATGTTCGAGTTTAATATCATTTAGTGAATAATAATATTTCACCTTTTGCTTTGGTTAAAAAAGATATAGTGTAATGAGTTGATTAAAAAAATGTTCTAAACATAAGTTGGCCCATTTGCTTTTTGAAAGGTGAAAGTGAAACCACACTCATTGCTCATTGGTCATCCATTTGCTTAGACCAAAACCTATTAGATAAATATTTTTAAAAGCTAAACATATTTGTTAAAATAAGTTTTCTACCTTCTTGTAGTTTGATGGTTTCCAAGTTTCTATTGGCAATCAAGAAAAACATTCATTTTTTATATTATTAACCACTTGCAATGCAATTAGGGGTGTAAATGACACGTAACGGCTCGAGAGCTACCCGGGATTGGCTTGGTAAAAAGCCCGAACGGAGTCGAGCCTTAACGAGTCCGAGCCTGAAATATGGCTCGTTTAGTTATTGAGCCCGAGCTCGAGCCCTATATACAAAGCTCGATGGGGCTCGCGAGCCTAAACGAGCCCAAATATAATTATAAGTTATTTTTATATCTCTTATAATTTATAGCCCACATCTCAAAGGCCAAGTCCTTATTTCATAGGCCCATTTAATAACACTCGCGAGCGAGCTTTGAGCTCGTTTGAGATTGTTCTCAAATCACCTCGAGTCGAGCCGAGCCAAGCCGAGCTCGAGCTCAAGATTGTAGGGCTCGAACCGAGCCGAGCTCGAGCTTCATAAAACCATAATGAGTCGAGCCCGAGCCTGATTAGGCTCGGGCTCGGCTCGTTTACACCCCTAAATGCAATGTTATGTTGTCTTTAACTGAATATTTGATTCTGTTCATGATCATATGCCAATTCTAAAAATGCAACTAACTGTTTCAAAACTATATATATGTAAAATGCAGCAGATCCAATTTTACAACATTTCTATACAAATCCAATACTACAATCGTTAAAAAAATTAAACAAATTACAAAACTCAATCTCATAGCAACTCATTTTAAATCAACATCACGACGATGATGAATGCCACAATACCCGAAAACAGCGCCTTAGACACCGCCGAAAAGAACTGCTAGTCGGAATAACCTTAGGAAGCGCACACTCTTCGCCGTTGAAGAACACCTTCGTCGGAAACCCATCTCCGCCGGCCACATTGATTCCAGGTGTCAGTTTCTTAGTGAACGAGATCACGGACTGTTGTTTCCCGGGTACTCTCGGGTCCTTCTTCGGGTTGTTCCCATCAACTTCCCCAACCAAATAGTTTAACCCGGTAGACCTGCATGAATATTGTGTCGTTGACCCCATTGAACTCGAGTGAACTTCCATTGAACGAGTACGCCTTTTCAAACCCAGGCGCAGATTTGGCCATTTCCATGGCTACAAACCAGTCAGCGAAAGACGTATCGTCCCAGTTGAAGAGAGTGACTCTAGCTGTCCACCCGCCTCGGTAATCTGTTAGCAAGTGCCAGTTAAGACTGACCCCACAGTTGTCCCCACATGGCAATGGGTTTGGAACAGATCGGCGTTGGATGCTAGCCCAAGCTGTCGAGAGTTCAGTCCGGTTGTCAAACGGAACAAGTAAAGCCTGAGGCGGAAGAAACAGTGCTGGTGCAGTTGTACTACATGTTCGAGAACTTGCACCGCTTGGGCAGCCACAAGCGCAAGTCGGGCAGGGAATAATAGACTCGTTATAGTAAGCCGAAAACGAGACACAACATCGTGGGCTCGAACCTTTAGCTTGAGTAATATTACAAACCACTTGCCAGGGAACCGCGGTGGTGGCACCAGGTTAAACCGCTCGGGTCAGGGAACTCACTCGGGCTAACCCGAACCGGTGGGCCACATTTGTAATCGGGTTCAGCCTCCCATTGATTTTGAAGTTTTGTGGCGGGACAAGCTCAGACCGGTTCAAGTCCGGGGGCATTTTGTAGACTTCCAACTGAAAAGCTGATTTCGACTTGCTCGGGTCCATAGTTGGGGGCAAAATGGTCCCGTTTCGACAACAAAACGGGATCATTCCCATTTGGTATTGTTGGTCATCTCAAGGGGTAGGTCGATTATCGTGGGCCGTCTTTCACAGTTCAAAAACATTTGAGAAATCCAATTGTTGGTAAAACGCGCCTTGTGGACCAAATATGCATTCGGTTGAATCACGGGTGAAAAGGGTGTGCACCTTTGATGTGTTTATGAACTCGTCTCTCATCCAGTCCCAGGTTAGGTTCAGTTATCGAGCGACCCAGTGGGCTATGATTCTCAATGGTCATTGGGCCAGTAGCTTGACTCGTAGGTCCGAATAACATCATACATGATC